>OZ023263.1:148986076-150203576 GCA_964006375.1 Tillus elongatus | reverse complement strand
GACCAAGAAACCAATTTTTTCGGGAACACTTTAAGTTTACTTCCAGATTTTTTTTTACATTTTCAAACAATAAAGTTATTTTGATAAAGCAGGGCACATCGTTTCTACTATATAGGTTATACGTGTAACCAAATTCGATGCCTGCTTTCTGTAAAAAAACACGCATATTTGCTATTAAAACTATTTTTATGAAAATTCACTACCACAACGCACTTTCTGCGTTCTAACTTTTTTTAAATTATATTTATTCAAGAGTTATATCTTTAATTTTTAGAATCGGTGTTTTTGTTTGCCTCCCGTGTTCAACAAGTTGGTGGTTGTGGACGAAGAGGTTACTTGGTTCGGGCACTTGCCTTAATTGGCCGGCCAAGTGGCAAGAAACCACAATAAAAGTCCCCCCAAATCAAGGTGCAACTGCACAGGCCGAGGATTGCATGGTTAACGGGTAGCCTAACCAGTACTGTGCGAACTCAGTAGCACCTGAGGCAGTCCTAATGCTGGTGAACCATATATCCCAGATTCTCGTGGGAAACCAATAAGAAGCCAAAAAAAAAATATGGAGAAAAATGCTCGACTCCGGTCTCGAGCCCTTGTCGTGAAAGGTCCGCATAAGGCCTCTGCAGAGCAAAGCTTTCCTGACGGGGCGAAATCTTTCAAAACAAAGAAGGGTGCTGAGAAGCCTAAAGGAAGAAACCTGAGTCAAAGAGCAGCAGCTTCGCAAGGACTAGGGAGAAGGCCATAAAATATCCGACCACAGCCCCTTCGACTACAAAGTCGCTGTAAATAAATGGCTTATAGCGACTGATGGGACATATATTCTAAGGGACAGAAAAAGAGCCCCACAAGGTAATAAAAATCCCCAAAATGACACTTTTGTAAAGTGCATCCAAATAAACCTTCAACAATCCAAAGCAGTAATCAGCGTGCTTAGAAGATCGTTTTTTGAACAAAACCCTAATATAGGGCTACTATAAGAGCCCTGGATCTATAGATGATAAATTGAGGGCCTCAATATAAAATCATGCTGGTTGATTTATTGCAACACACATTACTTGAAGAGGGAAGCTGCACTAAGTGCTTCAAGGCTATTCCAAGCAGAAAAATTTAATCCAGGGGACTTGGTTGGCTACTTGAGGATCGTAGAAATTATTCCACTGGAATGACTCGCCAAACCAACAGATCAAATGCCAGCTAAACTGGACTTTATAATTCCATTTGCCGTGGTCACAGGTTCCATGATTTGCTCAAAAGATAAAGTAAGTTGCATTTGTATTTTAAAACTTGATACTATAACGCACATGCTGCGTCTCTATTTTGTTATCTGAATTACGCTAGTCAAACAAAATGTTGTGTGTTTATGACACCGATAACTCAAAAAATAATGGGCTGATTTTAGTAAAAATTAGCAGGTACCTTCCTTTTGTGAGTGGCTTCGATAAGCTCGTTATCCAAAAAATCAGACCAGGTTTTCTGGTAAAATTCTGAGTTTTCTTTAGGATTTTTTTATATAAGATAATAACAAAGCTATGATAACCAAATTTAGTGTGTACGTTTAAGTTATAAAGAGTAAACTACATGAAAATATAGATCTCCATATTGCAACAAAAAGAAGTTAGGGTCCATGATTTGACCACGAAAAACATATTCGTATTCCTGTACCCATAAACGTCTGAAACGTTACTTTACTAGTGTGTTAATGAAAAAATAAATATTCAGCAAATCACCCCTCATTTATCTGCTAACCACTGAAGCTATATCACCCAATAAAGAATTCGAGGCGCTCTTTTGTGGGTGATAACTGGATACCAAATTTGAAGATGATATTTCAAATCGTTAGAAAGTTATTGCGCCTACTAACAGACAAACGCACGGGCCAAATCATGTTTTATATATGTTTTGAGACTTTTTACAACGTTTAAGGAAAAAAAAATCGAAATTTCTGACACCGATATTCAACCGCCATACATTTAACTCCTGATTTAATTTCAGCACAGAATACCAGATGTTTAATGAAATTGAAAGTTTTCTAATAAACGAACCCTAAAACGTTATATTATTCGAGTTTTAACGAAAACATGTCAATTTTCAGCAAATCGTCCCTATTCGTCCCCTATCCCCTAAAGCGATCTTAACCAAAAATAATTCAAACAGTTCCCTTGTCGAGTACATACACACACACGCATATATATATATATATATATATATATATATATATATATATATATATATATATATATATATATATATATATATATTTGGTTAAGATCGCTTTAGGGGATAGGGGACGAATATATAAACTTGCACCCTCTAAAAGGTCCGATTTCATCCAAGTGCGGGAAAAAAAACTAAAATGGGTCTATTGTAACTTGAAGGGGGACCAAATTTTATCTTAGTTTCGAAGTTATTTCTGCATTTCTTTAGCGCTCAGAGCCATCCCTTCAAGAAGTTTAAATGACAAGAGGGGTCGAGTGACACGTCATTTTGACGCTGCTTGCATTCTCTACGCAATCATGTTTTTTCTCAATTTTGAGTGATTATTCTCTGAGAATCACGAGGGTGTCTCAACAAAATGTGCACCCCCTAAGATGTCCGATTTCGTTTAAGTGTGGGGAAAATTCTAAGACAGGTCAATTTTAACTTGAAGAAAGACCAACTTATTTCTTGGTTGCGAAGATATTTATGCACATCATTTTGAAGCTGGGGCAGGCGTTCTGAAAACATTACCGGGCCACCTTTTGTTGAAGGCAATTTGATTTTGGAAAGTTATTTGAAGTTGTTAGAACACATTATTGACCCTTTAATCACCCAAGCACTGGAAGAAGAAGTAAGTCTCTAAGAAAACCAAGTTTTATTGTAACAGGACGGAGCGCCTCCCCATTATCATGTACGAGTAAGCGGTTTCTTAGATGTTCATTTTCCCGGTCAATGTATAGGCCGGAGAATCGAATGGCCAGCCAGGTTGCCTCACCTTTAAGTTTCTTTTTCTGGGGCCACTTAATGTCTAGGTTTTATGCGATCCCACCTTCATCTCTTTAAATGCGTTGAAAACCAATCGTTGCAAAGTGTTGTTTCCTCACGCCAGAAATGTTGAAAAACGTTAAAAGAGCTTTTGAGATTCGGTTGTACTTGTACTATTGTATGGAAGTTGGGGGTGGACATTTTGAGCAATACATTCGTTAAATTTGATTGTTTTTTCATAACCACTTATATTTCCTTTCACAGTTGTCTAGGCAGGGTTTTCAGAAACCAGCCGCCTAAAATTGAAAAACAAACATGATTGCACAAAGAATGAGAACAGCTTTAAAATGATGTCAGTCGACCTCTCGTGCTATTAAAAATTTTTGAAGCGGTGGTTCTGGGCGCCAGAGTGATGCAGAAATAACTTCGAAACCAAGAAAAAATTTGGTCCCCCTTTAAGTTAAAATTGACCTGTTTGAGCATTTTTCCCACACTTGAAGCAAATCGGACGTTATAGGGTGGAGAATTTTGTTGGCACACCCTCGTGATTCACAGAACTCAATCGCACAAAATTGAAAAAAAAAACATGATTGCATAGAGAATGAAAGCAGCTTCAAAATGATGTCTCTCGACCCCTTTTGCCATTTAAATTTTTTGAAGGTGTGGCTCTGGGCGCTAGGGGGATGCAGAAATAACTTCGAAATCAAGAAAAAAATTGGTCTCCCTTCGAGATAAAAATTTTTGTTGGGACACCCTGTATATATGCATATAAAGGTTCTATATGTCTAATGGTCTCTAGAAGTGGGTTTAAGGGCTTGCATTTGCTCTCATTTGGAAAAACATTTCGATAGTCGTCACCTTTCGATAAGGAAATTGTTTTATGAACGTTCGTGAAACTTTTTTTCCAAATTATGGAACACCTCTATACCTACTTGAAAATAATTGTAAAATATGGAGCAAGTTTGTCTTCAAGTTTTTTACAGAGGTTTTTGATATCTGTATAAAAACGGATATATCGGGTTTTGTCATACTAATGCGCCACAGGCTGGTGCACTAGCATGACAAAACCTGATATATCCGTTATTATGAGAGATTTTATTTTGTCGTGACTAACAATTGATTTATAGGCATCCTTTAAATTTTTCTACTATATTCAATTCGAATTAAGAAAGTAACCTAATGTCTAAAAACAAAGGACATTTTTTACGAAAATCTGATATTGTAACGAAACTGCAGTAATATGCTTTGTTTTATTTTAACATGTATTTAAAAGTTTAGCTTACACACTGTATTCATTGTTCTTTTCTATTTTTCAACAAACATTGTAAATACTGTGTCAACTACGAAAGCATGGGAGTCAAGCGAGGCGAGACTTTGCTGGATTATACAGAATTTCGGACCGCAAATGTCCAGTTTCTATTTGCATTCTAGTTGTTGCTGCAATTTTAAGGCTGCTTTGATCGTATAACCACATACAGGTACACAGAGCAGCAGAGGATATTTGGTATCAAAATTAAAAGAGATATGGGGTGTTCCACTAGGAAATTAAATTTAGATTTTCCTTGATATGCATAAGGTATTTGACCTGTTGTGTCCAGAACACTTACAGATGATTTCCTCGTAATAATAAATATATTCCGCTTCCCATTTGGCTCTAGAGACTGGAGATCGTTGCTTACAGTACGTTTTAATCTTCAAGATACTTTTCCCTTTCTGTCAGCATCGCTTCAAAACTTTTACCTAGAAAACTATATTTTTTGTATTTTTTCACAAGAAGCGTATACTTGTTAAAGAATGCTAAAATTAACTGCTTTTAGAAAATTAGCGATCTTAAAATTGGCTGCAGCAATGCAATACAAGCAACGTTTAAGTGCTTACCCTTAGCTTCGAGATGACAGAAATTGAATATGCACACAAGACGTATTTTCACAGTTAGTGGGTGATAACATATTTACTCTAAATGATATAGATTCACAATCCGCATTTAATATTTTATTCAGTTTCGAATCGTAAAAGAAAAAAAAACAGGTCAGTTAAGTAAATTATTTTAATGTCATAAATGTGGCAAATAAATAACAACTTATGACTACCAGCTATTACTAGAAAACGGGATGATCAGCTAGTTAAACGTTGAATGAGAAATGGTCATATGGACCACCATTGACTTCAATACACTATGATATACGCCTGAGAAGAGATAGTCTAACTTTAAATAAATAGTGCTCCTCCACTTTTAAATAAATCGATAGTTTCCACCATTTTAACCATAATTTTTCGTGGGCGTTTACTGCGTCACTGTAGACAACTTTTTTAAAGTAACTTAAATAAAGGATAGTGGGTTAAAATTCGAGATACGAATTGGCCAAGAGACCGAGCTTCCACATTACATTAATCTATATGAATACCTTGCATTTAGGTAATTCCGCACGTAAACAGTCAAGTGCACCGGTACACCCTGTTACATAAAATACATAGCTAGCCTTAAATTTAAGCTTAAATCATCAGGAAGATCACCAAACCCATTTTCTAGAAAATTTTGGTAGAAATTTCCATTCATATTTGGTGATAATTCATAGGGGCACAAGATATGACCTCCCAGTATTTCACACCAAACATTTATTTTGGATGCATGTTAGAAATGACGTTCTTCTGCGAGATGAGTATTTTCGTTCCTCATATATGTTTGTTCCTAAAGTTGAATATACCCCGGCGAGTAAAAGGAGCATTATCTTTAAATGGTATTTTATGCCTGTTTGTCTCTGATTAAATGGCAAAATTGTAGTCAAACTGGAAAATAGCTGACAATAAATTCTCTGCGGGTGTGAAGTGATACGGATATAGACATTCGTCATGAAATATCCTCAGAACAGATGATATATTATTTATAATAGTAGCTGCACTTATTCTTCTTGAGCGCTTCCGTGGCCGTGCGGGAAAGTCGATTCAGACTTTCCCATACGGACTCGGGGGTCGACGGTTCGAGACTCACCGGCGGCGGATGATTTTTCGTCGTTGAGATCGAGCTCAAGGTGGAGGGTAGGTTAGTTTAGATGAGCAAAAGGATCAGCAATGGCCTAATTGCCAGTAAGCATCTTACCTTTACCTATTTTTCTTGAATTAATTTTAGTGACTTTTCTTAGAAAAAAATCACTAATGGGGAGATCCCGTCTTTTGATTTTTTTTTTTCAAATATAACAATTGAAACTGACCTCCGAAATGGGTTCTAGTGGTCCTAGCCGTACAACCCATTTCCGGGGTCAGTTTCAATTTTTATATGTTTATATATGAATATATATATATATATATATATATATATATATATATATATATATATATATATATATATATATATATATATATATATATATATATATATATATATATATATATCCGGGTTTTACGAGTAGCAGATATGACAAACTTCTCATTTAACGAGCAAATTGTGGTGTTTTGAATGGACTTGTGTAACAGACAATGCTAAAATGTTTCTGATTTAACAAGGCCGCTTTTTAGGCGATTTCGGTTTTTGCAAGGTAATTATTTCGCTGACCCGTTCACATTTTTATTGGGATACAGAGATCTGCGAAAGTAAACACGAGGGCTTCGTCTGTGAATTCCGTTGCCTCTCAATCTAAAAATATGACCATTCAGACACACTAGGGCTAGACGCACATATTTCTGATTGAGACATGACACACTAATGGGCAATAAATCTTACTGTACATAACCCAAGAGAAAATATTTATGGGTTTTTCCACTCAGCCAATGATATAGTCCTTCTTATCGCTTGAAATCAGCGTTTGTTAGTTCGTTAAAACTGCACGTTTGTGTGGCTTTTTGTTTTTCTGTTCAAAACTTGAAACCTGCGCCTTATTTTGATTAGTTTTCGATCATCGCGCAATTGAGGCAGACATATAAAGTCTACTTAACACAATGCCCGCGTCCGATATTAAAAGAAAATCCCTTACCATTGAAGAGAAAATGTCGATATTAAAACAAGTGAAAACAGGAACGAAAAAAAGTTATGTTTGTAGGCAGTACGGTATTGCATTGTCTGCATTATCAACAATTTAAAGTGCGATTGCGATAATTATAGTCCAGGCTAGTGGTTCCAACACCTATGGCAACAAGAGAAAGCGTCTAAAAGCAACCGACATGGAGAACTTGGACAAAGCATTGTTTGATTGGTTCAAATATCAGAGGCACGCAAACATTGCTATAAGTGGTCTACTTCTTCAGGAGAAAGCTGCCTCTCTTGGTGGAGAAATGGGATATGGATAGAATTTCCAGTGTTCTAGAAGCTGGATTTCTAGTTTTAGACAGAGACATTCAATTGATTCAGTAAAAGTTTCTAGGGGAGCGAAATTTGCAAATCAGGAAGTCACATCTGATTGGCTTCAAAGTAACTTCTGAGAAATATCCGATGAATATCAGGCAGACCAGACAAGACTTTTCACAAAATGTTGCCGGACAAAACTCTAAAATTCAAAAAACAAAAATGGACTGGTGGAAAGTTATCTAATGAGCAACTGATTGTACTAGTTTGTGTAAATTATAATGGTTCTGAGTTTCGAAAACTATTGGTTACTGGAAAAGCACATAAACTAAGGTGTTTTAAAAATGTAAAGAGTTTGTCGGTGAAATATGTGGCTAATAAAAACGCTTGGGTCACTGGCGATATTTTTCAAACTGAAGTGGAAGAATGGGATAGAGAACTGAAAAGAAACAATATAAACATTTTGATTGTGATGGATAATTTTGTGACATAACCGCAATTAACGAGTTTGAAGAACATAAAACTAGTTTATTTTGCCACCTAATACCACATCTGTACTGCAGCCTTTAGATCGGAGAATTATCACCTCTCTCGAAATGTAATTACAGGAGGCAACTCGTCACAAAAATAATTGACAACATGGACAAGAAAAGTGTCGACTTTCGGTAAATGTCCTCGAAGCTATTCGTCTCCTTGATCGTGAATGAAAAAATGTATCACTAAAAACGGTCCAAGGTTGTTGTAGGCATGCTGGTTTTCATTTTGAGCATGGAAATGAAAACGTGGATTTAAGCGTTTCGGAAGGAGTTATTGCTGACGAAAATATCGCCGAAGACAATGACATTCCTCTGAGCGAATGTGCTAGCGTTATGAAATTGGCACAAGTGTCTGATGCGTTGGAACACCGGAACATACATAATTCTGTGGGAACTTTAGGTCCCACAGATTCCGAGATAATTGAAGCTGCAAATTTGAACACTACCCAAGAAGTGATAGAAGATTCCGATTCGGACAAAGAATCTAAAAGCCCCGAATGCACCAATGTTTCACTGGAAGATGCCACAGGTTCCGCGGAGAAGCTTAGAATATTTTTAGAGAGGGTTTAAACTCAGAGAATGTGCTAAGTTTATTAACTTCCATCGAACACTTTTTGGAAAAGAAGGAAAAAGAAAAACGGACAGTACAAATGAAAATCACAGACTACTTTTTATGATGTGTATAAAGTTAAGTTAAGTAATACTGTACAGTATATACAGTGATGTGTTTTTTATGGGAATAAAATGTTTCATTCAAACTAGGCTGTTACAGTTGACTTTCAATATTGTTGGAGAGGGTTATAGGGAGTAGTCCAGTTTATACACTTACATATATGTATGTTCATACTTACATTTTTTTCTGGTTACTTCTTAGTTCTGATTTAACGAGATCCGGTTTTTGCGACATATTATTGCTGGTACCTTGACTCCTAGTTAAATCCGGATTCTACTATATATATATATATATATATATATATATATATATATATATATATATATATATATATATATATATATATGTATGTATGTATGTATCATACCGATACCTCAAAAAATAAATAATTCATTTTTATAAAATTATGAATGTACTTTCCTTTTGTAAATGGTTTGGATAAGTTCGTTAACCAGGAAAATTGAACTAGGTTTTCCTGGAAAATTTAGGGTTTCATTCGGAAATCTTTTTATCTCTAACAATAAAAATACTATGGTAACCACATTTGGTACGTAGGTTTATGATGTTAAAAGAAAACTGTATAGAAAAATTTAGAAATCTATATTACAACACAAAAGTTATAACACAAATATTTGGTGCCAGATCATTTCTATCAAAATTCACTACCATAACGCACTTGCTGCGACCAGACTTTTTAAATTATCTGCTACTTGAAAAAAAATCTCTCCATCCTGTTTACGTCACTCAGATTGTCAGCAGTGAGTGCTTGGATGTCGTGGCTGTGTCCGAAACGTGGCTGTCTAATCTGGTGCCTTTCGGCAGCATTTGATATTTCAACAGTTAGATTTTTTAGGAATGACCGTACTTTGTCAAGAGGTGGTGTTGGTATTTACGTGAAATATAATAGTAAAACGAAAATATTGCCTGAAGAGTTTCAATCTATGTCTGAATCGTTGGAACTACTTTGTATCCAGTGTAATATAGGTCACAAGACAGTTGCTATTTTGTAGGCCTGCAAGAGGCAACTTTTTGGCGTGTCTCGATCAAGTTGACACTGTACTGTCGGCCCTTTGACCTTTGGTGGATGACGTTATTTTTTTGGGTGACATAAATGTTGATTTGCTTAACTTAAATAATCCGGTCATGGATCTTATTGATGTCTACAGCTTCACTCAGGTTATTGAGGAACCTAGAAGAGTTATTGGCTTCTCTTCCAGTCTTTTGGATCGTATTTATATTTTCACTCAGGATTTGGTTAGTGTCTCTGAGGCTGTTAACGTTGATCAAATTTCCGATCACATGATGAGTTATTGTTGTTTGAAGATAAAGTCCGAAAAAGTTCGCAGTAAATTTGTTACTTTCAGAGACTTCAGATATTCTGACCGCGGTGAGTTTTATGTAAATATTTGCGCAGTTTGTTTTGGGATTCTATTTTGTACACATCCGATTTGGACACTAAGGTACTTTTTTTCCGACTGCATTCTCCATGACTTTGACTTGTGGGTACCCAAGAGAACCGTTACAGTTACTAGGCCGAAATCCATTGGCTCACAGATTGCATTTAAACTTTAATGAAAGAGAGGGATGATGCTTTACTTAAATTTAAGGGTCTAGGGATATCAATGCTTGGAACAGATATACACACATTCGAAATTTTGCACTGGAATTTTAAAGCCGAAGTTTCGTGGAATTTGCTTTTCGAAGTCGTGATTCAAAACATTTTTGGAGAACACTTGGTCAGTTACGCGCTGGAGGCCGCGATGAGAGGCAGTTACCCCCACATTTGTCAAATCTTAACGACGTAAATGATTACTTCTATTCTAATTATCAGATGACTCTCAACTGCGATAATATCATTCAGTTTTATGATACTCTTGAACCCATGAGTACGGTCTGTTTCAGCTTTAAGCTGGTTAGCCTGGAAGAGGTGCATGATGTTTTCTTTTCCATGTCTAATGCTGGTTGTGGCAATGACGGAATTTCTATTGACATGCTTCGCTTGGTAGTCTATTTATAGACACACACATACACACAAACATATATATATATATATATATATATATATATATATATATATATATATATATATATATATATATAAGAGACTTATTTCCGTCCGTCTGGAAAACAGCTCTTGTAAAGCCTTTACAAAAGATTTTGTTACCTCTACTTTTTTCTGATCTGAGACCTACTATCTTCTGCCTGCTTTACCGAAGATTTTGGAGATAATTATGTTTCGCCAGATGCTCAAATACATCGAGGGGAAATTTTGAAGGGCGGTATGTATTGCTTGTATTTTAACAGATGTACTTGATGACGTAGTAAATTTATTGATAACATGGAAATGGTAGCCCTAATTTTATTGGATTACTCTAAGGCCTTTGACACTTTAAATAATGAGCTTATGTGCTCTAAGCTTAGATATTCTACTTGAATGGTAGATGTCAAAGAGTTATTGCGGACAATGTTATTCTATTGCGCCAGCTTGTTCATTTGGGGATATCTCAAGGATCGACACTCGGTCCTCTTTTATTTATTATGTATACCTTTAACCTCTTGCGTGCTATTCAGCACTGCACCATTCGATGCTATGCTGATGACACACAGCTATATTCAAACTTCAAGCATATGAATATTACATTGCTGAATATCTTCTCAATACAGATCTTGAGCAAATAAGAGTGCTTTCATCCCAGCACAATCTTAAATTAAATACTAGTAAGTCGTTGGTGATTTACTTTTGTGGATTTTCTCTTGGTGGAGCTCGTCGCGTTTCAATTAATGTGACTTTGTGTATGGCAGTTTTTTGAGGATCAGTACACTGTGAAAACGTGCAGAAATGTTGCTGTAGATTCGTTTTCAACTCGAGTAATTATGATCACGTATCGTCAGAGATAAAGGAGTTTGGATGGTTCCGGATGGTAGATTGTAGACAGTTGCATTTTGCTGCTTTCAATCATAATGTCATGGTAAGTTCCACTCTAACTCACCTTAAGAATAAATTACTAAGAAGGTATTTGCAGCACAATGTTAATATAAGACATTCAGACGCATTAGCGATTCCCAGACACTCATCTTCTTTGTTTAAGAGATGTTTCACTTATAGCGCTGCGAAACTGTACAATTCACTTGCAATTCGGATGGGAGCTTTGAGTTCAGGGTTTATATCTGACTGTAAAGCCTATTGGTTGGCGGATTCTGGCACCTAATTGCATTCTTGGGTTGGCTGGTTGGGTTGTGTTGTTTCGTTTTGTGTCTGTGTTGATTGTTCGGCTGCTTGTTTTTGCATCTGCAGTCTGGGTGGTTTGAGTATTAATACTTTGTTTGTGGTGCTTTTTCAATGGCTTTTGAATTTATATAGCTTGCCATCGGCAAGCGTTGAGTATAAGAGTATCAGTTAGCTAAACTCCGTCCTGGTGGTGGACAGTTACACTTTTTACATGTTGATGATTTTGTGGGGTGTATACCACATTTTTATGTGGATATCTACATGTGTATGTATTTGAAATGTTATCATTAAATGAATAAAGACGCTTATTATTATTATTATTATTATTATTGTTATTATTATTATTATTTGTTAATAAACAAAATTATCGTTATCGATCTAAGCAAAATCCACATTAGATACTGGAGGCTTAAACCCAGCGACCACAAAAAATAATGTATGTGCTAGTATACTGGACAGCAGTATTATTGGGCCGTTCTTTATTAAGGAAAATCCTAAATTTTAAAAATATTTAAATTTATTAAAACAAGAAAGTACACCCGCTGTGGTTACAGTGCGTCCATTTAATGAAGTTTGGTTTCAGCAAGGTGGAGATCCCAGTCATTTTGGGAGACGGGTGCGGCAATATTTAGATTTATTTTTTCAGAAAAGTGGACGTGGAGCAGTTGTACTCTTGAGTGGCCTACTGGTTCTCCTGATTTGACGCTGTGTGATTTTCTCTTTGGGCTCACTTGAAGAATTTTGTCTACAAATACAGGCCATTAAATCTAAAAGACCTAAAAGCTATAATTATTGGTGAAACAAGACGGATTGTGCATTTCAGCTTAATTAATGTAATAAATTCCTTCGAAACACGACTTACATTCTGTTTTGATAATAATAGACTTTTAATTCGTTGATAATTATTATTGCTGTTTTATTTTATTTTTGGTTTGGTAGCTTCTTTTAGAATGAAAGTCAATTTTTCTAATTTTTTTTCTAATGGAACATGATTAAAATGTTATAGTGGCTTATCAAAAATAAGTGATTCTTTCGAAAAATTGTAAAAAATCATATTTTACCGTTTAAAAAAAATTGGCTGCCATCGCAGCAAAGATGTTAAATTGAATATCGCCGGTTTATAGCAAAAAAAATGTCGATTTTTTTATTTAAAAAATTCGCTATTAGTAGCCATGGTGAGACTTGGCAATTTTTTTTTTCAAATGATATATATATATATATATATATATATATATATATATATATATATATATATATATATATATATGTATATATATATATATATATATATATATATATATATATATATATATATATATATATATATATATATATGTATGTATATATATATATATATATATATATATATATATATATATATATATATATATATATATATATCATAGCATACATAAAGCTTACCCCTGGTATATATAAATAAATAGAAAGCAAATACCTGAAAATGTACAATCCATGTTTTACACAGCCATACTGCAAGTCAGGTGTAGTGACAGTGTCAATTCTCTAGTATAACCTAAAATGAAAAGTAAATAACATTAATTCTAAAGCTTTTAAATAACATATAGACAAACGATAAATACCTACATTTTAAGTTCAACACAATGGTCAGCTATATGTATTTATAAGGTCAACGCAATTGAGTACAAGCATAGCATAATTTTTAAGAAAAAAAAAACATGTAACCAGACCGTGACTGTATATTTAACATAAATTGTGGCAAACAATATCTAAACTTCAATTGACACTGTGTTCAGAACAAAAGCAAGATAAAAACTCTAAAATCTTAATGCAAAACGTTTAAAAAAGACCAGTGTAGTGTTAATAAGTTCAGAAAAATGTTTGTTAATTTTTGTAATCAATTTGTTTAAACAGAGTAAGTAAAATTATATGCTTGAGTTTGTTAATGTAATAAAATTTTGAATTATGACTAATTTAAGAAAAGCTTGTGTACTTTCAGGCAGATTTTAAAGAATTTGATTGAGTTAAGTACAAACAGGTTAGAATATTGTAATTAATTAGCTTTAAACTTACCGCTTAAATTAACATACTTTTGACTAATGTAGGATCTATTTAATATTCATTAATTAATATTTGGAAGGAAATGATTGTTTTTGATTCATTTTGTGAATCTGCCATGTGATTGGGACACAATATAAAACAGAAGCAAATAAAGTGGTTGGAAATATTTGAAACTTTAATTATCAAAGTTTATTGGTGTTAACAAAACAACTGAGAATATCCGACAAGAAAGAGTAGAGCGAAGGTGAACACCGAGAGAGGTAAAAGGTTTTTAAAAAGCTAGGCTGTTTGAAGAAGTAAAATTCGACAAAGTATCCCGAAATATTAAGCAAAAACAATAATTGAAACAGTACCTGATCTCAGATGTATAGTAAATACAACAAAAATCCACCGAACCAGTGATAATATCAAGCATTATATCCATCGAAACCGACGATACCCTGGAGGAAAGGTATTAAATCCTAAAACTTAAAAGATTTCAGTTCTACTGTAGGAAATAAATGACAGATAACCTTAAACAGACCAAACACAAGCAGCAGAGGTACAATTAGCCGTTGAAAGAAGTAAATACTGTCAGAATAGGAAAACTATAAAGCAGAAGCAAGTAGTAAGTAGAGAAGCCGCTTGATAGAGCTACGGACAACCGTGGGTAATATAAATCATATAAATTCTTTCATTAAAACTAATATGTACCCATGGAAACCTGAACTCCAAAGCGAGGTCGCTACGACAACCATTTCAAGCATAACGAATTGAGTGGGATATTCAAAAACCGAGTTTAGTTTAATATTTATAATTGCCATCATTGTTCAGTAAATTATAAGCACAAAAGAGATTGTTATAGTTAGAAAGGGATACCAAATTAGTAATGTATAATCAAAAGAATAGTTTTTCATATCAAATTGAAAAATATTTCTCAATTAAATAAATAAAGTTAACATGTTTTGTTTTAAAAGAAAAAATCTAACGACCTCTTTAATTTCATTGACCAAGTAATTATTATATATATATATATATATATATATATATATATATATATATATATATATCTTTATATATATATATATATATATATATATATATATATATATATATATATATATATATTTATATATACTTGAAGGGAAAAAAATTAAGGTAAAGGAATCTGTAAGGCTAAAAACTAAATTAAACAGTGAAATTTGTGTTAAAGAATTCTCATTGGAATTCTAAGATAAAATAATCCCTGTAGAGAGAGAGAGCGAGAGAGAGAGAGAAAGAGTTATTACAGCTGTGGCAAAGAAAAACAAACAAACAAAGGTAAACATTTATTTTAAATAATATAAACGAACAGAGTTGTACACAATAGAAACTATATTTCCGTTGACTAGGTACCCGAACAGTAAGAATTTGAGTACATTTACTAGAAGCTTAAGATTTAGTGAATATTATTGTAACAAGTGATCAAAAAGTAAAATACCCTATACACATAAATCATTAAAAACCTACAAACATAAATAAAATTAATTATAATAACAATTTATACTTATTTTAAGCAAAAAAAAAAGGCGCGCAACTTTTAAATCAAAAATTATACATAGAATACAATACACTTCTATAACTATATTCTTTTTTCTTTGGGCTCACTTGAAGAATTTTGTCTACAAATACAGGCCATTAAATCTAAAAGACCTAAAAGCTATAATTATTGGTGAAACAAGACGGATTGTGCATTTCAGCTTAATTAATGTAATAAATTCCTTCGAAACACGACTTACATTCTGTTTTGATAATAATAGACTTTTAATTCGTTGATAATTATTATTGCTGTTTTATTTTATTTTTGGTTTGGTAGCTTCTTTTAGAATGAAAGTCAATTTTTCTAATTTTTTTTCTAAAGGAACATGATTAAAATGTTATAGTGGCTTATCAAAAATAAGTGATTCTTTCGAAAAATTGTAAAAAATCATATTTTACCGTTTAAAAAAAATTGGCTGCCATCGCAGCAAAGATGTTAAATTGAATATCGCCGGTTTATAGCAAAAAAAATGTCGATTTTTTTATTTAAAAAATTCGCTATTAGTAGCCATGGTGAGACTTGGCAATTTTTTTTTCAAATGATATATATATATATATATATATATATATATATATATATATATATATATATATATATATATATATACATATATATATATATATATATATATATATATATATATATATATATATATATATATATATATATATATATATATGTATATATATATATATATATATATATATATATATATATATATATATATATATATATATATATATATATATATATATATATATCATAGCATACATAAAGCTTACCCCTGGTATATATAAATAAATAGAAAGCAAATACCTGAAAATGTACAATCCATGTTTTACACAGCCATACTGCAAGTCAGGTGTAGTGACAGTGTCAATTCTCTAGTATAACCTAAAATGAAAAGTAAATAACATTAATTCTAAAGCTTTTAAATAACATATAGACAAACGATAAATACCTACATTTTAAGTTCAACACAATGGTCAGCTATATGTATTTATAAGGTCAACGCAATTGAGTACAAGCATAGCATAATTTTTAAGAAAAAAAAACATGTAACCAGACCGTGACTGTATATTTAACATAAATTGTGGCAAACAATATCTAAACTTCAATTGACACTGTGTTCAGAACAAAAGCAAGATAAAAACTCTAAAATCTTAATGCAAAACGTTTAAAAAAGACCAGTGTAGTGTTAATAAGTTCAGAAAAATGTTTGTTAATTTTTGTAATCAATTTGTTTAAACAGAGTAAGTAAAATTTAATGCTTGAGTTTGTTAATGTAATAAAATTTTGAATTATGACTAATTTAAGAAAAGCTTGTGTACTTTCAGGCAGATTTTAAAGAATTTGATTGAGTTAAGTACAAACAGGTTAGAATATTGTAATTAATTAGCTTTAAACTTACCGCTTAAATTAACATACTTTTGACTAATGTAGGATCTATTTAATATTCATTAATTAATATTTGGAAGGAAATGATTGTTTTTGATTCATTTTGTGAATCTGCCATGTGATTGGGACACAATATAAAACAGAAGCAAATAAAGTGGTTGGAAATATTTGAAACTTTAATTATCAAAGTTTATTGGTGTTAACAAAACAACTGAGAATATCCGACAAGAAAGAGTAGAGCGAAGGTGAACACCGAGAGAGGTAAAAGGTTTTTAAAAAGCTAGGCTGTTTGAAGAAGTAAAATTCGACAAAGTATCCCGAAATATTAAGCAAAAACAATAATTGAAACAGTACCTGATCTCAGATGTATAGTAAATACAACAAAAATCCACCGAACCAGTGATAATATCAAGCATTATATCCATCGAAACCGACGATACCCTGGAGGAAAGGTATTAAATCCTAAAACTTAAAAGATTTCAGTTCTACTGTAGGAAATAAATGACAGATAACCTTAAACAGACCAAACACAAGCAGCAGAGGTACAATTAGCCGTTGAAAGAAGTAAATACTGTCAGAATAGGAAAACTATAAAGCAGAAGCAAGTAGTAAGTAGAGAAGCCGCTTGATAGAGCTACGGACAACCGTGGGTAATATAAATCATATAAATTCTTTCATTAAAACTAATATGTACCCATGGAAACCTGAACTCCAAAGCGAGGTCGCTACGACAACCATTTCAAGCATAACGAATTGAGTGGGATATTCAAAAACCGAGTTTAGTTTAATATTTATAATTGCCATCATTGTTCAGTAAATTATAAGCACAAAAGAGATTGTTATAGTTAGAAAGGGATACCAAATTAGTAATGTATAATCAAAAGAATAGTTTTTCATATCAAATTGAAAAATATTTCTCAATTAAATAAATAAAGTTAACATGTTTTGTTTTAAAAGAAAAAATCTAACGACCTCTTTAATTTCATTGACCAAGTAATTATTATATATATATATATATATATATATATAAAGATATATATATATATATATATATATATATATATATATATATATATATATATATATATATATATATATTATATATACTTGAAGGGAAAAAAATTAAGGTAAAGGAATCTGTAAGGCTAAAAACTAAATTAAACAGTGAAATTCGTGTTAAAGAATTCTCATTGGAATTCTAAGATAAAATAATCCCTGTAGAGAGAGAGAGCGAGAGAGAGAGAGAAAGAGTTATTACAGCTGTGGCAAAGAAAAACAAACAAACAAAGGTAAACATTTATTTTAAATAATATAAACGAACAGAGTTGTACACAATAGAAACTATATTTCCGTTGACTAGGTACCCGAACAGTAAGAATTTGAGTACATTTACTAGAAGCTTAAGATTTAGTGAATATTATTGTAACAAGTGATCAAAAAGTAAAATACCCTATACACATAAATCATTAAAAACCTACAAACATAAATAAAATTAATTATAATAACAATTTATACTTATTTTAAGCAAAAAAAAAGGCGCGCAACTTTTAAATCAAAAATTATACATAGAATACAATACACTTCTATAACTATATTCACAAAACTTTAATTTTCCTAAAAAAATAAAAACAATACTAACCAACATATTTACCACAATCATAAATATAAATTCTACATACAATATACCATAAATACGTAACAATTAAACAAAAACATCCAATCTAATATATATATATGAATATATAACGCTACTTTGATGAAATTTGGTAGATATGTTGCCCTGGTAAAAAGCTTACTAATAACCAAAAAAATTCAACTTTCTTGGTTTATATAAAACTGAGTTAGTGAAATTTAGAGCGTTTATTTAAAATTATATCAAAAGCTTATTTTTATATTTTTGATCTAGCCCGTATACTACAGAAATAAAGAAACTTTTTTTCGGTTTTGTACTGCTTTAAATTACTCTTTCGAAAAGTTACGCGCTGTTAAATTTGTTGCCATTATTGAATTTATTTTTTAACAATTGATTTGTTAACTCCAATGAACTGAATATATTTACACATAAGAAAATAAATATTACTATATTGAAAATAATGACACAGCGTCCACAAGACTCAATTAGTGGGCTAGTGGGCTAGTAAAACAACTTTAAGGTTATAAGTATTTCTGTGTGGTGCTATTTCAAAAACTAAGCCTGGAAATGAATGTGTGTGTGTTTTGCTTCTTTAACATCGGTCTATTTCCGCTACTATGGCCAATCACCGACGCCAGGGAGCAGTTTAACCTTACTATCCTGGAAATTTTGCGAACCTCCGCCCTTCTGTAAGGAGGGCTCAAATACAATGCCACAACCTCGGTTGATGTTAATTGTACAGTATATACTGAAAAAGTGAAAGGAGAACCCTGGGACCGAACCCAGTACCCTTTCAGTTCAGAGGCACACGTTCTTACCACTGAACCACCGAGGCTCTTTACAAGTAAATGTTCGTGATTGTTGGAAGTTAATTACAACTGGTATAAATACGTACCTCATTTTAAACATTTCATAAAATTCGATATAATAATATGCTGATTGCCACGGGGAACCGCAGTTAGGGAAGATAGTAACAATTATTTTGTTACCCAGTAACTACTACTGTCAAAACAAAGCCAGGCTTCGAAAATAATAAGAACTTATAAAACAAAGCGACAATATTGATCGGTTTGGGTAATTTGTGTAAAACTATTTGTACATGGTAGGATGAACTGATGAAAACTATTCCAATAAGTGTATGAAAGTATTAGTAAAACTATCGAAACTTTCTTTTTCCAGCACGAATACGAATACGGGTGGAGCGCATATAGTACTCATATGGAACATTCCACTTTATGAAGATAAATACATCAGGTGCATTGTACTGTTTATTTTTGTACATGCAAAATAAACATGACTTTGGTTTCAACAACTATGCATGATATATAAGTATCCGTAAATGATGAGCAAACAATTCAGGGAGTTATGCTACTCGAAAAATTAGTGCTACAAATTATTATAGTATTTTTTTTAACTTAAAAATAACGAAGTTACAGGATCTCGAAAATTATTGTTTTTATTATTACAGACAGAAGAACTGTCTACGCTCTTCTGTGGATTTTCTACCGTCTTTATTATTTATATCAAACAACTTCAATTTTAAATGGATTTTTTGCAAATAGTTTAATCACGTGATGAAATCAACAGTTGAAGCATAAATCTATGACCTTGTGACAGACACTTAATGCAATGTTTTTCGCTAACAAAATGCATTTGTTTCAAAATCTTTGTTTAAAAATCACTTATTGTGAGGTTTCAAATCGTGACTTTGACATTTTCAGAAGTTAAACTTTAAAAATATTAAAGCAATCTTTCTCGTAATTCTTTGCATTCTAACAACAAGACAAGTTAAATTTTGCAATATTCAACAAATTTTATATACTCTTTATAATATAAAACTGTGTACCAAATTTGGTTAATATATCTTATTTTCGGATATTCTAAAATGTTCTGAAAGAAAACCCAACATTTTTCCTAAAAAACTGTCCAAATTTCCTGGCTAACGAATCTATCCAAATCACTTACAAAAGGAATGTTCTTACCAAATTTCATCAAACCTGGCTCATTATTTTTTATATGCCGGTGGTATATATATATATATATATATATATATATATATATATATATATATATATATATATATATATATATATATATATATATATATATATATATATATATATATATATATATATATATAAACATATAAAAATTTAAACTGACCTTGCAAGTGGGTTATATGTGTTCTAGTTTGCCTTGATTTCCGTTTTAGTTAATTTTCTTAAAAAAATTCACTAATGAGGAGATCTCGACTTTAAAGAAAATGTCTTCAAATGAGCGCGACTGGGCTCCCTAAAACACGGGGTGGGTTTCAATATATATATATATATATATATATATATATATATATATATATATATATATATATATATATATATATATATATATATATGGTTTGTGAATTTCTGATTATTAAATAAATTCCTACATATTTATTTTATAGTAGAAAAAATTATAGATGATTGTGTTCTTTTATATTAGCGAAATGATATATTTTGCAAATTTTTGCCATTGAATAAAGATAAGTTATCATTTATATTTTTATTTTAATACAATGTATTCTTGGTGTTTTGAGTTTGGAAACTTTTAATAGTTTCTTATTTGATATTTATATACAATGTGTTGCCATTGAAATCGCAGTATTCAATTTACTTTCAATTTGATTTGATATAAATTACAGGTTATAGTATTATTAATTATATTAATTATTTATAGAATGAAATTTGACACATACTTTAATTCAGTGAGAGCTGTAAAAATTAATAACTTGCTTTTTGTATAAGGCGCGATGGGAAGTAAAATACGCTACAAGTAATATAGATACCATGAATATATTCATTACCCAGGGTGACTGCAATAGTGTTGTTGAAAGAACATGTACATTCAATGACAAGTTTGCTCACTCAGCACCTTTGGACAGACACCGGTTCAAGAGATTTCAAGCAAAGTTTTCTAGGTCTGGAAGTATAACATTAAGGCGAGTAATTTATAGAGGCAAACGTGAAGATGAGAAAACATGCAAAGTCACAGTTTATGCCTGCTTTCATGCAATGCCGACATATTCTATAAGAAATACGTCTAGAGACTTGGGCATGCCTTACTGGATCATTCTAAGAATATTGAGGAAGCACAAAGTGCATAATTTCTCTTTAATTCGTGTACAGCACCTCCATCATAGCGACTACGAGATGCGTATAAATTATTGCGAACATATAATGATACGATTCCAGGTCGATCCTACATTCTTGAGCAGAATAATCTGCACTGATTAGTCTAACTTTGGCAGAAAGGGTGTACGAAATATAAAAAGTGTGGACGCAGCAACTGCGCTATGGTAGACAATTTTCGTAAAAATATTTTTAATGACAAATATGTATTGTTTTTAAAACGAGGATTATTGGTTGGCAGTACAACCTATATAGTACTAACAATGTACCATATTTCATTAAAATAGCTTTGCTGTTTAAAAAAGCACAAACATTTTCCGAAAAAATATAAACTTAAAAAAGTTCTGATTTTTCTGGCCAACGAACCTCTTTAAGCTATTTGCACACCTGCCAAGATATAGTTATTCACAAACAGCTTTAGGAGCAAAATAAAATACATACATACATATATATATATATATATATATATATATATATATATATATATATATATATATATATATATATATATATATATATATATATATATTTTATGAAAATTTGCAAAAATTAATTTTTACAAATATTCACCATTTTTTTTACAGAAATTGCTTTCAGTGATGTTACATTAAATAAAACCTTTTTCAAAAATTCGACAATTTTTTTAGAACCACCAAATCTTACAAAAAATAATTTCTACGGACGCACTAAAAACATTTCTGCGAAAACTTTTCAAATTCAGCCACTATTTGAGAGTGTCTTTATACGGCAGGTCGATTTTTTTTGACGAGTAATACAAACAAAAGGCCCTCTGAATGCGTCATTTCCATGGGGCTCCGCTATCTATTGGTAAAAACGCCTTATCACAATTTGTGATATGTGTTTGAGATATGTGCCAGAAACATGAACAGTTGAAAAGCAATTGATATAACTCAAAAACGATGAACGATATATATTTTTTTCTTACAAACACGCATTATAATTGGATGCAAAATACAAAAATGCAATAACCTAAGGAGTGTTCTATTAAAAAAAGAAAGTGTGTATCAACAAAGACTTATGGGCCACCCTATGATTGCCAAAATATATTTGTAAAATGCAGCTCGAGAAACACTATAATTAACGTATATAATTTTTTCTCATATCTTGTATAATAACGGATATATTGAGCTTTACCGTAGAAATGCGTCACCCTATATATGTGTAAACAGACAGAAACTAAAATTGACCCCGTATATGGGTTTCAGGGATTCTGGTTCGCGTTTATTTAAAGAAACCTTTTTAAAATTCATAAGTCACGGTCATCTCAATAACGAACTTTTTCTACGAAAATTTGCTAAAATATAGACTACTAAACCATACTCTATAGCTAAAACTACTGCCAAAGCATCATAAAGAGGGTCTATTTGAAAGGGATTTTCCGAAAATATTTTAGTAAAATAAAGGTAAATTGAAGCTAAAACTTAAGGCTCTGTAAAACACACTTATTAAGACATTTATTTTACATAAACCGTATTTGCTTTAAATTCGTTTTCTGAAAATTGCAAATTTTGTCGTTTCAAATCGCGACATTGACTGAATGATATTTTCAAAATATTTTTTCTACTATTTCTTGATCTTTTTGCGTCAAGAAAACTTAACCATTGTATGTAATATGCCATAGCTTCGGAGATACAAAAATTTTACGAAACAAAACCCAAAACTTTCCGGGAAAAGCTGGTTCGATCTTTCTGGCTAGCAAATGTATCCAAGCTACTTACAAAAGGAAGGTGCGTATCAACTTTCATCGAAATCAGCCCATTATTTTTGAGGTGTCGGTATGATCTATATATATATATATATATATATATATATATATATATATATATATATATATATATATATATATATATATATATATATATATATATATATATATATATATATATATATATATATATATATATATATATATGCGTACACGTTCGTATTCTGTAGTGCTCACACCTACGATAATACGTGCGTATTTTAATAGTGTTTTTGTTTGATTAAAACAATATTCAACAAATAATTAATCGTAAAGGTACTCTGTTAATAAATAACATTTAGTTTATCTCGTAATTTTACATAAATATAGTGTTTTAAGTGCATATAAATAAGTAAATCTGTAAAGCAGAAGGTAAGTTATGGACGACGAGGAGGGGGGCGGGGACCCGCCTCCCAGTAATACAGACAAGCAGGCCTCACAGGTATGTGAATATGAATCTTTATCACCTAAAGATAATAACCCGTATATTGACTTCAATAATAAATACCGTTCATCGGATGTTTCCCCCTACTGTGTATTTATTCAACATAAAGAAAATAATTTTGCTAGATTATTTCCCATAACCGCAGGTCACCATTTGATGGCAAATACAGAATTTAAAAATGACATTATTGATATAAAATCAGTAGGAATAAACCGTGTTAAGGTTATCTTCAAAACAGCGTCTATAGCTAATCAGATGGTCAACAACGAACTTCTAACACAAAATGGGTTAATAGCTTACATACCAAAATTTTTCACGCATAGGAGAGGTATTGTTAGGTACGTAGACACAGTCTTTGATGAAGAATACTTACTTAAACAGATAGAATCTCCAGTCGAGGTAACGGAAGTTAGACGAATGCAAAAGAGAGTAACTGATGAAAGAGGTGAGAACAAATTAGTGAAGAGACAAATTATTATTGTATCCTTTGTAGGAAATAACCTACCCAGATACATAAGAATCAATGGCGCTAATTTAGAAGTAGAACCATACGTTCATCCCGTCATTCAGTGTACGAACTGTTTAAGGTACGGACACTCGAAGAAAATGTGCAAAAGTCGTGTAGCGAGGTGTAAAACCTGTAGTGAGGAACATGGAGTGGGAGAAATTTGTGCTAACAAAATATTTTGCGTATATTGTCAGAATAACTCACATTCCACATTATCTAGGTCTTGTCCTGTCTTTGGAAAACAAAAAAGAATAAAACAAATCATGGCAGAGAAAAATATCACTTTTAAAGAAGCCCAAACTATTGAGAATAACCCTTCTTACTCCAAAGTTGTCACCAGCAATCGCTTTCAAGCTTTAAATGATCTCAATCAATACCCTTCACTACCGATAACATCTAACCCCTCCCCCCCAAAAACCGTACAAAGTTTTGCTTCAAATAATAGCTCCCAAATAAATACATACAGACAACCCCCACGTAAACTGAGATTAAACACAAGCAGTGAAAGTAAAAAACGCAAACCCGAAAAATCCCCAGAGATCATTCATCCCTCTTCATCACGACCACAAAAGAGAATATTCCTCTCCCAACCGGTAACTCCAAACCCATATCGAGATGAATTCGTTCGCTATAAAAATAGACTAACAGAACAGATGATGGGTTTGTTTACAGACCTGGTGGAACACATTTCTCCACATCATTCCAAAGTAATATTAGACAAATTAAATATTAAAAATACTATATCATCTATGATATCTCGTAATAGGGAAAGCGACAGCGATGGGGACACCTCATTCTGACATGTTCAGTCGGCTCAATTCTTCTCTAAATATCGTACAATGGAATTCACGTTCTATACTCCAAAATAGATGTAACCTTAGTAAATACTTATCGGATAATAAGATAGACATTGTCATGATTAGCGAAACATGGCTAAAACCTACAAATACTAATTTTAAATTTAATAACTATAATTTAGTCAGAAAAGACCGATTAGGTCGAAGAGGTGGTGGTGTTGGAATTTTGGTCTCTGAAAAACTTAACTATGAAGTATTTACCTTAAACTTTAATGCTGGCGGTGAGACCGATGTGTGTGCTATTAAACTTACGAATTTAGGTATTAATATTGTCTGCGTCTACAAACCTCCAGAAATTATCGTACGAAAATCTCAGTGGGTACAATTGTTTAGGCAATTTAATGGTAAAACATTAATTGGTGGGGATTTCAACTCAAAGCATAGCCTGTGGGGTTCACCGAATGATGATAATCAGGGTTCGGAACTCAGCGAGGCGATAGACGAAACAAATCTTGTAATTATAAATAATGGTTCGCCAACTAGGATCTCCCGTCCACATGAAAATCCGTCTGTGGTAGACATAACTATGGCTACCCCAGAATTGGCAGGCGAAGCACATTGGAATGTACAGACAGAAAGCCTTGGCTCAGATCATTACGTCATATCTATAGTGGTACAACAAACGTTTCACACAAAAAGAAATACTCCCTATGTTAGATGGGTTGAATCAACAGCTGATTGGCTACGGTTTCAGGATATCATAGATAAAACACTGGACTCGGATAGCAATCTGACAACAGAGGACAAGTTCAAGAAATTAACCAATGCAATCTTTTTAGCCGCAGACTACTCAATGAAACAAAATAAGGTTGTAAATGAGGCCCACAGACATCCAGTCTGGTGGGATTTAGACTGTGAAGTAATTTACAACAAACGCAAGCAAGCATTACACGCCTATAAAAGAGTGTCGAATTACGAAAATTACATCCAGTACAAAATAGTTGAAGCCAGAGCCAAAAGGACATTCAAACAAAAAAGTCGTGCTGCGTGGAAACGCTTTGTAAACAACTTAAATAAAAATACGTCACTCTCATCTATTTGGAGCTTTATCAAAAGAATTAATAATAGTGAAATTGGAAACAATACAGTAATAGACGACCCACTAACAGACGAGATAATGCAATTGGTTGCACCACCTGGCGCTGCAGATCACCTTGGAATGTTTAATGAATCAGAGTTAGAAAACCACTTAAGCAAAGCTTTTACCATGCAGGAATTGGATCTCGCAATGAAAAATACATCGAACACAGCTCCAGGCCTCGACAGAATTACATACAGAATTCTTAGCAACCTACCACATAAAGCTAAAGAATTTCTACTGGACATATTTAACGACTGGTGGACAAAAGGGATTGTCGTAAAAGAGCTTAAGGAAATTGTCATACACCTTATATATAAATATGGCAAAGATCCTACGTTAGCAACATCCTATAGACCTATCTCTCTTCTCAGATGTATTACCAAAGTGTTTGAAAGACTAATAAAATTTAGACTCGAATGGCACTGTGAGAAAAATCAAATATTCTATCCTCACCAGTTTGGTTTTAGAAGAGGACTGGGCACCTCTGATGCAATTTCCCAACTTGTGACTGATATTCAGTGTGCGTTTAGCAAAAATCGATATCTTGTATGCCTTTTTGTTGACATAAAAGCTGCCTATGAAGCCGTTAATTTGAAACTGCTTAAAAGAGATTTAGAGGAGGTGGGCCTTAGTAACAACGTAGCCCTAAATATTGTACAACTCTTTCACAATCGTGAGATTAGTATTAGAAGAACTGATAATACATTGACAGAAAGCAGAACTATAGCCCAGGGAATTCCACAGGGCTCAATACTCAGTCCTTTACTCTTCAACGTTTATTCAAGAAACCTTCATAGTTTATGGCCCGTAAACATCAACTGTTTGCAGTTTGCCGATGACCTTTGCATATATACAACGCAGAATAATTATGCAGATTGTGTAATACAAATACGGTATATAATAAACGTTTTACATGGTTGGCTGGAAGAGAGAGGGTTCCAACTAAATGAAGATAAAACATCGATCATGTGCTTCACTAGACACAGACTACAACTTCCTCGGTATATAAGTGCCAACGCATACACAATTAAGACGGTAAGCACTTATAAATATTTGGGACTCATATTAGATAGCAAACTTCTTTGGACTGCTCACATCAAATATCTTAAGAGCAAGTGTGAAAAGGGTATAAACATTCTAAAGGCGACAGTACACAGAAACTGGGGTGCCGATACACTAACAGCGCTAATATTCTATAGATCCTATATAAGATCTATTCTAGATTACGGCTGCATACTCTATGGATCAACATCTAAAACCAATATGTTGCAGCTAGAAAGAGTGCAGTTAAAGGCACTCCGCATGAGCATCGGAGCAATGAAATCTACACCAACGGAGGCGGTCTTTGCAGAAGCCTCAGAGCCACCATTACACCTTAGAATATCCTTTCTGGCTAATAAGTATTTAATAAAATTGAGAAGTAGAAACCCATCTATGATAAGCAGTTTATATTCACTTTTTATAGAAACACTTTGCAACAAATACTGGAGAATAAAGAATGATCCGCCTTTAGCCACCGCCTTTGAAAAAACTATGGTCTTTGAAGAAAATGTTAGAACATTTCTAATTCCACCACTGTATAAAATCGAATATGAGCAATTTCTGCAAAAGTTCGAAGTCTTAATACCATCCTACGCAGAACAAGATTCTCAGAACAAATCAATCTTTCAATCCTTCTTGAGTACTTTTAAGAACAGTAATCACATTTACACAGATGGGTCAAAAACAGAAATTGGTGTAGGTGCTTCAGTTTATATTCAAAACCATAATATTAAATTAAAATTTGCTTTAGCTCCTCTATCATCAATATATACGGCAGAACTTTATGCCATAGCCGAAGCTTTAAAATGGATCCTGAATGCACAAGAAATAAACTCTGTTATTATAAGCGATTCACAGTCTGCGCTGAGGACTCTTCAAAATCTAGGAATGACTTATTTTCATAATGACATAATAAGACAAATCATAGAAATGAATGGTAGGATTAGGACATACGGGACAGTTAAGTACTTATGGGTAAAAGGCCATGCCGGTATTCACGGGAACGAAATAGCTGATTCGTTGGCCAAGCAGGCCGCTGAAGACAATGCGATCGATAGCTATGTTCCCTATGCTGATTTGTTTAACCCACTAAAAGATCAGCTATTAAAAATGTGGGAAGAAAAATGGAAAAAATATACCGAAACATCCACTAATCATTATAGATTATTATATCCTACACTGCCTAAGAAAAAAAACCTAGAGATACAATGGGCTAGTCATAGCAGAAATATTAATATAATGTTAACTCGTATGAAATTCAACCATGGTAGATTTCAGTCACATCTACATCGAATTGGGATAGAAGCAAGTAATACCTGTGCTTGTGATGGACAAGCTGTCGCTGATTTAAACCATTTACTTTTTTCTTGCTCTTTCTTAAATACGCAAAGAAACCAACTATACATATCCTTAATTGCTCTGGGAGTGCAATTTCCATTAAATCTAACCCACATACTGGCTATAGTTAATGCACCGATAGCCAGATGCCTATTTAATTTTCTGAATAAATCTGGTATCACCCTATAACCATCATTATGTAAAAAAAAAAGAAGGTTGTAAGCAGTAGTAGTATCTTGTTTGTAAATATTAAATTAAGTTATGTTAAATACACCAGTTGTAAATATGTTTATTTTAGATTTAAGTCCTATTAATTGTAAATAGTTAATATCCATCTGTCTCACCATCTGTTTACCCTCACCTAGCCGTGGCCCTCTTTGTGATGTCTAAGCCGTCTCGATAGGCCCCGAGACGCATAGTGTCCTAGTTTTATTTTCCCCAAAAAAAAAAAAAAATGAAAAAAAAAAAACAGAAACAAAAGAAAGAAAAAGAAAATAAAGAAAAAGAAAAGAAAAAAAAAACATAATAGTACAATTAATTAAAAAAAAAAAAAACCAAAAAAAAAAAAGAAAACAAAAAAAAAACAAACAAACATAATAGCACAATTAATTTAACAGAAAAAAAAAACAGCACAATTAATTTAAGAAGAAAAACTGACTAATAGTTTCCAATATATCTATACATGTAAAACACACATATTCGTTTCAACCGTCAGTAATTTAATTACAAAAACAATAAGCTAATAAGTTTAAAACTTTAGTTTAGAGACTACAATTACTTTATTACCCACTTAATAATTTTACCATGTTTCTGCGTTTATGAGTGTCTCTTAATATATGTGTATATGAGTCTACACTATACATTTCTATAATATGTAGAGAATTGAATTATATCTTTTGAATGTACTGTGGCCGGCTGAACTTGATTTCCGAGGCCATCCCTTCGTCGAACACAACAACAACAATATATATATATATATATATATATATATATATATATATATATATATATATATATATATATATATATATATATATATATATATATATATATATATATATATATATATATATATATATATACAACGTGATTCATTTCCCCGATAAAGTCCAATGGCTTCCTTAAACTAGACTTTTTAGAAAATACTTTCAGACAAAAGTTTTCTATCATGTTAAGGTCCATAACCTAAAATTATGTTCAGCTACACAGCATGGTCCATATGTCACTGGCACTAGGTAACTTTGTTTTTTTAAATAAAACACCCTATATATTATTATATTTTTTGATTTTAAATAAAATTTTGATTACAAATTATATGAAGTGCTATGGCATAAAAGTCAATGGTTTTCAAGTTATTCAAGTTTCTTCAAAAAATTTGACAGATGTAGAGTTTTTTTCAGATACTGGTATCATTCGTACACCACATCCGCAAAACTTGAAATTTAGCGCAAGTAGCTGACAGGTATCCGTCTATCTGGTGATGGTGTGAAAAATCATATTTTATATACAGGGTGGTTGCTAGAGAGGCTCCCATTTGCTGAAATTCCAATATAAATTACACGAAAATTTTAAATGGAACAGCCTGTATATGAGCACCTGAATCAATGCAAAAATTGATTATCTTTTGGATGGATATGGGTTTTTACATGTAGAGTTGATAATTTCTGAGTTATTCAAAAGTTATTAATTTGATTGCAACTATATGATATAATGATTGGATTGTTTCCGTTTTGTATAGTGTGCACTGGTCATGACAGAATTCTCCAAAATATCAGATTTGACAAGTATTTACAACATTGTTTGTTCGTTGTTGTGTGATTGTGTAGTTGTGTTATAGTTGGTATACATAATTAAAAATGAACTTCGGTAACGAAGAATTGAGACAGATGGTGTACATAATTGGTGAATGTTCTGGAAATCGTCTTTTGGCTTCTCATATTTATAAGCAGCGCTATCCTCTGCGAAGACAGCCGACAGTTTTGTCATTTAAAAGGCTCAAACACAGAATTGAGCAGAATTCGTATGTATTTTACCGAGCACCAAAAAAACAAAACATTGACATCAAAGAAGATGTGGCCCTTGGTGTTCTTTTATCCGTGATTGAGGGAGTCAACACGTAGTCAAAGAGCTATTGTGAAAATATTAGATATGGATCAGTCCTCAGTTCAAAGAGTTCTCAAGTTTCATTAGTACCATGCCTACCACTTCCGAGTAGCTCAAGTACTGGGAAATGAAGATTTTCAGCGCAGAATGAGGTACTGTCAGTGGGCAGTGCATCAAATTGAGATGGACAGGAGTTTTTTTCGCAAAGTGCTTTTTGTGGATGAGTCCTCTTTCCATAATAACGGACTCCCAAATATGCACAATTTACACCATTATGCAGAAAACAACCCGCACGTAACAAGATTTGGTAACTTCCAGAATAGGTGGACGCTTAATGTTTGGGGTGGAATCATTGGCAATACCGTTTTTCAATACATTTTTTGATGGGCCTCTAAATGGACCAATGTACCACCAGTTCCTATTTAATGATTTACCAGTCTTGATGGAACATGTACAGCTACAAGTTAGGCAAGATATGTGGATACAGCATGATGGTGCTCCACCGCATTATGCTGCCGTAGTTAGACAACATCTTGACCAAAAATACGAAGGAAGGTGGATTGGTAGGAGTGGACCAGTAGCCTGGCCTCTAAAGTCTCCCGACCTTACTTGCTGTGACTTCTTTTTATGGGGATTTGTAAAAAATTATGTGTATCGCACTCCCCCACAACACGAGAAGATATGCGAGGGCGAGTACAGGATGCATTTCGGCAAATTAGTGGTGCAATGCTTTCCAATGTCCACGGATCATATGGAAGAAGGCTACAACTTTGCCTTGAACAAAATGGTCGTCAATTCGAGCACCTTTTATAATCCATTCCTGAAATAATAATTATTTGTTGTTCGTGGATTATTCGTTTATTTGTTCATTTTTTTTATTCATTAGATATTATCAGTTTGTTATATTTAATTTATTACTTGTTAACTCCATTGTTATTTCTCCTCTGATATCTATTAAACTAGTTCCAAATAAATAATCTTCTGTGATTCGAATCTTTACCGGGTAACTTTAAAAAAATAGAGAATGAATCGCTTTTCGATGAAAGTAATTGGATATAAATTTGAAAGCAAATTAATGTTTGCATTGTTTCAGGTCCTTATATACAGGATGTTATATTCAAGAATTTCTAGTAGTAGTAGTTTAACCTATACGAATGAACAAATCATTAATGTTAATGTTCATTCTGTACTAGAATTCTATCTGGTGACATCACTCAATTGAGTTTAAGTGGTGAGTTCGAGAATGTATTATTTGAGAATAGTTTGCGTTTGTCAAGTAAAAAAAAACAATTAGGCAGAAGTGATAGATTTTTGACAAAACAATGTTAGCCTCTCGATCATTGATAAGAACATTTCCTTTGGCAGCAAAATTTTTCTATTTTGATGCCCTGAAAAGCATCGAATTATCTAGCTCGAATTTCTTTTCAAGTCTTTTTAACGTCAAAATTGTCGCTTGTCTCCATGGAGAGAAACACTGTTCGTAAATGCTAGAAGCCAAGGTGCAAACGGCCATAACTCAATCATAAAATCACGTAGTTGCAATCAAATTGATAACTTTTGAATAACTCAGAAATTATCAGCTCTACATGTAAAAAACCCATATCCATCCGTAATAATAAATTTTTGCATTGAATCAGGTGCTCATATACAGGGTGTTCCATTTGAAATTTTCGAGTAATTTATATTGGAATTTCAGCAAATGGGAGCCTCTCTAGCAACCACCCTGTATATAAAATATGATTTTTCACACCATCACCAGATAGACGGGTACCTGTCAGCTACTTGCGCTGAATTTCAAGTTTTGCGGATGTGGTGTACGAATGATACCAGTACCTGAAAAAAACTCTACATCTGTCAAATTTTTTGAAGAAACTTGAATAACTTGAAAACCATTGACTTTTATGCCATAGCACTTCCTATAATTTGTAATCAAAATTTTATTTAAAATCAAAAATATAATAATATATAGGATGTTTCGTTTAAAAAAACAAAGTTACCTAGTGCCAGTGACATATGGACCATGCTGTGTAGCTGAAAATAATTTTAGGTTATGGACCTTAAGATGGTAGAAAACTTTTGTCTAAAAGTAGTTTCCAAAAAGTCTAGTTTAAGGAAGCTATTGAACTTTATCGGGGAAATGAATCAAGTTGTGTATATATATATATATATATATATATATATATATATATATATATATATATATATATATATATATATATATATATATATATATATATATATATATAGATCTCCTCATTAGATAATTTTGCGTCTTGCAAAAAATTCGCAAAAAATCAGCATTATTGAAAGCAGCAGCTGAAAACCTGCATACGACACGCCCTAAAATTTCCAGCAGAGATTTAGTCGCAATGTTTTTTGCATGTTAATGGACGACCGAGTGTGTTTTCATATTTACGATGGCACTCTCACGTATGAGAAGTATATTTAGATCCCGAGGGCAGCGGTGGTGCCATCCGCGGAGAGTCTGTCGGAAAATACTCAATTGTTGGTACCAGATAATTGGGGCTCCAGCGCACAATACCATAGGTGTGCATCATCAGCTAAATGATATATTTACTGACAGACGGATAGGCAGAAACAGCCCTTGGCACTGGTATATGTCGGGTATAATAAAGTTCCAGGTTTATAAGGTGATTGTCCAATCCAAGGGAACTAATCCAACGCATAACGTAGGCTTCCACCGAGTTAGATCCAGAGAAGATAAGATGAACGACCACAGCTGGAGTATATTCGAGAATTTCGGAGTGATTGAACCAAAACGTAGGTCACATTGAACAACTCCTTTGAATTTTTCAGTTCTAGTTTACATCACATTTTTTTTCTTTTCTGTGTTCACTTTGTATAGTCAAATTATTCAATTTCACTGTATGACTGTCATGTTACTTCTTTATTTCTGTTACATTTACAATGAAATGACGCTAATAAATTCATGTTCTTCGTTGTATTATATGCTAATTCCTTGTTTAAAGAAGAATAATGGAGCGAGGCATATTTATTCTTGAGTAGAACTATTTGGGTCATTGTTGGGTGTTGGTATCAGTATTTTCAACTACTAGACACTCTAAGCATCACTACTGACATTTAGCAACAGTAAATTGAATTGACTAGTCTTTTCGCCATTATCAACAGTGAAGTGAACTGAGGCTAAGTCTGGCGACTGCTGACAAGGTCTGTTTCTACCCGTTCATCAATCATCCAATATTGTTAACTGATGGTATTCTTTGCAGTTTTTTATTATATTTCTCAGACTGTCCTCTGACACTCACGTCATCATGAATATAAAAGACACTTGATAATCCAATGTCATGTAAACATTTGGAATTAAAATTGTCTACTGCGACATTGACTATATCACTTCAGAAAAGTAACAATAGCTCAGAATGTGAAGACTGGAACCTGTGATTGACCACTGATAAGTACACTTGGAGAACCCAAATCACCACAACACATATTTTAAAGACCTTACGATCGTTCCACTAACCACGTTAGCATCATCAGAAGATGAAAAAATTATTCACAATTTTTTCATCCTCTGATGGTGCTTAGTTAAACGACCGAATGTCTTTAAAAAGATGTATTGTGGTGATTTGTGTTCTCCAAGTGTACTTAATAGCTCAGAAATTATGATATTTTGGTATAGGACATAATTAATAGAAGGTGCAGAGCTATGTATATAGAACGCTTTGAAATGGAAATGTATAGGGTGTTCCATTCGAAAATATCAAGTTATTCCCACTTGAATTTCCATATTTTGTCAGCCTATGAACGCACATACTGTACAAAAACAGATTTTCATTGCAATGATTTTGCAAGACATAATTATCAGCAAGCTGTCGAAAAAAACAACCGAAATTCTAGATTCACACTTGACAAAGATACATCAAATTATAAAACGAGCTGGAATAACAAATCTTTTTCGAGAATCGCCAATATTTCAAAAATTAGCAACGCTGAGAGTAGAGAGTACAACACGAAATCTATCCCAAATTAAATCGACATTCTGAAAATGCATAAATATACAGGCTGTTTTATTTAAAATAACGAAGTCGATGGTGACTTCCGCTTTAACGCGAACTGCTACACAAGTGCAACTATTTTAGTCTAAAGGAGCTGTATTTTAGTCTGAAGTCTATAATCGCCGAATGCAATTTTTTAGCTCTCAAATGAGATAAAAATAAACTTATAATGAGCGCTCACCCCATATATATATATATATATATATATATATATATATATATATATATATATATATATATATATATATATATATATATATATATATATATATATATAAATAAAATTTTCAAAGTATTTTTGTTTGGTACCTACTGCCCTTTCTGCGTCGGAAAGGCTAATCTCTAGTACCTAATGGGTTTTGTTAAACACACAAATTTTGGTGTGGTGTTTTTTGACCACCAGTTCGACAAAAATTCGTTGCTCAAATGCTTACACTTATTTCGGAACATCCGGTAAGAGAGCTAGAGATTAGCCTTTCCGACGCAGAAAGGGCAGTAGGTACCAAACAAAAATACTTTGAAAATTTTATGGCTCTAATTCTAAAAACGTTATAATTGGTGATTTGTAAATAAAGGTTCTGACACGAATGGAGGGTTATGGACAACAACTATTCCCAAAACTGTGTTTGACAAGGTCTTAGATTTATCTTTCAAAGGCTATTTCATTTGTCTAAAATACCTGAAGAAAATGTATTTGAAATAGGCCCTTCTGTGGTGTTTTAGCAGCAGCTTAAATTACAGAATTTGTGAATTAGACGTATTATTTTTAAAAATCTCACTCACTTACCCATGAAGATATGTGATAGTATTTGTAGCTCTCAATTGAAAACATTCTTTCTTGTCAGTTATCTGCAGTTTGTAATACTTTATAGAGCTTTACATCAGAAAATTAAGAAGTTTTACAATTAGATAATACAAAGTATTGTGGAAAAATTGAGCGAATAGCTAAGATAATGAGAAAATTGTGAACATATGCAAATTAATAATCATAACCATTATGAAGACATAATGATAACTACGTATTATAATACCTTATTAAATAATTAAAGAGAAATGGAGTGGAAACACCGCGTGGACTCGACCACAGAAATTCTCAAGATTCTGGGCGGTAAGGAGAGCTAAACTGTAGGATTGCCAAGGTAAGTTTCAATTTGGGGACAAATTTATAATTTGCTTTAATAAATGCCAATTTTTGTGGCAGTTCTTTGCTTAAGAATTTTTTTACATTCGTCTAACGAAACGCAAGAAGACTTTCATAATTGGACAATTACATTTCCTATGCTATTACACTTTTTCGCGTAAAAAGACTACAGTTATCAAAATCTAGCTTTTTCTTAGACATTCTATTTTAAAAAGTTCACAGTTTTGTCACTATTCGACTTCTAATTGTCACACTTTGAAAGCTTATTTATAAAACATCATAGTTGTTACCATGGCAACTTAATTCCACTTTTTGCTTCCCGGAAAATAGCCAGACTAACTAGATGTAAACATAACCCCGTATACGGCATTTAGGGACTCTAATTTGTTCTCACCTAAAAAATAGTGCTGCAAATTAAATTATAACTTCCATATAGCTGTGATAACCTACTCTCCTCAGAAACACACTCCCATTAAATGAATATAGAGTCCATGAGTTGACAACAAAGGAAAGTTCGGGACGCAGCAAGTGCGTTATGGTAGCGAATTTTCATTAAATGTTTCCAATATAAATCACTCGATTTTCTATAAACTTAGAAAGTTGGATTTTGGTATGTAATAAGGTACTTTCCGAAGCAACATATCCTACAAATTTCATCAAAATATCTGCGTAATTTTCAGAAATACAAAATTTTTTCGCAAGAAAATTCAAAATTTTACCGGAAAACTTGTACGATTTTCCTGGATAACGAACTTGTCCGAGCTATTAATAAAAGAAAGATACCTGCCTCGGTTCATCCCAATCGGTTAATTACTTTTCGAGTTATCGGTTGAATACATGTATATATATATATATATATATATATATATATATATATATATATATATATATATATATATATATATATATATATATATATATATATATAATAATTTAAACTAACCCCATATATGGGTTCAAGGGGCCCTAGTTCGCGCTCATTTGAAAAAATTTTTGCACTATCGATAGCTTCCTAGTGGTGATTTCTTTTTTCAATAAAAATTTACAAATATTCGAAATCGTGTACCCATGAACTACTCGAGTTTTAACGAAAAATTCTCTATTTTCACCAAATCGCAACTCATTTATCCCCTACCACCTGAAGCAATATTACCCAAAAACAATTTGAAGCGTTCCTTTGTCGGGTGCTAACTGTATACCAAATCTGAAGATGATATCTCAATTCGTTCGAAAGTTATTGCGCCTACTAACAGACAGACGTACAGGGGGTGAGACTAACCGACCGACAGAAAAAAAAATAGTTCCAGAAAAAATTTTCTATATATTGCCGTCAATAAAGTAATAAACTGACAAACCATTATACAAGCAGTAGTTAAAGGTCGGATGCAGCAAGTGTGTTTCGGTAGCGTACTTTCAAAAACTTTTTTATATATAGGTAATTGATAGATTGTTTGGACGAATGACAGATAAAACCACAAACTGAAAGTTTTATAACCTAAATATTTCCGCATATAAAAATTTAAATATGAGTGACTACCTGCAAATGAGATACGTGTCGTCGACGTTCCTTAGTTGGAGTTAAACCACGTGGGGCATGCTCAATTTTTTAAAAGGCGAAAGGTTTGCGATCTCGCCAGGGTGTGACGTTTAGACACAACTTTTTTTACCTTTTCTGGATAATATAAGTACTTTGTAGTAAATGTTTTAGCATATTTCTGTAGAATGTTTGTTGCAAATTCTCGCAAAAAAAACGTTTGCGATTTTTTTAGGGAAAAAATTCTTCAGACAATTTTGGTAGAAATTTGTTTTAGCCAATTCTCTTGAATTTTTTTGAGTATGGTCTAGTGTCTATAAAGGAAGCTGGTCCTAAAATTTTACTTAAAAAAGTTTGTTATTTTCCAAGATAAAGAAAATTTTCGGAAAAAACAGAATTTATTTTGTGCTGAAAAACTGGTTTGATGGCGATGACTGACGACAAACTTATCACACCATTTAAAATAAAAGTTCTGGGCACAGCAAGTACGTTATGGTAATAAATTTCTATTTCTGAAACTGACTATGTTTCATTTTTCGAGATTCAAAATGGTTTGATGAAAATTCGCTGCCACAGTGCACTTGATGCACAAATATCTTCATTTAAACTTTAACTTAATTTCGGAAAAAATTAAACCATATTAGATATTCACGGTCTGTATTGTTCCTCATGTTTAACATTTATTTGATAGAAGCTAAAAACAAAACCATTAGTCTGTTGCTACGTCTGTCCAGTATTATAAATAACTGTCTCATATAGTGATGTTTTTATGCATGAGCAGCAGTGTGTGTATGTTGTGAAGGAGAGGACGGAAGTAAAAAAAAAACACGCCCCTAATCTAAACAGCGCCTCGTCAGGCTTTGTGTCTGTGAAACAAAAGCGTCACGGATACATTGCATCGCCTTCCCTTGAATTAACATGTAAACATTTTATTAAACGTTGAATCTTTCGTCCATATGTTTCTTTAATTAACATAATAACCCTGATGTCATATGCGAAAAAAGCGTTGTAAAATCTATCATGTGTATAATATGAATTTAATTTAGGTTTATTTTAAAACACGCTCGTATGACCACCTATTAGTGAATTTTCTTTGAAAAATCACAAATGAGGTCCTCCTGACTTTTGAATTTTGAAAAAATGTCTTCGAATGAGCGCGAACTAGGGCCTCTAGACCCTAGAATCCATATCCAAGGTCAGTTTCAATTTATATATATATATATATATATATATATATATATATATATATATATATATATATATATATATATATATATATATATATATATCCCACACCGGTAACCCAAAAGTAATGGGTTGATTTTGATCAAATTTAGTGAATGCCTTCCTTTTGTAAGTGGCTTGGATGAGTTTGTTAGCCAGGACAATCGGCACAGGTTTTCTCGAAAAAATTTTTGTTTTCTTTCTGAAAAAATTTATATTTCCAGAGATAACAAAGCAAGGGCAACCAAATTTTGCGCGTCTGTTTGTATTATAAATAGTGAACAATGTACGAAAACTTAGGTAAGTAAGTTAAAATATCGACAGTTGAAGAAAAAAATATTGTAGTTTTTCTCAAAACGTCAAAGTAGTGATCTGAAACATCAAAATCGCAACATTTAGGCAAAGAACCTGAAACAAATACGGATTATGTCAAGAAAATGTCGCAGGAAGTGTGTTCTGAAAACCCTTAAGTTTCATCTTCAACCGCCATTGTTCTTCATTTTGATAAAATGTTTACAGAAAATTGATTTCAAATAGACTCTTCCTCTGATGCTTTCGCTGTAGGATTAGTTAAATTGATGGTCTGGCCGTATGTTTAGTTAAGTTTAACGGTCTATAATTTTTAGCTAATTTTCGTAGAAAAGAATCGTTAATAAGGAGCCCGCGGCATTTGAATTGTAAAAAGGTTTCTTCAAATGAGCGCAAACTAGGCTCCCTAGAATCCATATCTGGGTTCACTTTCAGTTTATCTGTTTACACATATACAGGTTGACGCATTTCTACGGTATAGCCCAATATAATTGTTATTATACAAGAGACGAGAAAAAAATTGTATACGTTAATTATAGGGTGTCTTAAGCTGCATCTTATAAATATATTTTGACAATCACAGGATGGTCCATAAATCGTTGGTGATCCCTACAATTGTTTTTTCGAACATCATTATATTATTAAATTTTTGCATTTCTTATCGAAATATGATGCATGTTTGTGAGCAAACATCGAGACGCAGTAAGTGCGTTTTGTTAGCGAATTTTCATTAAATCCTTAAAATTTTAATTACTCAATTTGCTAATAATCTAATCTTGGCTGGGAAACCAAAATTTTAGGTTCATTTTCGGAAAATTTTTGTACATTTAAAACTATAAGTAATTTTGATAAAAAATGGTACATTGTTTCTACTATATTGGTTATACCGGTAACCAGATTGATGCCTGCTTGGATTAGAGATACATACTTGCTATTAAACACATTTTATGAAAATTCACTTCCATAACGCACTTGCTGCGTCCAGACTTTTTTTTAGAATAAGCTTTGCTGTAGTAATTATAATTTTTTTTTCAACGGCTCGTTACCTAGAATTGTCTGCTTTAGTTACCCCCTTATCAGTCACGTGAAAGAAAATTGCCTAGTCGCGTGAGGTACTCCCAATTATTTTTAAGGTATCATCGTGAAATGGTTTTAGTCAAATCCTTTTAACCAGCGATCACACTTAACTAAACAAGCTTATGGAAGAAACAGATTGTTACAAAATATAGGTAGTTATTCGTTGCGAACACAGTCTCTACAGAAACGTGTGTTACTTTGTTTTCATTACACTGAATAGTTGTTTTTTATTTTTTTATTAAAAAAATATTTATTTAATTTTTTTTTACATCAATATTTTGTTAGAAACTAAGCGGTGAATATGAAATAGTTTTTACAGAAAATAAAGAGCAATGTATGAAATTTATGCGACATGTTGGCTAAGGTAGATTATGTATATTGACTTCCAAAAAAATCCCGGTAAGAGTTGATGAATTTCAATAAAATTTATACAGAATGTGTATTTAATCAAACTTAAAAAATGACTATATTCGCAAACTTATATATTAAAAAATAACAAAGCTATTAAATAATGAGTGGATCCGCTGCGATTTTTTTATGCATTCGATAACTCTCATGCTTGAAATCAAATGATTCATGGTATTGAGCAATGTCATTTCAGGCTTATTGAATTCGGTGACGAAGGTCAACTAAGTTATTTAGTAGCTGGGGTAAATTATCCAGTCTATTGCTGATCATATCCCTCACATCTTCGATTGGTGGCAAGTCTGGGAAGTGAGAAGGCCATGAAAGTAGGGTCACGTTATTTTTTTGTTATTGTAAAAACCATGTAGTAACCCTTGCTTTATGAGAACGTGCGTTGTCTTGCTAAAAGGGAGGTTGAATTAATCCTCGTACGTATGGCAGTGCAACAGGCTGCAGTACGTCTCGTATGTAATCATTTGCATTTAAATTTCTGTCAATAAATACTAGATATGACCTGCTACTGTATGTCACCATATCACACCCCCCCCCCCTCCTGTCTAAGGTCCGTATGCCGTTCCACACCAAATTCTAAATTTCTGCGTTCTCCACGTAATAGTATTACGCTCGAACGACCATCGTGGACCCAAAGACATAATCGGGACTCTTCAGAGAACACAACACGATTTGATTTACCACCTCAATTTGACCTGCCTTACACGACTCCAGGCGAGCAGGATGATATCGAGGTATCAGCGGGAGACGTAAAAATTGTACATGCAAACGAAGTTCAAAAGAGCGATATATCGTTGCAATAGAGATCTTTGTTGTTAAACTCATAACCAAGCATTTCCAGTCGACCATGTAAAGCCGCAATCCTAAAATGACATTATTCCCGTGCTGTAGTTGCTCGAGGTCGTCCAGACCCATGGCGACGGTTATGGATTCCTTGTTTAGGCTACCTGGAACAACACTGTAACACTGTTGGCACACTGCATCCTATGTCTTCAGAAATTTGTCTTGAAAGTCTGCATACGAACAATGCTCCCCCTTTCGAATCACTTGAATTATTGTAATTGCTCCGTAAACGGTGCCTAGGCATAATGACAATAAATTGTGCACAAATCGCAACGAAATATTGATTCAAGCTGAACAAAACGCTAATTTAAAGAGCTAATATTTTGGTAAAACAAAGTTGAGAAAGTCTGGACGCAGCAAGTGCGTTACGGTAGTGATTTTTCCATATTTTTTTTTAATAGCAATTATGTCTTTTTTGATTGGAAGCAGGCATCAAATTTGGTTGCCAGTATGCCCTATATAGTAGAAACAGTGAACCATATATTATAAAATAAGCTTTTCGAAGAAACTTACAAAAAAGGTTTTGCATGAAAATTTACAGTTTTTTCACGAAAATTCAAGAACATTTTCTTTAATTACTCATTAGACATTTATTATTATGCACTTTACTTCTGGAATACAAAATACAGGCTGTTATATTTAAAACACTTGAGTTACGACAGTTTGATTTTTTTTTTAAATTCAGTCACTATTTGAGAGAACCCTGTATACGGCATCTCGATTTTTTAAAAAATAATATAAATGCTCTTTAAATGCGTCATTTGCATTAGACTCCGATTTCTATTGGTAAAAACGCCGTATGGCAATTTTTGATACCTATGTGGCCAAAATGTGAAAAGTTGCAAAACAATTGAAATAAATTGAAAACAAGCATGCATTACATGCATTAATTCAATGGAAAATGCAGAAATTGCAATAATATGAGGAGTCTTCGAATTAAAAAAGAAAATTTGTATCGCTAACGTATGTGATTGTCTGAATAATTTTTTATAATACAGCTCAAGATATCCTATAATCAATGTATGCAACTGTTTCTCGTATCTTGTATAATAACAGGAATATTATTGAGTTTTACCCTAGAAATGCGTCACCCTGTATATATGTAAACGAAAAAAACTGAAACTAACCATGCATATGGGTTCTAGGGAACCTAGTTCGCGCTCATTTGGAAAAATCTTTTTAAAATTAAATAAACAAATTTTGTTCGTCTAAGTTTCCGGAAATATAAATATTTGCGGAAAGAAAACACCCAATTTTTCGAGAAAGACTGGGCCAATTTTCCTGGCTAACGAACCAAGCCATTTGCAAAGAGAAGGCAGCCACCAAATTTGGTCGAAATCGGCTCGTTATTTTTTGAGTGATCGGTGTGATACAACCACACAAACAGATATATATATATATATATATATATATATATATATATATATATATATATATATATATATATATATATGTATGAACATATAATAATTTAAAGGTACACTGGACATGAGCTTTAGGGGGACTGGTTCACGCTCATTTGAAGAAAATGTTCATTAGTGAATTTTTTACCGAGAATTCACTAAAAAGTGTACACGTGTTAAAATGGTTGGTCTATATTGTTATCATTTCTTATCAGAGATAAAATAGAGTAGTATAGAAAATTCCATCGCAACTGGTCCACCCTTACTGGGTGTTTTTTTTTAAAGTCAGCATGTATTTACATGAAGATGGAAAGAACAAATTAATAGAGAGTTTTGTAGTGCTGAAAATTGAACCATAACTTCCACATAGCTGTGATAATTCACTCTCCTCTGAAAGACATTCTAATGAAATAAATTTAGAATCCATGACACGAAGAACATATTGTATTCCTGTACCAATAAACTTCTGAAATATTATATTACTCGGGTTTTAACGAAAAAATGTAAATTCTCACCAAATCACCTCTCATTTATCCTCTACCCTCTGCAGCGATCTTACCCAAAACAATTAGAAGGGTTCACTTGTCGGATGCTAACTGGATACCAAATTTGAAGATGATATCTCAATTCGTTAGAAAGTTATGGCGCCTACTAATAGACAGACGTACCGCAGACAAAAGCAATTTCGTTCCAGAATCGAGTTTCCTATATGTTTTGAGACTTTTTACGCCGTTTTAGAAAAACAAAATTTCTGTCACTGATATTCCGCCCACACACATTCAACCCCTAATTTAATTTCAGCACAAAATACCAGATGTTTGATGAAATTAAAAGTAATAAACAACCCCTAAGACGTTATATTATTCGAGTTTTAACCAAAAAAAATGTTAATTTTTACCAAATCACCCCCCATTCATCTGCTACCCCCTGGAGCGATTTTATCCAAAACAATCCGAACCGTTTGTTTATCAAGTGCTAACTGTATACCAAATTTAAAGACTATATCTCAATTCATTCTAAAGTTATCGTGGCTACAAACAGACAGACCAACAGACCGACAGACGTTTCGTTCCCAAATCATGGTTTCTATGTTTTGACACTTTTTACAACGTTTAACAAAAATGTTTTGAAATTTTTGTCGCTGATGTCATACTTCACATGTATTGGCGATGTGCAAGTCATTGGATGTTAAGGTAATAAATTTCATTAAATTCTTAAAGTGTAACATTACCTAGCTTTGTTATTTTCGGAGATACAAAACATTTTCCGAATAGAGTTACCTCCAAAACGTATACATTATCTTGGTAAACGATATTTAGATAATGTGAAGGTTTGAGTGCATTGAAGAGTGGTGTGTGAATATTGTGTGAAAATAAAGGTGTGTACTAAAACATTCTGGAATGCTGAAGCTAATCAAATTGAAGGAGACAGTTCTAATATATTTGGAAGTTTGATTGAAATTATATTTTCTTAATTGTGTCCAATACAATTACAAGCAAATGATTCTTTGTATGATACGCTTTACAAATTATGCGAAATAAGCCTGCTAATATACTGTACTATAAATTCAATTAAAATTCAATTAAAAAATAACTCTCGGAGCCGCCTATTTTTACTTATAAATTGAAAATTTTTTAACTAGCTTATATTTATACAGGGTGGCTCAAAAATATACAACGTCACACTTTGTTCTTTTTATTTCCACATCGTCACAACGTGTGGAACTATGGCATCGGCGACAAAAATTTCAAATTTTCTTTCGCTTAAACGTCGTAAAAAGTGCCAAAACAAATAAAAAGCATGATTTTGGAACGACATTTTTTTGTCTGTCGATTTGTCAGTCTGTCGGTCTGTATGTCTGTCTGTTTATAGCCACGATAACTTCAGAACGAATTGAGATATCGTCTTGATACAGTTAGCACCCTGCAAACGAACGGTTCGGACAGTTTTTGAGTAAAATCTCTCTAGGGGGTAGGGGATGAGTGGGCGGTGATTTGGTGAAAATTAATATTTTTTCGTTGAAGCTCGAGTAATATAAGGTCTTTGGGATCGTTTATTAGAAAGCTGTTAATTTTATCAAACATCATCAGTGGGGTTGGAATACCTGTGAGAGAAATTTCGTTTTTTTTTTACTAAAACGGCGTAGAAAGTCTCAAAACATATAGGAAACTTGATTTTGAAACGAAAGTTTTTTTATCTGTCGGTCTGTCGGCCTGTACACCTGTCTATTAATAGGCGCAATAACTTTCGAACGAATTGAGATATCAGCTTCAAAGTTGGTATCCAGTTAGCACCCAACAAGGAAACCCTTTTAATTGTTTTGGGTAAAATAGCTTTAAGGGGTAGGGGATAAACGAGGGCTGATTTGGTGACAACTTATATTTTTTTGCTAAAACTTGGGTAATATAACGTTTTATGGGTACAGGAATAGGAATATTTTGTTTGTGGTCAAGTCATGGACCCAGAATTCATTTAATGAAAATGTCTTTCTGAGGAGAGTATATTATCACAGCTACGGGGAAGTTATGATAAAATTTGCAATTTCGATTTAACGAAACATTTTAATCATATTTCATGCACCATAATATCTGTCTATTAAGTGGTTTTCTGAAAAAAAATCTATTAGATAAAGGCTCTGTATATTTAAAGGGTATCTAATGCTAAATGGTAAACATAGTCAATTTTACTCAAACCAATAAAACCTGTTATCTACGTTAGTTTACATTGAAATTGATGTTGATTACCTGTTCGAAGTTTATTTAAACATTTGTGTTACTGTTCCGTTAAAAGTAATTTTGTACACTGTAATATGCTAAAATTCAATAAAAAAACTCATAGAAATATTAATGATGTTTGAATTTGGAGATGTGATGCTTTTCCAAATGGACGTTTGCGAATTTATTACCAGTAAATACCCAACCAGAGCGTCTATTCTTCAATCCACTATTGGTAAAATTGAGAAAAATATGTAGACTTGCGGTATGTGAGAGACATTATTATCTCTGAAGATGTGCAGTTGCTATTGTCTATCCAAGAGAAAAACCATGAAGTTAGTCGCATTATTTCTGACGAGAACCAAATTAGTTAATGGTCCGGAACTATTTACATAAAAAACATTTTGTGGCAAATAGGCAATAAGGCCAAAGCCAAAGCTCTACTTCTACACACATACAAAATTAAATCCTTATAGTTCTTGAACTGCCACTTAGTTCAAGAACTCAGTAAGGACGACCATGATATAAGAATGTAATTTTGTAAAACAATGATGAACAAATGCATTGACGACCCGCATTTTCTGCGAAGAATCGTGGTTTCGGGTAAAGAAACGTCTAGTCTTAAGGGAGGTGCGAACAAGCTAAATTTTTGTAGATGTACTACAGAAAACTCGTACTGGATAAAGGAAATATATAAATGTTTGGGCTCTGATTGTGGAAAACATAATTTTGGGCCCCTTTCTCTTTGAGGGCACATTGACTGGAGAAATATATCTGAGATTTCTAAAATTCGATTTGATACCTGCGCTTGTTGTATTTTATCCAAAACGAGAAGTCATTCCCAGGGACTCCTTACGGAGGACCAGCCTATTAGACTCGCCAGATACGTAAACATTTAGATAGTGACTTTTCTTGGCGGTGGACTTGTCGACAGGGTTCAATAGAATATCCTGATTTGACCGCACAAACTTCAAAATAAAATTGGATTTTGGAAAATAAAACTTTTTTTTCTTGCTGTGTTTTCGTTAATAAAGTGTACTTACGAGTTGGTAGAAAGAAGTAAAAATGACAATAATCCGTAGGTAGGTTTTGATAATTTTTTGTTATGTTTTTTTTACCCTAATTACCAATATGGATTGTTTAAAAAAATCCTTAAAATGGCGTTCTTTGAAGTTTTAAAAACACATCTAAAAAACAATCCGTATATTTTAAACTTACAGCTTTGAATTGAGATTCAACTGAGCTTTTTAAAAAACAACTACTCGACCTGGCTTCCCTATACAAATGAAAGGGGTGAAAGTCACCCCCGCCAGGTTTTCAAATATACAAATTTTCCGAGGGTCGTACCCACAACCTGCAAGCAAAATTGACCTGCTTTAGCGTTTCTAGAGATTCTCAGCAGTTTTCAAGAAAAACCTGGGGCAACTATCTATATATATATATATATATATATATATATATATATATATATATATATATATATATATATATATATATATATATATATATATATATATATATATTCTCTCTCTCTGTGTGTGTATTATGATCCCTTATTCGTTACCATAACACACTTGCTGGGTCAGAATTTTCTTTATAACACATATTGATATCTTGTTTGTTAGCGTTACACACTTTTTTTTTTGTTCCCTCAGGGCTCGTCCGCGGCCTTGCCGCCCCGATAGCACCGCAACCCTTGGTTGATTGTGCATACCCTTAGTCTTACTCCACCCATTCCAAGATCACTGTGCCTTGAACTAGTCTGCACAGCGATTGGTAGGGTGAAGTTTTATATTGCTCTGTCTCCGGTCTAGAGTGACCGTAGATCAGTTGTCTTTTCCGGTCCAGAGCTATACACTCACACAAGATGTGCTGGGCTGATTCCTCCCCCTCGCCGCAGAGTCTGCATGCGAGGTCCCCTTCGAACCGCCCCATTTTATGCAGGTGTTTCTTGACGGCCATGTGTCCCGTCAAGAGACCTGTTGTGTTTCTGAGCTGTCCTCTGCTAAGGTTTAGCAGCTCCACAGCTCTCTTTGAACTGGGTCCGTCAATTATTGACTTCCCATGTCTGAGCCCTGGACAGTCCGCCCAGTACACCTTGTGTTGGTTTCTGACCCAGGACTTAATGGCTCCCCTGGCAGTGCTCTTTGACACGCCCAGAGCCGGTTCTGGTCCCATAAATGGTTCTGCTGACCCTCTCTTCGCGAGACTGTCAGCTTCTTCATTGCCTTTAACCCCCGAGTGACCCGGCACCCAGATGAGGGTCACCTCATTCTGCCCAGCCAGGTCGCTCGTCTCGCCTCGGCACTCACTCACCAGCCAGGAATTTACCCGTGGGCTACTTAGTGCCTTAAGGGCTGCCTGGCTGTCTGTGGCTATGAGGATCCGCTTGTTGGTGTAGCCCCTCCTCTTGTTCTCCCGCACACAGTGCAGGATGGCGTACATCTCGGCCTGAAACACCGTTGCATGGGCTCCGAGGGAAATACTATGACTTACCCTAGGTCCTTCCGAGTAAACACCTGCCCCCGTCCCACGCTCCCCGCCAGATCCGTCCGTGAACCAGACGAGCGCGTCCCGTGGCATGCCCGGCGTCTCCTCCCGCCATGTCTCGCGATCAGGGATTTCCACCGTAAAGTTGTTTTCCCTGCACATTCGCGGGCTCGCGAAGTCTGACCTCATTTCAAGCATGGGCTCCTTCACGATCTCCTGAATTTTGCAGTGGCCCCTGAAGCCTGGGTTGATCTTCAGTCTACCATTGCAGGCTAGTCTGTATAGTCCTAGCATGGCCTCTCCCATAATAACCAAGTGTAGGGGGGGTAGATCCAGCAACACCTCCATGGCGGCTGTTGGGGTTGAAGACATGGTCCCTGTGATGCCTAGGCAAGCCATCCTTTGGATCTTGCCTAGTTTTTGTTTGGCACTGGATTGTGTCACCTTAGGCCACCAGACCAGTGCCGCATATGTTAACGATGGTCTGACCACCCTTGTGTACAGCCAGTGGGCCATACTAGGTCTTAGTCCCCACGTTTTTCCATATAGCCGCCTAGTAACGGCTAAGGTCATGACTGCCTTACGCAGTATTTTTCCAATGTGACCATTCCAGGTTAGCTTAGAGTCCAATACGACCCCAAGATATTTTACCTCCCTGGCGATTGGAACGCTCCTACCGTATAGAGTGAGAATTCTGTGGCTTTCACACTTCCTCCTCCTCGTAAACGGCACGACGGTTGCTTTCTCGGGGCTCACCCCGAGCCCTTGATCAACCGTCCACCCTTCCACCACTTTCAGTGCAGTCTGCATACGCTCCCACATTGCCTGTGTGACCTTTCCTCGGACTATGATGACAATGTCGTCCGCATAGCCCTGTACCTCATACCCCCCTCCCGAGAGCCTACCCAGCAGGCCGTCCACGACTAGACACCAGAGCAAGGGAGACAGAACGCTCCCCTGCGGACACCCCGCCGCGACCCCCGCCAGTAGAGTCCCTCCCGCGAGTGAGGTGAACACCGCCCTGTCCCTGAGCATGGAACCGATCCACCTGCAGCAGGTCTCCTCTATTCCACGCTCCCGGGCAGCTGCCAGAACCGATCCGAACGAGGTGTTGCTAAGGGCCCCCTCTATGTCTAGGAAGGCCCCCAGCGCACCTCCTTGTTCTCCAGCGTATTCTCCAGTTTCAGCACCAGTTGGTGCAGTGCTGTTTCTGTTGAGAATCCTGCTCTGTATGCATATTGTCCGCAGTGTAGAGGATATGCTTCCAGTACACCGCCCCTAATGTGCCGGTCGAGCAGTTTTTCCACTGTTTTCAGCAAGAAGGACATGAGACTTATTGGCCTCAGGGACTTTGCCTGGTCTGTTGGACGCCCAGGTTTAGGAATAAATACAACCCTGGCCAGTCTCCATGCCCTCAGAATGTACCACAGAGCCAGGCTGGCCCTCATAATGAGGGTAAGCACCGGCGCCAGTATATCTATCCCCTGTTGGAGCATGATGGGCATTATTCCATCAAATCCCGGCGATTTGTATGGCTTAAAGCTGTTAATGGCCCATCTGATTTTGCTCCAGGTAACCACCTCTTTAGCGACTGTCCAGTCTACTCTAGATGCCCGCCTATAAGGCGCCTCTATTTCTGAGTGTTCCCAGTCCGGAGGTGATTGGTTTATTATGTTACAGCCGGGGAAGTGCGTCTGGAGTAAAATTTCCATAGTTTCCTCCCCCGAGCTTGTAAAGCCTCCCGTGGGTGTTCTAAGGGAGCCTATGTTAGTCTGAGGGCCCTTAGACAGGATCTTGTGTAGTCGAGCACTCTCGGACGTGTTTTCCACTTCTTCGCAGTGCCTCCTCCACGACTCCTTCTTGGCGTCCCTCAGTCTTTTGTTATGGGTCGATAGGGCCTGTCTATATTCATCCCATGCTCCCGACCTTTTGGCCGCGTTAAACAGCTTACGAACCTGCGTCCTCCTTTGCCTGAGGTCCACGTTCCACCACGGGACGTTCCTGGTGGACACCCTCATTTTCAGGGGGCAGTTGGAGTTATAGGCCGAGGTAATTGCGTCTCGCAATTGGACTGCTGCAATCTCGAGGTCTATTGAATTTTTTATGGTACTCTTAACCCCCCGCAGTTCCACAGTCAGGTCTGCCCTGTAGGCTTCCCAGTCCGCCTTGCGGGGGTCCCGGTACCATACCGTTTCTCTTTCGACTTTGGCGATTTCAAACCGGATGTATCTGTGGTCTGAGCTACTCACTTCCCCAGACACAACCCAGCTTTTAACAAAGTCACCCAGAAACTGGGTGGAAACTGTTAGACCTAAAACTTCCTCACGCCGTGTTGTGACGAAGGTCGGTTTATTACCTCTATTCAATATGTTTAAATTAAATTTCATAAAGAATTGTAAAAGTGCCTCACCCCTAGAGTTAGTGTCCGAGCTACCCCACAACTCATGGTGCGCATTCGCATCCATGCCGATGATGGTCTGCCATCCACCTGCTCTGCTACCAACCATCAGCTGCTCCAATTCGTTGGGTGGAGGAGGGTCCGTGCTGTCCCCTGGCAGATAGGCTGACGCGACAGTAATGTCCCTCAGCCCATCCGCTCCTCCACATCGGATTTTGATCGTTGCCAGGTCCCTGGAACAGAAATTCATTAGAGGGAGAAACTCTATCCCTTCCCTGACAAAAATGCAGGCCCTCGGGTTCTCGCTGGATCTGCTGTAGATGAGCTTTCCAGTAGCTCCGCCGAGTCCCTTGATCTCTCCTTTATAGGAGTACGGTTCCTGGATGAGGGCCACATCCGTGTTCCTCAGAGCCATTAGTAGTCCGGCCGTGGCTGCCCTACTGTGTTGGAGGTTGACCTGAAGGAACCTAAGTCCCATTAACGCTTAGTTGCTTCCCCAGTGGGCGGAAACTAACCCTTCCCATGCCCCAGAATGCCTTGAAGGAGGTTCCTTCAAGGGCTCTGTAAGATGTCGGGTCGATCGAGAAGGCGAGCGTCTGTCCTTTCTCCTCTGCCTTCCTGCTTAGAACCGACCAGTGTTGCGTCCCCAGTTCAGGGTTCTGGATCTTAAGTCTGCTGATCACCGTCTCCTGCGGGACGGTGTCAGGGATCCGTACGAGGACCTTGCGTCTCTTTGGGAGTTTCTTGGGCTCGACGGCTGTCAAGTCCGCCCCCTCCCAAATCTGACCGAGGCCCCCGATCGTTTTCCGCAGCCAGTCCCGCGACTGCGGGCCGGCACAGGTTGTCCAGAGGATGCCCCCCGTCAGGCGCGTCCGGTGGAACTGAGGCGGGCTCTCCCCTTCCTGAAGAGAGTCCACTGCAGCTACCACCGCAGCCTGGATCAGGTCCGCCTTCCCCTGGTCTAGCGTGACCTCAGGATGGCGTCTGTCAATCACCGCCATCCCGAGGCCCTCCACAGCCTCCCTGTAAGAGCCAGTCTGCGCCGGTGTTCCGGCCTTGGTTCCTTTGGGAGGTCTGTCTGTAGTAGGCGTGCTAGAGCCAGAGCGCGGCGTCTTCCGACTCGCACTCTCCTCTTGCGCCTTTACAGGCACCCTGGCCCTTTTGGAACGTCTGTCTGTAGTGGGCCTGCTAGAGTTCGAGCGCGTCCTCTTCTGACCCGCACTCCCCTCTTGCGCCTTTACAGGTTTCTCGACCGTCCAGGTCCCGGCCGCCATTTTTTGCGCCCTCCGGAGCTTCTTTCTTTGCGCCCCGGAAAGACGCTTGGACTGCCGGGGTAGTCCCTCTACTCTAACAGTAGAGTCCTCACTGGTGGAGGGGCCCCCGGAGTCCGCGGAGCTGGCCGCCCTCCGGTGGGACCCAGCCTCCAGCTTGAGTGTCGGGGACAGGTCTCTGGCCGAAGCTACCCCCTGATCCCCCGTATCTACGCCGGTCGTGGGACCTCCAGAGTCCGCTGCCGCCCCCTGGCTTGTCTCCGTTTCCGGGATAGACTCAAGGCACAAGTCTGTAGCCGGAGCCACTCCTCGAGCCTCATTGATTTTGGTTTTGTATGTGTTTATTATCTTCATGTTGTTCCCACGAGAATGGGGGAAATACTGTCCACACCATCAGAACCCCCTGTGTGGTGCAAGGCGGGTTACTCTGGAGGGTTGCCTGGTACTCCAGAGGTTCCGTTCACGACACCATCGCCCTGGTGCCATCCATCCATAGGCACGGGTCACGTGACACCGTAGATTGGGGGAGTTTAGTTCGACCTCCTTGTCTAGATCCGTCATGTTTAGTTATTAGCAGGGTCACCTCGTGCAGGATGCGGATTTTTACCGCGCATGACTGTCTTGGGGAAAGCTTCATCGGGAGTTTATGTTGTTATTTCCACTTCCTCAGCTTGTCCCCTGGAGTCCTTTGGCCCGCGACTCCTTAACCCCGCGTTACACACTTGCAGCGTCAGCATTTCTTTCATTATACCTGTTGGTGTCTTATTTATTACCATAACCCACTTGCTGCTTACGTATTTTTATCTAGTCTTTACTTAAAGAGACTTACCTTAGGCGTTACCACAATGCACTTGCTGGGTCAGTATTTCTTTCATAATGCATATTGATGCCCTATTCATTACCATTACGCACTTTCTGTGTCAGTATTGTTAAAGCTAGTACCATAATAAAGTCCAGATAAGTAACAATTCGCAATCTCCTCATAAGCGAATTTTTTCAACGAAAGTTCGCTAATAACAGACAATTAAATCACGAACTGTATAACTTAAACTACTGCCAAAGCACCAGAGAAATAATATATTGGAATGAAGGACACTGGCGGTTGAAGCAGTCACTTAAGATACATTCGTTCCAGAATTCTTGTTCAAAAATTGCCAATAATGACGTTTCAATCGACCTTGACGTTTAAAGAAGGAAAACCATAAGATTTTCAAAGTAATATGACTGGTAATACGTGGCATTTTTGTGCCAAGAAAACGTAATCCGTCTTGGTTTGCACTCATTGAGAAATGTTTAAATGTCCAATTGAATTGAGTTCTTCTTTGGAATCTTTTATATACCTAGCTTGTTAAATTAATTAAGGGAATAAAAGTCTTAAAAAGTAACAGACGCAAAACTGAACGGGTCACTGAACGAAAGGTTTTCTATATTTTTATCACATCCACCTTCAAACTTGCTAAATTATTCATACGATTCCGAAGAGGTCTAAATCAGAAAGTCGCGCATAAAAAATTGAGAATCGTATTATCACCCCTGGGATGACATACATAAATCAAGGGGTCTGTCCTGTTATTTCTACGAGCAAGTTGAGGAATCAGCGGCCCGGCGATGTTAAACACCAGATCTCTGATCCATTTATCAGTGTTATACAAAGTGGTTTTTTCTAACTCACTCCTGCGGTGTGATGTTTAAAAGCGGATAGATGATGAAGGTATCAGTAGCGGCTCTTAGAGACAAAAAACCAGGAAGTGAAACTAGAATTCTGTTTCATCTCTTCTAAGCATTTACGTGTAAAATGTAATTCCTATTTATCTTTCAGTTAAAAAAACAAAAGCTTCTAGCGCAATACGTTCTTTTATATACATATACGAGGGTGTATTGTGTCTAGCTAGCCTTGAAAGTTTCAGTGACGGGCGCGTAATCTACCTCATGTATATTACTTCATACTCTACACGTAGATAACTAAAATTGTCTACATAAATCTCCTCATGCACAATAATATGTGGACAATGTAGATAGTTCTAAAAATTTGATAGATGCATCCCATAAGTCTTGTTAACCAAAAGACAAAACATATTACCTTCGTACTCTAATCATTGACAAAAAATTTCTTCCATTTCAGATTCAGATTTTCCTCCTTTAATATGCTTGCATCAGTTTCTTTGATCGGTGAAAAGTCAATCGATTTCTCTTGATTGTACTCATAACCTAGCCATTTGCGCAATTACTAAGTAATTTTTACACTTGTATGTTTAACAACTCTTATCACCTGTATTTTATAACTTGAAATATTTGGTAGTTGTTAACATTATAACTTGTTTAAAGGTAGCTGCAGAAAAGCTATTGCGTAAAAAAACCAATGAAACTCTGGGCGATACCATAAATACTACAGTTAACGGATGTGCCAAATGTTCTCAAGAAAGTTTTGGTTCTTATGTATCCCTATTAGAATCATTTTAGCTTTTAGTGAATTTTTTTAGTAAAATTTTCTTAGAAAAAATTGACTAACGGGGAGTTTTGAATTTTTTTTTTAATGGCGCGAACTAGGACCCTTAGAATCCATTTCCGGGGTCAGTTTCAATTTATATATATATATATATATATATATATATATATATATATATATATATATATATATATATATATATATATATATATATATAAACATACAAAAATTGAAACTGACCCGGGAGCATTTTTGGATTGAGCGCTCAATATACCGCATGTCGTATTAAGCGAGGTCTGTCCCGATCGATTATCAAGCTACCGTACGCTTGATACTAGGCCTGCGAAATTTGGAATTCCTGTTTAAGTGCAATACGTTTTAATATCAGTTTACTTTTTTAAATGAAATATGGATTGGCCAGATAAGTATACATACCACACTGTGAGTTCCAGTGAAATCCGAACAAATTTTAAGATTAAGCAAGAAGTTGAGGTGAGTAAATAAGAGCCATTTTTTTATCTACATAACCTAAAAAACGTTACTATGACGGGGAAAAATAAGAGGTGCCAGATTGCGCCTATTCAGAATTACGATGTTGCCGCCTCTATAAAAAGTAGTAGCCAGCTTTAGCACTTTCGATCTATCTAACTAACTATTGTATCTAATAGTAGGCATTCACGTCCGACAGTGCCGAAGCGGTGACTAATGACTGACTTTTATTACAATAAACTTCACTTTGAGATGTACATTACATACAAAAATGCAAAAAAAAGTATCTACAAAAATCTGGCTCATGAGGTAATTTTTTCGAAAAGTACTCTGGCATCGAAAGTGTTAATATTTTTTATTGGTTGTAGTGTATTGTATTCTACAAGTAATTTAATGTAATTTTTGCTAAGGCTACCATGGGTGTATTTTCTAAGTTAAATATTTGTTTTTTGAAAAACGGGTGATATTTTTATGCAAATCAATACTATCATTCTTTCGACGTTCTTTTTTACCTACTGAAATACCTTATGTTAGCTAAGGTTTTTAGGAAGGTTGCATACTTCTGAAGTACCTATACTTCTTTTTTAGCAATGGATTCACTCTCTGGAACTAATATCAAAAAATACATGGTATATCACTAGAACCATAATTACTCCAATCGAAAAAACCAGACAGCCTGTGTTTAAAAGAGTCTATTATTGCCAGTTCAAAACAAAAATAAATAAGAATTCAGAAAAAGGGAACATCCTTCAAGAAATATTAATTGTCCAGCAGAATTACTAGTTGTTATTAAGAAACAAGTATTCCATCTCCGAACGAAAGTTAAGCATGTTGACAACTTACTTAAAGAATGGCCATGTATAATTACTATCAAAAATAATCACAACCATACAATAAATAGTGTAGCAGCTTTGACAAAAAGACCAATAGGGGAAGAAACAAAGAAAGAAATTTTTCAATTGTTTGAAAAGGGACATTTAGCTGCTTCAGCCTATAACAGTTTCTGCTTTAGTAAAATGGAAGAGCTAGGCGACAAATATGATGAAGTTGTATGCGACAGATACTATTTTACATCTAAAGAAGATTTTTCCAATCTGTGGAGATCTCATTTCAAACTCCAATATGGAGATAGATCAGGTGATAATATGTTTTTTCAGCTAGAAGATAATTTAAAACATTCTATTGACACAGTCTATAAGATAACACATAACGAAGAAGACTATGATGTTCATTATGCACGCCAATAATGCAGCGTGCTGCAAGGCACCTAGTTCAGTCATCAGAAATATTATTCGTGGATGCTACAAGTAATTGCGACGTGAAAAAACACAAATTATATTTCTTTCCAACCCAATCCCCAGCAGGGGGTATTCCATTTGGTTACATAATTACAAACAGCCAGAAGGCTTCTATTTTTGATTGTGCTTTAAAAGACTTGCCTTTTAAAATTCCACCTGCAGTGATAATGACGGATGATGATTTGTGAGAACCAAATATTTGAAAAAAAATATTGGCCTAGATCCAGTTTACTACTTTCCTGTTTTCATGTCTTGAAAGCTGCATGGAAATGGTTACAGCTCGCCAAAAATGAAATTAATAAAGAAAATACACAATTTTTGTATAAATTATTTAGAAACATTCTTATGTCAAAGACTAAAAGTTTAACAAATCGAGGTCTGATGTTTGTATTATCGTCAAACATTGATGATACGTGGAACTGATACAAACAACTACGTCGAAGTTCGTTCGAGAGAACTAAAGGATATAACCGAACACAGCTGATTTCATCATCAGCAGTTACGATAGTTATTATAAACAAATATTGCTTAATTTAGTAATGAACAAGATAAGCAAGTCATCATTAAATCGGTTATCCGTAAATGATAAAGATGTGTTGCCAAATCAAATAACAGAATGGGGTGAAATGCAGTACCATGTCCTGAGTAATTCTCATGAAGGAATGAAATATTCTGTTGATATGAACAGCAATATTTGTTCTTGTCGTGTAGGTGTCACTGGAAAAACATGCAAGCATCAATCTGCAATAATAAGAGAATTTAATATAACAAATGATTGCAATACCTTGTCACTCGAAAGTAGGAAAAATTTGTACTTCATCGCTACGGAGACAGAACCTTTGGAAAAGGTTTTGTTACCTCTCAAACTTGTCGACTGTATTAAAATTACTGATTTACCCAGCCCCATTGAAGAACCCACAAATATTGACGACCGTAAAAGTATTGTATCCGCAAATGGCGAACAATGTAAACAACAGTAATGATGTTAAAAAAGATTGGTGCGAATTTATTTCAAAGTTTAATGAAGATGTCTTGAAAAATTTGGAAGCTGATCCAGTAGGCTTTAGTCCAACCATTGAACAATTTATAAAAAATAACCATAAAAATGTAAATAGTAGTTCAACACTCATGAGTGGCTTACACAGAGCTTTCAAATTTGATCATTTGCCGTGATCTTTTACTGTAAGTCCAAAGAAAAATACAAGAAAAGGGACAAAAATTGCAGTTCAGCCGACATCCGTGTCTCAGAGAAAGGTGAAAATGACAGGTAGAAGATCAATGCAGGCAGGAAGAAAAGTAGGAAGCCTTAGAGTAAAAAAGTCTAAAGCTCCTCATTCTCTTAATATTTGTGTGAATAATAATATTGCACTTGGTGATAATAAATTTACGTAATAAATTCTTTTGTAATTACAATGAATACCCTGTATAGTGTATCCGATTTTTTGTTCACTTGCTAGCCACTTTTATATTTACATTTTAAAATTTAGTTTTTAATATAAATATTTTTAGTTCAGCAGTATAATATGAAGTTTTTTTTTCTTGTGCGTTTGGTTTATACACTTATAAGTATAATTCCTATCTTGACCTATACATCGTTATTTTGTTAAGTGGTGGCATAGACCAAGAGCGTTCGATTCGTATTAACGTACACTCGATTCGTATTAACGTGCGCTCGATACGTGCCGAGGTCGGGCATTTCAAACGCGGTTTACTGGACGCTCGATACAAAAATGCGACCCGGGATATGGGTTCTAGGGGTCCTAGTTCGCGCTCATTTGCAAAAAATTTTTCAAAATTCAAAAGTCGGGATCTCCCCATTAGTGAATTTTTTCTACGAAAATTCACTAAAATGCAAAATCTTTTGTAACAACAAATCAGTTAAATTACATACATACATACATACACACACACATACACACCGATATATATATATATATATATATATATATATATATATATATATATATATATATATATATATATATATATATATATATATATATATACGTGTGTGCGTGTGTCACACCGATAACTCAAAAAATAATGGGCCGATTTTGATAAAATTTGGCACGTGCCTTCCTATTGAAAGTGGCTTGTATAACCAAGAAAATAGAAACAGGTTTTCCTGGTAAAATTTCGATTGTCTTTCGGAAAAATGTTTGATCTCCAAAAATACAAAAGCTATCGTAATAAAATTAGGTACATAACTTTACGACATTAAAAGGAAACTATATGCTAAAATTTAAATTTCTACGTTACAGGAAAAAAGATACAAAAACATTTGGTGCCAGTTCATTTCTATGAAAATTCACTACCATAACGCAGTTGCTGCGTTCAGACTTTATTACAATGGAGACTTTCTTAAGAACATTGGGCACACTCACAATACACGATACAAGAATACGACGTATTTAGGTGATCTAATTAACTAAGACCATTGGGCAGACATATTTTAGATTTCTTCGTCCTCAACTCTACACAAATCGCGCAAGTTCACTAAAACAGATTACCAATCTTAACCCCTTCAAGCGTGGGATTACAAAGTAGATGTGGAAGGTTCCTTGAATTGACTTAAATGACTATATTGATTTAAGAAATGTTTAGCATTTAATTAAAGCTTCCAAAATATGCGTAAGGGTAATGTAGAAAACTGTGTATATGTATGTGGATGTTTACTGGTATTACGGATGTAGGAAGAAAAGAGTATTATACATAATATGTGGGAGATGGATGTGTGGAAATGTATGTCTATGTTATAGGTGTGAGCGAATATACAAGGGTATATATAAGTAAAAGTGCCGACGTACCAACAGCAGGGGATAACGAGCTATTCAAGAAGGATTAGATAATTTTTAATTTCTCCAGGATTTTCAGGCAGATTCTGAATATTTGTAGTGCGAACTTACTCCCTATGGGTTATAACAATGATGATGATAATAAATGTAATAATAATAATAATGATGATGATGATAATAATAATAATAATAATAATAATAATAATAATAATAATAATAATAATAAAATACACTATAATTTAACTGTAGTTCTTAATGTTAAAATGTAGCTTACGTACAAGTTTTAAACTTTAAAAAACGTTAGTTTATCATTTATTATTTTGAATTCATTGCCTTTTCTTGCGTTCTTTTGTGTATTATACTATTTCAAGAATGTTACATATAATGTGCTTGTTATGTTGTTTAAAATCTCGAGGGAATACTTAATAAATTATTACGCAGTGCAAGAGCGTAACAGGAGGAGAGTGATTAAGCACAAAAAGGTTATAGCAGTAGAGAAACAAATTAGAACTATGAGAAAAATGGAAGAGCGCAAAAAGTATGAATGCAAAAAGTAAAGGACTCAAAATTTACATGAAGAAGGGTGGCCGGATCAAGCTTAATAACAAGTAAATTAGGTTCAATGTGAGTGGGCTCCTGAAGTCCCTCCACATTAGGTCTGTTTGGGCTTACGTCTATTGCTTAAATTTCACCCATCAAACCCAGATCCCCGCGGTAGTCAATGTCTTTTTGAGGGTGAAAGTTGGTTTGACAAGTGTTCTGCCATCTGAGTGAAGTCGATTGTCCGTTTTGAAGGTCATACAGAGATAATCTCTCTCTGCGTTCGTCTGCATTCGAAGACGAAGTCATGCACCCGAGCGGTATCCAAACGCGGTCGTTTGCCAAAGTCGTTTGTCAAAGCGCACAGAAAATACCTCAATCTCCAGTTATAATCCACCGCTAGAGGTCTTAGGTCTCCTCCTGATTAATCTAGATCTTGCACCCGCCAGTGATAGCCGCAGGGCGAGGTCTCACCGAGTCCCGCCTCTGACCATGGCCCAAGGTCGTTTGTCGGTTTCAAAAAGAACAGTGGGCCCTCAAAATCCAGGTGTATACTACTCCCCAGAGATCCCCCGCCCCGGGGTCATTTTGACACCCGACACCCAACATCCACCAGTGCCAGTGTTTGGCTCCAATTAGTCGCTCCTTACGACATGCAGGAAATACCTTGGGCCTATTCTTTTAGTTGGTGCCCGGATCCACATGGGACTACCAACAGGTAAGACGACTATAATATCAGACAGTAAAAAAAGTCATAAACAACAGCGATCGGAATTTATTTCCGAAAAAGGAAGATATTGCTTTTCATTGGAAAGTCTATCTATTGATATCTGTTGATTCAAAAATATTATGAATTCGTAGAACTACCCAGTATGTTTTTGAAGAATAAAATTATTACCATTGTAAAAATAGTTAACGCATGAAAATGCAACCAGCCTATGAAAAATAAGTGTACAAAGTCATCAGTAAAAGATTCTGCCATTCATAATAAAAAATATAATAAGAAATTACATTGAGAGTTACCAGGTTAAAGATAAGTTCAGGTTTAGGCCCGGACAAGGGATTGGAGAAGCAATACTAGCATTTCAAACAATTATAAAATGAGACTTGAGAGAAATAGAGAACATATATTCCTTTAATAGACCTACGAAAATCCTTTGATAAAATTGATCGCAAAATATCGTTTCATATAATGAAGATACTATATTGAATTGAAGAAATAGGCAAATTATTCTTAGTCTAAACAAAAATCGAAGTACCATAATAAATATTAACGGATATGAAGCGGAGCCCAAACTAAGGGATGACTAACAACAGGACTGGCTATTTTTGCCTGTTTCCTTCAATTTACTATGTAAGATACAATAGATAGGCTGAAAGAAAATACGGCAGGAATCAAAATAGAGACACAGCGGTTTTATTGCTTAAGGTACAGAGATGACATCGCTGGTAGTTGAGACGGAAAAAGTGTGGACGCAATAAATGCGCTATGGTAGTGAATTTTCATCGAAATCATCTGATAACATTTTTTTTATTAAATGCTTATAACTTTTTGTTTTGTAACATATAGATCTATGTTTTGGTATATGGTTTCCTTTTTTTAACGTTAATCTAGGTACCAAATTTCGTTATCATAGCTTTTTATTTTCGGCCAAATTTGTTTTTTTTAAAGAAAACCCAAAAGTTTTCCGTAAAACCTGGTCTGATTTTCCTGGTAAACGAATTTATCCAAGTCACGTACAAAGGATGGTGTCTGCCAAATTTCATCAAAATCGGCCTATTAATTTTTGAGTTATTGATGTGATACACACACACACACACACAAATATATATATATATATATATATATATATATATATATATATATATATATATATATATATATATATATATATATATATATATATATATAAACATATAGAAATGAAAACTGACTCATGGTGAGGGTTCTAGGGGTCCTAGTTCGCGCTCATTTGCTGAAATTTTTCCAAAATTCAAAAGTCGAGATCTCCCCATTAGTGATTTTTTTTCTAAGAAAATTCACTAAGCGATTAACAAACTGTGCTAAGTGTGCTGGAAGGTGTATAAAAACGAATGAAACTAAAATGAATTTGAGGAAATCAAAAGTAGGTAATGAAGATATGTACGTAAAACCAGGACTGCGAAAATGGACGTAGAGCTAAACGGACCACAACATTATAATGTAGAAACGTTCCTGTACTTCGGGAATGTTATTACTGATAATGGTAATGTAGCAAAGATCTGAGAAGATGGATCGCGATGGCAGTAGAGTAAGCATTAAATGGTCAAAAGATCCCTTTCGCTAATAAATTACACCAACACTCGCGACTACAATTAATAACATATATTATACAAATCAATGATACCAAAAAAAGTCTGGATGCAGCAAGTGGTTTATGGTAGTGAATTTTCATAAAAATGTTTTTAAAAGCAAATATGTCTTTTAGTGAATTTTCTTAAAAAAATTCACTAATGAGGAGATCGCGACTTTTAAATTTTGAAAAAATTTCTCGGTCCAGGTTTTCCCGGAAAATTTTGTGTTTCCTTTCGAAAAAAAATTAGAATTAACAAAGTAAGGGCAACCAAATTTGGTACATCCTTATAGGTAAGCCACATACCAAAATTTAGCTCTGTAGGTTAAAAGACAAAAAAGTTATAGGCATTTAAATAAAAATAAATTGGGGTTTTTCACAAAACGTCAAAGTTGCGATTTAAACGTCAAAATTGGCAACATTTAGGAAAAGAACTTGAATCTAATACGGGCTATGGAAATAAAATGTCTCAAGAAGAATGTTTTACAAGCCCTGAAGTCTTAGTTTCAACCGTCATTGTCCTTCATTTTAATAAAATGTTTCCAGAAAATTCATTTCAAATAGACCCTTTCTCTGACGCTTGGCAGTAGTCTTAGCTATAGAGTTTATCGTTTAATGGTATATAATTTTTTAGAATTTTCGTTAAAAAAATCAATAAAAATCAATATATCTGTTATTATACAAGATATTAAAAAAATTTGTATATATTAATTATAGGGTGTCTTGAGCTACATCTTAAAAAAATATGTATACAATCACAGGTTGGCCCATAAGTCGTTGGTGATACAAATCTTCTTTTTTTAATCAAACACGCCTTATGTTATTGCATTTTCCATCGAAATATAATGCATGTTTGTAAGAAAAAAAAATCTGGACGCAGTAAGTGCGTTATGGTATGCGAATTTTGATCAAATGCTTAATATTTGAATAGCTCAATTTGCTATTAACCTATAAGGTTGACCAAGAAACGAGTTTTTTCGGGAACACTTTAAGTTTACTTTCGGAAATTTTTGTACATTTTCAAACAATAAAGTTATTTTGATGAAACATGGCACATTGTTTTTACTATACAGATTATACTGCTAACCAAATTTGATGCCTGCTTTGCTATTAAAAAATAGTTTAATGAAAATTAACTACCATAACGCACTTGCTGCGTCCAGAGTTTTCTTAATGAAGGCAGGCATGGAATTTGGTATAAGCTATATAGTACAAACAATACCATAATTCATCGAAACAGTTTTATTGTTTGAAAAAGTAAAAAATGTCCTAAAATAAACTTAAATGTTTCTGAAAATAATTACTCAAAAAAAAGCTTTTTCACGAAAATCCGACATTTTTTCTACAATAACTTATTAAACATGTATCATTAATTATCAAAATTATACGAAAATCTTACAAACTGTGATTTCTACAGAAACACAAAAAATATTATGCGAAAACAGACTGTTTTTTACAAAAAAATTGCTAAAACAATAAATAAATTCAAAACTAAATTCTACGTATACCTATAAAAAAGGAAAATGCATTTTGTTTTACTTTTCACGGAAATTTCAATTAGTGGAAGTGAAGAAAAAAATGCCTAAGTAGAAAAATATTTTCATCATATTTTTATGTAACAAGCTGTCAGAAATAAAAACATTCCTTAAGTCTGTTTAAGTTGACATTTGTGAATACAATTTACTAACTATACTTCCATTTGACAAAATTGAGTTATGGCAGTTTCAGTTTTTTCCAATTCACTCATTATGTGAGAGTGGCATGTATACGGCATCTCGATTTTTTCAACAAATAATATAGACGAAAACGTCTCTGAATAGTAACTTTGGGACTCTGCTATTTATTGGTAAAAACTCTGTATCATAATTTTTAATATGTGCCAAAAATGTGAAAAGTTGCAAAACAACTGAAACAACTCGAAAACGATGAATGCTTTCAAAAGTTTTCGCCCACAAACAAGCGTGCAAATTCGATCAAAAATGCAAAAATGCAATCATATAAGGACTGTTCAAAAAATTGTTTCACGAACTTACGGGTCACCTGCGATTGTCAAAATAATTTCGTAACAAGATACCCTATAATGAGGGTATACATTTTTCTTTGGATCTTGTATAATAACGAATATATTGAGCTTTACTTCTAGGAATGTGTCACCCTATATATATATATATATATATATATATATATATATATATATATATATATATATATATATATATATATATATATATATATATATATATATAGATAGATAGATAGATAAAACTGACCCTGTATATGGGGGCCGTACTTCTCGTTCATTTGAAGAAATTAATTTAAAAGTCGCGGTCTCCCCAGGAACGAATTTTTGCTACCAAAATTCACTACTAATTATATACCTTCAAACCATGAACTCTATAACTAAAATTATTGCCAAAGCATCAGAGAAAAAGTCTATTAGAAAATTTTCTGGACATATTTTAGTAAAATGAAGGACAAAGACGGTTGATGCTGAAACTTAAGGGTTTGTAAAACACTCTTTTTCGACATTTTCTCTATAAAACCCGTATTCGTTCCAGGATCTTTGCCTAAATGTTGCAAATTTTGACGCTTCAAATCGCGACTTTGACGTTTTAGGAGGAATACCCCAGTTTTCTTCTTCTTATGCCTATAACTTTTTTGCCTTTAGACCTACAGATCTAAATTTTGGTACATAGTTTACCTTTTATGAACTAACCAGCGTGTCAAATTTGGTTGCACTTACTTTGTTATTTTCAGAGATATTAAAATTTTACAAAAAAAAAATGCAAAACTTTCCGAGAAAAACTCAGCCGATTTTCCTGACTAACAAAATTGTCCAAGTCACTTGCAAAAGGAAAAGGAATGTACCCACCGAATTGAATCAAAATTGGTCCATTATCGGTGTGATTCATAGATACACGTACACACACGCACACATATATATATATATATATATATATATATATATATATATATATATATATATATATATATATATATATATATATACAGGGTGTTTAAAAAAGACGGGGCAATATTTAAGGAGTTGATTTCCCAGGTCATTTTATGAAAAAAAGTTCCCATAAACATAGGTGCTAAAATGCACTGTTTCCAAGATACAAGGTGTTAATTTTTTTTGTAGAATAACGATTTTTTTAAATAATTCAAATATCTCCTCACCGATTGTTTTGAAATTTGGCAGCGTTGTTTGTAGTAATAATGGTCTGATTTGACCCTAATTAGGTAAAGATTGTTAAGTCCATTGGCATTAGGGGGGACACCTCAACAAAAATTATTGTTCGTGTTTGTGATTTTCTGTATGAAAATGAACATGCCATAAAATGGTTTTTATTTTCAAGAGACAAAAAACTTGTAGTTTTAGTTTCTTTATCTCAAAATAATATACAAATCATATTGCAGTCAGTGGCGTACATTTATATGTCACTAAATTTTGTTGAGGTGTCCCCCCTAACGCCAATGGACTTAACAATCTTTATCTAATTAGGGCCAAACAGCCCATTAATAATACAAACAACGCTGCTAAATTTCAAAACAATCGGTGAGGAGATATTTGAATTATTTTTAAAAAATCGTTATTTTACAAAAAAATTTGACACATTGTATCTTGGAAACAATGCATTTTAGCACCTATGTTTATGGGAACTTTTTTTCATAAAATGACCTGGGAAATCAACCCTTAAATATTGCCCCATCTTTTTTAAACACCCTGTATATATATATATATATATATATATATATATATATATATATATATATATATATATATATATATATATATATATATATATATATATATATATAATATATATATATATATATATATATATATATATATATATATATATATATATATATATATATATAAATATATATATATATATATATATATATATATATATATATATATATATATATATATATATATATATATATAAATTGAACCTGACACTGGATATGGGTTCTGGGGGCCTAGTTCGCGTTCATTTGAAGAAATTTTTTCAAAGTTGAAAACTGGAAATCTCCCCATTAGTGACTTTTTTTCCAGAAAATTCATTAAATCCCGTCTAATATCATCTTGATGCAAAAGTCAAAATGTGCATAGATTTTTTAAAGAAATTAAGCTACAACTGTAGTTACTTATATCTTTATTAACAAACATTTTATAATAACGTTAAAGTGTAAATAATAACTGGTGTCCGGTAGAATACGCATGGTTCCTTGGGAATCCACTTCTTTGTTGACACAATTTCCCTACCTGCATGAAACCAAGGCCCACGGCAGTTTGTGCAAAGCCGCCCTGATGGGTCTCTGGACGCACAGTATCCCATTCATCCTAAATTTTGTATAGGTATATGTGGGCATATATATATATATATATATATATATATATATATATATATATATATATATATATATATATATATATATATATATATATATATATAATTTAAATAGTAATATTATACAAATACCGCTAACCACTACAAATGATAAAAGTCTGTGGCTAATAGATCTAACGATTTGAGGGCAAATATCTTCAACAACAACAACTAATAACTTATTTAACCTAAGAAAAAGTTTATCAAATTATACGTATATAGTGTGGTAGTATATGGGGCTAAAATCTGGACTGTTGCTTAGCGAGACATGAACAGTGCAGAAGATTTTGAAATATGTATATGGAGAAAAATTGTTGAAGACACGGGGCACCGACAAAAAGTGGATTAAAAGTGTGCTATTAGAGGCAGAGAAGAAAGATACTTGCTGTAAAAATGGAAGAGAAATGCAAAATTTGTTGGGCATATTCTAAGACATAACCTCCTGAGAAAATTATTCCACAAAAACGTGGAAAAATCGGAAGGGGATAACTTCTGTAAAACTTAGTACAGAGAGTAATGTTGGCGACGACAGAGCGACATTTTCTCTAGGCTGTGATAATAAAGAAAAGCGTTTTTCTTTTTATATCTTTCTTTAAAGACACAAGTTCTTTTTTATTTTAAAAGGACCGAGTAATTGGCTGAGGTATGTGTTTTGTGAATTTCGCGCAGGCGATAGTAAACTTCTTTTCTTGTTGACGCCATATTGGATTTTTACATTTTGTGGCGAATACATTGCTGTATCAAAAAATACACTTGGTGAACCGAAATCATCACAACACATTTTAAAAGAGCTGACGATCGTTTCAATAACCAAGTTAGCGTCATCAGAGCATCAATAATGTTAACTATTTATATTCTTCTACAATTCTGCAGGTAGTCGGTCACTAGCGATTTAGGGAGCTTCAACGACACCTAAATTAACGTATTTCGTTTGGCCGAAATATCTGTATTCTTTTATTATCTCTGTCGATATTTACTTTACAAAGCAATCTATCAGATGTTTCGTCATAGGCAGCGAAGCGAGATTAATACATTTTTTATTATTACCATATTTAGCAATATATATATATATATATATATATATATATATATATATATATATATATATATATATATATATATATATATATATATATATATATATATATATATATATATATATATATATATATATATATATATATATATATATATACAATATACTTTCGAAGCCGTTTAGCTGTCCTGGTTTTCTAACACTTCTTATTATTTTAAGATTGTCCTCATTAACAAGGCGACCGTTATCCCAAATATGTCGGGCGACGGAAGATCTATCTATAATACCGTATCTTAATTGCGGAAAATGTTCTTTGAATCTAATTGCAATAGATCTTTTTGTTTGTATGACGTATTTATTTAAGATCACAATCTTTACAACTTATTTCACAAATTAAACATTTACTACTCTTGTCTTTTGAGTCACGTGGCAAGTTTTTTAAAGTATTTTTGGTCGAAAATGTTAGTTGTAAGATGGCTTTGTTAAAAAAAAACTGTCTAGACCGCTCGTGATTCGAGTTTCAAATGGTAAGCAAACAAAGTATTTCTCCTCACCTTTCTCTCTTCTAAACCTCGTTGATTCCGCTAACATTTTATTTGTTTTCTGTTATTGCTGTATTACATGTTGTAGTTTGTTTGTAGATTGATAGAAAATTACCTTATAATTTTTTAAAGAAGTTATACACCTTTAAAATAAACAAATGTCTATTGGTGCAACCAAAACTAACTGTCACTATCTCGTCGTCACCTAGCTAACAGCAGTTGTCGTCTACCAATCAAGTGGTTTACGATAATTAGCAAAATGCAAGATTACTGTTTTGCATTAGGCAAAAATTGGACATGTTTTGTGTTTACATAAAATGCAGACAATATGCAGTCATTGTTTGTTAAATAAATACAGTTAAACATCCTGGTATACAAAAATCGAGCGGAATATAAAAAAAAATGACAGTAAAGAATGAAAAACAGTTAAGTAATTAAGCTTCAGATTCTCTTCTTTCTTGTGTTATTAAATGACAAACGGATGTCAGATTTAGACTATACAGGTATTATAATTAATTAATGACATTCGTCACGGTATATCATATTCTTATAAAATGTGACTATTTCTCTTTTGTGTCTAAAAAAAAAAAACTAAATCGTGCCGAAATAAATAATGCCATCTAATACTTATAACGTAGTTTAAATCTTATATTTATTTGTAACAGCTTCCATCTCTTTAGATCTAAAATGGACCCAAGGGCTTGGTTATAACAGAAATTATCTATACAAATCCCTTTCATTCTTTAAACTTTACTGTAAATTTTAGGACTTTGTTCGGCTAGATTTTCGTCTACCAGGATACTTATTTAAATACATTCTCCAAGCAATGGCAAAATTTTGATCGCAACTGATGTAAATACAAAACATTTACATTCTTCTCCAATACCAAACACTCGTTTCATTTTATTGGTCGTCACAGACCACACTATTCATTGGTAGAAAAAACAGCTGTACGACGACGCTGCAATGACAGTTAATCGTTACTGCAGCAAGCATTTGTTTATTTCTAAGTTAATATGATTTACTACGAACACATTTTTATATTATTTTTGAGTAAAATACAATGTCTATTATATCTATGTGTTTGCGAAAAGCGGTTTGTTAAAATATGTAACATTCAGTATGGCGTCCATAAGAAAAAAGGCGATTATCGCTTGGGTGAAATTTGCAACTATTTTGCAAAATAGATACAACCAACCGTTTTTCCGGTTTATTGTTTGTCACGAAAAACATGATCCTTTGAAAAAAAAAAGTTGTAAGGAAAAATAGAATATTTTCTTTTTGAGAATTATTTTTATATATTTACGTTTACAATCCCATATTATAAGTCAGTAGGTATTAGTTTTAAATAATTGTTTTCAGTATTTCATTCAATTTTAATATATGATCAGACTGTTTGACTTTTTGGAGGAAAATATTAAAATATTCAAACTAGCTTTGGTACAAAAAAGTAAGAAATTATTAATTTGATGGGGTTGTCTATGTTCACATTTTCCTAACATATAACTATATCAGAACTTGTTTTCACAAATGTCAAATGAAACTTTTAACTGACCGACTTATAAACTACGTTCTTATTTCCGACAGCTCGTGACATAAAAATAGTATTTTTTGGGTATTTTTCTTCTTATATATAATATTTATTCACTTGCATTGCTTAAAACTTCCACAGAAGTTCAAAACTAACGTTCTTACATTTTTTCCCTTTTTGTTTTTAATTACAGATTAGGTATATAACTTAAATTTTATGTAATTTTTCAGCAAACTTTCGTGTCAAAAATATTTAGAATTTTTTTTAGTAAAAGAAGAAATAATTTTCTTGGAATATTTTTGTAAAATTGTGGTAATTAATAATTTATTTTAGCTGTTATTGTAAAAAAAATGTTTTCGAAGTTTCGTGAAAAAAATTGTTTTACAAATTTTCATAAAAAATATAATTTTCTTGTAGCATTATTTAGGTGGGCCAGTGTTTGTTAAGAACATGTAGAATTTTCGTAAAAGAAATTGTTTGCAAATTTTCATGCAAATATTTTGTTGTTGAATTTTTGTCAAAAAGTTTTTTTGGGACAAATTATATCTTGGCCTGTGTGTTAATGTAGAGGTTGTTTGCCAGGAAAATCAGATCAGTTTTTCCTGGAACCTTTTAATTTTCTTTCGGAAATTTTTTATATTCGTTAAAACAAAGTTATTTTTATAAAATATAGTGCATTTTTCCTACTAAATAGGTAATACCAAATTTGATGCCACTCATTAAAATGTTTGCCATTAAAAATATTTTTATAAAAATTCACTACCATAACGCACTTGCTGCGTTTAGATTTTTTGTGATTGTAAATACTTAATACGCAAAGCTTATTATAAACCTTATGTAGAATAAACTACAATAATTTACATTCCTTAGACATGACGTGGTAAATTACTAAAAACTTTTGGTACTAAGTTTTATCTAGGACGTATTAAGTAAAATGCTTTTTCTTGTAGTTCCATTTGAAAATTAGAGCAAAGCTTTTGGGGAAAGAGGAGATAAAAGTAATTGTTTTTGTGGATGGCGATGAGCCTCGACTGGCAGGCACGCTGACCAGCCTGTCGCTTCTGGGCACTGTAATATGCAAATAAGGGAAACACACGTCTGCTGAACGGATTTAGAACTGACGCAAGATTAGACACACCAGGTGGAGATCAGGTTTTATCCTGTTACTGGCTGATGGAATAAGAAATGGAAGCTTGGGTGAAAAATGAATCTAGAGATGACTGATTAAGCCTTTGATTTTAAAGGAAGTCTTCCTGACACTTTTATCTCGTCTTTCTAAAACAGATAGTTTATCTTCATTTATGTTACCTTTTGTAATAAAAGGGATCTGTTTAAATATATTTAAACAATATGTAAGCCTGCTGCTTTTGACTAAATTTATTTAATTGCATCTTTATCTTTAAATAACAATGCAATTAATTTAATGCTACGCTTTTTATATGGCAGTGAGCCGGCATACATATTTAAAACACAGGTAGTCCACAAGACAATTTCCACTCAACTTTTCTTCGTTATGACATAAGAAAAAAAAACTGCCGTACACTCGGAATTATAGTTTTTAGGGTAACACTTTTTTTTTGTTACCTTAATCTCCGAATTGTAACTTTTAAGAGGGTGACGTTAACTTTTAAAATCCTAAATGGCAATGGTCTACAACCATGATTTTCATTGAATAAGTGGTTTAAGTGGTAATTTGTTCGCACTTTTCTATATTATGTAAGCGTTTATGTCCTGAGATACAACCTTTATTTGTACGCGTACTACACATTTTTGACTTTTGGATTTTGAGAAAATGTCTTCAAATGACCGCGAACTAGACACCTGGAATCCATATCTGGGGTCAGTTTCAATTTGTAAATGTATATATATATATATATATATATATATATATATATATATATATATATATATATATATATATATATATAATATGTGTGTGTGTGTGTCACACCGATAACTCAAAAAATAATAGGCCGATTTCGATCAAATTTAGTGAGTCTCTTCCTTTTGCAAATGACTTGGATAAGTTAATTAGCCAGTTTTTCCCGGCAAAATTTGTGTTTTCTTTCAGAAAATTGTCATATCGCCGGAAATAACAAATAGCAATCAAATTTGGTACGCGGGTTTTTATCGTAAAAATTAACCTATGTACGAAAACCAATTAAGTCTGTACGTTGGAAGAAAAAAGTTATAGGCATTTAAAGAAAAAACTTTCTGTGCCACTGACGACCAGAGAAACGAACAAAACCAAAATATTTTGTGTGTATAACAAAATATACTGTGATTACAGACACTGAATAACTTTTCTCGCGCAAAAAAGTTGAGAAATGCCAGAAAAAGTATTTTTTAAAACGTGAAAATCACGATTTGAAACGTCAAAATTGGTAACTTTTAGGCAAAGAACATGTAACGAATATGGGTTATGTAAAGAAAAGGTAGTGTATTTTAAAAAGACTTAAGTTTATGCTATATTCGTCATTCTACTTCAGTGTGCTAAAATATTTGTAGAAAATCCATTTGAAATAAACCTTTTCTCTGATGCTTTGGTAGTGGTCTTAATTATAGAGTTTATGCTTTAATAATCCATGATTTTTATCGTAGAAAAAATGACAAATGCGCTATAAAAGAGTCCGCGACTGTGAGTTTTTTCAAATGAGCGCGAAATAGGCCAGGCCACCCAGAACCCACATTCAGGGTTAGTTTATATATATATATATATATATATATATATATATATATATATATATATATATATATATCCAAGGATACGCTAAGGCTCTATATATCCGCTGGTATACAGGACATGAGAAAAAAAATGATGCTTAAATTATAAGGTATGTTGAGCCGCATCTAGTAAAATTATTTTGACAATCACAGGCTAGCCCATAATCCGCTGGTCATACAAACATACAAAATCGACATGCCATGTACCGGGCGCTCTTAAGTAGTGACTGAATTTGAAAAATTCAAACTGCTGTAACTCGATTAATTCAAATGGAATAGGCCATATTTTGTGCTTCGAAAGTGAAGAGCATGCCTAATGCTTCAAGTTTTGTATAACACTCCTACTTCATACACTCTTGCTCACCACGATTCATGTAGGCATCAGTTTGACATTTTTTAAGTTCTCTATTCAATTGTAATAACCGATGAGAAAAGGTAATTATTTAGCAAATTTTCGAAGAAAAATATTAAATTATTTAACTCAATTTTGGTGCAAAAAAAATTTGAAAGGATTATCGATGTTTACAGGTTCATAATATATAAGTGGGTAGTTGACAAATTGTTTTTATAAATGTCAAATGAAACTTCACAGTGAAAGTCTTACTACTTATCTAATAACTTCCACTGGTTCTTATATCCATGAAAAGATAAAAAAATTACACTTTTTTCAATTCTAATTAAGTATATAATTTGAATTTATTGAATTGTTTTAGCAAACCTTTGTGTAAGTAATAAAAAACAGTTAGTCAGTTTTCGCATAAATTTTGTTGTGTTTTCGTAGAAATCATGTTTTGTAGGATTTCTGTGAATTTTGGAAATTAATAGTAAATGTTATTGTAAAAAAAATGTTTTCGGATTTTCGTGAAAAAAAATATTTGTAAATTTAAATGCAAGCATTTTTTTTGGAAGTTTCGTCGAAAAGCTTTATGAGAATAATTATATCTTGGTAGGTGGGTAAATTGAAGAGTTTCGTTGGCCAGGAAAGTCGGACCAGTTTTTTCGAATTTTTTTTTATTTTCGGAAAACTGTCGTTCTTTACACATAATAAAGTTATTTTGATAAATACTGCATATTGTTTCTACTATATAGGATATACTGGACCAAATTTGATATCTGCTTTCATTAAAAAAAGAAATATTTGCTATTGAAAAATTTTTAAATTAAAATTCACTACCATAACGAACTTAACCTCCGGAATTTTTTAATATTGTTAAGGCATTTAAATAAATCGTTGCATACTAGCAAATTTTCATATTCTGGTGGGATAATAATAACTTTAGTCACTAATTTTACTAATATAAGTTCATTTTATTATAGAATTTGAAATTAACTTGTACAAGTTGAATAACCTTATCGTATGGCTATTTATGAATTTTCATTATGAAAATTCTGATTGTAGAGAGGTAGGTAATAACTATTTACTTCTCGAAAAATTTCTTCAAATGAGCGCGAACCAGGTGGCCTGAATCCCATATCCAGGGCCAGTTTCATCTCGGAAGCTAACAAAGCTATAGCAAATAAAATGTTTACGGTATTATTATAATACATATTATATATATATATATATATATATATATATATATATATATATATATATATATATATATATATATATATATGTATATATATATATATATATATATATATATATATATATATATATATATATATATATATATATATATTATATACATATTTTATAATATGTGTTCAGGTGTTCCACAGGGAACGGCATCGTCAATTTCTCAAAAACTGGCCTCTATTTTTTTTTAGTGACAACTCAACGGTTACACCGGAAGTAAGTGTCAACTTTGTTATTTTAAACAGAATACCTATATATTCTTGTATTTTTAGATATTACCACAAATTGCAGATACATTTTATGTGTAATGTCCTATACCCTGGTCTAACCGTTTTTGACACATTTCAAATTATATGGCAAAAATGACGTTTGCAGACAAAAACATAATTGTGAAATTCGCCTATACCGAAGCTTTTATTAGTTAACTAGAGTTGGTTTACTTGTAAAGAACGACATGCGTTAGTCGACTTCGTATGATATTTTGATAATTATTAATATAGGATTATCAAAAAATTAGGGAAAAATTAAATTAAATTTAAAATACAAAAGTACCAACAAAATATTATATTATAAACAGTCTTAATCTTAGTATATTTAGTATTTAGTATAGCACAATTTTGTCATTTGGGGTAATAGAACAACAGTGATGTCATATATCATACGCGCGCATAACTCCGATTTGTTACTCTTTATGGCGGACTTTGATTTCTGTCTGTCTCGTACAACAGTTTGTGGCTAATGGACTTTGCTTCCGAGGCCATCCCTAGACTAACACACACACACACACACACACATATTAAATTAAATTAACTACGAAAAATCATTTTTAATGGAAACCTTCAATTCTTCTGATATTATCTTATTTGACATTAAAATTAAGGATAACTTTGTATATGTAGGTACACTTGGAGAAACCCAAACTACCACAACACTTATTTCAGAGACCTTACGATCGTTTCGTTGACAATGTCAACATGTTCAGAGGAAGAAAAGTTCTGTCAACGAAACGATCGTAAGGTCTCTGAAATAAGTGTTGTGGTGATTTGGGTTTCTCCAAGTGTACTTATTAGTGCTCATCACAGGTTCCAGTTTTCACATAGTGGATTTTGTGTAAGGTTGTCTGGTCCGGAAATTTGTCGTTTTCGAAATAGTTAGCATTTTCACATTTTTCTATTGCGAAAATGTTACTTAGATGGCTATGATGTCAGAGAATAATCAAGTGCTACAGAAATGTCACCAATTACTTGCCATTTGACAGTTATCAATAACTATGCCGGGACGATTGAATTATTCGCCTCAAGATTATTTAAATTTGTTTATTATCTATGGCAAATGTAATAAAGTCTTATCAAGAACATGTGATATATTTGCTGATAGATATCCAGATAAATAAAATCGTCGGTTAACAGTGTATAACGAATTATACATAATTTTAAAAATTTCGGCAGCGTCACAAAAGAAAACTCATTCTCAATAATGAAAGCATGGAAATTGCTATTTTGGTACATTTTGCAGCATATCTTATGACATCCTTAAGATCTACAAAAGAAGCTCTACAAAAAGAACTCAATACATATGATTGTGTTGAAACAAAAATTCTACCCTGACTTCTTCTCAACAGTTTAACACCTGAAAGACGCTGATTTTCCGAAAAGAGTCCAGTTTTGCGAGTTTTAAATGTAGTGTCTTTTAAAATTAAATATTAATGAGTTTTTTTTAATTGATGAACTATCATCGGCCCCCACCATAAATCTACGTCCCTGTTATTCAGAAAAATTAGTTTGCAACACATTTGTATTAAAAAGATACAACTAAATTTGTATGCAAACTTTCGTTGAAATATAATGAAGCGTTCGCAAAATGTGTTAGAAACGGCGTTTGTCGCGTTGCAATTTCAACACACCGTATCTTGAAAACGAACCGTTATTGGACAAATATGCATATGAAATTTTTTTCTTAGAATGAGTAAAGGATACTATTTTAAATTTTCTACACGTAATTAGGAGACAATACCTTAACAGGGTTAAGGCTTTTCTAGATATTTTTCTGTTTATCAAATGTCAATTTATAGAAGAAGAATATGTACCTAATATGTAAAAGAGTCTTCTCAAATATGCACTAATTTGATTTTCTTTTGTTCCAGGTAAACCGTTTAATAAATCCGCATGAATGTCACCATGTGAGTAATAATTTGCTGTAATTTAACCCCTTGTACTGACAACTGAAACTTGATGGTTAAAAAAAAAGAAAGAATATCTTGTTACTACATGAATTGCATTTTAGACAATATATTTTATGGGGTAGTTGGCAAATGTTATGTGATTCATATTAATTCTTCAATCATTATTGTGTTTATTTTCCATATTTGTTTAATGAAATTTGTGAAAATTGCTTGAAGGCTCGCGATAACTCGATGTAATAGGCCTATTTGTACCTAAAAATGATTCTTTTTTGTAAGTTAAACAAAATCGTTAATAAATGAGCTTTTAATATATTTAATATAGTCGTTAGCTCGCTTAAGGTAAATAACAAAGTATCAATCATGCCTCAATTGTCCTGATATTTGGTCTTTTTTGTGAGCATTAGAGTATACAAATATTAGAATACCGCCATTCATCGTCAATTGAATCTAATATTCCAATTTTACAAAATGTAAATACGAAAATGATCGTTATAATATGAACAAAAATAGTTAGGTCAATATTATATATACAGGTGGCCATTTAAAACTACATACGTCATTTTCTTCTAACCTAAATGGGATTTTGGAAATTCTTAAAGGTATAAGATTAAGGACGTAAAAGGCTTGAGCTTTGCGGGGAATACATTTTTTTGTCATTACACATGTAGATGGCGCTGCTGCGTAAAGAAACTTTCTGTTCCTCAGATCATTGAAATAGATTGCCTTTGATATAGAATTGAATTCCGACTACATTTGCTTGAATTCATAAGTCCACATAAATCAACTGTGTTTTTAGATATTTAAGGTTAAGTGTAGCATTGCTTAAAAGATTTTTTAATACAAGTACTGGACACTAAATTCGTTGAGATATTTTACATAATTAAATGGATAATAACAAACCACCGTAGTTAGGTTACTGTACACACTTAGTTACATAAAAAATTCAAACGAACAATGAAAAAACAATAAAAAATAAAAACCTATTCTCTCAACGCTTAGGCAGAAAAAAGTCATTATTAAATTAAATGTTCAAAATTATGCCTGTCTGCGTTGATACACAATGCCATACTGTACGATAGCTTATTATTATTATTATTATTATTATTATTATTATTATTATTATTATTATTATTATTATTATTATTATTATTATTATTATTATTATTATTATTATTATTATTATTATTATTATTATTATTATTATTATTATTATTATTATTATTATTATTATTATTATTATTATTATTATTATTATTATTATTATTATTATTATTATTATTATAGCTCGTTAATTCCAAACTCTTGATAAAGCAACTTGATCAATAGCCATTGCCCTTGCACATATTTTATAGTAGAGATTCGCCCGAACTTCTACGGGATTTGAGTAATTAGCGTTTTTTTACGTTTTCCTAAAGGAAACAATTCATTGTCGTTAAGTCAGGAGACTGAGCTGGCTACCTAATAACCAAATACCTTTTAGGAAACCTCTGGTCTAAATACTTTTACACCGCGATTGTATTATGGGGAGGTGCCCCATCCTGTTGTAACAATTTGCCATTTATCTATATTCTACGGGAACATGATCCAGTAAAGCAGCAAGTTTATTTCTTAGGATATTTAAATAAATGATAACATGCCTTAATAAAGATATGAACCAATTATGTGTTCACTCAAAATTTCTACCTTAAACCTTTACTATAAAAACTGTCTGATTTTTGTTTTGTCGCGTCCGTCTGAAATTATTATCACAGCAGACTTAGCAGATATTCATAATAATAACACTCCAATGAATGTTGTTGAATATTATACTCCTCATAAAGAACTGACAAATGAGCTACAAAATCAAGCTGGCACTGCTCATAGCCAGTTCTTAAATGATAAAAGGGTACACTGTGTAAGGAAAGTACTTATTTCTCTTCAAAGTTCTTCGGCAAAACGTGAAAGTTTTGTATCGACTTTTAATTGTTGTACCTTTAAATATTGTTGAATATTGTTCTCCTCATAAAGAACTGACAATTGAGCTACAAAATCAAGCTGGCACTGCTCATCGCCAGATTTTAAATGATCAAAGATAAATTTGATAAGAAAACTACTTATTTCTCTTCAAAATCTTTGGGCAAGACGTTATAGAAACTTTTGACTGGACTTGGTTTAAAGATGTGTGAGAATCAGTATTAATAATCTGCAATACCTGAGCTACGTTTTGATCAGTTGCTACAGTTTTTCATAAAACTCTTTGTTTCTTAAATTTGCCGTTCTCCGTTATGTATGCGCATAAACTCACAAAATGGTCTTCCGAATCAGTTTTTATTGTATTCCTTATTTGTTAGAATTTTTTATTCAAGCAATTGCACTATAATTTTTAAAGGCTACTATATATTTAATTTATATTTATAAGAGTGAACATAATGCAAACGTAATTTCTCACAGCCTTCTAATAGTTCCTAATGTGAACTCACCTTCCACCACACCTACAATATTGTTGTTTTATCTGTATATAATTTTAATTTTAGGCATATGGTTGTATTTACAAAATTGCCTAAAAATGTATCATTTTTCTGACTGTAAAATAAAATACAACCTGTCCTATTTGCATTTAAAAATGAGTAATATGTTGTAAAACCAGAAGTTTAACAGTAACTTGACTGCGCTGGTTCAATATTATCCAGTTCATTCACACCTCATTCACACACCGTAGTGTGTGGGATAACGATGTAAAGTGGGACACCTACCCACTAAACTCTACTCCCTGGAGTACTGGATCTTAGTATATACCTTCGTCGAAAAGATTTCACATAATGACGTTGGGAATTGAATGAGAAGCGGCTTTTTCGAACTGAGTGGTGGACAGTTGAGTTATAAACTCAAGTATCGAAGGCATTTTAAGATCAGAGTGTACTTGACTGTTTCTGACAAACCATGGCGCTCCGGTAACCATTTTCAGAAGTTAATTCTAAGTGATTTGAAGGATCTTGATGTGTGTGTGTGTGTGTGTGTGTGTGTGTGTGTGTGTGTGTGTGTGTGTGTGTGTGTGTCGGCCGCGGTGGCCCATGCAGGGGATGTATACGTCAGGGCTGGTCGGATTATACCTTTATACATGAGCAATGTATTGTTCATGGACAATTTGGAATTGCTGTTAAGAAGCGGAAAGAACTTCGAGATGAACATCGAAGCTTTCTGTCGAGCATGTTGGACATGGGGTAGCCATGTTTAGCGATTATCGAGAAAACCCCCGATGTATTTGGCGGTATTGTCAGGGAATTAGACGGTTGTCTAATGATACCTGTTCGTGAGGTTTGTGTCCCCTTTTGGAAAATAGGACTGCAGAGCATGTATCGAAGTTTATGGCTAGACATGATTTCCTATACTAGTTCTGCAGCTCACCTACAGCGGTTTTAAGATGTTGGATTATTATCCTCGGCTGCGTAGAGCTGATGAGGATGGTCGTGTTGTCTGCGTACAGTGCGAATGTCACGTTTAGTGACGGTGTCGGTATGTCTGCGACAAATATATTGTACAGCAAATGGGTGGTAGCAGAAGCCTGCGAGGGGCCAGCCGTGGCTGAGTAGATTCTAGATCTAGTTCCAGATACCTGAGAACCTAGAAGTTCTTCTGTTTCGGGTATGACCTGATGAGCAGTATCAGAGGGAGCGGGCAAATAAATAATATAAGTCTGTTGAGGAGGCCTGCATGTCAAACCTTGTCGAACGTTTGAGTAATATCAAGAAATATTGCATCAGTTGGCTTGTTTTGTTGAATTCTTCGGTGATGTTTTTTTACTACTCGAAGGACTTGGTCTGTGGTGGAGTGCTCGTGTCTAAATCCAACTTGCTCGTCCGGAAAGATACGGCTCTCAGAGGTGAATGAGTCTAGATTTATCTGAATAAGTTTTTCGGAGATTATGCCGATGACATGGAGTAAGCTAATTGGCCTGTACTTTTGAGGGAACAGCGAGTCTTTGCTGGGTCTTGGTATATTGATAATACAGGCAAGTTTCCACATGGATGGAAAATGTCGAAATCGTAGCATGACATTCATAATCGTGACGATTTACGGGGGAGATTTTTCAGGGCTACGATCGAGATTCCATCGTATCGCAGAGGCTCCTAGTTTTTAGTGCTTTGATTATTTTGAAAACTTCTTGGTAAGTAGTGGGCCTGATGTTTGTGTCTGAGGTGGCAGGAAGCCCACTCCTGAACATAAAGGTGCGTTCTTACGACGTGCGACAAATCAACATTGTTATAATTCGGGCTGAATTGCAACTTCAGATGATCCGCGAATGATACTTTGAATGAATGCTTTGTACGCATTCCTGTATACTATGCCGTTTAGGCCATTAAGTGTCGAGATCGGAAGTTCTTGGAAGTGTCTGGTTTTTGCCATTTGCCAGACGGAATTGTCCTGGACAGATAGATTTGCAGGCGTCCTCTCAACGGTTGTTGTGGAGTTCTTGTAAGGGGGATCGTACTTGTTTGATGAGTCTGTTTGGGTTTCGTTTGTAGGTGGGGTTTCCGGTGCGTTAGGCTAGTCTTTGCACGCGAATTCTTTCTAGTGTCATTTCTTTAATACTACACGGTCATGGAGGCAGATTACTTGGAGCGGGGTACGTTCTTGATGCATGTTTGATATAACATTAGACTGTAGATTATCTACTGGACCGTCGAGTTCTGGGATACTGCGGATAACGGGAATATTGCCAAGGTTGTTTCAGTACCTTTATGCTTGGGAAGTCGGGTTCGTCATTGACATCCGAGCTGCAAAATGGGTAATGGTTCGACGAGGGGTTGTCGAATAAGACGTCCAGGTCGGCGTCTAGAATTCTCTTTTGTGGATGTAATTCAATTATCTATCAAAGACAGTTTATTTTAATGGTCTGGGTATCGAAAAGTTTATTTGCACAGCAACGCCATCTACATGTGTGACAACGCAAACATATTAAACAGAGGTTAGATTTTCCCTCAACAGAGAACGCGACAATAATACTACTGTCCAGTATACTGGCCTATACATAATTTTTTTTTGTGGTTGATGGGTTTGAGCCTACACCATCCGATGTCGATCTTTTGTTTGTTAATAAATCAATGCAGTACCAATGTATCCCCATCTCAGAAAATAAAGTTTCCACCAAAGTCCGGAATCTCATTAAATTTGCCTCTCATAATATTACAAAATTCAATCCGCCTCTCAAAATCGCCATCTATAAGTTCTTGTACCAGCTGTACTTTGTACGAGTGAAAATTTTCCTTTCTACCACATATTTTTGCGGAAACACTACGTAATGTAGAAACTTCATTTGCAGACAAATGAAGCTTTTTATAAAAATACAATACATCTAATGCCTTATTACCACCTACAGCGGTTTTCGATATTCCTATGCTTGGTTTATTTTTGACATTACCAGTTTCGCAAAATTTTGTCAAAAATTTGGAAACATAGACATCATTAATTTGTATCTGATTAAGACACCCTTAATGGAAAACCACGCACACTTCTCTATAACTACGTCTTCCGTTACTGTAGTCCATCATCACTAATGTTTAAAATTTTTCCAAAAATGCAAAAAAAATCCTTAAAAAGCCAAGCCCGAAAAACAGATTTACAAAGCTGCTGTAGCAACAAAGTTGTTTACGCTAAGAAAAAATTATGTAAAAAAAAAGTGTGTTAAAACAGTTTTTTGAATAACGAATATCTCAGGAAATTCAAGTGCATTCCCATACTTTTTACATTGGTGTTAAAAATCAAAGTCAGTTTGTAAAATAAGGAAGTTGATATTCAATTCCCCTATAACTAGAAGTAGATGGAAATTGGAGATATTTTCGGTCGCGAAATCTTAGCTTGAAACTGTGGTTTGTAACGTTTCGGACTTTAACCATGATTGTTTTCTGATATTTTTCTGACAAAGGCCAACCAAGAAGTAACTTTTATAGGGAATATCCTTAGATTATATTGTCAAGTGCTCTGATTTAGTAGAATACATTGCATGTTTTTCTTTTTTTCATGAAATATGTCTAAAAATAGAAACTTTACCATTTGGGATAACTATTCAGATGATTTAATTATTGCAGCCGTTTGTAGCTATTTTTCTTGGTGATTCAATACAAATTACCACAAAATGGTATTATGTTGCATGTTTTGTTGAATATTGGTACGGATTACATTTGGTGTCATCGAGTAATTTAACATTTGAATAAACCACAGAATTTGTGTTACAATGTTATGTTAACTAATGCGTCTATGTAGTGGACACTGCAGACCACAGATTATTGTGCACACGTTTCACGCTGTTCAACATCCTCCATTAACATGTCTTATTCATAGCATATCTGTATAGCTACTCGAACATCACATATAGTTTTGCAGTAGGTAATTAGCATGGCTAGCTAATAGTGGGATATATTTTTGCCAAACGTAATATTTTATATTTATGAATTCCATTTAATTACCTTTTTTGTCAAAATATGTGGCAATCCTATTGATTCATTGCTTGGTTTCCCTTATTCGATGGGTTTAAGCCTCCAGCATCCGATATGGATTTTGCTGAGACCAGTAACGATAATTTTGTTTATTAGCAAATCAATGCAATTAATCTTAAAAAATAATGTTTATACTAAATACCTATCAAGACGACTGGCTTAACAAATGCTTATTTTATTCTCTGCAACTAGCTTCGCCTTTTATGGCATCTTCCTTAAGGAAAAAATTGATATTATTTATACGCATATGTAAGAACTATGTATAAAAATCAGTTGCTACCTTAGAATATTTTAACCAAACATTAAAACAAAAGTTATAAAATAACAGATGACGTCCGTAATATATATATATATATATATATATATATATATATATATATATATATATATATATATATATATATATATATATATATATATATATATATCTGTGTGTCTGTGTTGTACTGTATAGCTACTCGAACATCACATATAGTTTTGCAGTAGGTAATTAGCATGGCTAGCTAATAGTGGGATATATTTTTGCCAAACGTAATATTTTATATTTATGAATTCCATTTAATTACCTTTTTTGTCAAAATACGTAGCAATCCTATTGATTCATTGCTTGGTTTCCCTTATTCGATGGGTTTAAGCCTCCAGCATCCGATATGGATTTTGCTGAGACCAGTAACGATAATTTTGTTTATTAGCAAATCAATGCAATTAATCTTAAAAAATAATGTTTATACTAAATACCTATCAAGACGACTGGCTTAACAAATGCTTATTTTATTCTCTGCAACTAGCTTCGCCTTTTATGGCATCTTCCTTAAGGAAAAAATTGATATTATTTATACGCATATGTAAGAACTATGTATAAAAATCAGTTGCTACCTTAGAATATTTTAACCAAACATTAAAACAAAAGTTATAAAATAACAGATGACGTCCGTAATATATATATATATATATATATATATATATATATATATATATATATATATATATATATATATATATATATATATATCTGTGTGTCTGTGTTGTACGTCAATTTGTTACCTAAAAATAAAATAAACTATTAACAACAGTGATAACCATAAAAATAACTCAGCCAGCACCAAAGCGATGGTAACTGAGATCGGAACTTGAAAATAGTAGTTATTACGTAATCGCCACTAATCCTACGCCTCGGTGGAGAAAAAAAGTTTTATAGTACACATTAACGGTGACAATTACATAATATTCACCTAGTGGTGAATACAACTACTTTAGAGTTACGCAACTACTCAACTGCTTTAAAGACATTAGGGCAATTGTCGTTACTCATAGAATGACTTAAAAGTTCTGGAGACTTGAAGGTAGCAAACGACAATAGCCAAAACTCTCTTATGTTATTGAAATGCTACATCAAAGTTGCAGCCACGTTCAAGTAGCAATAATAGTTTCCGCGACGTTTCCGGCCTTTCCATATTACACCTAATGGTTGTGGAACTTCTTGGTTTAATATTCTGGTGGCTGTCCCTTTTCTGCTACCTGCAGAATTTATGTTACTATTTCTTCCTATTATAAAGTAGTAGCAACCTTTAAAAGTTACTATAAAGTACTTTTTACACTTCAGTCCCACTGATTCATAAATGACTATTGTTCCGTTACCGCAGCCTGCCATGCCATGTAGTGCAAGCCTAGTTGAATTTGTAATATGTGTGATCCAATAATAAGATAATACGTCAATAAAAACAACTCATAAGTACAATTTGGAGAACCCGATTCATCACAATACAGTTTTTAGACCCGACGATCGTTTCGCTATCAAGTAAGCGATATCAGGGGGATAAATAAACTAAGTGAATAAAAACTAGAACTACTATAGAATAAAGGCTAGAACTACTATTTATATTTTAATTGCCCAGCAGTTGCGAACAGCGTGCTCTACGAAGGTATACAGACATACCCCTACTGCTGAGTCTTAAATCCCTGTAATTAAAACTGCATACATGATTTTGTAATACTGCCTATCATTATCAAATATTTCTTCTAAAAAGGACACACTGATTATTAAGAAAACAGTTCGAACAACGGACTACATAGAACGGGACATACTCTATTTATCGAAACATTTTTGTTCAAATTTCTAACGATATATATATATATATATATATATATATATATATATATATATATATATATATATATATATATATATATATATATATATATATATATATATATATATACTTTCGTAAGCATCTAACTCACGCGACTGCCCGACATTTTTTATTAACTTGGCATTTATTTTATCTACATGTTGATTATTATCCCAAATATGCTAAGTGTAGCGGTGGTTCCGACCGCAGTGTTTTATTCAACACTACCCTATGTTTCTCTTGACAGCTAAAACGTTGCGTTACGTTATTCGACAGCAAGCTGTCAAGAACTACTATATAAGAGACACCAGGAATCTCTCTCGCTCTCTCCTCGCTACTAACCGACACAGTGAAGATACGTCTCTCCACGCTCGGTCAGTTATCTGTTATGTGCTGTCTGTGATTGTTTTATAGTTAAATGTATAGTTTATTCAGTTAGTGAAATAATAAAGCATATTAAATGTTTACGTATGGATTTAATATCAACAAGTGCAATTAACATCCATATTGGTGACCCCGTGCCGCAAGCCGAAGATGCCCAGCCTGATGTTCCAGCCGACGTCGCCTAACTTCCACGCACGTGCTCATGCCTACAGAAAACTAATATCTAAACAGGTCAGTCTTTTCTAATTTAAAAATTATCTGATTTTTTTCACAATGGCCGAAGATTCTTCAAGCAGCAATATCATGGCAAGGGTTGCAATAAAATTACCTCCTATATGGAGACGTAACGTGAAAATCTGGGAAATGCAGGTTGACGCCCAGTTTGATATATCGCAGATCAGTTCTGAAAAGACAAAATTCAGTCATGTACTCGCTATACTCGATCCTGATGTCGCAGAGTCAATTTCAGATTTTTTAACCCAACCATTATCATCAACCCCCTATTCAGATCTAATGAAACGTCTTTTATTAGAATTTGGAGAGTCCGATAGTCGCAAACTAAATAAACTTTTAACAGAATTAGAATTAGGCGACAGAAAACCATCGCAACTTTTACGCGAAATGAAGTTTTTAGCCGGTAGTCAGATTGGAGAAAATTTCCTTAAAATTTTATTTCTACAACGTTTACCAGTCAACGTTCGTTCAATTTTGGCTTTGAGCAACGATTCTCTAGAAAATTTGTCGGTTACAGCAGACAAAATCGTGGAATTTTCCGGAGATAAATACAACGTGGCTGAAATTCAGTCACGCGAGCCCGACAAGCTAGCCAAATTAGAAGCGCAATTAGAGAAGCTAACAGCATCAGTCAACGAATTGCGAACGCGTTCCCGATCTACCTCCCGAGAAAGACCCAAGCTTTCTCGAAATTCCATAACCGCAAATTCCTCAACCTCCACGTGTTGGTATCATGAACGATTTGGCAACAAGGCCAAACGTTGCATCCAACCTTGCAATTTCAAAGCAAAACATGTGTCGGAAAACTAATAAGGCACTCCCTCCACGCGGCAGGAGACGAGAGCCACCTAACACGCCGCCTTTTTATTTTTGATAGACGCTCCAATATGAAATTTCTAATCGACTCTGGAGCGGATATTTCAGTTATTCCACCCACTCACGACCAACGGAAATTTCAATCGAAACGTACCTTGTATGCTGCAAACGGGACCCCTATTCATACCTATGGCGAACAACTATTAGATTTGGATCTAGGTTTACGCCGTAGGTTCTGCTGGCCCTTCACACTTGCCGATATCAAGCAACCAATTATAGGCGCTGATTTTCTAGCAGAGTTTGCTTTACTTGTAGATATGAAACATAGACGTTTAATCGATACAGAGACAAACCTCTCTAAGACCGGTGCTAACCCACCACCAGGATTTAATTCTAAAATTCATCTCGTAGACCCGACACACCAGTACTTCAAATTGCTACAACAATTTCCTGACCTGTTTAAGGAAATTTCTTCTAGCAACCTTCCAGAGGTTGAGTTCTTCCATACTATAAGTACGGAAGGACCACCTGTCACTGCAAAAGCTAGAAGATTGCCCCCGGAAAAGCTAGCTCAAGCAAAGCTAGAATTCCAGCACATGATGGACTTGGGAATTTGTAGACCCTCCAAAAGTCCATGGTCAAGCCCCCTCCACATGGTGCAAAAAAAGGATGGCTCATGGAGACCATGTGGGGATTACCGAGCACTAAACGCTAAAACAATCCCAGACAAATATCCCATTCCAAATTTGCAGGATTTTAATGCCCAGTTAGAAGGCAAACGTATTTTTTCAAAATTAGATATCATTCGCGCTTTCCATCACATCCCAGTAGCACCTCAAGATATTCCAAAAACAGCAGTCATAACTCCATTTGGGTTATTCGAATTTGTTAAAACCCCATTTGGCCTTCGTAATTCAGCACAAACATTTCAAAGATATTTACATTCAATTTTAAGACATCTTGACTTTGCCTACTCCTATCTTGACGATATTCTCGTTGCATCAGCCTCTGAAAAAGAACATCAAGAGCATCTAGCAAAACTTTTTCAGACACTTCAAGACAACGGCATCCGTATCAATTCATCTAAATGTGAATTCGGAGTGGCCGAAATTTCATTTTTAGGTTTTCGTGTAAATAAATCTGGATTATTTCCACTTCCTGAACGCATCAAAGCTATTACCGACCTACCTCTTCCCGATACCATTGAAAAACTCAGAAGATTTCTAGGTCTCATAAATTTCTACCGTCGTTCTCTTCCACGTGCTGCGGAAATTCAGCAACCACTATTCGACCTCTGCCAGAATCCCAAAAAACGCGACAAACGTAAAATCGAGTGGACTCCTCAGACTCGAGAAGCATTCGAACGTTTGAAAGAGGCACTAAAAAACGCTACACTAATAGCTCATCCGTCTTCTTCGCTACCACTGATTCTCCATGTCGATGCTTCTGATTATGCCGTAGGCGCTTCCCTCCAACAATTACGTGATCAAACACTAGAACCCCTAGGTTTCTACTCTAAAAAGCTTACTTCAGCCCAAAAATCTTACAGCACCTACGATCGCGAACTTCTAGCTGCTTATCAGGCAGTTAAATACTTTAGATATACCCTAGAAGGTCGCCATTTCACCATTTATACGGACCACAAACCTTTGACATACGCTTTTGAACAACGCGTCGATAAAGCATCTCCAAGGCAACTACGACATTTAGACTTCCTAGGTCAATTTACCACAGACATTCGCTACATACCAGGTCCTACAAACATTCCCGCAGACTATTGTTCTCGCATTGAAACAATTTCACTTTCTTCCACTGTGTCACTCCAAGAAATTGCGCAAGCTCAGTCATCTTGTGAGGAACTCAAACACCTTCTGCAGTCTAAATCTTCCTCATACAAATTTCAAAACATGCCTCTTGACAACGGAATGAATCTTATTTGCGATTCTTCTTCAAAGAAACTTCGCCCATTCATTCCGCTCAAATTTCGCCGAAAGATTTTCGATTTTATCCACAATTTATCTCACCCAGGCATATCAGCTTCAGTCGATCTGGTCCAGGATAGATTTTGTTGGCCCAAATTGAAACGCGATGTATCTCTTTGGTCTAAAACTTGCATTCCCTGCCAGAAAGTCAAGATATGGAGACACACTTCCAGTGCCATTGGACAATACACCCCAGCCATGAGAAGATTCTCGCATATAAATGTTGACATTGTGGGACCATTACCACTATCACAAGGTCAACGCTATCTGTTAACAATAATAGACAGATTTTCTCGATGGCCCGAAGCAATTCCATTGTCAGATATTACAGCAGAAACAGTAGCGAACACTATTTTATCATGCTGGATCTCTCGTTTCGGTGTTCCGCAATACATCACCACAGACAGAGGTAAACAATTCGATTGCCACCTTTTCACACACCTCACTAAAACACTAGGTGCAGACCACATCAAGACCACAGCTTACCACCCAGCAGCAAATGGTGTAATCGAGAGATGGCATAGAGTTCTGAAACAGGCCTTGAAAGCTCATATGGACGAAAACTGGGTCGCTAAATTGCCAATTGTGTTACTAGGACTCAGATCGTATATAATTCCAGAATATCGCTCAACACCCGCTGAAATAGTCTATGGAGAATCAATCAAACTTCCCACCGACTTTTTCAACAGCACACAAGCTCATGATGTTCCACCACTTATATCTCAGCTGAAAGAAGACATAAGGAAACTTCGACCAGTACCTTTTAAACACCATACTGCAAAAAAGGTATTTGTCCATCCTAAGCTTATGGAAGCTCCTTTTGTTTTTGTTCGCATTGATATTCCGCGAAAAACTCTCGAACCAGTTTATGACGGCCCCTTTGAAGTGTTATCCCGAACTGACAAAGTCTTCAAAATCAAGAAATCACACGGAGAAGAGACAATTTCTGTTGACCGTCTTAAACCCGCATTCATTCTTTGTGATAACGAACAGACAACTTTCCACCCTCAGAGACATCCTAGTGAAACTGAAAGTGACAGTGAAAGTCCAACACCTAGTGAAACTGAAAGTGACAGTGAAAGTCCAACACCCAGTGAAACTGAAAGTGACAGTGAAGTTCCCGTCCCCGTTCAAACTACACGCCATGGACGTAGAGTTCGATTTCCACGAAGATACTTGAACTAATAGCGTTGCCACTGAGAGGGGAGTATGTAGCGGTGGTTCCGACCGCAGTGTTTTAGTCAACACTACCCTATGTTTCTCTTGACAGCTAAAACGTTGCGTTACGTTATTCGACAGCAAGCTGTCAAGAACTACTATATAAGAGACACCAGGGATCTCTCTCGCTCTCTCCTCGCTACTAACCGACACAGTGAAGATACGTCTCTCCACGCTCGGTCAGTTATCTGTTATGTGCTGTCTGTGATTGTTTTATAGTTAAATGTATAGTTTATTCAGTTAGTGAAATAATAAAGCATATTAAATGTTTACGTATGGATTTAATATCAACAAGTGCAATTAACATCCATACTAAGCAATATGATTTATCAATAGTGCCATATCTCAGTTGCGTTAAATGAACTTAAATTCTAGTTTTTGCCAAGGAAAACATTTGGAATGTTTATTGTTGGTTCATGATAGTAAGAGCCTATACTGACCAATTATTCCTACTCCAACAGGCAGCTGAGAAATACTTGGATGTTGGAAGAATAATATATTGCACGGTTGTAGACTTGGAGGAAGCGCACGATATTGTGAATAAGCAGAAGCTTTAGAGTATTTAATAGAATATGCTGTGAATAATTGGCTAATTCGAGGTTCTAAATCACGATATGATGGCAATAGAGCATGTGCGAGTACTAATAGAATGTTCCAATGACTACTTTAGAATTGAACAGAGTGTCAAACAAGAATTTGTGATATCTTCATGGTTATTTAAGTTATTCATAGACAATTGTATAAGACAAGTTTTTTTGGAGACAGAAGGCATAAAAGTAAATCTTCTACGGTAAAAGTGTTACCAAACGCTGGTGAAGCACTAATATTTAGTGAATCTGGAGGAGAAATGCAACGTGGGTTCCGACACTCTCCAGGGACTGATGACAGTAACAAATAAAAGAAATATACATGGGAACGCAAAGATGTCTAAAGTGATGATGCTTTACAAAGAGGGTGAAATAAAGAGTTTCAGTCTCTTCATAAATGGTAGTATAGTAGAGAAACTAAAAGAATTGATATACCCAAGACTCTTTCCAAGCGACGAAAAAATAGATGATGAGATCATAAGTAGGCATAATGCAGGTAGAAAGTAGCTATGAGCTATGCTCATGGTAGCGATGAGTGAATGTATATCTAACGAAGTCAAAGTCGCTTTGTATAACAGCATATTAGTCCCAACCATGCTATATAAGTGTGAAAGTTGGGTATGTCAGGCAAAACGATGAAGACAAGTAGCGGGTAAAACAAGAAGGGATATGGTTAGAAATCAATGGGTTTTGAACAATTGCAATGTAAAAGAATAATAAGTTTGAGCAGTATGGTTAGATGGTGTGGACACATATCGCTACAACCACTGCCCAACAGAAGAAATTACTTAACAGCAAACTTGTTTCCAATTTTATGCAAAAAATGACTAGTGATAAACTTCACCAGCTTTTTTGATGAATATATGACATTATGGAAACAGAAAAAATATCCCATAGTTCTTGAATGTTATAAAGACTTGATGCCCTGGAGGCAGAATATACAGACTGATAAGATAAATTTACTACATCAAATAGATCTACAGTAAAATATAAGAGTAGCCGTGGTTTTTACCCAAGATTACTCATTATTTACACCCACCATGAGAAATCCAATGTTAAATTACGACCTAATGGTCTTAAGTGACAACTCTTATCAAATATATACGGATGGATCTATAGGGGCTGATTGTAGATACTACGATCATCAGCACAACGATTCCAAAAAGATTAGACTCGGCCAACTATTTTCAGTATTCACCTCAGAACTAATGGCAATATACAAAGCTGTCAACTACGCCAGTGTTCTAAAAAATAATCTTATATATTGTCAGATAAAAAAAGGTGTACCGCAGGCTTTATAAAGTTACGGATACAAGAAAGAAAATAATGCTAATTACTTAATTATAAAAACCTTAAATTCATTAAACGATCTTAAGGAATAATGGCAAGAGCGTCACCCTTATATGGATTAAAGGTCATGCTCTTGTCTCAGTTTACAAGGAAATGAAATAGCAAATGAACTTGCGAAACAAGCCTTAAACGATGGAAGTGCATCTTATAATGTATCAACACAAAATTTTCAGTCAGAAACACTTCAAAACTAAATTGGGACATAGATTTCACAAACAGCATAAAGAACGTCATTTATAAACAGATACAACCAACACTACCATTGAAGTCATGATTTGTTAATTTTAACTGTAATTAAAAACAAATATCTAGTATTTGTAGGTTAAGATTTAATCATTTTCTAGTCCCAGCACGCATGAATAAAATAGGCTTAAGAAGTAATCAAAATTGTGAATGTGGTGAGTTGGGGAGCGTTCAGTACGCATTGCTGGAGTGTGAATTAAAAAATAAGTGAATTAAGCAGTTTTGCAAGAAAGTGTACCCTCAGGCGGCTGTTAAGTGCCCACTCGCCTTCCCACAATTATTGTGAAGCAAAAATAAAGTCGTATACGAGTTATTAATAGAACATTTAAAATCGATGAAACTAAACTTAAACTGTTTTAATAATTTGTCATTTCTATTTAATTAGTATTCGTAGATAATAGGGTAAAAGGCGGTTCCTAGACAAGTAAAGGCAGTAAACAGTTTTCTCCGTTTCTCCCCATTTTTATCATTGAAACTAAACCATAGTCTCTGTATGGCTTTTATGCGCCTTGAGTCCCTAGGTGATGCATTATGTTTTTTGAATTTTTTTAAACGCATTTTTTTAAATTAAAAAAAACAGAGAGAAAGGAAAAAAAGAGGCCAAAAAAACAAACAAAAAACTAACAAAGGGGGACAAAACGAAAAAAAAGGAAATTAAAGAAAAATAAACAAAAAACAAAAAGAAAAATATTGATAAATGTTGTATTTATGTAAATTTCTGTTGATTAATTGTATAAGTGGTTCTACATGTTTATATAGATAGAGCTTTGTGTATTTTAAAATTGTACTCTATTTTCGCAGGCTGGCCAGAGACAGAGTAACCTAAAAAGCCAGCAACTTGATGCAACCCGGAGTTTGTCATAAATAGGTGTAACATTAAAGCATCGGTACTTGGGCTTATGGACAGCAATTCCGCAGCAAAAAAAGTTCTCGACGCAGTAAATGAGTTATGGTAGTGATTTTTTATTAAATGTTTCAAATTCGAATAACTCAATTTTCTATAAACTTAGAAAGTTTAATTTTGGCACGTAGGAAGGTATTTACGAAGGCAATATACACAAGAAATTTCACTTAAATAGCTTTGTAATTTTTTTTCGAAATTAAACTCAAAAATTTTCCGGTAACGAAGTCATCCAAGCCATTAATAGAAGAAATGTACTTGCCGAGTTTTTTCCATATTGGTTAATTATTTTTTGAGTTATATATATATATATATATATATATATATATATATATATATATATATATATATATATATATATATATATATATATATATATATATATATATATGGAATATTTGATAACGACAGGCAGTATTACAAAATCAGGGGTCTGTCTGTATACCTTCGTAGCGCACGCTGTTCGCAACTGCTGGGAAATTAACATATAAATAGTAGTTCTTCTCTTTATTCTATAGCAGTTTTAGTCTTTATTCTCCTAGTTTATTCATCCCTCTGATGTCGCTAACTTGATAGCGAAACGATTTTCAAGTCTAAAAACTGTATTGTGATGAAAATTGGGTTCTCCAAATTGTACTTATGAGTTGTTTTTATTGACGTATGACCTTATTATTGGATCACACCAAATTTCACTTAAATAGCTTTGTAATTTTCGGAGAAAAAATGTTTTTTCGAAAGAAAACTCAAAAATTCCGGAAAAGCTTGTCCCATTTTCCTGGATAACGAAGTCATCCAAGCTATTAATAGAAGAAAGGTACTTGCCGAGTTTCTTCCAAAACGGTTAATTATTTTTTGAGTTATATATATATATATATATATATATATATATATATATACATATATATATATATATATATATATATATATATATATATATATATATATATATATATGTGTGTGTGTGTGTGTGTGTGTGTGTGTGTGAAACTGAACAGGGGAGCCGTGGAAGCTATAGGAGAGCTGGGCAGGTTTTGTGAGCGATATAATAAAGAAAACACTGGTCAAAATCTTGCGTAATAGGAGAGTGTGCGCAGGATGTACAAATGTGAAAAAAAGATTCGGGACGCTGCAAGTGGGTTATGGTAGCAAATTTTCATTAAATGCTTTAAATTTGGATAACTCCATTTTCTATAAACTTAGAAAGTTGAATTTTGATGCGCAGTAACGTCCTTCTCAAGTTAATATATCCACCAGATTTCATTAAAATAGTTTTGTAACTTTTGGAGAAATTTTTTTTTTTTTGAAAGGAAACTCAAAATTTTCCCGGACAACCTTGTCAGATTTTCTTGGTTAACGAACTTGTCCAAGCCATTAATAAAAGAAAGGTATTTGCCGAGTTTCATCCAAATTGGTTAATTATTTTTGGAGTTATCGGTTGAATATATATATATATATATATATATATATATATATATATATATATATATATATATATATATATATATATATATATATATATATATATATATATATATATACATAAATTTGAAACTGACGCCTAAAGGCGAAAATAGCCTGTCAAGACATAAGTGCATGAAGAAATATTGTTAGGAAATGGCACAGGCGTTGTGGTGTGCCAACCCTTTAATGGGAATAATGGACAGGTATTAGTAGTAGTTATTTTGCATGAAAAATGTCTCTATCTATTTAATCAAACTCGCAAAGTTTAATTAAGCATTTTAGTGTATACTGCAGTTAAAATGAAGCTGCAGCAAAAGATTAAAGCCAGCATGCTTTGAAACTTTATGTCTTGCTACAAGATTTAGAAGCAGAAAATTTTCATGATTGCAGTATTTCCTTAATGTCGAGAATAAAAGAAAAACCGGAGGTAAATCTAATAAATTTACTCGAAGATGCACATTCCATTATTGTGTATTCTTAGAGCGCGCGATAATCTCAGTCTAGAGACAAGAGTCGTTTTATTTCCTCTATAAACGTGCACCTGTGAACTGCCATTACATCAGCTTCAATTATCCCTCCTAATTAAGTCATACTTGTAAAAAATACGTGATTATAATCTTTATTCTTGCTCTCTTTCCCAGGAAGGTGCTATTAAGTTTTTCTTGCATTTCATTGCCGGGCTAAATTCCAGGCAGAAGGGTGAAGCTCGCAGGAGTCTAAGCACATACCTTTTAAGTATTTTAGTTATTTTGTTTTACTACAAGGTGTACGCACAAGTAGGTTAAGTTATCTGTTGATCATTTCTTTATTATTAGCTGTTCTTACAAATTAAGGTGATCGTTTCGTATTATATTTTTGGCTAAATTTTAAAAAAAATTGTCACGTACCAAGTACTTTATCACAGCGAATTTTCATAAGTTTTCTAATACATAATGTAACTTATTAGTATACATTTTAAATATCTGGTTGTTATAAGCAATTCACTCCTAAGAATCTGAATTTTTTCTATCAGATCAATATGAAAGGTCGATCAAATCGTCTAAGGTTCCGTACCCCAGAAACACTGAAAACGACTAAATCACTAAGTGAGTAGCGAACGTGTCGCCACCTAGTTCGGAACCAAGTACTTGTTGTCACGCCCGCTCCAAATAATACAGAGTATTAAAAATAGAGACGGTATACAACTAACTAACAATTTAAAAAATTGTTAGCCCTGGCCCATTTCTACCCCAATATAGGGACAAAGTATGTAAGACTAGATGCATTCTCGCAACAATTAGAACCGTAGACCGGTTTCGCTCTCATTAGAGCTCTTCAGTACGGCATACTAATTGCAGCAAAAATGCACCAAAAATAACACGGCTATCGTATAGCCAGTCTTAAAACACTAAGTGAGTATCGAACGTGTCGCCACCTAGTTCGGAACCAAGTACTTGTTGTCACGCCCGCTCCAAATAATACAGAGTATTAAAAATAGAGACGGTATACAACTAACTAACAATTTAAAAAATTGTTAGCCCTGGCCCATTTCTACCCCAATATAGGGACAAAGTATGTAAGACTAGATGCATTCTCGCAACAATTAGAACCGTAGACCGGTTTCGCTCTCATTAGAGCTTTTCAGTACGGCATACTAATTGCAGCAAAAATGCACCAAAAATAACACGGCTATCGTATAGCCAGTCTTAAAACACTAAGTGAGTAGCGAACGTGTCGCCACCTAGTTCGGAACCAAGTACTTGTTGTCACGCCCGCTCCAAATAATACAGAGTATTAAAAATAGAGACGGTATACAACTAACTAACAATTTAAAAAATTGTTAGCCCTGGCCCATTTCTACCCCAATATAGGGACAAAGTATGTAAGACTAGATGCATTCTCGCAACAATTAGAACCGTAGACCGGTTTCGCTCTCATTAGAGCTCCTCAGTACGGCATACTAATTGCAGCAAAAATGCACCAAAAATAACACGGCTATCGTATAGCCAGTCTTAAAACACTAAGTGAGTAGCGAACGTGTCGCCACCTAGTTCGGAACCAAGTACTTGTTGCACGCCCGCTCCAAATAATACAGAGTATTAAAAATAGAGACGGTATACAACTAACTAACAATTTAAAAAATTGTTAGCCCTGGCCCATTTCTACCCCAATATAGGGACAAAGTATGTAAGACTAGATGCATTCTCGCAACAATTAGAACCGTAGACCGGTTTCGCTCTCATTAGAGCTCTTCAGTACGGCATACTAATTGCAGCAAAAATGCACCAAAAATAACACGGCTATCGTATAGCCAGTCTTAACTAAATCAGTTATCATATCCATCTTTTTTTATTCTATTTAACATAATACCGCAGAGTCATTTCATTTTATAACAACAGTAAATACCATTCGCGAGATTTTCCAAATTATGTTACATTTTATTTCGGGAAAATGTATTATAGTTATTCAATAAAACTTAATTTTGTCACATTGCATGTATGAATTAATGGTAATATATTAATTTAATTCTGAAAATATAAATTGAGGAATTTGAAATATATAGCATCTTCGAGAATATTTGCAATTTTTTATGGAAAAACTTAACTCTCAGAGCTGGTCAATGAATTTAGTCTCCGAAAAGAACGAAGTGTAAAACAAATTGAAAATGAACACGGCGATTTTGCTTGCGAACCGAACACTCTTTTGATCCCTAGCAGAATTTGCAGTATTCAACCTTTAGCGGGGGTGACTTCTACCCCCTTAATATGCATAGGACAGAAGGTCGAGTTGCATCTTTCTGGAAAACCTCTTTTGATCCTCTATTTAAAGTTGCAATTTTAAAATCTACCAATTAGTTTTTTTAGATATTTGCTTTTAAAACTTAAGTTGCAATTTTACAACCTACCAACTGGTTTTTTAAATAATTACTTTCAAAATCTCAAAATAAAATGTTTAAAATAATGGTGTTAATTTACTGTTTAGGGCTGCAATTAGAATAAATCCTTTTGAACTGCAACTACAGCTCCACATACCTAGAACTCCAGTTGTTACTTGGCATATGTACAATAATACAGTCCTTGGTCAAATTCTCTTGTGACATTTTCCAACATCACTGGGGTTATTCTGTGACATTCACTAGTAATTATCTCCCGCAGTTTCTGCAAATATTTTGGTTAAGTTTGACACACCTTGCTATTTAAGTTCCTTACAGAAAAATGTCTAGAAGTATCAGGTGTGGAGATCTAGGTGACCATTCAATACGACCTTTTCTTTCCATCCACTGACATGAAAAAAAAAATTAGACAAACCTTAATTACCAACTAGCTTTAATTTAGAAATAGGAATCGCAAATTTTCAACATTGCATCCCTTTTAAATGAGCTGTTGTATTAAAATCAAATAACTACAACCTACTCGCTGCTGTAAAAGCCTGAATCGAGCCAAAATCAAAATAATTGTGCTGTAGAGCGAAAAACAATAATATTTTTTTTTGATAACAGAAATAATGTCTCTAAAAATTTGAAATAAGCTTTTGTAAATTTTGCATGTTCAAGCGACATGCTAGATGTTATATTTCAAAGATAGCAGCGGTAAGCACTGAATTTGGAACAAACTTTATAGTATGTAATGGTCTACTTCCGAAGACTGAAGCGGGTTGGTGCTTTGATCGGAAAAAGGGCCACCACTTTACCAGAGCATTTGAAAAATCTTTGGGGGCGACTGGAAGCCCCGAAGAGACTAATGTAAAGGTAACGGACCAACTTGTGGGAGTATGGTGCGCAGGAAAATTCACGTGGAGATATTTGGTTTTCAGAGGTCATAATAACATACGAGAAATGCTTAAAGACAAATAATGTTTTATTGTTGAACATATAGATAAATATACATATATACAAAATCATATGCAAATATATTCACAAAGAGGAATCTTCTTACCAGGGCTAACTGGTATGTATAGGAGGAGAATAATAAAAAACAAAAGAACGATATTTTACAATGTCCAACACTCGGGCGTCACCTGGGGCACAATTGAGTGATAACACATTGGGAAACATATGTAGTCCTACAAACTCCCAAGTTATTTCGGCAGCCTACTTTAACTGGAATGTGGGAGTCACAACGGTACACAATGTTGTTTCTTACTATGATTTATTACGAAAACAGCTAGAAACGAGATAAAATTATAGTGTTATTACAACTTTCGGTTATTCGATGCGTGCCTGGTCAAAACAAAATAAAAATACGGAAGGTCCGACAAAACTCTGTCAATTCTCTTAAGTAAACATGGTATTGGGGACACCTGTATATATGAAACACGAAAAATGAAAATAAAATTAGCTTTAGGTTACTCGGACCACTTTTAGGATGGCTATGTATGGCTTTGCAAAATAAATTAGAATATATATATATATATATATATATATATATATATATATATATATATATATATATATATATATATATATATATAGGATAATTGAGCTTAGAATATAAATAGACATTTAAAAAAATAAAATTATTAAAATAGAACCCAAACTAGAGCCATGTAAAATGATATAAGAAAAGGAAATTATAAAACCTAATTAAATATTGAAGAATTTAAAGTAAAAAAGCAACTTTCGTACCATATGCAGGTCAAGTAAGCACACCTAGGGAGGTATAAAGTGAATAAGATTGGAAAAAAGGGGGTAGAAAATATTCAACAAGTAAAAATGTTATTTACCAACTGTTAAAATATGTAAAAGGTTCACAATAAACAGACCGTAGTTCATTTAGTGATTCATAATTCTCAGTAAAGTGTATATAAGAAAGATATATTGAAAAATTCTCCACATATAAGCCATAAAGGGGGCTTAAAACACATGAGAATAATTAAAGCTGGTGTGAAAGAATTCGCCAAAAATTAATCAGTAAACAAATAGGTTTTGAAAGTTTGAGTTTTAAAAATAAGTATTTAAGGAATCATTTAACATAATATATTAGGTAGTTCTAGTAATATAAAGTGTATGGGTTGTGAATAAACAATAATGAATCAATTAAAGACGTTTTTAGACGAAATTAAAGAATTATAGCGGAAAAATAGGACAGTAAAGAAAAAATATACTGAACTATTTGTGTGTAGAAAGTAATGAGGACGTTTCACAAACGTGCTTGGGACCTACCACTTGGTTTGACCTTCAAGGACCGCTTTTGGTCGGGTGATTGGATACTGATAGTCCATCTTGGCTAGTGAATCAGTCGGATGGCGAGATTATAGATGAAAGTTTATTCGGCATGGGGGTATGCGCTGTGATGCCCTAAGTCACAGGTGGAAGGCTGTATTCGGAGTTGGATCCCGGTTCTAGTCCGGACCATCCTTCTGAAAGGCAGTCTAGGATCGATACCCCTGATACGGAGAAGGCGGGACTGACTCCCTGCTGTAGTAATTTTTCTTCCAAAAGGCAAACAGATATGTTATACTGTTCTTGGTGACAAATAGATAAAGAAGCAATAAAATAAAAGGAACGGACAAATACATAGGCATACACAGGTCAGGAAACCTTCTGTTCCCTTTTCTCATCGTTACCTTCCTGGTAGGTACTGACTTAATTAGGGTGTGTGTGTGTGTGTGGGGGGGGGGGGGGTGTCGGATCCGTCCGTAGCTACCGTTCGGTAAAAGTACTCGACGGTGTGGGTCGAGGACCGAAGTATCGTTGTAGAGCTTCTTTCAACCGGGGGTCTCGGCGTCGCTGGAACAAAGCCCACAATACCTCGTCACGTGTCCATTGGGTCTCTTCTGCTTTCCCTGATCGGATAGGGTGATGGCGATCTCCGAAAATTGAAAATTATTCCCAAGTAAGTGACAGGCTTGCGTTTGAGTTTGAGTGAATCTAGCGAGGGCCCGCTAGTTTAAAGTCCTTCACGTGGACGTGTTTGATTTGCTTGCCGGAGTCGTCTCTTAGATCCACAAGGACTGGGGAGTGATATTTGATTATCTTGTATGGTCCAGAAAATTTTGGAGCGAGCTTGTAGTATTCGTGTTATTACCCTGGCGTCTCCAAAATGGCCGGCGGTGGGGAGGTCGTGTCCTTCCTGCATTACTTTGGCCAGTAGATCCTTAGGCACTCTTCCAGGTATGGTCGCATCTTCTGTATGGAACATACAATGACTAGGCATTCTTTCTCGGTGGTGCTATATTTTCGTTCCAGTGGGGAGAATGTTCGGCTGGCGTAGGCTACGACTCTTACGATTCCTTGTGCAGTTTGCGTTAATGCGCATCCAACTCCATAATCTGAAGCGTTGGTATTCAAACGAAACGGTGGGGTAAAATCCGGGCAAGTTAAGATCAGTGAATTCCCAAAGTTGGTTTTTTTGAGCAGGTTGTTTAGGGGGGCTGCAATTTCGGAAAATTCGGGAACATATCGTCGGTACCAGGAGACGATTCCTAAAAAGCCGCGGACGGTTCTAACGTTTGTTGAACGGGGAAACTTTGAAATCGACGGATATCTCAGGAGTGATAATTTGGTCAAGTAAACGCTATAATGAGGTCGGAGCTGAGTGCAATCTAAACGATATCACGTTGAACTAGAAGAATCCTCTTTCGGGTACGGTGAAACTTGTGACCGGTCGACTGCGGGGTTCCAATAGTACTTGAAAATATCCTGGCTTTAAATCCAGAGTTGAAATATAGTTGGCTTGTCGGAGTTGGTCCAGAATCCCTGAGATGTGTCGTACGGGGATGCATCCTTCTGCGAAATTTCATTCACTTTGCGCAAGTCAATGCAAAAGCTGTATTTCCTATATTTTTTTCAACCAAAACGACCGGGTTACTCAACAGGCTATATGATGGTTCTATGATAATTTCCTTTAAAATCTCGTCTACTTCTTGGTTCGTAACCTCCTGCATTTTTGGATGCAATTGTCAGAATCTCTGTTTAATGGGTTCGTCACATAGTAGATAGTATTTCTTCCAAATATCCCAGAGGATTCTATATTTTTAGAGAAGGCATTTTAAGTAGTATTAACAGAGCAAGGTTTTTAATCAACAATTTAATAAAAGAAAATTAACATAGGAGAAATAAAATCACCGAAATCTGCCAAACAAATGACGACAAAATAACACCTACAATAACCAAAATAATTAGGGCTCAAAATCCAGAACGCAGCTATTGACAAAATAATCTGTAACAATTTCAAGTCGAAAGTTTTAACAAATGCTTTTAAACACTTACTAAATAATTATCAGTTACAAGTACATATATCGTTTCCTATTAATGCTCTAATCGTGCTCAAAAACATATCTTATTTTCCAGTTAGAGTAGGCTTTAAAATGTTAGATGGCTTTAGTCAATAAACGAGATACTGGAGTGAAATGTTTTATTTAAAAAATAACGTTCGTACTGGTCAAGCTGGTAAATCGAGAATTAAATTAAAAAATAAACCAGACTACAGAAGTTATAACATCTTAGAAATTGTAGAACACTTAATTTGAATACTTCGCGCTTGCATTTTTAGCGAATTTTTGTGTACGAAAAAAATCGCTAATAGACCGGTATTGATGGTGAGATTCAAAAATTTTTTTTTCAAATAAGCGCGAATTTGGGCCCCTAGAACCCGAAACCAAGGTCCGTTAAAATTTTGTATATGTTTATTTATTTATATATATATATATATATATATATATATATATATATATATATATATATATATATATATATATATATATATATATATATATATATTGTGTGTCTGCGCACGTGTGTGTATGTATCTATCCGATTGATAACTCAAAAAATACTAAACTGATTTAAACGACACCTGGCACATATATTCATTTTATTAAGACCGCGGACGAGTTCGTTAGTCAACCCTGTCGGACCAGTTTTTCTAAGAAAAAAAGATTTTTCAAAAGAGAAAAATCTTAAAATATAACGAACTTTTTTTGAAGAAATTTGGAAAGTATGTTGCAAATTGAGTTATTAAAATTTGAAGCATTTAATGAAAAACCGCTACCATAACGCAATTGTTGCCGATTTTTGTTGTAATATTGACTATGACGCATGACGACTACCATATCGTTTGTTGTATTATTTAGAAACTATTGCAGCACAGTATAATATATGTCTAAGCAGAATTTTAAAGAAGCGACGTTTTACATAACACAAAGAATATACAATGAATGTATGAAATGCTTCTTTTCTGCTACTTCAGGCATTTCTAGACAACTACTTTATCTGGCTCTAGTGTGCTCTCCCTAATTTAAATTTTATCTCATTCGAAGGAGTCTTGTACAGCTAAAGAAAGATCAAGCCCGCTAGTTGCTTTCGTTGAAATAATAACACAATTTAATAAAATTAACAAATACAATTTTCAGACCAGATCAGGTTTTTATTTAGAAATTAATCACGTTTGCATATAAGAAACGGACTTAGTTCCATGTCGAAAATGGGAAGAGGGTTAGGGCCATTTTTAGGAAGAAAATAAGCACGACAATGCATTCGGCATCGCTCAAAATAGATATATACCAAATTTCATTAAAAATAAAAATTATTTCAGAGTTTATTTGTATGATCCTTATAATATGGAATTATATAACACGATTTTTTTAACAAGGTATCAAAAGATAGAAAATGAAGAAGTCTATAGATCCAGTGAAAATTGTTTCCTCTACGATTCGATCACGGCCTACTAAAACTATTTTCATATGTCACAGCATTTATATATATTTTTTTTCAACTTTTGAGATGTTGCTTTTGACTTTCATAGTTCGTCATAATAGTTATTTTTGAAAATATTTAGTAGGTAACAGTTTTATTTCCTAAAACTAATTCTAAACCTTTTTTTTTTAAATTATTTTTGACATGTGAAAATAGTTTTAGTAGGCCGTGATCGAATGGCATCGAAACAGTTTTCACAAGATCTATAGAATTCTTCATTTTCTACGTTTTGAGAGCTCGTTATAAATAAAAAAATCTCGGGACGCAGCAAGTGCGTTATGGTAGTGAATTTTCATAAAAATGTTTTTATTGAAAATATGTGTGTTTTCTTTTTAAGAAAGCAGACATCCATTTTGGTTACCAGTATAACCTATATAGAAAAAGCAGGCATCAAATTTGATTACCAGTATAACATATATAGTAAAAACAATGTGCCATGTTTCATCAAAATAACTTGATTGTTTGAAAACGTACAGAAATTTCCAAAAGTAAACCAAAAGTGTCACTGAAAAAATCCGTTTCCTGGTGAACCTTATAGGTTAATAGCAAATTGAGCTTTTCAAATATGAAGCATTTAATCAAAATTCGCAACCACAACGCACTTGCTGCCTCCAGAATTTCTTAACTTACAAACATGCATTATATTTCGATGGAAAATGCAAAAAAATAAGGCGTTTTCAACAAAAAAAAAATTATTTGTATCACCAAGGACTTATGGACCACCCTGTGATTGTCGCAATAATTTTTTAAGATGTAGCTCAAAACACCGTATAATTAATGTATACAATATTTTTTCATATCTTGTATAATAACGAATATATTGAGCTGTATTAGTGAATTTTTATTAAAAAAATTCACTAATAGAGAGGTATCGATGGTGAGACTTTGCAAAAATTCTTTCAAATGAGCGCGAATTAGGACCCCTAGAACCCATATCCGGGGTCAGTTTGAATTTTTATATGCTTATATATATATATATATATATATATATATATATATATATATATATATATATATATATATATATATATATATATATATATATATATATATATATATATATATGTATCCGTCTGATAACTCAAAAAATAATTAACCGATTTAGATGAAACTCGGCAAGTGCCTTTCTTTTATTAATGGCTTGGACGAGTTCGTTGGCCAGGAAAATCGGACGGGGTTTTCCGGGAAAATTTTGAGTTTTCTTTCAAAAAAAAATTTTTTTTCCGAAAATTTCGATAAAATTTGGTCTACATATTGCTTTGGGAAATACCTAACTATGTGCCAAAATTCAGCTTTCTAGGGTTACAGAAAATTGAGCTATTCAAATTTGAAACATGTTTAAATCATAAGTATGTGGTTGCTGTTGGTTAGTCAATGCTTTTCTTATTGACTCATGAGATTCATTTGTAAGTTTCCGAGAAATGTCAATAATACTGAATTCACTGATTGTTAATCATTGGAAGCATTTACGATTATATATAACCCTATTGTAATGTATTATCATTTATAACCTTTGTAGTATAATTATTTTTGCCTTACAACTCGCAGCGTTTTTAGTCAATTGTTGTTATTAATAGTCAATAGTTTCCCGAATACACAAACCTTCCATTGACTTCTGCTTCTGCCGCTGTTACAGTCCTTTTATTTAGAGCTAGAGTTGTAACCATTGACTATCTATCTACGAATAGACTGGGCACACAGCCGAATTGTTTGAAGCCAACATTCAAGGGACTCTATGTTTACATCGGTCCTCTGCTCTGATTGGGTGGTGGCTAACGCGTTGCCGCTATGTAATAATTCATCCTTAAATCGCCGAATATGATGACAAGGAAGTCATTGAGGATGACAAATTTATTACTTTTCTGTCACTTAAGACATTACACTTTCATTAGGGCTTATTTATGAATGTAAAGATGTACTAACATATATTTTCCTTGGTTTCTCCCTTCTTTATGTAAATATAACCAGAAAACTCAGCCCATTATTTTAAATCGTTTTCCTGCTGCATGTGAAGTATCTAGATTTTTATTAATCCTCAGTTGTGGCTTGTATTTGTCTGTGAATAGTATGCAAGTATACTGAGAGTTTATTTTTATGTGTTACCTTGATTGGCAATAAAGATTTTGAGTTTTGTTTTGGCAAAATGGTGAAAAGGTGTATTGTTTGTAGAAGATTACCTGGGGATGTGGCAACGGTGTCTCTGCATACGTAAGTACCTTGCTGTTTGCTATTTTCAGCGGCGGCACGTCAGTTTGGCACTATTTTTAGGTTTCCATCTATTAAAGAAATGAGAGAAAAATGGTGCGCAGCCTTAAGTATAAAAACGGATACGCTGCCGAAATATTCTTATTTATGTTCTCAGCACTTTAATGAAGACTCTTTTATTATTTACCCAACTGGAAGAAGGGTATTAAAAAAAGCAGCGTATCCATCAGTTTTAAGGTCTCCAGTGCCTTCTACGTCTGGCATGGACGCTCTTGCTCATGCGGAAAGAAGGTAAAGAATTCTTCCTATTTTGTAAACCTTTATTATTGTTATATATATATATATATATATATATATATATATATATATATATATATATATATATTTACGTATGTATGTATGGATATAGGAAGCTTGTGAACTTATATGGAAAATTGTATTCTAGAATTTTCATTTCATTATAGAATTTTCGCGAAAGCAATTGGTTTAGCAAATTGTCGTGTAAAAACGTTTTTAGCTGATTTTTGTAAAACGACTTATATATGCAGTTCGTGTAACATTACTTAAGCCAATTTTATTCAAAAAGGCGGTAATTTTTGTGAAATGGATTTTTTGTATGTTTTTATCTATTTTTTCTTTTTTTAAACGTATTTTGTGAATACTTGTAACTTGCCAAGTGTAGTTTTTATGTAAATTACTTGAATTTCTCTATTGGTCAAGAAAACCAGTGTTTTTGGAACAATATTTTTTAACAGTACAGTTATTTTAATGAAATATTGTTCAGGGTTTGTACCACAAGTGTAACACTATCTATCAAATTTCATCTCTTTTATTCAACAAAAGGTATATCTGAAGTTAAAAACATTGTATAAATTTTAATTTCACTGTTTCTTATCTTTGGCCGATGAGCACAGTACAGTTTATCATATTGTTTCTTGTAAGAAAATGTAAATTTAAATTTTGTGAGAGAATATTTATCCAAGTTTTGATGGAACATTTGTTTCACTGAAATGCGTAAAAAATAATGTTATAAAATTTTCTTGGAAAAAAACTGTTGATAATTTTTGTTAAAAGCATTTTCATCACAATTTTACGTACATTTTTTTTAACCAAACTTTGCAAAAATACTATTTTTAGCGAATTTTCATATATATTTTTGTTTTTTGGAAACAATGCAGTGCACATTCTTATAATTTTTTTCTTAAATTTTCATTGAAAATACTTTTTACTGAATTTGCATAGGAAATTTCGATTGTGACGAGATCACAACATTACAATATTGAGACTTTCGAACATTTTATTCGAGAAATCATTTCTATAAAAATTCACTACCATAACGCACTTGCTGCGTCCAGAATTTTTTGATTTTTTACGAAAATTGGACAAAAATTATATACCATTAAACAATAAACTCTATAGCTAAGGCTACTGCCAAGCATCAGAGAAAGGGTCTATTAGAAATGAATTTTCTGGAAATATTTTAGTAAAATGAAGGACAATGACGGTTGAAACTAAGAGTTCGGTGTATGTAAAACATTCTTCTTGAGACATTTTCTTTCCATAGATCGTATTAGATTCAAGTTATTTGCCTAAATGTTGCGAATTTTGACGTTTTCAATTGTCACTTTGACAATTGAAACCCCCAATTTATTTTTCTTTAAATGCCCATAACTTTTTTGTCTTTTGACCTACAGAGCTAAATTTTGGTAGGTGGCACACCTATAACGATATAAATCAGCTTACCAAATTTGGTTGCCCTTACTTTGTTAATTTTGGAGATATAAATATTTTGCGAAAGAAAACACAAATTTTTCCGGGAAAACCTCGGCGGATTTTCCTGGCTAACAAAATTATCCAAGCGACTTGCGAAAGGAATGTACTCACCAATTTTGACGTTTAAAATCGCAATTTTGACGTTTTGAGGAAAATCCAAATTTATTTTTCTTTGAATGCCTGTAACTTTTTATCCTTTAACCTACGGAGCTAAATTTTGGTAGGTAACTTCCCTAAAATGAAATAAATCCGCATATGAAATTTTGTTGCCCTTGCTTTGTTAATTCCGGAGATATAAATTTTTTTCGAAAGAAAACACAAAATTTTCCGGGAAAACCTGGACCGATTTTCCTGGCTAACGAACTTATCCAAGCCATTTGCAAAAGGAATTTATTCACCAAATTTAATAAAAATCGGCCCCTTATTTTTTGAGTTATCGGTGTGATACATATATATATATATATATATATATATATATATATATATATATATATATATATATATATATATATATATATATATATATATATATATATATATACAGTGTGGAACAGCCAAATGGAATAAATTCGATAACGGATAAATGAGGACGTGTTGGGAAAAACGCTTGGACACGTCGATTTGTATTTTTAACTGCGCATCTTTTTCAAGAAAAAAAAATTATTTAGGGTGCGTCATGTGACAGTGGCCAATACCAACTTTCTTATTTTAAATACAAGCCCCTGTATATTATTAATTTTTTGGATTCTTCAGAAAATTCTAGACATAATTCATGTACAATGTCCTATACCTATCTTCAACTGTTTCGGAAATATTAAGTATTTTCAGATTTATTACAAAAATTAACATTAAAAATAGAAAATTATTTTATTTCACAAATTCTAATAAGAAATACTGATTATTTCTTAATAATTTAAAAAAACAAAAAAAAATTAATGTCAATGTAGTAAATGTTCAAAATGCTCGCCACGAACATCTTGGCAACATGCTAATCTGGTATAGAAATGTCTTCTAACATTACTCAACATCTCAGGCGTGACTGATCTAATCGCAAGCGTGATTCGTCTTTTTAAGTCATCTAAGTTGAGGGGCTTAGTTTTGTATACAATACTTTTGACATATCCCCACAAAAAGTAGTCTAATAGCGAAAGATCAGGAGATCGTGCTGGCCATTCTATCGATCCGCGCCTCCCTATCCACCGATTTGGAAAAATTTGGTTCAGGTACTGCCGGACATTGATTTGGTAATGGGGCGGTGCTCCATCTTGCTGAAACCATATTTTATTGGCAGGAACTTGTGGGTTTGCTGGATCTGGATATAAGTTTGTCAAAGTTGGCACGACATTATTTTGGAGCAGTTCTAAATATTTATCCCCATTCAAGTTGCCATCAATGAAAAAGGGACCTACGATATGATTTCCAACAATTCCTGCCCAAACATTAACTTTTTCAGGATATTGCGTATGTTCCTCTCTCATCCAATGAGGATTCTCATTAGACCAATAGCGGCAATTTTGACGATTAACATGACCGTGAAGTGTAAATGTGCTCTCATCAGAAAACAAAACATCTTCTAATTGGATCACATTGTTATCTAACATTGCCATCATTTGTTCACAAAAATACGTTCTCCTATCGAAATCGTCCTCCATGAGCTCCTGAGTTGGTATCATTTTATAGGGATGCATTTTACTTTCCTTTAATGTTCGAAAAATTGCTGTGTGGCTAACGTTGAATAGTTAAGCTGCTTGTCGACCAGAAGTATGTGGGTTTTCTTGAAACTCAAGCGTAATATCCAATTTCGTATCATCACTTACTGCATTGGCAGCTACTTTTTTTATCTGTCTCACATGACCAAGCTCGCGAAACTGCTTTTCTATTTTGCTAATTGTTCCTTGGGATACAGGCGGCAAATTTGGAAATTTTTCGTGAAATAAGCGAGACACTTCCATCTGTGTCCGTGTGTTATCTCCATAACCAATCATTTGTAGAATGGTTATTTTGTGCATTTCTGTTAAATGAACCATTTTTCTGATATTATTACGTACAGTTAACGAAATTCAAACGACAATAGCACTGACACTAATCACTACTGTCATGCAGGCAGACAACAAGTTGCTAAGGCTACGAGTTTTATACGAACAGAAAGAAAACTGTTTTTGTTTTTGTTTCATTTCATATCAGTAAAAAGAAACGCAGGAATGGTTTTTGTTTACTTTCTCATTATCAAGAGCTGAATGGGAAATAAGTATTGAATGCAATGTAGCGAATTTGTGAAATAAAATAATTTTCTATTTTTAATGTTAATTTTTGTGATAAATCTGAAAATACTTAATATTTCCGAAACAGTTGAAGATAGGTATAGAACATTGTACATGAATTATGTCTAGAATTTTCTGAAGAATCCAAAAAATTAATAATATACAGGGGCTTGTATTTAAAATAAGAAAGTTGGTATTGGCCACTGTCACATGACGCACCCAATATAATTTTTTTTTCTTGAAAAAGATGCGCAGTTAAAAATACAAATCGACGCGTCCAAGCGTTTTTCCCAACACGCCCTCATTTATCCGTTATCGAATTTATTCCATTTGGCTGTTCCACACTGTATATATATATATATATATATATATATATATATATATATATATATATATATATATATATATATATATATATATATATATATATATATATATATATAAACATATAAAAATTTAAACCGACCCCGGATATGTGTTCTGGGGGGCCTAATTAGCGCTCATTTGAAGAAATTTTTTCAAAATTCAAAAGTCGGGATCTCCTCATTAGTGAATTTTTTTTAAGAAAATTCACTAAAAGTAACAGGTTATTATTTCTTATTTTTTGGTGAAATTTGGCATATATCTATTTTGAGGAATACCGAATGCAGTGGCTTACTTTTTTCCTTCCTAAAAACGGCCCTAACCTCTTTTCCCATTTTAGTGAATTTTCTTAGAAAAAATTCACTAATGAGGAGATCTCGACTTTTGAATTTTGAAAAAATTTCTTCAAATGAGCGCGATCTAGGACCCCTAGAACCCCTATCCGGGGTCAGTTTCAATTTTTATATGTTTATATATATATTATTATTATTATTAGTTTATTGGTGTATAAATTTTACAACGCATCTTACAATTAAGTATTAAACTTGTGTTTGCAATTGATACAATTTGGACTTGAATATAATGAATAATATAGCTCGAAATCTTCTTGACACTGACGGCACTTTGATTTTGGTTTTCCAATTTTTCATTTTAATTAACTTCCCATAATTTTTTCCTATAACCAATATTTCATATATATCCTTGGAATTTTTATATCATGGTCCAATAACAAAATTGTCTTGTTTTAACTTAGATTTTCGAATATTATAAATATATATATATATATATTATATATATATATATATATATATATATATATATATATATATATATATATATATATATATATATATATATATATATATATATATATATATATATACACACCGATAACTCAAAAAATAATGGGCCGATTTTGATAAAATTTGGCATGTACCTTTCTTTTGTAAATGGCTTGGATAAGTTTGTTAGCCAGGAAAATCGGACTAGGTTTTCCGGGAAAATTTTGAGTTTTCATTCGAAAAAAATTCTTATCTCAAAAAGTAATAAGCCGATTTTAATAAAATTTGGCATGTACCTTTCTTTTGTAAATGGCTTTGACAAGTTTGTTAGTCAAGAAAATCGGACGAGGTTTTCCGGGAAAATTTTGAGTTTTCATTCGAAAAAATTTCTTATCTCAAAGAATAATAGGCCGATTTTGATAAAATTTGGCATGTACCTTCCTTTTGTAAATGACTTTGACAAGTTTGTTAATCAAAAAAATCGGACGAGGTTTTCCGGGAAAATTTTGAGTTTTAATTTGAAAAAAAATTTTATCTTAAAAAATAAGAAATCTATGATAACCAAATTTGGTAGGTAGGTTTACGATATAAAAAGTAAACTATACACCAAAATTTAGATTTCTATGTTACAAGAAAAAAAAGTTATAATAAAATATTTTGTGACAGATCATTTCTATGAAAATTCACTACCATAACGCACTTGCTGCGTCTTATAGATATTTTGATATAGAATATAGCTGCATTAGTAGGCCTTGGACAGGTGACATAAAGAAAAATTGTCACAGCAATCATAGGGTTTTATAGGTACTTGATCAAATAAATGTCTAAAACTGTCTGGAATTCTTATTATCGATTTTGTAAAATTGTAGCTGCTTCAGGACGCTCCTAAGAACCTCGGTGGTTCAGGGGTAAGAACGTGTGCCTCTGAACCGAAGGGTACTGGGTTCGATCCCAGGGTACTCCTTTCATTTTTTCAGTACAAACTGTAACATTAACATCAGCCGAGGTTTTGGCATTGTATTTGAGCAAGTTGAATGTCTGCATGTTCCGCGCTTCGGAGGGGGAGTAAAGCCGTCGGTCCCGTGTCCATGCAATGTTGGGAACGTTAAAGATCCCTACCCTCCTTACAGAAAGGTAGGGGTTCGGCAAAATTTCCAGGATAGTGAGGTGAAACTGCTCCCTGGCGTCGGTGATTGGCCATAGTCGCGGAAATAGGCCGACGTTAAAGAAATAAAACACACACACAGGACGCTACTATTTCACAAATACTTTTACTGACTCTTATTCGTAGAATTTCCTTTTTTGAGTACTTCTCATTACTTGCGGTTTAATATTACAAAAGTTATGAAAATATTATACTTTAACACACTGGCCGCATCCCGATTTTTAAGTTAAATTAGTTTTTAAAGCAAAATATTTTACTGATATGCGCAACGTAATTGAAAAGGTGCTTTTGAGTGCAATTAATCAAGCTAAAAACACAGTATATTTAAAAACAAAATTTGTAAAGCGCATTTGATAAACAAACGAAAATCAGAAGTAGCTATTTAGCATGTAATGTTATCGAAAAAAAAAATAGGTTCTAAAACTATTTATACAATAAAATACCTAAAAGATGGACTGTTTTTTACTTTGCTGTTATAGAGCCCAACAACTTTGGCAAATAATAATAGAAATAGTACTCAATTAAAACCAATCAAAGAACCGCATCAAATAAAACTAATTTATAGGCATCAAGAATCTCCATGGTTTATTTGAAGAAAAAGATAAATAAAGATTTCCTCATTTGAAAATGTGTTACATTTAAAATGCAGATGATACCCGGGAAAACGTTTATTTTCCTTTAAATGGTTTGAAGCTGAATTAAAAGAGCATGGGAAGGTTTCTTATACGCACACTTTATGCAAATTTTTTAAATGCTCCCTGTGCTAAATTGAAGTGATGGATAATTTATGTTGTCCCACATAATGTCATTACGCATAATTTGATTATTAAGGGCTGAAAACGTGCCATAAAAAAGCGAAAAAGAGCTGTCGTTTTATGATTCGCGCACCCTGATGAGAATTGTGTGTGAGCACGTCGAATTGTAACAAGCGACAGAGCGCCAGAATGCTGGTTTATAACGAACCCAAAAAAAGATATTTTCACTTATACAATTTAAGTATAAATTGTGGCTGAAATTTATACCGACTCACAATTATGTGCAATGGACTGTTTAACGGTTTCATTTATTTACATAATCCTATTGATCTCTTGATAAATACGGTTTAAGGATATCGTACTATAGAATTACAAAGATATATATATATATATATATATATATATATATATATATATATATATATATATATATATATATATATATATATATATATATATATATATATATATAATTTGTTTGTCATAAGCAGATCCAGATATCGGAGAGAGAGCTAAAAGTCTGGACGCAGTAAGTGCGTTATGTTCGTGAACCTTCATAGAAATAACCTATGCAATTTTTTTACGAAAATTAGATATACGCCAAGAAAAGTAATATTTGCCGGTAATATCTAATAGATTTTGTTTATCACACACAATATTTTGGTCTTATGCAGTGCCATAACTTTTAATTCCAACCAAAATGGTTTGTGACTATATGCTTATATCTTATTATTTGCTTTTAAACTTTTAAAACTATATATTGTATATACTATATGTATGTATGTATATATATATATATATATATATATATATATATATATATATATATATATATATATATATATATATATATCAACATATAAAAATTGAAATTGAAAATTACGTGGTCTAGGATCCTCGTTCGCGCTCGCTTGAGGAAAGTGTTTAAAATCCAGAAGTCACGATCTTCTCAATAGCGAATGTTTTCTAGTAAACTGCGCTAAAACTAATAGATTATTTAATTGCAAACCGACAAAGCATCAGAGAAAGAATTTGTTTGAAATGAATTTTCTGCAAATGTTTAAGTACAGCGAAGGACAACGACAACTGAAGCAGAAACTTAAGTGCTTTGTACAACATACGCCTTACGACATTTCTCCTACATAACTCGCATTTGTTTGAGGATATTTGTTTAAATATCGTAAATTTCGACGTTCGAGTCTCTCAACTTTCACGTTTCAAGATGAAAAACTATAAAGTTTTCAAAGTGATTTTTCCATTACTTATTTGCTTTTTGCGCTAAGAAAGCTTAATTTTTGTCTCATTATTCAATAGGTTTCGTTAGCCATACACAAAATTTTGGTTTTGTGCTATTTTCTAATTATCAGTGGGACACAAAATTATTTTCTGTGGATGTCTATAATTTTTTTTCGTTTAACTTTGAGATCTAAATTTAAGTACCTATATACTATGCCTAATAATAAAATAATTTTTCGAACAAAATTTGGTTGCCATATCTTTGTTATTTTCGGAGATACGAAAATTTCATAGCTAACGAACTTATCCAAGCCACATACCACTTACCAAAGGAAGGTATTTACCAAATTTTATCAAAAATAGCCCACTGTTACCCATAAAAACATATAAAATCGAAAGTCACCCGGATATGTATTCTAGGGGGCCTAGTTTGCGCTCATTTGAAGAAATTTTTAAATTTAAAATGTAGCGAACTTTTTCTACGAAAATTCACTAGAAATATTAAAACATTAAAACCGAAAAGTTGAAATAAGAAAATTTATACATGCAAATAATCATAGAATACAGGCAGTTTGGCAAACCTAGACTGTTATGCCTATGAAAAAGTGCTTGATAACAAATAAGCGAAAAAGAGTCCGGACACAGCAAGTACATTATGGTAGCGACTTTTCACAGAAATGTTTTTAATGTCAAATATGTTTTTTTTAATGAAAGACATCAAGTTTGGTAGAAATTATAACCCCCATAGTAGGAAGCATGTATCACACTTCATCAAAAAAACTTTATTGTTTGAAAAAGTAGAAACATTTCCCGAACATAAATAAAATTTTCCCGAATAAACTAGTCTGACTTTTGTGACTAACGAACGTATCCAAGAAATTTACACAAAAACAACACCTGCCACCTGTGGAATTGTATGTGAGCAAGTTGAATATCTGCACGTTGCTCCCGTCGGAGGGGGCGTAAAGCTACCCATCCCGTGTCCATGCGATGTTAAGCACCCTAAAGATCCCTACCCTTCTTACAAAAAGACAGGGACATGGCAAATTTTCCCGGAAAGTGAGGTGAAACTGCTCCCTGCGGTCAGTGATTGTCCATAGTCGCGGAAATAGACCGACGTTAAAGAAATAAAAAAAAACACACACACACATACACTCTACAAAGTAGCATGGGTACCAAATTAAATTAAAAAAATAGCATAATAAGGTTCAGAGGTATAAATTTTGATTTAACGTATCGTGAAAAAACCAGTTCGTTTGGGTTGGCTAAAACGAAATTACCCAAGCGTGTAACAAGCTAAAATACCTGCCACATCTATAACTTGGCAGCTACTCTCGTTTTATAAAAACCTTGGATAAGTTTGTTAGACAACCCGACCAGATTTTTATCTGGAAAGATAAGTTTTCTTATGGAAGTTTTATTGAATTTGTAACACAAGAGATTGTAATAAGCTTTACCTGCTTACCTGTAACACATCTTAATTTTATTGCTTTATATTAAATTGACAATTAAGTAATTTTCCTCAAAACAGAAGGCAAAACTAAAAAATCTTTATGACTTAAACAAGTTGTTCAGTTTTATTGAATCGGGAAAGGAAATTGTGGGGGGGGGGGGGGGTAAGAAATTAAAAGATATAGGTTTTGTACCCAAAAAAGACGAGAATTTGAAATGCAATGTATAGAATAAGAAACGGTTACGTTGCTTGTGTATTGGTGTCAAATAGCACATCTAACTTCACACTGTCAGATCTAGTAACCTAAGAATTTCTCACATATCTTGAAATACATTTTCTTCTTCATCTACCTGTTTATATTCCCAACAGTCTTTTTTTCTTTCAACTTTCATCAACTATTTATGTAAAAACCTTTTTAGTGAATTTTTATTAACAAAATTCATTAACAGAGAGGTTACGATGGTGAGATTTTGAGAAATATATTTGAATTGAGAGCGAGTTAGGGCCTCTAGAACCAATATCCCAAGTCCGTTTGAATATATATATATATATATATATATATATATATATATATATATATATATATATATATATATATATATATATATATATATATATATATATATAAATTCAAACGGACCTGGGATATTGGTTCATTGGTTCTAGAGGTATCTGAGCGATAACTCAAAAAAATACTCTACTAATTCGAACAAAACTTGTCAAATGTCTTCATTTCGTAACAATCACGGACGAGTTCGTAAATCAGCCATAACGGACATATTTTTCCCCCAAAAATATAGAAAAATATTTCTGAATACGCTATATTTTTGAAAGTATTAAAGTAACTGGAATAATACTTTATGTGTAGCTATAAATGAAGCAAATACACCTCTGTTGTGAATTCTAAGTAATTTGGTTTACAAAAGTTTGGGTTTTTCCCAAATAAAATATGAAAGACATGAGTTGAAACAACTTAAGTGGTTAAGGTATGATGCCAGACAAAGACAGAGTAGTCACTTGCCACGCGTAGATTGATTCATATACCATAGGTATACATCATAATGTAGCGATAATCGAACAAAATAACACACGTGAGGCGGGATCGCTACTACATCCTAATGTGCAACGAACATTCACACCCGAACTGTGGCGGTCCCACCCTAGTAACCGACTTCGGGTATATTGGACGCGCGGATTTGTAAAATGTTAAAAAATATCCTAATCTTAATGTGAGAGAGAAAATAAGGAAGTTTTATATCCTCTACTTGAAGTAAAAAACCAAATGAGATAGTGTGTTTTGTTCATTATTTAATATGGTTTCACAGTTCTGTTGTGAAGTTGAGTAAATCATTGTATATGATTTTAAAATTGCAAACTAAAGGATAATAACGTATTTTGTTTATCTATTATGATTTGACAGTTATGTTTTGAGGTTAAGTAGTAAATTATTTCCATCGAAATGGATATAACAACTAGTATATCATGCTTTTGAAATTGGAAACCAAAGAATAATAGCGTGTTTGGTTTATTCATCATGGCTTGACAGTTCTGTTTTGAGGTTGAATAGTAAATGATTGTATAATATTATGTTTCTCACATTGGAAATCAAAGAATAATTAATTAACGTTGATAGTCGTTGATTAAATTTTCAAGTAGGTAAGTTTTTTGAACAATGAATTGACTTCTTGACTTTTATGAAATCATCCAGGGGATTAATAACGACATATTATAATTTGGCAGATCATTCCTTTTCTAAATATGAAATAAATTTTCTTCTGGAAAGCTTTTGTATCTTTAATGAAATTTGTAATACAAGTTTGTTTTAAAGAGACTTACACTACCTAGGCTCACAAAATTTTAATTTTCTACCGTCATAGAAAATTGAGTTTTAGGCATTCAAAGTGTTTTTCTTAAAGAGAGCTAGAACACAAGATTTGAATATTTTTTATGATAATAGGAAGAAAGAAATTCTTGAAATGAGCTTTTATTTGGACCTCTAAATACGATCTTCGACGTCTGTTTAAATTAAAAGTAATACTTTTAGGGATATGCCTTACCAATAGTGTAAAAGTCTTTTAAACATTCACTATTATACCGCACTTGCCACATCCCGAAAATGTTTATAAGAATGCATTATTGTAGCGAATTATAAGAATCTAGCACAGCGAATTTTAATTGGATATCATAGCGCGTTTGCTGCGGCCACGCTTTTTTGTGTTTTGGTTTGTAGATTGTTTGAAACATATCAAATGTGAAATTGCAACAGACGTCAATTATTCTTACAAAACACAGTTTATTTTTCTGATTTGAATACCTGTTTCCATAAGCAAATTATAGGACGATATTGTCGTAATTTTGTTATATACTTTGCTAAGAAGACAGAGGAACAGAAGGTATTGTGATAGGACTCTTAAACTTCGTTACCATAATTCAATATACCCTTGACTGGGCTTTGTTTACCCTCGCCAACTTTTCATCTTCAACACTATCCGGGAGCCATTATCCTCTTGTCTGCCATACATTATTTTTTATACTTCCCTCGCTTTCTTTTACTGTGCTGGTTTTTTAATGAACACATCTTATAAGGAGTGTATGTACTTTGAAAGGCATAAGGAGCAGGGAAATAATTTGTATGTATTTTGAGTAAATTTTCAATGTTGAATAGAGTTTTATTGCTTAAAAATATCCAGTGCGCACTTGGAGTAATAATTTTTTAGAATTTTAAAATGAGTAAAATTCTTTCCAATAAATTTTCACACGAAAAAAATCGCTAGTGGGGAGATTGCGATTTTTAATTTTGCCTCAAATGAGCGCCAACTAGGAACACATCTCCTGCGTAAGTTTAAAATTATATATATATATATATATATATATATATATATATATATATATATATATATATATATATATATATATAGTGTGTCCCAACATAAATTTGTACCTCCTAAAATGCCCGATTTCGTCCAAGTGTGGAAAAATGCTCAAACAGTTAAATTTTAACTTGAAGCGGAATCAAATTTTTTGTTGATTTCTAAGTTGTTTCTGCATCCTTCAACGCCCAGTCACCTTCTCAAAATCTAAAATATCAAGAGGGTTCGAGTGACACATCATTTTGACATTGCTTTTATTCTCTATTAATTTTTTTTTTCTTTCAATTTTTGAGGATAGTTTTTGAGAATCCCGCCTAGATTACTGTGAAATGAAATAAAAGTGGTTATGAAAAAACAATTCAATATAACGAAATGAAAAAACAATTTAATATAACGAATATATTGCTCAAAACATCCACCCCCCAACTTCCTTACATACAATTTTCAAAAGCTTGTCTAGCTTTTTTCAACATTTCTGGTGTGATCAAACGGCTCTCTGCGATGATTTGTTTTTGAAGCAGTTGAAAGAGTTTAGGTGGTGTAGCATGAAACTTACACTTTAGGTGGCCCTACAAAAAGAAATCCGAAGGTGTTAGGTCAGGCGACCTCTCCGACCTATCCATTGGCCGGGAAAATGAGTATCTAAGAAACTACGTATTTATTTATGATAACGGAAAATGGCTCCATCCTGGTGAAAGAAGAGTTGGTTTTCTTGGAAGTTTACGTCTGCTTCCAGTGCTTGGCTGATTAAAGGTCAAGTTGTGTGAAGGTCTTCACACACCCGGAATGCCTGCTAAAACGTTTAATTTTGGGAGCGTTTGGATGTGACTTACTGAAGATTTGTCGATTTGTATTTCTCCAATAAGGACAATTATTATGCATGTTCACTACACCGTTCAACATTAACTTACTTTCATCAGAAAAATAAATGTTGTAAACTACCCTGGGCCATTCATCAAAGGCTCAGTTAAATTTGCACAAACCTGTAAACGTCGATCCGGATCATCTTCGCTACATTCATGGACAAGTGTTATTTTGAACAGATGAAACTTATGTTTTTTGATAATCCGATCAGCACAACTTTTTGACACACTACTTTTTTGAGTTATTGCTCACAGATTGCCTGTTATCCATTGAAAAGATGACTGAGAACAGCCACTTTAACACCAGCATTTTGGGTAGAATGTTGACGGCATTATTTTTTAGTGAATTTTCATTAACAAAATTCACTAATAGAGAGGTATCGATGGTAAGACTTTTGTAAAAGTTCTTCAAATGAGCGCGAATTAGGGCCACTAGAACCCAAATCCAAAAGTCTATATACATATATTTATATATATATATATATATATATATATATATATATATATATATATATATATATATATATATATATATATATATATATATATATATATATATATATATATATATATATATATATATATATATATATATATATATTTGTGTGTGTGTGTGTGTGTATCCAACCGATAACGCAAAAAATACTTGACCAGTCATATCCAAGTTTGGAAATCCCCTTCGTCTTGTTAATAACTTGGACGAGTTCGTTAGACAGTTTTGACACTCAATTACTTTTAGAAAAAAATGCAAAAACTGCTTGAAAACGCAATACCTTTTAAGTTACCAAAAGTATTAAAATAAAACTATACAAGCACGTAGATATCATATAAGTGGTCCTATCTACCAAATTTTAACTCAGTCGGTTCAGAAAAACTTGAGTTATAACTAAATAAAAAATTAATAATCTACTATATGACCTTAAATTACCTCTGAATGGATACCCATTATGTTAGAGAAGGCCAGACAGATAAATCAGTGTACCGCTGGCTACGACAGGCTACGAAAATATGTCACAATAAACAATCAGTGGGTTTGCCATTTGCGGCCACTCTCATGTAAATCTGAAGACAGAAAAATCTTACTAAACAAAAATTTCAATTAAAATGATTCAATATGTTTAAAAGCAATCTAGAACTACGTTTTATTATGTATAAATATTAAGCTTCCTATTCTCACGGTATTTAAAAGCGGCCCTTAATTGAATATGACAACACCAACATTTGTCATTTGACAGGAGTCATGAGAGAAACGTGCACGTTGTCAGAATAACCTCGAAACTAACATTAACAAAGAAAAAGAAGAATATAACCTCGAATTCTACCCCGCTAATACCTTGGAACCTTACAATATAAAATAACGACCTATATTCTAAAGTTAATACAAACAGGAGTAGGTAAATAATAAACCAACTTTTAATTTTAACATTAACAATTGCCTTCGGCCGACGACTATAGTATAATATTATGATTTTAACATCCAATCAAACAAATAAGAAAACGGTTATGTGCATTAGATTTAGGTTGTTAATCAATTTATGTAGGTACTGTATTACTAAACAGCTGAGGTACAGACGACTAACCTGCTGTTTCACATGATTTTGGTTAAAAAGTCTAGCAGCAACAATGGCACAATTGTTATTTCCACAGCGCAGTTTTACTAGTTTAATTCTTTGTTCGGTGCTATAAAACATTTTTACAATTACGCTTTCTTTTTAACTCAGTGACTGAACGACGATAATTCATGAAATCAGGTAGAAACTGTGAAAATTAATACATTTAGCCAACATTTTTTGTTACTTTAAGAATTAAAAACATTTGTACACATGACATTTCTTAACCCGTTTCTACCAAACAAAATTGTTTACAATTTGAACGAGAGTATACTGGGTTAAAAATCTTCCAAATTTCAATAAGCCTAAAACCATTTCGTGACTCTCAAAAACGATACGCCAAATTTGAAAAAAAACATGATTGCATAGAGAATGAAAGCAGCTTTAAAAAAATGTGTCACTAGACCCCTCTTGCCAAATAACTAAAAAAACTAATAAAAAATGTGGTTTTCTTTCAAATCAAAGTTAACCTGTCTTAGCATTTTTCCCACACTTGGACGAAATCAGACATTTAAAAGGTGCAATTTTATTGGGACACCCGCGTGATTTTCAGAAACCAGTCGCTTAAAATTCAAAAAAAGGCTCATTCCATAGAGAATAAAAGCAGCTTCAAAATGATGTATTACTCGATCCGTCTTGTCTTTTAAATTTTTTTGAAGAGGGACCTGGGCGCTAAAGGGATGTAGAAATAACTTCGAAACCAAAAAAAAGGTCCCACTTCAAGTTCCAATTGATCTGTTTTACCATTTTTCCACACTTAACGAAATCGGACATTTGACTAGATTTCGGTAAACTATAAAATTATGAAGTATTCACTAAGTGAAGATTGGAACCTGTAATGAGCACTGATAAGTACACTTGGAGAACCCAAATCACCACAACACATTTTAAAAGACCTGACGATCGTTTCACTAACCAAGTTAGCATCATCAGAGGATGAAAAATTCTAACTACTTTAAAAACTAACATCACCTTATATACTGGATCTTAGGTAAAGAGACCGAATTCAGAGGGGAAACTAGTCTCAGGCAAATTCTGCAGTGTATTGTATTTTTATCGCCGGACGAGGTCTTTGAACTTGCTTAACTTATCTAAAAGGTGTCCATCTCAAATAATTTTGGGAAGGTTCAACGACAACTAAATTAACATAGTTTCCTTTAGCGGAACTATCTGTATTTTTATGTTATCTCTTTTTTTTTGGATTAGAGTTTTGACTTTGAGAACTGGCTCATTCAGTCACTGTCAATCTTCAAAATAAACAAGGATGCATCTGACCTTGCTTTTCACAATGGCAAAACCTGTTTTAAGAATGTTAATCTAACAACCTCTTTAACTCTTTTCTTTTATCTTCTTTTATCTCCCTATACACTTGCTGTTTACTAAAAATATATATTAAAATTAAAACTCACATACATATCCACCATGTTATCTCTATAACGTGTTGAGACGTGGGAATTTGTTACAAAGCAATCTATCAGGTGACTCGTAATCGGCGGTGGTAAAACGTTCATACATTTTTTGTTGTAACTATGTTTCGCAATATATATACTCTCGAACGCGTTTAGCTGTCCTGGTTGTCTAATATTCTAAATTAATTTTATATTATCTTCATTAACGTGATGATTATTATCCAAGATATGTCGGGTGCCGGAAGATCCATCTATAGTACCGTAACCTAAATGGGCTAAGTGTTCTTTGAATCTAATTCCAATCGATCTTTTGGTTTGTCCGACGTACTTAGGATTACAATCTTTACAACCTATTTCATAAATCCCGACATTTTGTCCGTGCTATCCTTGTCTTTTGGGTTACCTAGCAAGTTTTTTGAGGTATTTTTTGTCGAAAATGTTAGCTTCAAGTTGACTTTTTAAAAGTGCTATCTAGACCCCTCGTGATTCGAGGTTCAAATGGTAAGCAAACAAAGTTTTTTCCGAATTTCTCTTTTCTAAACGTCGTTGATTTCGTCAAGATGGTCTTTGTTTTCTGTTTGTTAATTAATTTTTCTACTGTGTACTGCAGTGTATTCGTTATATTCGGCCACGTTCTTAATATAATTTAATTCTTTGGTATATCTATTTTTTCTTAAAGGAAAATTAATTGACCGATTTACTAAAAAAATCACACTGGCCATTTTTTGTGCGTACGTATGATGTGAGTCGTTCGGAATGTAGCTTAGAGTGGTGGTTTCCTTTCTATAGACAACGAATTCTAAAGTGCCTTTATTCTTGATAACTAGTACATCTAGAAAGGGTAATTTATTGTTAGTTTCTAATTCGTAGGTAAATTTAATAGAATCAAATTTCTTGTTTAATTTGGCAATAAAATCTTCTATTCTGCAAATGTTTGTGTTAAACATTGCAAAAATTTCATCCAGGTAATGAAACCATACTCAGGGAAAATAACCATTTTCACTTGCAAGGTCTGTTTCAAATCTGCTCATGAAAAGGTCGGAAATAAATGGCGATAACGGATTGCCTATTGCCGTGCCTTGGGCTTGTTTAAAAAATTCATTGCGGAATTGAAAAATATTTTGTTTGATATAAAGGTTTGTTAAAGTTAAATATTCTTTGCAGACATTTTAATTTATGTTATTTATTTTTAACAACTGCTCCAAATACGTTAAAATTTACTCCGTGGGAAGGCTAGGAAACAATGAGGTTACATCGAATGAAATTAAAACCTCGCTTTCTGTCAATTTTACTTCTCTAATCTTATTAATAAATTAAAATGAATTTGTTACTGAAAATTTTTTCTATTTGACGAGCAAGCCTTTAAACTCATTTGTCAACCGCTTTGCTAAATTATATGTCTGGGAATCTATAGCCGAAACAATAGGTCTAATTGATTTTCCCGGTTTATGAATTTTTGGGAGACCGTACTTCTTAGGGACTTTCGGATTATAAACTTGTAACTTTCTTCCTAAGTCTTTTGATATGAAGTTGTGAGAACTTTTTAGACTATTTTTAACGTCCGAAATCAGTTTTGGTAGTGGGTTCTTATTTAGTTTTTTATACGATCCTGTCGCACTGGCGTTATAAACTCTATCTTTATACTCGTTTTTGACCAAAATCGCTACCTTATTGCCTTTATCTGCTTTAACATAGGAACACTATTTCTCTCTCAATCGTTTAATTATTTATATTTGATTACAATTTAGTATTTTGTGGACTTATTTTCTTTCAAGTTTTTGGAAATTTTACTTTTATCCGATTCTCTAATAAAATCTTTTGACGGTTTTGGCAGTTTTCTAATTCCCATTTCAATAACAGCAATGACTTCTACAATATCGTCTTTTTCTGACTGTATATCGAATTTTAACCCTTTGTTTAGGAGGTCGATCTCCTCTTTATTAAATGATTGCGAAGAAAGATTTTCTACGAGGTCAATTTTCCGAGGAACTGGTTTTTCGTTTTTAATTTGACATTTAATCAGTTGTTTAGTTTTTTTACTGTGTATATTAATTTTCTTAACCACTTTCGCATTAATGACTACAAACATTTACCTCTGAAAATTGCTTCATTCTTCATATTCTAGGTTGTCTAACTTAAATATTTTTTTAAACAAACTATATGCGTACAGATTTTGAATTTCTCGATCCAGCCATTTTTGTTTAGCAAAATTTTCTACCTTTTGCCCTATTTTTGTGTTATTCGAAATTTTTAAATTGAAATTAATGAAATTAGGAAAAACTAATTTTCGTTTGCAAGATTTAAAAAAAGCGATATCTGTACCTATTAATCTAATTTTGCAACTTAACTTACGGTATCGAATTAGTTCCGTTGACCTGGAACCCATAATTCACTAAGTGAAGATTGGAACCTGTGATGAGCACTGATAAGTACACTTGGAGAGCCTAAACAATACATTTTAAAAGACCTGAAGATTGTTTCACTAACCAATTTAGCGTCATCAGAGGATGAAAAGTTATAACTACTTTAAAAAATAACATCCCTTATATGCCAGATCTTAGGTAGAGAGACCGAACGGAGAGGGGAAACTAGTCGCAGGCAAATTATATGAAGTACTGTCAATGTCAAGAAGATCTCGAGCTGTGGATTGATTCTCATTGAAGCCAAAATTGCATCAATTGCAGTCACAAGTTTAGCACTTACTTGTAAGATGTATTCTAAAATTTCTGATGCAATAAAGTAATAATAATAACTAATAATATGTAATTAAATCTCACATACACACACACACACAAATATATATATATATATATATATATATATATATATATATATATATATATATATATATATATATATATATATATATATATATATATATAAAGATATATATAATTTGCGTGTGTATCATACACATAACTGATAAAGTAGGCAGATTTTGATAAAACTTGTCAAGTACATATCTTTTGAAAATAGATTAGATAACACGTTAGTCAGCCCGATCAAACCAGTTCTACAGAATTATCAAACTTTTTTTGGTAATTTGTTCTATCTTCGAAGATAATAATATTATTTTATTGAAGTTCGGCACAAGCCTTGAATTTATAGAGAATATGTATAATGCCAAGTTTTGTGTTCTTAGCTTTTGCGAAACCGATTTAAAGTTTTTAATTTTCTAATCGAAGGTTTTTGTCTATAGAGAAATACGGAATTATTAAAAAAAAAACTTTGTACCCAGGGGTCAATTTCGCGCTTTAGTGAAGGTCGCGTAATAAGGTTTTCAAAAAATCACTAAAACTTCACGTTCCTAAACAATATTAAACAAGCTTATGATGTGCCTATAGCTGCATATAATATAGATATGTCTGTAGCCTGCTTCTTCACAATTGCAATTAAATTAATATTCGTTTTCTATCCATCATTTTAATGTATATAAGTTAAATTGGCCCACTGATATTAAAAATATTTTTATTATCTTTTATACCAAAATTATTAAACGATAACTAAGTTGTTTTAAATTAACGTCATCAGATTTTTTGAAATGGTAATTTCCATAATTTTCAGTTTTTCCTGAAATATGGAAAGTATATTTACAAGTATTTTAGCAAATTTTCATAAAGAAAGTTTCGCTTTTGGAGACGAAACGACTTTCGAATTAAAAAATCGTGCTGCAAATTGAATCATAACTTTCACATAGCTGTAATAATTTATTTTCTGCAGAAAGACATTCTCAGGGAACGAATTTAGGGCCCACGACTTGACCACTAAGAAAATGTTTGTATTCCTGTACCCGTAAACTTTTAGAACGTTATATTACTCGAGATTTATGGAAAAAATGTCAATTTTCACCAAATCACCCCTCATTTATCCCCTACCCCCTGAAGGGATCTTACCCAAAAACAATTTGAAGCGTTCCTTTTTCGGGTGCTAACTGGATACCAAAGTTGAAGATGATATCTCAATTTATTCGAAAGTTATTGCGACTATTAACAAATAGACGTACATGCCGACAGACCGACAGACAAACCGACCGACAGACAAAATAATTTTCGTTCCACAATCAAGGTTTTTATATGTTTTGATACTTTTTACGCTAAAGTTTCCAAATTTTTACAACAATATTCCACCCCCACACATTCAACCCCCAATTTAATTTTAACACAAAATACCAGATGTTTGATGAGATTAACAGTTTTCTAATAAATAAACCATAAAACGTTATATTACTCGAGTGATAACGAAAAAATGTAAATTTTCACCAAACCACCTTCCTTTTATCCCCTACGCTCAAAGCGATTTTACACAAAAACAATCCGAACCGTTCGTTTGTTGAGTGCGAACTGTGTACCAATTTTGAAGACGATATCTCAATTATCGTGGGTACAAACAGACAGACATACAGACCGACAGACAAAAAAATATTCGTTCCCAAAATCATGTTTTCTATATGTTTTGATACTTTTTACGACGTTTAAGCAAAAAAAAAGTTGAATTTTTTGTCGCCGATGCGATACACGTTGTGACGATGTGGAAGTAAAATAATGGGCCGCTTTGATCAAATTTGGTGAGTCCTTTGCAAGTGGCTTCGATAAGTTCGTAAGCCAGGAAAATCGGAGCAGTCTTTCCCGAAAAATTTTGAGTTTGCTTTCGGAAATTTTTTATGGCAACCAAATTTGGTACTCACGTTAACACTATCAAACCTACCCTCCATACCGAAATTCAGATTTCTAAGTTGAAAGGAAAAAAATAGTGCTGCAAATTGAACCATAACTTCCTCATAGCTGTGATAATTTATTCTCTTCAGAAATAAATTCACATGGAATGAATTTAGGGCCTGCGACTTGACCACAAAGAAAATATTTGTATTCCTGTACCCATAAACTTTTGAAACGGTATATTACTCGAGTTTTATTGAAAAAATATCAATTTTCACCAAATCACCCTTATTTATCCTCTACCCCCTAAAGCGAAATTACCCAAAAACAATTCGAAGCGTTCCTTTGTCGAGTGCTAACTGGATACTAAATTTGAAGATGATATCTCAATTTGTTCGAATAATATTGCGCCTATTAACAGACAGACGTATTTGCTGACAGAACGACAAACCGACAGACCGACCGATCGAGAGACTGACCGACCGATAGACGAAAAAATGTTCGTTCCAGAATCAAGTTTTCTATATGTTTTGAGACTTTTAATGCCGTTTTAGCAACAACAAAAAAAAACGATACTTTTGTCAACAATATTCCACCCTCACACATTCAACCACTTATTTAATTTCAACACAGGATACCAGATGTTTGATGAAATTGAAGGCTTTCTTTTTTAAAACCTAAAACGTTATATTACCCGAGTTTTAACGAAAAAGTGTCAATTTTCACCAAATCACCCCCATTCATCCCCTACCCCTTAAAGCGATTTTACCTAAAAACCATCCAAACCATTCGCTTATCGAGCGCTAACATTATACCAAATTTGAAGACCATCTCTTAATTTGTTCTCAAGTTATGGTGGCTACAAGCAGCCAGACATACAGACCGACAGACAAATAAGTTTTGTTCCAAAATAAATTTGTCTATAGGTTTTCGCACTTTTGACGACGTCTAAGCGAAAAAAAAATTTAGCAATTTTTCTCGCGGATGGACACTTCCGCAAGTGGTAGCAATGTGGAAGTAATAACCAAAGCAATTGTAATAATCAAAAAAAAAACTCAAAGACGCAGCAAGTGCGTTATGGTAGTGAATTTTCATAGAAATGATCTGGTAACAAATATTTTATTATAACTTTTTTTCTTGCAACATAGAAACCTGAATTTTTGTCTATAGTTTACGTTTTATATCGTAAACCTACCCACCAAATTTGGTTATCATAGCTTTTTTATTTTTTGAGATACATTTTTTTTTTTGAATAAAAACTTAAAATTTTTCCGGAAAACCCGGTCCGATATTCCTGACTAACGAACTTATCCAAGCCACTTACAAAAGGAAGGTACGTGCCAAATTTTATCAAAATCGGCCCATTATTTTTTGAGTTATCGGTGTGATACACACACATACACAAATATATATATATATATATATATATATATATATATATATATATATATATATATATATATATATATATATATATATATATATATATATATATATATATATATGTATATATATATATACATATAAAAATTGAAACTGACACCGGATATGCGTTCTAGGGGTCCTAGTTCGCGCTCATTTGCAAAAATTTTTTCAAAATTCAAAAGTCGGGATCTCTCCATTAGTTAATTTTTTCTACGAAAATTCACTAATAACGAGTTAACTATAACAGCAATAAATCAGGTTCTATATAACAAAAATATCGACATACATCAACCTATTACGACGTATTTTATTTGATATAATTAATTAGAATAGGGAGTTTCCAAGAAAACGGAATCCCCCATATCAGTTTGCTTATTTAAAACAAGGTAGTTCTTGCCGTTTATTTCCAAATCTTAAAAAAGGTAAGTTTGCGTTTTTCATTACAAAAATGTAGTGCCTATATGAGGTTGTTTACTGTGGGTCTATGTTCAGTTTCGATTATAGGTTTTTCAAATGTAGATTTGTCAGAGAGGTTATTGCTGGTGGTGGTCGTAAGTTAGCCTCGAAAGTTTCCTTTCATTAGCCACAGATTTCTGTTACTAAAAAGTCCTTAAACAGAGCGGTTATTTCTAAGTGCAAAAAATATGGTCTTTGAATCTGGTATTAAAGCTTCTAGAAATTTGGTCGATGTAGGTTGCATTACCATGTATACAAGCTAAATTATAAATTCCAGCTTTTGCTAAAAATATGATTGTTATTTTGCATTAAATGGCAAGTCACCCATCGTGTTGTAGGCTACCTTTTTATTTGTACTGGCGTTCAAAATTTTTGAGGTGTTTCTTGGATTATTTTCAAAGTAAAACATCGAAATATTTATTACCTTTTTTGTCTCGAATATTTGGACAAATAAGCGCTAATGTGTACTCTTCTCTGTCTACTATCTTATCTATTATTTTACTAGAGTAACCATTAATAAATCCTATTTGCTCATTTATTGAAATTTATTTTTTTAGATTGGTTTTAGGCAGCAGTATCAAAAATGCAGGATATATGATTAGATGATATTTTGTGAAAAGTGGTTATATGAATGGTATGTCTGTGTAAGTAGGTTTCCTATAATATGAAAAATCAAATATATTATTTTCTAACTATCTAGTGGTTAAATATAATAAAAATATAATATTGTTCACAGATTCTTCTAAAATAAGTTTAATATTTGCAAGAAGGTTATCAATAAAATTTGAAATTTCATGTGCTATCTTCAAAACATGGTGAAATATATGTACCAAAAGACAATATAATTTGAAAGGCCTGATGGTTAAATTTGGTTTTTTAAGTTTTACATGAATGCTTTGACTAGTAAAGAAGGCAATGGACTACTGGTCTGTATTTTGCATATAAATTTCAACATTATTTTTTAAATAGTTTGTTTTATACATTCGTTAAAATTTCATTCTTTCTTGTCCATAAGGACATTTACGTTCTTTTCTAGTAAAATGATTTTTAATAGAGGCAAGTCTTCTCTAGGAAGAATTTTCTAATACATGCTATATATTAAACGAAACTAATTTACTGTTTGGAGGACTAATTATGTTTTTTAGATTTTGTGTTGGTTCATAATAATTTTTAACCGGATATTTTGCAATCTAATTATTGTATTCCTAATAATTGAAACTAGTCTACTTGCTATCTTATAATAAGCTGTATTAACATGTATACCACCGCCCTGAATGAAATGCTTGGTTTGTGCTTTTTTATATAGGCATACATATCTGATCGTTGTGGGCTTTTATACAAGATGTATTTATTTTCTTTTTCACTAAACAAACATTTATTTTTTAGCTGGCTTTTAAGTTCAGTCTGCAAGGATTTTGCTTGGATCTCTCTTAATTTGTGTCAAATATTCTGCTGTCATAAAATTACTGACATTTCAATATGGCTGGTAGTTAGTATAAGTATCTACATCTGTATCTAGTATGGAACGGTCTCACCAAGTAAGAGCAACAGCAAATAGTAATATTTTTGTCTTTTGACCAACGCAACTTCATGCGTACTGCTTAATAATTATTCTATTAATTTCTTTTAACTTTTATTAAATAATTGGTTAACATTTTTATAAAAATTGTCTACCATAACGTACTTGTTGTAAATTTCTTAGATACTACCCGTCTCCTGATTAAATTCTGACTGATATATTCCCGTTACTGAAATTCACAATCAGATAATATTATACACCTTTTCACAGCTGTCTGCAATCAAGTGTGATGGGGTGACAAGGCGGACTGAGAGAAGCTGCCAAAGCTGTATTAAGATGCAAGGGAAAGGTAACAGGAGTAACGAGGTGCTATTCTAGCTAAATTACTCAACAATTACACTACAATACCGGCATAAATGAACGTATTGCTGGCTTCAAGTTGAATACTGACTGTTGAATACTGAATCTTGAGCTGTTGAATAATGAATGCAACGTACGGGAGGAGCTTGAAATACCCTCCTGAATATCCTCATTTCAACGGGGCGCAGCTTCAAGCTAATGCTATATGATTTTGTTAATGTTCTATGTCATTACTAGGAGAGTAATGCCTATGTGTAAATCACGTAGGCGTAAAAGTCATTTAATTAGAAGGCTAAAAAATATAAAATAACTTAAACATAAAACCGTCTAAAAAAGTCTGGAAACAGCGAGTGCATTATGGTAGTGAAACTTCATAAAAATATTATAAATTACGTAAAATAGAAAATATATAGTTTCGGAAATACAAATTTGTTTAAGAAAAAACTTTTGTTTTGGAAAATCCAGTTCGATTGTCTGCCCGATCGAACCAGTTTTTATGGAAAAAACGTTAAATTTTTTAGTTATCTAAGTAGAGCAACATAAGAATAACTATATTAAAAGAGTGCACATGTGTAATCAACGCTGTATGATAAAAGCCGTTAATTAAACTCTTCCGACCAAAGAAAATGTTCAACATAAATTTGCCGAAAAGTGTATTCGTAGCAAATTCGTACAAAAATGCTACGAAAATATACTGACAATTTCGGCACAAAATTAATTAAAAAATATTTGTTTATAATAAATAAAGAAATAGTGAAGCTAATTGAATCATAACTTCTACCTAGCTGAGATAATTCACTCTCCTCAAAAACACATCCTCGTGAAATGAATTTAGGGTCCATGACTTGAGTACAAAGAAAATATTCATATTCCTGTACTCATAAACTTCTGAAGCGATACATTAGCGTTTGACAGGCAGACGACTTTGATTCGTCGATCCCCCTGACACGATGTTACCGAAAACAACTGGAAGCGTTCCTTTTTCGGGTGCTAACTGTATACCAAATTTGAAAATGATATCTGAATATGTTCTAAAGTTATTTAACCTACCAACAGACAGATGTACAGACCGACAGATCGGCTGACAGACAAAAAAGTTCCGTTCCAGAATCAGGTTTCGCATGTTTTGAGACTTTTTACGCCGTTAGAAAAAAAACATCCAAATTTGTCTCACCGATATTCCATCCCCACACATTTTACCTATAATATAATTTCAGCACAGAATACCAGATATTTGATGAAATTGAAAGTTTTTTAATAAAAAAAAACCCTAAAATGTTATATTACTCGAGTTTTAACGAAAAAATGCAAATTTTCACCAAATCACCCCCCATTCATCCCCTATAGCGATTTTATCCAAAAACAATTCTAACCGTTCATTTGTCGGGTGCTAACTGTATACCAACTTTGAAGACGAAATGTCAATTGGTTCTAAAGTTATCGTGGATACTAGCAGACAGACATACAGGCAAGCAGACCGACAGGTAAAAACATTTTGTTCCCACATCATGTTTTCTATATATTTTGACACTTTTTACGACGTTTAATTAAAATATGGCCAGACATTGTTTTCTGGCAAAATTAAAGAAAATCTGGAGGCAGCAAGTGCGTTATAGTAGCAAATTTTTAATATAAGTTTTGTAACAATAGACCGTAAGTGATGAGAAGTATGCAAAAATGAAAGTCGTACAGACAATAGTCGCAGCAGAAGTATTTGTGAAGAAGGAGTGTCCAAAGAAGTTTTAATTATAAGAAAATTGATAGTGAACATTCTAGTAGGTTTTATAAATTTATTTATTTAGGAGGCCCTAACTTTGTTACTCCTGGCGCTTACAGTACATATCTATTTATTAGCGACTGATCATCTCTATTGTCAGCCTTGAATAACCCAAAAAGTATATTAATTAATCCACTAATTTGCAAGATCATGCGCAAACTATTTAAAATTATGCAGAAGGGTTTGAGATGTGTATTTGCATGGGTCAAATGACATGAAGGTATCAGCGGCAACGAACAAACAAACAAATTGGCCAAGACTTAACAGGCCGAATAGCTAAGGTTCGCGAGGTGAGTAACCTCTACATTCGGACTAGGAGGTCGCGGGTTCGAGTCCCGTATTCGGACAGTCGGCCTTTTTCACTCGAATGTGGAAAAGCCGGCTTCTGATGAGTTATGGGTGGTGTCCTTATTATTATTATTATTATTATTATTATTATTATTATTATTATTATTATTATTATTATTATTATTATTATTATTATTATTATTATTATTATTATTATTATTATTATTATTATTATTATTATTATTATTATTATTATTATTATTATTATTATTATTATTATTATTATTATTATTATTTGACATAAGCGTTACACTTTCTCAGTATTACTACTGGAAAATTTTTGACCGACCCCCCGCGCGCTACATTGGGGTTCGGCTCTCGGCTCGGTGGATGAGGATGAAATTCATCATATCCCATTATGTCGATATTATTATTACAGTCTGACTTCCGGTGCTTCAACACAGCAGACGTGTTTGAGGTCGCCACTTAACTGAGGAATTTTCGGACTATGTGACATGTCTGCAGCAGAACCGCCCTCTGCTCCATGTTTAGGATCTTAATTGGTAATCCGAGTTCCTTTAGATTTCCCATGAAATTTTTGGTAACTATTCTTTCCGCCGACATTACGAAATGGTATATAGCCATCTTCTGGAGCTTCCATATGTTTTTTATTTCATATGCCAAGTTTTCATACTTGGTGATCTTTTCAATTTCAGTTTTCTGAATGTTATGGGACAGTGGTACAGCAATGTCTATGATCACAGCAAGTCTCATCTGTTTGTTTATCAGGACAATGTCTGACCTATTGAAGTCCACAGTGCGGTCCGTTATCATGGGTCGGTCCCAGTACAGGAGAAAGTCCGGCGACTCCAGCACCACCTCCGGAGAATACTTGTAGTAAGCTGGTGTTGTTAACGGGTCCAGGAGGCTGTATTTCAAAGCGATATGTTGATGGATGATCTTGGAGAGCTGGTTATGTCTGCCTAAGTAAGCTGAGTCTGAGAGAGTAGGACATGCTGCCATGACCTGTTCAATGGTCTCTCCAACAACTGCGCATTTTCGACATTTATCCACCACTTCTAATTTTAGGCAATGCTTCTCGTAGTTTTTAGTTTTTATAACCCTATCCTGAATTGAAATCACAAAACCCCCTGTCTCCGGGTAGTTGCCCCTCGACCAACCATATAAGCGAAGTGGTTTTATCAACACTATCTGCCTGCAGGTGTTTGGGGTACCTTCCATGCATAGCCTGGTCGCCCACTGGACTACACCGTCCTGGTCAGCCGGGGCGTCCAACTCATAGTTGCGCTGACCCAGCCTAAGTGAAGTATAATCCTTATCCTCGCACACCACCAACCTCATCAGTTCATCCTGCGATGCAAGAAAACGTTGTCGCATGTTTCTTTCTTGCTTAAAACAGAGGTTCTTTGTGTGGATTAACCCTCTGTCGCCTTCTTTCCGAAGTGTATACAGTCTTCTAACAGATGAGTTGGTGTGAAGGCACCGAAATTTCGTAAGAATCCTTCTCGTGAGTCTGTCCAGGTTATCCAAGTCGGTGTTAGACCATTTGACATCTCCAAAAAGTATGTCAATACTGGTACCGCCCATGAGTTGATAGCAGCACAGAGGTTACCTCCGGAGAGCTCAGTATTTATGAGCTTCGTGACTCGCTTCCTATATTTCTCCTGGAACTCTCGCTTTATCCGGCTATGGTCCACACGATGGTTTTGAGGACACCCTAGTTAGCGGTACGTCTCCTCAGGCGGTAGTTGTTCTATATCGCAGAAGGGATGTTGATCACCTTCGACTGCCCCTCTCCTGACGTTAATTATCGCACATTTGTCGAGTCCAAACGACATTTTTATATCATTGCAAAGATTTTAACAGTATTAATCAGTGAATGGAGCTTACCTTGTGTCTCTTCGGTTTTTCATTTTGAGTGTATACCCGGCTCCAGTTTTGTTTAGGACAGTCGACATGGGGTTCAGCGCCAAGCAGAACCACACCGGCGACAGGGAGGTTTTTTGGCCGTTCAGCTCAACAACCGTAACTGCTGAGCCATATAAAGCCAGATGCACTTCGCGCAGGTCATGGTGTGGGTTTAGGTACTCGGCAAGGGCATCATTGACTCTTGAGATAATTGTCTTGGCTCTAGTTATATTTCGTAACACAGGTATCACTGGCCTATCAAGTGGGTCAACTCCCCCAAAGTACGCTATTGAACTGAGTAGTTTCTCCTTAACTTCATCGATGTTCTGGGGGTACTGGTGGCCTCTCGACGGCAAGGTCAGTCTTGTCGGTACGAACCTGCTCAGTTTCAGCTCCGTCTTCAGGCTGTCCAAATAGGTCCCGCTGCTGAAGTAAGTTGGATACTACTCGTTTGATTTCCTCACGTTCAGTCGCGGTCAGGTATCCTTTCCTCACAATCAAATTTTTTCTGTCAGCTATGTTCTGCTTTGTTAAGTTTAACTCCGGGTGTCTTTTCGTGAATTCAGTGTGGAGAGAGTGTTTCCATCCAGGGAGTGGGTCTTCGTTGCACTGATTAGCGTAGTAGAACGTGCGAAGTACTTCTATGTTCATTTCACGTGTCCATCCTATTCGTTTAGTGCGTTCTCTCCTGCAAGCAGCACTTATAACTGGGGGCGAGCCAGCAAGCAAAGTGGTGTTCGGTTCTTCGACACCTTCTGTTGGTTCCACTCCACGGTTGTCATTTTGAGCTGTACCTTGTTGGTTGACAGGGGCCCGCCTCCTCAGCCTCCTGCCGCTGGTGTCCCGCATACTGTCATGCCCAGCACCAGCTCCAGGCATGCCCTGGCGCTCCCCAGGCAGCGACCTTTTATTAGGCTTTCATTGTTCTCCATCTTCATGGGATCTCCCCCTTTGTTGTTTTTTTGGGTAAGAGGCTAGAACAAGGGAGGGAAAAAAAGAAACCCCTGCTTAGGATGCGGATGTAGGATGTTGGTGGATGGGGAAAGGTAATAGAGATGGGAAGTGCCTGTAACCCTGGCCAGGAGCTCTTACAGGGTGCTACCGTCCGGGCCAAGCGAAACCAAGACTTAAAGAAGAAGATTGTCTGTAAGTGAGATCTTAAGACTACGTAGTGGAGGCAAAATACTGCATGAACTAAAAAGCATCTGATCACTAGAATGAATTATTAGAAGGAAATGTGTTAAAACAAATATTTACCTCTTTTATCAAAAGACCTTTAATGAATGTAGTAGAACTCCCCAGACCTATCTATACAGTGCTAGTCAGAATAAGTGTAGGCTACAGCGCTTGCAAATATCATCTATGGAAAATTAAGTTCGCAGATAAACCGTACTGTGAATGTGATGGAATAAGTGTTTGCGGTAACAATAATTTGTTTTTTAGTTGTCAAAAACGTACTACACAAATTAGTGAGTTTCTTTCATGTATATTTGATTTTTCATTTATTTATTTACTTACAAAATATAACTACATTGTTTCTTATGAATTTAGTTCATGCTTTATTACAACTACATAATATGTGAGTATCTTAACAGAGTCACTCGGCAGTCCTCAGGACTTGCATAAAGAGTAACTGATAACTAATATATATATATATATATATATATATATATATATATATATATATATATATATATATATATATATATATATATATATATATATATATATATATATAGCAGCCGAGTTTCGGTGGATTCGTCCTAGCAATTACATTTCCTCACATTTGATTCATTTTTTCTATTATTATCGTTATTAATATTTTTACTTTTATTTGTTATTCCTAACATTATCTTGTCTCATTTCACTTAAACTACTATACCAATACTACATTATACCAACAGAGTTTAGCTACAGTTCATTGCACCTACAGTATGGATTATTGTCTCTTATTGCACATACTTAATTTACTATACCTATGCACTATCTACGTACTAATACTGCTTTACTCTGGTTTTGTAAACTCCCAGTATGGGTCCGTCTTTGGCTACACTAAATTGCACTTAATTATATATATATATATATATATATATATATATATATATATATATATATATATATATATATATATATTTATATATATATATATATATATAAAGGAGAAAGGTTAAGGGCAAGGCCGCAAGGTGACAACCGCATACACGTGTTTCAAGCTTATAAGCTATCATCAGTACGGTATAGCCAGGTGATGATGGGAACACACTGGATGAAGAAGCAAAAATACACAACAGGCAACCAGTATGCATTTTCAGCATCATTAGGAAGACCCTCAATTCATTCAGTTTGTTCCCATCTAACATTATTGTTAGTGAGGTTCGATACACTTGTACACTATGGATCCTGTCTTTTATTCAATATGTAAGTTTTAGTACGTTGGGCACGTTAACACTCAATCCGATGGGCTTCCATTGAGGTGTTCCGGAAGTTTGCGGTATGCTTCAATTGCCCGGTATGTGAATCTCTGCAGTCTCTTACAAGTATTGGCATGTGTGATATGTGGTAGTGGCTTACCTGTCTTGTTTCGTGTTTGTGGATAGAGGTATTTTCACCATTGCGATATTGTTCTTCATTAGTTCTCTTGTTATTTTATACGCTGCCTTGCACTGTTGTCTGAAGAATATTTATTTTACTGTCAATCGTTCCGTTTTATTATACACTTCTATTGTGGGTGTTAGTCTTGGTAGGTTTTCTGTTGCTTTTACTTCTTTATTGAGTAGCCTCCCTGCTCTTTCTAGATTGAATTCTGTACAGTTTCCCCATATAACTATGAGATATGTCAACTGACTCAATATCAAGGAGTTGTATATAGATGTTCTTGCAGGTGGAGGCAAGCTGCCACGCCATCTTATTGCTCCTAAGATGGCTACAATTTTATTCTATATTTCGTTGTTGTGGTCACTCCAGTTCAGTTTTTCATCTATTATTAATCCCAGATAGGTAGATTTTTCAACTTTTGCAATTCTTTTGCTATCTAAATTAATGTCAATTGTAATCGGTTTTTCGTTTTTTTTGTTTAACCATCATATATCTTAAGACGCATTACACAATTATCAATAGAAACCAACAGCCTACTCTATATTGCTTTTAACGAAGAAAAAGTAACCCAGCTGAAATCATAGAGTTTATTAAAAATGGTAAGATTCATCACGTGGTTCAATAAAATTGAGGGCTCTGTATCCAAGGGAGTAAATAAATATGCGTTTTGGGGCGCATAATATGTATAACTATGTTACATAGAATTGAAAGCTGTATACTTGTAATTCTTAGCTTTAACAATTAATGTGTAGATTATAAGATCCCTAATGTCTATACAAACCTTAACTGTTTATATAAGGTTGTCCTGAACGACCCCAAGACATGAAGCGAGTGTCCCGGTTCTGGTGCTTAGGTTAAGGTGATAATTAATATAAACACTCAGTGTTAATGGCAGCGAGTTATAAGTGCATATGTGTAATCTAGATGTGTAATATACGAAGGGTATAAAAATAGTCTGCAAAGAAGCCATTGAAAATGAAAATGACCGTGGTTAACTGAGTTCACCTCTAAGTCAGAACATACGCAAACAAAAAAAGTATTTAATTAGGAATAACACCTGTAACTATACTATACATATGAAATTTATCTTACATTTTAATAGCTGCTTTTTATGAGCAGGGTATCTAAATTTTTTTCATAAACTGTACCGGTAGAAATAATTATTATTGTTATTTATCAACTGATTGGTAATTGCTTTTATAAATTAACCTATACTTCACAGAATACTCGGAAATTTTTTTCAACCACCCTCTGCAGTTTTGCACACTGAAGAGAAATTAAGACGTCATTTGCGATACCTAGGTAACGATAGACCAAGTATGCCACTGTCTGAGTAAGTGATTATGTTTTATTAGAGCATCAAACATAATGCTCTTCAATTAGTTGGTTATTAGTTCTGAAATAAATCCGTGATTGGAGAAACTGTTTAAGGACAAGTATTCAATGTAATAAAACTCTTACATTAACAAGAGCATAAGTAAATAAACAAAAGCTTTATCAGAACATCAAACAGAATGCTCTTCAATTAGTTGATAATTAGTTCTGAAATAAATACGTCATTAGAGAAACTGTTTATGGACAAGGATTCACTGCAATAAAACTATTAAATAAAAATAACTGAAAAAATATGAATTTTTATTTAACGCTTCTTTGAATTCTACTGTACCAAATAGTGGACACAAAAATGAATATGGAAGTGTAGATAATTAATTTGGAACCTTGTAAACATTTACTAAATACTTTACACATATTCTGATAATGAAATATATATTTAATATATATATTTTAATTTCAAGGCAGGTTAGATGATTATTAGGGCTGCACAATATACAAAGAGGGCTGTTCTCAATTTTACATATTTAACGACAATAGGCATGGATGCAAAATGATAATGTTTTGTATCCTCCTACTATGTCGAAAAGCATAACTATTGGACAATTGATAGTCCCTTTATTATTCTTATTTTCAAAGGGGTAGACATTGATCCAATCCAATCCATAGCAGATGGTAGTGGAATTTTCCTTTACGTAATAGTAAAGGAATTTTTCACGCCCAAGGAGGTACCACCCCATACATGAAGGGGCCGGTGAAGTCCCAACGGACGTTTCCGGTTCTGGTGTATGAGTCGGTTATCCTTATAAGCAAAAATGATGATGGTTCCTCCTTGTACAAAATATTCCGGAGGCAAAATACCCCTCCATTCGGAACTCCGGGAGAGGGGTGTACAGGGGGCGCCAACATCAAGATTTAACATATCCTTTTCGAATATATGTGGCCTAAATTCTAACCTGAACTCCGTCCACCATTTCCTCCAGGCTAACAGGCCCCAACTCCTCTTCCTCACTGAAACCCAAATCAGTGCCAAAACAGCCACTAATCACCTCAATTTCCCGGGGTATGAGCTCCTTACTTCCTTTAGATTGCATGGAGGCGTGTGCGTATACGTACGTAGCAATCTACCCTGCACCAGACTCCCCAATTTAGAAGCTGGAAGAGAAGACATACTATGGATAAAACTCTCTCTCAGGGCTGCAACTAAATTCATCTGTTGCATTTACCGGTCACCTTCTGACAACAACTTTGTCCAGCTCTTTGACTACCTTTCTGAAAAAACCGACTATCTGATTCCTGAATATCCTTCCTCCGAGGTCACTATTCTTGGTCACTTCAATTTCCATAATAAGGAATGGCTAGGATCTTCAAAAACCGATCCACAAAGGAGATCAGCGGAGGCCTTTGCAGTCAGCAATTCTTTAGCCAATATGGTTCAGCAACCTACTTACTTTCCTCGTATCCCAACACACAGCTCAAATCCCTTGGATCTCCTTCTTACTACACAACCTGAATGCTATAAGATATCAGTCACCGCCCCCCTTGGTCGCCCAGACCACGGCATGGTCACTGCTTCCGGCGCAATGCAACCCGAGGTCACACAGTCATCACACCCACGTATCGTTTGGCACTACAACTCCGCAAACTGGGACGAAATGCGGGATTACTTTTTCTGATTTCCATGGGCGTCTGTCTGCTTCTCTCATCCTAACCCCTCTGATATCTCACAAAAAGTCACCGAAATTATCCAAGCTGGCATGGAATTATTTATCCCACGTACACAGAAAACCTCTTCAGCCACTCAAAAGCCCTGGTTCTCTAAATCCTGTGACAAAGCCAGACTTGAAAATGTCAAAGCTCACAAAACGCTTCTACACAATCCCAGTCAAGAAAATCGTCAAGCATTTAACGACGCAAGAAACCGCTATGTCCGCATTCTTTCTGAGGCAAAAAACTCGTTTAATAACCACATCAAAAACAAAGTCCTCTTAAGCTCCAACGGCGGCAAACTCTTCTGGACTCTTGCTAAATCTATTGGGAATAATTTCTGCAAAATCACGTTCCCACCTCTTGTCTCAGGGAATGAAATTGTTTCTACCGCCCTGGGCAAGGCTGAACTTTTTGCTTCGTTGTTCGCCGGCAATTCTACTCTCAACCCACCTCCAAATGTTCAACCACCAACAGTCCCCAATGTCGCGCATAAAATGACGGATATCATTTTCAAAACTAAAAAGGTACGAAAGATGCTCTCTTCTCTCAATACAAGGAAAGCCTCTGGCCTTGACGAGATCCCAGCAATTATTCTCAAAAAATGCGCACCAGAGCTTGCTCCTGTCCTGACTCGCCTGTTTCAGATATCTTATAATAAAGGCATAGTCCCTAGTAACTGGAAAACTGCTCAAGTACAACCCATCCCCAAGAAAGGATCCAAAGCGCTTCCTAGCAACTACAGGCCTATTTATCTTCTTTCAGTCGTCTCTAAAGTGATGGAAAAGTATATAAACACCGAATTACTAAAATTTCTTGAAAAACACAGTCTAATCCACGACATGCAGTATGGATTCCGTCAGCGCAGATCGACTGCCGACCTCCTTTCCTTTGTCACCCATTCTTGGAACAAGTTCATGGAACAACACGGTGAATCCCAGATTGTTGCTATAGACATATCCAAAGCATTCGACCAGGTCTGGTACGCAGCGCTGCTTAATAAACTTCCGGCCTATGGCCTACCACCAAAACTCTGTATGTGGACAGCAAATTTCCTCTCCAACAGGAGCATATCTGTTGTTGTGGATGGCCATTCCTCTAAACTGTATACAATTAATGTAGGAGTTCCTCAAGGTTCAGCTTTAGCCCCTACTTTGTTTCTTCTCCACATCAGTGACCTCCTCTCTAGCACATCCAACCCAGTTCACAGCTACGCGGACGACAGCACCCTTCATTCAAATATACAATATTCTAAGCCTGTCTCTTTAGCCCAATTAGATGAGGATCGCAGAATCATGGAGGGTTCTGTCTCTGTGGATCTCCAAAAAATATTAGACTGGGGAAGTAGAAATCTTGTACAATTCAACTCCACCAAAACTAAGTCTTGCTTTCTTTCTCACAAGAGATACACCAGCCCTGGACCCATCACAATGAACAACCAAGTTATTCAAAGTAATGAGTCCTTTTCTCTTGTTGGCATTTCTGTGGATCGAAATCTTAATTGGCACCAACATATCACATCAATTGCAGAAGCGGCTGCTAAGAAATTAGGTTTCCTCTTCCGGGCTCGCAAATACTTTTCACCAGGCCAAACCTCGAATACTGCTCCCACATCTGGGGTGCCGCTGTCGCTTCTACTCTCGCTATCCTGGACTCCATTCAAAAGAAAGCTATACGTCTCATCGGTGACCCTACCCTCACCAAAAGGCTGCCATCCCTTGCCCACCGACGTGCCGTTGGTGACCCCTCTCTCTCTCTTTTATAGATATCTGCACGGGCACTGCTCAGAGAAGCTTTCCTCCATAGTTCCCCCACCTGCTGCCCCCAACAGATCTACCAGGGGAACAGAGCGAATGCACCCTTTTACTGTCCAGGTCACCAGACATAGAACATCTTGTTATGCCCGCTCTTTTGTCCCGAGGACTTCCAAGTTGTGGAATTCCTTGCCGGCACATGTTTTTCCTTCTCCTCCGAACCTCCAAACCTTCAAGTCCAGAATTAACAAGCTGCCTCTTTCCTCCTTGTCAACACCCAGGGTACGATAGTATTTAGGCTGTAAGCCCTCGTGGTGTGTTGTTGACATTAAATTTTTTTTACATTAATCAATCAACGTAACTAACCATTCGGTGGCCACGTCCTAGGGGTTGTTATCATTTAATTTAGAGTTTTGAATTACTGCCTATAGACAATAGATTACATACAGACACAAAGAAACTATAAAGTCCTATGGATTATAACAATTCTAAAACGGAAAGCTTCTTTAATTCTTGAATATAGTTAATGACAGTATTATCACAAAAAAATTAATTAGCCACTCACAATTTTCAGTCTAACATTTTGAGTCTACAAAATATCGGAAGTCAATCTACAATCCCCCCCCCCCCAAATATACCTTTGCCGAGAGGACAAAAAATTTTTTGGCAATACTTGTGCCTCAGCTTTGACAGCTGCTCGAGTCCTACCCAGACTCGTTATGATAATTGCTTAGTGTCAGCAATACACCCCCATCTGGATTATTTATTGTCGAATCTTCATTAACTTCGTAACTCCTAATCACTTTCCAAAAACAATTTTCGAAAAGATAAATATTTCTACAAGGTATTCTGTAAAGGAAAACGTTTCCGTAAAGGAAATACCTGTTAATCTAACAAATCGTTATTGTCATTTGCAATATTAATTGTTTTACTCTTATCCTTAGCTAGCTTCTAAGGGACTTGACATCGTCGTTGTGGCTCACTAGACACCGAGATTTATTAAATAGCGTTGGCGATAGAATTAAGTGCGACCTTGTTCATCACCCCTCACCCTCTTGCCGGCTAGTTCAACACAACCTGCGTCATCCTCGACGTTGTATCCTTTTCGCGCAATGGGCTTCCCATAGAAAGAGGGAGAGAGATAGAGAAAAAGCGATGGGATGTAAATTGCGCGCATTTGAACCATTTTACCATCTCAGTTGTTTACTGCGTCATACGATACCGGCCTAACGCAATTCTTCGAAGTCTATTTGTAGAAATTACATTTTACGGCCCCTTTGCTGTACTCTACCTCGTTTTATGATTGTTAATGCTTTAAAACTTTCATGTATGGACTTAAACTTAAAAGCAATATTTATTTTACCGTAGCAAAACTTCATATGAATATTTAGAATAATTTTCACCACAGATTTTAAATTATCTCACTTCTAAACGTCGCAGAGTCTGGGATATACATAATTAAACATTCAATGAAAAGCTTCTCACTAGACCACAAAATTTATTAAATTTCCCTACGCGTTTCGGCCAACTGTAGCCACCTTCAGGGGTAAATCTTGAAAAACGATAAAAAGCTCTGTCAGAAAACGTTGTTTTCTGGTAGGCAATGGTGTTGGTTAGAGCAAGACACCCAAGACACTCAATGGAGAAACGTCAAGGTTAAAGTCTAAAGTCAAACAGTAAAACAAGCTAAAAAAGCTACAGTAAAAGCTAAAAATCTACAGTAAAACTAAAAACAGTTACAGCAACACAAGCTAAAGGCTAAAAGAGAGCTAGGGATGCAGTCAAAGTGAAATTAAAATATTAGAGCAAACTGACAAACACAGTAAGTTGATGAAAAAGTTTAAAAGTCTATTGCAAAATTAAAGCTGTGGAGTCAACTGACAGAGTAAGCACACAACAGGAGGCAAACACAATCAAGCAAAAACCCCATGAGAACTCTTAAGGAGTGTAGAGTTCGTAAATTAACCAATCAACAAAATGGCTTTCCTATACTGACTTCAATTTTTGAAAATTGAAGGAGATCGGGTTTATAGCATGGGTCGCATTTGATAAGAAAGTCTTGCCTGATAATTTGGCTCCGACCAGGGTAAGGTTCCTTGGTAGTGGATGTGTTCTGTAAAACGGAGAGGAAAGAAGATCAGGCGAAGGCGTGAATTGTATATGTTTGCTAACAGTAAATTTTTTAAACAGCGGAAACCATGGTTGGGTAGGTTAACAGGGCACGACTAGGATACCTACAGCCTTATCCTGAATTATTTTTTGCGAAGGGAGGAAAAGCGTAAAAATATGATGCTCTCAGTCGACAGTAAACACGCCGACGCAGAGGGATTCCGGGTCTGTGTGCCAAGATATATTCTTTTCGCATTTATTGTTGCTATGTGATGCAAAAAGGTCCGTTTCCGGCGTACCAAAGGTATTGACCAATTGATCAAAGGCTATTTGATACAAGAATCATTCGGTTTCCGAACTCGTGCGTCGAGATACGTGGCCTGCTATAACGTTGTCTCTTTGGAACTAATGTAGGACGCGACAAGTCACACTTTCTTTTGTTCACAGCACTGCCATATTTCCTTCGCGAAGGAACAAAGTTTTGGAAACTGTATGCTTCCAGTTCTATTGACATACGCAATGGCAGTTGTGTTGTTGCACTGCAATAGTATACTATGATTATTAACTCCGCGGGCGTAACATTGAAGTTAATAAAAAATGGCTTGTAATTCTAACAGGTTTATATGCCATCTGTGATTTAGTCCAAAACACATATGTTCGTTCTGAGCCACAAAATGCACCTCATCAAGTAAGCGAAGCATCAGTAAATATTTGCAAATTGAATTTATTAGGTTTTATATTATCGAAGGCGTGGGGGGAATTTGTTAGCCACCACGATATATCCGTTTGAAGATGGGTGAGAATTTTCATTCGTGCGTTAAAGTTCATTAAACTTGGTTAAAGAGCGAAAAACTTTGTTCGCTCCAACCACTTGGTGTATAGGAGGCCACACTTTACGGCTGGACAAGCGGCTACCAAAATGCCGAGATACTTTACCAGGTCTCGAATCTTTCGTTCCTAGAGACTGAGATAGTCTAAAGATAATGCAATAAGAGTTTACCTCTCTTCAGAGGGAAGCTAGATTATTAGATTAGCGCTATCGAGTATAAACCCTAGACACTTCCTGCAAGTGCTTGGGATGAGGCAACTTTTCTCCCTGTTTATTATAATTCCAAGGGATTGTAAAAAACGAATACAAGTATTAGTGTTATCGATGCAAATACTATATGACTCGCCAAATACCAGGAAGTCGTCTAGATAGTTGACAAGAAAAATATCAAGGGGGCGTAGATATGAAACTACTGGTTTGATAAGTTTAGTAAAACAGAAGAGGGCTGAATTCCCATCGCAACACACGTCAACTGATAGCTTTGAGCCTGAAATTCAAATATGAGGTACGGTTGGTGTCTGGGTTGTGATGTATATGTCCTTTTAAGTCAGTCTAATGGTAGGTTGGATATCCTCAATCTTGAAATGTGGAGAAATAATGTACTTGTTAAGGTATTCAAGGTAAGGATATATCTATATCCCCGGGATTTGTCCGCTAAGAAAATAGGGGAAACAACTTGCTGTGGGCATCGACCACATTTAGTTAACACTCCTGACCTTAATACATCACTTCCTGCTGACTTCATTAAGGTCACTTCACTTGGGAGCAGGTGGTTAGTAACAGGTGGTCTGTCGTAAGGGCATACTTTTAAACGAAAGTTTGTATCCTTGAATGCAAGATAATACTGTTTTATTTGAGGCGACTGTTGCCCAAGCATGGTAAAACAGTTGTAAGCGACCGGTAAAAACTGTTGGACTTACCTTTAACGTCTCCTCCATTGTTGAGACTGTCTGTCTTGCTTTGCAGAAAACTGTCCTTTGGTGTGCATCACTTCCCTCCGGTTGTGTGACGGGCGCTGCCGGTTTAAAAAGCTGGGTCCTCTGGGTGGTCCTGCTCCCCCCGTCGTTTCCTCGAGGGACCAGGAGTAGTACTGCTCTGTGCCCAAAGATGTATTATAGTGACCGTTGGATGCAAGTCCTGGCCTGCCTTTTCCAGAATTTTTATATTTTTGACACGCTCTCCCCGGACTATGTAAAAATTCCCCAGAAGAAAGATTCTCCGGCAGATCTTTTACTGGTTTTATCAGAAGTGGAGAGAGCAGACGCTTCCGTGTTTTGGAAATATTGTGGAATAACCCACAGAAGATACGACTAGAGTCTGCCAAGGAGGACAAAAGGAGGTCTTTATTTGGTTGCGGAATACCGGCTGTGTGTTACACAATAAAAGTAAAAGCCCTTCCCAGGGCACTCAAGCCTCTACCCAATTATTGTTGGTAGCCACAATATGTGGAATCTTGAGTGTGATGGGTTGTTGACATTATGGATTTAACCTTTGGATTTATTTTAGGGGCTTCCAAGCAGGCATGGTTACTGGGAAGGGTGTCTTTTGTAAGCCCTGGGTCAGTACAGAGGACTAGCGGGGGGCTAGAGCCGAATGAAGCGTGAAGTATGAGAGACGTGGCTTGGTAGGGTCAGCCGCTAACAGGTGAAGGGTGTCCTAGGAAAGGTCGATGCCATCAGGAAAAAGTAAAACATCGTCCGGGGCCGATAGTACCAGCACGGGCTCCGCGATTGAGTCCCTCTCTGTATTGACTGTGGATCCCTCGGCATGCTTGGGTGGAGCATCCACATTCTGCACCTGTGAACCCCGACCTGCTCGAAGGGAGACTGTGCCGTGTCACCAAAATCTCTGAGACGGTCCGACACACACAGTGTGCGACCCCGGATGTATCGAGATACAGCTTGTAATCTTTTAAATGGAATACGATTTAACAACAGGTAGTTTGGTTAAGCAGGTCCGGTCAACCGACCTGATAGGTCCTCTGATTTCACTACCTTTGATTATTTCTTTTGGGATCTTATAAAAGGCAAAGTGACATCGATTGCACCTGCAGCTTTAGATGATATGAAAAAACAGAAGCCGTTTTGACTGCTTATTAATGACACCTGAAATGTTGCAGTATGTACGAGATTCATGGAGAAAATGGGTGCAAAGTATTTGCAAGTTGAAGAGGACATTTCGAACAGTTTTTCATACATGGCAGACAATAAATCAGTTGGAATTTAATTGTTAAGATTTTCTGTATTTTTCCTAATAAATCATAGCTTCGTAACTCGAAAAGCAAATAGAAGGCTTTTGTGCACATAAAATCTATTTGTTCGCGTAGATTCAAAATTTATAAAAAATATATCACCCCATTTAAAAATCAAAAGTTCCCCTGACACTTGTAAGAAAAACTCGCCCCGTAGAACATAAAATATAATACACAGTTTCACCCCACCCTGCACTAATCGTCATTTATATCAGTATTTTACATGTCACTCCCTTTCCACCCATCTTCTGTTGTATATGTGTTTAAAAAATATAATCGACATTGCAAGTGTCCTGATATGCTTTCTTTTCAAGGTCAGATAAATTGCCTCCAGCCTTTCCATATTTTATATAAGCAAATAATAAACATTTTTATAATATGCGATTCCCAGAAGAAGCATAATTTTATTATATTAATGGCCGTTGGTTTTGCTTTTAGGAGAGGGCGCAAGTCCGTTAGTCCCGTGTACTATGCAATATTCGGTACGTTAACAATATCTACCGTTCCACAGAAAGGAAGGAGTTGGTCAAAATTTCCCGGATGGTGAGCTGAAATTGCTCTCTGGCGTCAGTGACTGCCCATAGTTTAACATTTTTATTATAATAAGAATTATTATTATAAATCTCGAGGAGTTGAAAACACGTATAATAAATGAATGTAAGTTTATTTGCCCGAAGTAACTAGAAACGGTCAAAATGAGTTTCAATTTCATTTAGCGCAAATAGAGAAGATTTTGAGCTTTTTTTTTAAAGAAAATGTATTAAATGATCAATTTTTTGTAAACGAAACTCAAAGCAATGTCTATCAGTAAATGTTTGCAAAAAAATTGAATAATGTAGAGCCCCGGACTTTTGAATTTTAAAAAATCTTGTATGTATGTATCACAGCGATAACTCAAAAAAATGGGCCGATTTTGATAAAATTTGGCAGGTACCTTACTTTTATAAGTGGCTTTACCAAGGAAAATAGTACCAGGTTTTCTGAGAAAATTGTGGCTTCCCCTTGAGAATTTTTTTTTATCTCCGAAAAAAACAAAGCTATGGTAACCAAATTGGGTACGTAGGTTAGCGTTATAAAAAGTAAACTATAAAGCATAATCTAAATCTCTATGTTAAAAAAAGTTATAGCCATTTAATAAAAAATATTTGGTGCCATATCATTCACATGAAAATTCACTACATAACACACTTCCTGCTTCCAGACCTTATTGTTTTCATTTTTAAAATAATTGAACGTATTTTTTAATCGTTGAATTTTCGCAATTTTGTTGTCCTTTATAAAATTACCGATTGTCATTTCTCATATGTTGGACACACTGTATAATATATTTCTTTAAAACCGCAACTTGAAATATTAATTATCCGAGCTTTTTTTTCAAGAGAAGCGGTATTTGCCTAAGTGAATTTATTCTAAGTTACAAATTGGCACTCTATATAATAATATATAATTCTAAAAAAATATTAAAACCATAGTGTTCTTTTAGTAAAAGACATTTTCTAACAAGATTACATAAAATGTGTCTAACCATACTTTTCCTTAACATCATCGCATAATTTCCTTCATTAAGTCAGAATTTGTTTTCGTATTTCCGAGTCTCGTGTTGACCTACATGCGTTTAGAATTTTTATTAGTCAAAGCTGCTAGTCTTGCAAGCAGTCAGCGGGAACAAGAGTAGGATATACGACCACAGCGGGTCAAAGCATCTAGCAGTAAACTGAGCGACAATTCGGTGTAAGGGGAGACTACTAAACCATAGTTCCTCTAATTATTCAAGACTGCTGCTTTACATTCTGGAAATACAGTCATGGACTTCAAGGTTGGCAATGCCGCTGGCACGAGACAATGTACATAAACACTTATTTACAAATTCCACAGACACCTGACTCACTTTTAAAAGAGACCAATGGGAATTGGTTACGCAGGTTGGAGATTGTAACTTAATTATCGCTTTTTTCATCATTGTATTAACTTTCTTACGCATTTTTAAATAATAATGTCTTATGGACCTTACCTCAAAGTTTAAAACTGTGGATAATAAGCCACAGACAATACAAACGTTACAATTATGTTTCAAAGAACAAGATGAGTCAATAAATAATTATTATATCATTTGTTATATTGTGGAGGCGGATACTGGATGTAAATCCATTGTAAACTTAGATAAATAAACAAATGCATTTACACTATTTTATTGAACATATAACTGCAGTTTCGCTGAAGTTCGACGTTCAATAAAATAGTCTAAATCAATTTGTTAATTTATCTAAATTATATCATTTGTTCGACTTTAAACCTTTGCAAAGGAACCAATCTCAGAAGGTTATTAACTTAAAAATTGCGAATCGGATGTGGGTATACAAGTATGTGTGCGTGTGTAGGTGTGTACCACGAGCTTTAGACAGTCGTTTTAAAAACCTGAGATAGTGTCACTATTTTTGGCAAACACAATTTCTGTGAATAAATGGTAAATACGTCCAACGTTTTACTTGAATCCGACATCTGGGCGCAAGTTCCGTGAAATTCTTAACAACGAACTGCGCATCTGACATTATTCTGTAGGATGTGTGGTTATTTATGTATTAATAAACAATAGACATTAGCAACTAGGTGTGTCCATCTTTGTGCGGTTATGTTTTCTCTGTTAACATGATTATGATACTTTGATATAATTCAAGCGCCTCTGTAAAAAGTAAAATTAGTTAAAATTAAAAACTATTCAAAATTCTTGAAATTCTGATTTTGAGGATTGGTGATGTAAACAAGACAAAACTATCCTACCGTCATTGTATACAAGCATTGTTTTATGTTTTTTTTAGTTAAAATTTAATGACACTAGATTCAACAAAAAATGGTTTTTAATATTTTAATACAATCAAGATGGATACCGCAGGCATAGTTTAATATGGCTACCGTTGTAACATTATTGACCTGAAAGTTAATGTATCTATATATATATATATATATATATATATATATATATATATATATATATATATATATATATATATATATATATAACTTATATACGTACACACCGGAGAGACATATAGGAATGATTATATAGTGTTTTTGATCTTTGATTCCATAATATATAGACATAAATAGAGCGAAAATAAGTAAATAAACATAAACATATGGCAGCTGACCGTGTTGCCAATGCTTCATTCCATTGGAATGAAAAGGGATGTATTGTGTTAAAGGGGTAAACGTGGTGATTTTCAGTCAGCAGCTTTTCTTCCATATAGCAGTAGCCGATGAAGTTGTCATACGTTTTTAGGATTTGCACAGAGACTGTGACTGAACAATAAAACTTTTATTAATTGAGTTCATCAACTGAAACACCTTCAACATTCATAGATTGATTTAACTGCCGTACACTTTGACTTTGAAAACATTTTTATTTAAAGTCAGATTTTATGGGTATTTTCAACTTTGATGTAGACAATTTGACTTGGAAGACCACTTCTGCAGTAGTTATGACTATACGGCTAATCAGAAAGCCATTTTAGGTTATATCTTAATGCCCGAAATATTTCCTGTGTTGTATTGCAGTTAGATTGGTAATATATATGTAATCTGGACTTCATAACAAGACCTCCAATTTACTATACCACAGAGACGCATTGTAAGTTAATATTCTGTAATAAATTACCTTAAAATAGGTATTGTAGGTATTTGGACTTAGTAGTCAGTTTTCAGTCCAATTTAGGGCACACTTCGACCTAAAAATTACCGAGTGTGGAACTGAAACTCAAAATTATATTCAAGTATATTTATAGGTAAAATTGAACCAAATTTTTACCAATTTAGTTACTTGTAAGTTACTGACTTTGGAGTAAATAATAGTCAAAAATATAAATTGTAGTGATTATTACAATCAAGCCAACATGTTGGTTAATTATAACTAAATTACAAGTTCGCTATGTTACTTGGACTCGAGTGCTGGTCAATATGCCTTTATTTTTTGCCTGGAAACGTACTGGGTTTGACTCACATGGTTCCCCTTTTACTATTTCACTACATTTTGTGAAATTCACATTAAACGAGGTTCTGACACTGAATTGAGCGGGTTGGATGTTTGCACGTTACTTCCTTCGGAGGGGGCGTAAAGCCGACGGTTCAGCATCCAGACAATGTTGGGCACCTTAAAGATCCCGATCCTCCTTACAGAAAGCATGGGTTAGGCAAAACTTGCAGGATAGTGAGGTGAAACTGCTTCCTGGCGTCGATGATTGGCCATAGTCGCAAGACTTGACCGCCGGTAAAGAAACAAACAAACAAACACACACAGACACTCACCCACACAAAAATTTCATTGAAGTTTTTGAAAACTTTCAGAAAAAATCTCATGCAAGATGTGGTTCTTGAAAGCCTGTTGATTGACAGCTGACTTTTCCTAGATATATATATATATATATATATATATATATATATATATATATATATATATATATATATATATATATATATATATATATATATGTGTGTGTGTGTGTGTGTGTGTGTGTGTGTGTGTGTGTGTGTGTGTGTGTGTGTGTATATAGGTATATATTCTTCCAGTCATCTGCGCTTGCTGTGATATCACGGTGATTAAACAACTATTGTGGTTTTATATAGCTGGAATATGACCTTAGATTTGCATTCTAAGGTGAGATTTAAGAAGGAAGACCTGCATTTGAAAATAAGACAAACATAAAGTTTATAACACTAAGTGAAATGGCTTGGCAAAATAGAAAATCCGACATTTATATTTTACAGAAACACACGTATGTAAATATGGATGAGACCCAAAGCAAATTTGAGGTGTTGTGCAAGGTGAACATGCTGCAAAGGATGTAGAAATTCAAACTGTAAAAAATTCACCTTACACAAGTCCATAGAAAGAAGACCTCCTTACCAGCCGTTCCTGGCCACCAACTGACCACACCGATGAAAAACTTCCAGTTTGCCCAATTGAAAAAAAAAAAACGCTAAATAATAACGCAATCTGATCTGTTATTAAAATTAATAAATAAAGTCTATAACTTAAACTACTGCCAAAGTATCACATAAAGCGTCAGTTTCAAATTAATTTTTTGCAAATATTAAATTGAATGACGATTGAAGCTGAAACTTAAGGATTTCTAACTTCTTATGATATTTCTACTACATAACCATATTCATTTCAGGTTTTTGATCTAGAACATGTCAATTCTGACGTTTTGAATAGCGACTTTGACCATTTGAGGAGAAAAACTGTATTTTACTTTAAAGCTTATAACTTTTCTTTTTTTTTAACGTATAAATCCAAGTTTGGGTGCATGGTTTTCTTTTTATGATATAAATCAGCGTTCCAAGTTTGGTCGCCATAGCTTTGTCACTTCTGAAAATATAAACATTTTCTGAAAGAAAAGACAAATACTAAATTATCCGGGAAAAACTAGTCCTCTTTTCTTGGATAACAAACGTGTCCAAGCCACTTGCAAAAGGAAGGTACTCACTAAACTATCAAAATCGGCCCATTATGTTTTGAGTTACCGGTGCGACAAATATATATATATATATATATATATATATATATATATATATATATATATATATATATATATATATATATATATATATATATATATATATATATATGTCACACCGATAACTCAAAAAATAATGGGCTGATTTTGATGAAATCTGGTAGCGCTCATTTAAAAAAAAATTCAAAATAAAAAAATCTCGATCTCCTTATTAGTGAATTTCTTCAAAGAAAATTGGCTAAAAATGGATAACAATAATGCCTAATATAATTTATCCGATATTAGAAGCAAAAAAGATAACAAATATGTTCCGATAAATTATTTTGGAATCATCTCAGAAAACATTTATAAACGCCAGTACAAATAAAAACTGGCTTTTAAATCTTACCACACGAAGCGCCACTTGCTGTTCAACGTGAAAAAAACCCATGGGTTTTGGCAAAATCTGGAATTTATAAATTAGCTTGTATGTACATATTCAGACGCAGTTTATACCTGACAAACTTCTAGTAGCTTTAATACAAAAACGAGGAACATATTTCTGCACTTAAAAATAACCACGCTGACAAACATGCATTTGAAAAACATATTATCGAGACTCAAAACAGACCCACAGTAAATCCGCAAAGAACCACCAAATTTGTGTAACGAAAAGCGCAAACTTCACTTTCTAAAGCTTTGGAAGTAAAAAGACACACACACACACATACACACACACACGCACGCACGCACGCACGCACGCACGCACAACACTATCTTGTTTTGAATGAGAAAACTAATTTGGTGGATTCTTCTTTGCTGGAAACTCTTATTTGTAATTAAATATATCGTAATAGGTTGATGTATGTCGATTTTTTCGTTACCATAATTCTAGAGCCGCTCCTGGTCTAACTTAATATTTATACAGTGATTAAAAATTCCGGTCTTCTGGATTGCTGTTTTACTTAAACACTTTTTGTTATATCTTTTTAATAAATAACTTACACAGTTCCTAAAACTCCCATTTTTAAAGCAGATTTCAATAAATAAGGCGAATTTATAACCCTGCTTATTAAGCTGAATTTTAAAAGGGTGGTGACTTAATATAATTTGTCACCGTTGTTAATCTCTGCCGCCGCGAGTGAAATAAATTCACCGGCGGGAACTTGGTTTAAATTGCTGCACCGAAAATTGATCATGATGGTTTTCATGGAATGAAAAGAAATAATTAGTGTTCAAAAATGTAAGATCTTGGTCAAGCCTTATCGGCGTAAACATTGTGTCGATCAACTAGCTATTGTAACACGACGATTTGCAGTTGCTTGTACAAAACTTTCGATAGATACACAGCCCATTTATATACAGTTCGTTTTCAAAGTAATGAATGCATGTAGTTTTTACGTTATTAGTAATTTTCAAGTCAAATGCTTAAAGAGCCTAAATTATATTTTTCAAATATCCCTTTTCAAGTAAAAATGTTACACCCCTCTTTCAAAGGGCAACTACCCTTACAAGATTTTTAACTAGATAGCGGGGTTATGTCATAAACTGTTTTAAGACAAAGTTAATTCTCCATTCGACGCTTTAAAATTTTCCAATTTGCATGCTATGCAATGGTTTTAAAAAGAAAAGGAATACATTGTTTTCCTGGTAAGTATTTTATTCAAAAGAAAATAGCGAGGCAGGTTAATTTTAATTTTAAAAAGTGGTACTACCTCAACATTTTTATTTTTAAAATGTCAATTTGTGATCAATTTAGATAATGAACAGTGTTAGGAATTTTGTTTTGCGATCGGCAAGTCATTTTCATGACAAATTATTTCTATCAGTTAAAAAACTTGCATATTTATATTTTCATTACCAAATCTTCATCAATATACTTTTAGAGAAAAGTAACGAATTTTCCAAAATACGGTTCAAATGAACACAATTTAGTGCCACTAGACCCCACTTTTAAGGTAAGTTTCCAAGTTTATATATATATATATATATATATATATATATATATATATATATATATATATATATATATATATATATATATATATATATATATATATATATATATATTGGAATATTGCACTACACTGTAATCACTTTTAAATATGCACTGTATTTGTTTGCTGTACGTTTGTGATTTCTTATTTTCTTATTGGTTTGCATGGACTGCAGTTTCGAACCGTCCCGGTTCATCATCACCACGCTACTGACTGTTATCGCTCCTGTGTGGTCTACGTCTGAGATTGTACGTGGCGCTTACGCCGTGTATTTCTATTGGTCGGTTTACTGTTCTCTGATTGGTTGTGCCTTCGGACTGTGTCGTGTGTATCGGTCTCCTGTCTTGATCACTGTGGTTTGATAATTTGTCTATTTGTATGGCCTTTATTAAGTCTTGTTTAAATATTTGTACTTGGATTTTTTCTGGCATTAATTGTTTCTTATTGTTTGTTTGTTGAATGTAGTATTGTTCCCAGATTTCCATTTTTTTTGTGGTCTTTGACATGTTTCATTAGTTGTAATTGGGTGATGCCTGCTTTTTGGTGTTTTGTCTTGTGAATGTGTGTAGCTACATTTGATTTGTGGCTAGGTATGTGTATTTTATCTAATGCTGTTATATGTTCCTTGGATCTTGTTTATATTGATTTTTTTGTCATTCCTATATATTTTTTATTGCATGTATTACATTCTATTTGATATATTCCGTTTAATTCATGTGGGTTGTGTTCTTTTTTTTATATTTATTTTGTTTATTATTTGGTTATTGGTTTTGTAGCTCATTTTTAAGTCATGTTGTTTGAGTGTTTGTGTTATTTTTTTGATGTGGTGGTTATAAGTGAATGTTGTGTATTTTGTGTTTGTTTCTGGTGTTTTGTTTTCGGTTTTGTTGATTTGTTTGTTTTTGATTTGTTTTACTAGCTTTTCTATTGTTTTCTTCTTGTATCCATTTGTGGTGGACAAAGGTGGGTAAAGGAAATATGTAAGGACACTCTAAGGCCTCAATCTGCCTACTCCTTAGAGTGGTGGACAAAGGTAGGTAAAGGAAATATGTAAGGACACTCAAAGGCCTGAATCTGCCCACTCCTTATATCGCTCTAAGGAGTAGGCAGATTGAGGCCTTAGAGTGTTCTTACATATTTCCTTTACGTACCTTTGTCCACCACTCTAAGGAGTAGGCAGATTGAGGTTTTAGAGTGTCCTTACATATTTCCTTTACCTCTTGAAAATGGCTCCAAAACAGGAGCCGAAACGTCGAGTTTCCATAAATTCTGGACGCGGTTTAACCCGAGAACCAAGCATGTCTCATATATATATATATATATATATATATATATATATATATATATATATATATATATATATATATATATATATATATATATATATGTATATATATATATATATATATATATATTCGAACAAATATAGCTCTCAGGATTGAATATGGTGAAGATTTGAGCGCTAATGTGTTAAATGTTTACTCCGATATCTAAGTCAAATTGACCGAATCGAGTAAAGAAAAAGTGCAAGAAACAGTTAGATAGTGAGAATATTGGCAGGAGATCTTAGGTAATTGAGAAGATAAATAAATACCACAGCCACCGTGAGTAAATTGAATTTAAAGTACTGTTTAAAGGTTAGGGGCATTGGAGCATAAGGTTCAAAGTTGAGTGCAGTGTCTTTATTGATAAGCTGAAAGAATACAACCGATATTATAATTCAGCCGCCGACGACGTCTGGATAGGCAACACGTTAAACAGCAAAGTGTAAGGAGAGTTGTATAAGATGGGTGACAGTGAAGACTATTCTGCTGATGAGGGAAAACGCAAGGCTTTTCCAATATCTGATATTTTCCAAAGAAGTAAGAAAATGGCACGAACACCAGAAAAAAATATGAAAAGCGAGAGTAATAAGTTGGATATAATGTTAAACATGCTAACGGATTTAACAGAGAAGATAACCAAAATAGAAGACAAACAAGATAAAATTATAGCTGAGATGAAAGTGATTAAAGAAGAAAATAAAAACATGAAAATGGAAAATGATCAATTAAGAAAAGAGGTAAAGGATATTAAAAAGAAATTAAATATTCTAGAAGAGGAGAAGAAAAGAAAGAATATAGTTATACAGGGGCTAAAAATGAACACAAACGATGCAAAAAGTTTAAAAGAGAACATGGGTATTTTTTTGAAACAGAATTTAGAAGTAAATGTTGAAATAAAACAAGCTAGGAGACTCAGTGAAAAGGTTTGTCTTGTTGAACGAACTTTATAAAATAGAGGAGAAAATAGAAATTATGAGAAATAAATATAAATTAAAAAATTACAAGAATGAGATTGTGTATATAAATGATGATATGTCGAGGGAAGAGAGAAAAATTCAAAACGAATTGAGAAACGTAGCAAAAGATGAAAGAGCCAAAGGTAGAACTGTCAAGATTGGGTTTAAGAAGTTAATAGTCGAGGGACAGCTTTGGAAATGGGATGAAGAAAATGGCCTGGTTAAACAGGTAGAATATAATAGTGGTACGCATGAGACAAAAAATTAGGCAAGAATGAGTGGAAAAAGGGAACTGAACAGGCGAAGAAAAGGGCTACGTATACGGAAAAAGATGTTGGCATGTCAATAAGGGCTAGGGAGTTGTATAGGGACACGAGAGGAGCAAACGCAAATACCAATAAAGATAAAGAACACAGTAACCAAACAGGGAAATACCAGGTGAAACCGAAAACCGAGTATCTAAATCTGGGTACGTGGAACGTAAGGGGTTTGTATGAAGAGGGTGCTTTGAATAATCTAATTATGGAGGTCAATAAATATAGTATGCAAGTAGTGGCGTTACAGGAAACACACTTGAAAGGAAATGATATACAAAGGGTTGGAAACTATATCCTATTTACAAGTGGTAGTGATATGAGAAGGTATGGAGTCGCATTCTTAATAAGCGAAAAGCTACAAGATAAAGTTAAATGTTTCAAACCAAAGTCAGACAGACTATGTTCCATAAGAATTAAGGCAGAAGATAAGATGATTAGTATTGTAAATATGCATGCTCCAACAGAAGAAAAAGAAGAAGAAGTGAAAGATCAGTACTACGAAGAGCTGGAAAAAACGCTAGAAGATATACCAAAAAATGACGTGATAATTTTGATGGGAGACGCAAATGCAAAGATAGGCAATGAAGACATATATAAGTCAATAACAGGAGGTGAAAGTAAACATACGGCGAGTAATGACAATGGAGTAAGGTTGATATCTTTAGCAATAGAACAGAATATGAAAATAATGAGTACACACTTTAGAAGAAGAGATATACATAAGGGAACATGGACGATACCGGGACAAAATAAAACAAATCAAATAGATCACTTGTTAATAAAGGAAGAACATGCTTGGCTAATCACCAATGTGAAAACACGTAGGGGTGCGGAAGCTGATTCAGATCACTTCTTGGTAAAGGCTGTTTTAAGATTCCCAGATACGATTAAACAGACACAAAAAAGGAGGGCAGAAACTAGATACAATGTTAATGATCTACGAAAAGAAGAAATAGCCCTCAACTACAAGAAAAGAATAGACAAAGCTTATAGTAGTGATATGTTCCTGAATACAGACGGCATTGAAGAAAAATGGGAAAAGATAGAAAAGACGGTGACTGAGGCAACGAAAGCAACCCTGGAAAAGAGACGAAAACAAATAAAAAAGTACTGGATGAATGAAGAATGTAAAGCCGCACTAAAAAAAAGAGCAGTATTAAGACATCAAATGCTTCAGGCGCAAACGGAGGAAAACCTAGAAAAATATAACGAACAAAGAAAGAGAACAAAAAATATGTGTAGAACCCAGAAACGAAAATTTCTGGAAGACAAAATAAAAAATATTGAATATAAATATCAAAAAAATGAAATACGTAACTTCTACAAAGACGTGAAAGATATAAAAAGAGGCCACCAAAGCAGAGCAGTGTTCTTTAAGGATAAGGAAGGCAATTTGCTTGGAAACGATAAAGACATATGCAGAAGATGGAAAGAACATTTCGAAGAACTGCATAATGATGGAGATGAAGAAGAACTGAAAGAGTGTCATCAAGAGTTTTATGAAGAGGAAGAAGTTACAGAAGATCCAACGAAGCAAGAAATAGAAGAAATTATACAAACAATGAAAAACAACAAGAGTCCAGGTGAAAATGGCATTATGGCCGAAAATTTTAAATACGGAGGGACTGCTTTGGTTGCCATGATGTATGAGCTAATAAAAGAAATTTGGAAAACAAAAGAAATGCCAAAAAAATGGAATAAGACCATCATGGTAACTTTATTTAAGAAAGGAGATATAACAGAATGCACCAACTATAGGGGGATAGCGTTACCAGATGTGGCCTACAAAATTTTAGCAACACTAATAAAGAAACGGCTAGAAAAATATATAGAGCCTTTGCTAGGGGAATATCAGGCTGGTTTTCGGAAGGGTAGGTCGACAGTTGACCAGATATGTCTGCTAAAGCAGGTTTTGACAGGCTGTTACGAGTACGAGATTCCAGTACACATGATCTTTGTCGACTTTAAGACCGCCTACGATTCAGTGAAAAGAAGTAAAGTAGTTGATATACTTAGAGAGTTCAGAGTACCCGAGTATATTGTGAAACTGGTAATAATGACACTATGTAACACCACGTGCGCAGTAAGGGTAAACGGAAATCTGACAGAAGAGTTTGATGTGAGAAGAGGAGTGAGGCAGGGAGATCCGCTGTCAACGTTACTATTCAATATAGTTCTGGAGAAAGTGATAAGAGAGAGTGGTATAAACAGAACTGGGAGCTTGTTTGACAGGAGTCATCAGTGCCTTGCTTATGCGGATGATATATTGTTACTGGCCAGAAATAGAAAAGAGCTGGAAAGTATCACTAGAAGTTTGGTGGAAGTAGCAGACAGTGTGGGACTTCAAATAAATAAGGACAAGAGCAAGTATATGGCAATTAAAAAGACTAAAGTGACTAATAGTGAACCTTTTACAGTGAAATTGCGAGGGGAGAGAGTCATAGAGTTCGAAGAGGTTAATAATTACATGTACTTAGGTGTATTAGTAGACAATAGATGTGATGAGGAGGTAGAAATTAACCTAAGGATAGCAAAAGCCAACAGATGTGCGGGAGGGCTTAACAGCTTCCTTAGATCAAAGAACATCTCGCGTGCTGCGAAACTCAGAGTATATAGGACTGTGATAAGACCAACCTTGGCATATGGTTGTGAAGCATGGACAATGAACCGAAGACTGGAGGACAGAATAGCGATATGGGAGAGAAAGGTACTACGCAGAATCTTCGGAGGCAAGAAAGTAGATGGCATGTGGGAAAGACGTCCAAATGTGGAAGTGTATGAAATGTATGGAGAACCGCCGGTGTCTCAACTGGTTAAGGCACGCAGACTACAGTGGCTGGGACATATAGAACGAATGGGTGTGGAGAGAATGGTGAAGAAGTGTGTCTGGTCAAATCCAGAGGGTAGAAGGAAGAGGGGAAGACCAAGAAAAAGATGGCTTGATGCAGCACAACAAGACTTGCTAGAAAAAGGAGTCCAAAACTGGAAGACGATTGCACTGGATAGGAAGCAATGGAAATGTATTACCAAGCTATGGGCCTAAATGGCCTGTGAATGCTTCATATATATATATATATATATATATATATATATATATATATATATATATATATATATATATATATAATATACAGGGTGGCCCATTGAAAACCAGCTGGCAGACATACCTCCCAGGAAAATATTTTGTCGAAAAACCTGACACACGTCAAGTTTGCTTGGGAGTGGGACAACTTTTCACGCAAAAAGTATAGCCCACACCCTCCTAAGCTGGTGTGTCACCTTCGGATTTTTTTCAAATGGGAATAGGGGTTACTTGACAGCTCGTTGAAACGAGCTTTTGATTTCCTATACACTGCTCTTTTATTTTTGAAATTCGGTCTATTCGTTTAGAAGATATGGATTTTCGAAATATTACTAATGCGTTACTCATGAAATTGTTTATGCTTGATTTGGGCCTCACCAGCGTCCATTACAAGATAAAAATTATATTAAAGGTTTGCGTAGGTAATAAATAGTTATTTAGAATAAGGTGCTCGAAAACTTGATAGATGAAAAATTCGGTTGTGATTATTGCTTCGCATTGTTGAGTAGATTTATATAATCACTTGTTATGGTGTATTCAATTTCCGAAACAGTTTAAATTGTGGGCATTTTTTAATCATGAAAATGCAAACGAAACAGCACGTGTAATCAATAACCTGGGTCCTGATAGGCGTGTTCATCATAACTACGTTCTGGAGTTGCTACGCAAGTTCCATGAAACTGGATCAGTGGCTAATAAGAAACGAAATCCTGAATGTGAATTTCCTATGTTAAATGATGCCACAAAGCTGGAAGTGATAGGTCAAGTTAGTGCAGATCCAACATTAAGTACACAAAATTAGTTGACATTACTAATCTACGTAGAACGACAATTCAACAAATTCTGAAAAAAAAAAGTTTCATTCATATAAAATCCAGCTAGTCCAGGAATTAAATGATCTTCATTACGGCCGGCCCTTGGAATTTTGCGAAACTATTTCCCAAAGGCGGATTGACAACATAGAAATTTTGTTTTAGCACTTATTTTTCAGCCAAAAATTCTTTCTTTCTGAATGGCCCCGTATATCGTGATAATTGCTGGTTCTGTTCAGGTGAAAATCCTCGTGTTCTCCAAACTCAAACTGCATAAAACATCAATGTTTGGGCGGGTCTTTTTGATGATCACATCGTTGAACCAATCTTTATAGCCGACACCTTGACAGGAGAACGGTATTTGGAAATATTGGAAGAGTTGGTTTACCCTATGCTAATTGTTATTGTTGAGAACGACGAGAGATAGTCGGAGCAACATTTATTTTTCCAACAAGATGGTGCTCCACCGCATTATGCTGTTACTGTTAGGGAGTTTTTGGATACACATTTTTTCGGTCAATGAATAGGTTAAAGAGGTTGTAGAATTGCCAGCCCGATCTCCAGACCTATCCCATTCTGACTTTTTGTGGGGGCATTTAAAACAAAAAATGTATGATACCGAGTGCGATTCACTGGAAGAGTTACGACAGCTCATTATTGATGAATGCCGGAGAATTACTCCTCAAATGCTTGCAAATGTTAGACAAAAATCTGGACAAAATTTACACAATTATATGGAAGTTGGTGATGCTCAATTTGAACATTTATTGGATCAATGTTTAATTCGTGGGTATGTTGGTTTCTTGGTTTAATAATATGGTTGGTCCTAATTCTTTTCAACATTTACTACAATACTATGCTAAGTTTTTAAGTAAAACTATTTAGTTTTTTCATTTCTCGGGAAATTCATTAGTGGTATTTCAAAATTCCATATCTTCTAAACGAATAGAACGAGTTTCAGAAATAAAAAAAAACGTATAGGGATCAAAAGCTCATTTTAACGAGCTATCACATGACCCCCATTCCTATTTAAAAAGATTTAAGGGATGATACCCCGCTTAGGAGTGTTGGGCTATACTTTTTGCGTCAAAAGTTGTTCCCTTCACAAACAAGCTTGTTGTGTTTCAGGTTTTTTTCGACAAAATCTTTACATGGCAGTTATGGTTGCCAGCTCGTTTTCAATGGGCCACACTGTATATTAACTTATATATATATATATATATATATATATATATATATATATATATATATATATATACATATATATATATATATATATATATATATATATATATATATATATATATATATATATATATATATATATATATATATATATATATATATATATATATATATATATATATATATATATATATATATATATATATATATATATATATATATATATATATACATAACATGAAATATGCCTCGAGGAGATAAGGTGTGCGTAACTACGGTAAATCTACACATTATTTATTATATTTTACTTAAATGAAATTCGCGTGTGCAGAAATTTGAATAACGAATAGTTTACGGATTTGCTTCGGAATTTAACTTATACAGAGTGTTGCATTACTTTAGAACCATACTATAGATCTTGCATAATGTGCAGATTTTATGTTCATAAATTATCCATCATGTATTGTAATCAACAGCGCTAAGCAAACAGGAAATATGTGTATACCTGCCAAGGGCACTTCAGAAACTTACGAAAGTTATAAGCAATTATAATTATCGATGTAGTGATTCTAAACACTCTTGGTAGGCAAACAGTTCCCCCATTACTAATTCTGATAGTTAGAAATGGAGTCAATATTATCACTAGGTGAAGCTTGAATGCGTTATCCATGAAATTTAACGAGAACCTTAAATATGAGAGCAGCAAATTACGATTGGTTGCCTGGAGTTTAATATAACAGTCATATTTACTGTTTGGAGTTGAGATACTGGGGAGTTTATGGAAAACTGTGTTGAATTCACAGTCACTCAATTTATGCCCTTACTTTTATTTACACTCCTTCAGGTATTGTATAGTAATAAAATTTTATATTACCTTTTGCGAGGCTCGGTAAATTACAAATTCCAGAAATCCATAAATGGTCGAATTTGCAAGATTTTATGTCTTGGAGGAGATTTGAGGCGGGGTTAATGTTACAACGGATAACATTACTTTGGTCACATGGCGTATATTTTTCAATTAAGTACTTTACGGTCGTTAAATCTGCTATAAAGTTGAGAATGAGGCAGTAGAGAAATTAATTTCTTGCCTTATTGTGTACCACACGTGATAGAAAAACGAAATATATAAACGCTCGAGTTCGCAGAAGTTTTGAGCTTTATAAAATTTAACATTATAGCACCCCCTTAGTAAACAGTCAACTTTTAATAAACTATTGTGTATAAAATTAGAAATTAATTATTTCGCAAAGGGTTTTTGTAACGACATATATTTACCCTATCAGTGAATTTTCATCAAGAAAATTCACTAATAGAGAGGTATCGATGGTGAGACTTTCGGAAAATTTAACCTGGAATCCATTTCCATGGTCAGTTAAAAACTTATATATATATATATATATATATATATATATATATATATATATATATATATATATATATATATATATATATATATATCCAACCGATAACTCAAAAAATTTGGAAATTACCCTTGTTTTGTTAATGACTTGGATGAGTTCGTTCATTAGATCTTAACTCCCAATTTTTCCTAACCAAAAAATTATTATAACTCATATTCTTTAAGTAATTGAAACGAAAATTTACAACTTAAAAGAACATAGACAGACGTGGTTGTGTGTCAATTTGCATGTTTTTTTGCTCAAAGAAAAATAAAGTTATTCGAAATTAATATTTATATAACCCTCAATATCTATGCAATATCTACAATGTTGGACAAAGACAGATGACGCTACCTGCACTGATATGCTATTTAAATAAATGGTATGATGAAATCGATACCTCTCTGATAAAAATTCGCTAAAAGTAAACCATGCACCGAGATTTAGATCTCTAAGTTAAAAGAAAAAAAAAGTTACAAGCATTCAAAGGACAATATTTTGGATATCACTGGATACCAGAAAAACGCACAAGACCAAAAGATTTTGTGTTGATAACAAAATCTACTCTATATTACAGACAAAGATTAAGTATTTTTAGGAAGGGTCAAGAAATACCAGCAACATTATTTTGAAAATTGTAGTTTTCTTCTCAAAACGTCAAAGTAGCGACTTAAAACGTCAAAAAAGGCAATTTTCAGAGTCTGCAACGAGTACGGGTTACGTCGAATTAATGTCGTTTAAAGTGTGTTTTACAAAGTATCAGCTTCAACCGTCCTTCATTTAAATCTTTACATAAAATTTATTTTAAATATATCCTGTTTTTGATGTTTTCGCAGTAGCTTCAGTTATATGGTTTTGATCGAATAGTCTATTATTTTTAGCGAATTTTCGTAGAAAATGGCTTTTGAAGAAACCGCGACTTGTGAATTTTAAAAAGATTTCCTCAAATGAGCACGAACCAGGCCCTCTAGAATCCACGTACAGGGTCAGTTTTCATTTTTATCTGTTTACATATATACTGGGTGGCAAATTACTAGCGTAGCTCAATACATCCGTTATTAGTCAATATGCGAGAAAAAATTAAATCGGCTAAATATAGGGTTGAGCTGCATGTAATAAATTTATTTCGGCACTCACAGGTGGCCCATAAATCGTTGGTAAGACGATTTTTTAAAAGTTAACCCCTATATTATTGCAGTTTTGCATTTTCCATCGGATTATAATGCATGTTCGCATGCAAAAATGTATATCGTTTATTGTTTCTAAGTTATTTGAATTGTTTTGCAACTTTTTACCTTTTTGGTACATTACAAAAATAGTGATACGGTGTTTTTACAAATAGATAGCGGAACCCCATGAAAATAATACGTTTAGAGAAGGTTTCTTTTATGTTACTCGTCGACAAAATCTAGATGTCACATACAGGCGCTCCCAAATAGTGGCTCAAACTACCGTAACTCAATAGTTTTGCCTGCTGTATAACCCTCCCTATACCTAAAGACTCTAGATTTGAAAATATTTACATTTATAATCGCATACCATCATTCAGGTAGAGATCAGTATTATTTTTATTTGAGTTTTAACTCAATTGTAATAGCTGATCATATTATGTGATTATTTAGCATTAAAATAGTTAAATTAACTTTGGTACAAAAAACGTGGGAAATTATTTAAAAAAAATTTATGCTTACATTTTCATAATATCTAAGTACTTGTTTGATAAATCGTTTTCATAAATGTCAAATGTAAATTCAAAATGACTGACTGAAATTACGTTATATTATTATTGACACACTGTGACACTATAATATTAGTATTTGTTTCCGCTTATATTTTATTTTACTCCCACGGGTTCAAATTTCCATGAAAAGTTAAAAATAATAATTTGTTTAAATTCTCTTCTCTTATTTTAATTACAGATTACGTAACTATATAGTTCGAATTTTATTTATCTTTCTTAGTAGATTTTCATGTAAAAAAACGCTTAGTCAAGTTTAGAAGAATTTTTGTTGATATTTTCGAAAAATAACATCTACGTTGTTAATTAATAATACATATTTTATAAGTTATTGTTTTTTTTTAATTTTCATGTAAAAACATTGTTTTGAAAATTTTCTTAAAAAATATAATTTTCATGTAACATTACGCACCTAAGGCAATTTTTGTGAAAAAAATTGCGAACTTTCGTAAAAGAACTTAATAAATTTTCATGTGCCAATTTTTTTTTGGAATTTTTGTCAAAAAGCTTTTTGTGAATAATTATATTTTCGCAGGTGTGTAAATAGCTGGAAGAGGTTCGTTGGCCAGAAAAATCGCACCAGTTATTTCGGGAACATTTTAAGTTGATTTTCGGAAAATTTTTGTACTCTTTTGAACAATAAAGTTATTTTGATGAAATGTGGTACATTTTTTCCACTATATAGGTTATATTGGTAACCAAATTTGACACATTTCATTTAAAAAAACTTATTTGTACTTAAAAATATTTTTATGAAAATTTGCTACCATAACCCTCTTTACGATTTAGGAATTTTATTGTACGTGTATCCTTACAAATTAAATTAAAAATGCTTTTCTGGCACTACTTTAAAGGGCCTGTAGGTCATTCTGGAAGCATTCTCGGACTCTGTCAAAATTAACTGTAATATACTTTAGTGAATTTTCATTAAGAAAATTCACTAATAGAGAGTCGATGGTGAGACTTTCGAAAAATTTCTTCAAATAAGCACGAATTAGGCCCTTCTGAACACCTTTTCGTTGTCAGTTAAAATGTTTATATACATATATATATATATATATATATATATATATATATATATATATATATATATATATATATATATATATATATATATATATATATATATATATATATATATATATATATATATATATATATATATATATATATATATATATATATATATATATATATATATATATATAACCGATAACTCCAAAAATACTTCACTGATTCGGACCAAATTTGGAAATTACCCTTAATGGCTTGGATGAGTTCGTTCAGCAAATCTTAACGGGCAATTTTTCTTAAAACGCAATATCTCTCAAATTTACTAAGTGATTGAAACAAAAATTTACTACTTAAGAGAACATTAACAGATATGGTTGTGTACCAATTTCCAAGTCGTTTGATCAAAGGAAAATAAAGTTATCCGAAATTAATAATAAAATAATCCTCGACATCACTTCAGATTGTATAAGCCAATATCTACAATTTTGGAGAAAGACAGATGACATTATCTCTTCTGCTATGCTACTTAAATAAATTGTAGATAAAATCTAAACAATGGAAGTGATTGCAAAAGATCAGACATTGTGAGATACGACAGGGCCGCCATCTCGGTGCAGGACCAGGTAGTATGTTGTCACGACGACTCTAGTTTACACAAACTTTTATAGATAGAGCTAGTTTGCGTCCATAATCCCTAAATATTAGCATGCGAATTTATACTAATAAATTAAAAAATTAATGACAGTGATTCAATTTGTTTAAAAGCAATCTAGAACGACGTTTCATTATGTCTAAATATTAAGCTTCCCATTCTTCACGTTCACGGTATTTAAAATTAAAAGCCATCTCTCTCTCTCTCTCTCAGCTTAATCTGACCACATGTAGCTATTTGTCACAGAGAGGCGTGTACGCTTGCGCTCTGCGCATCGCATAACCTGGAAATCGACTCCGCTCTTGTGAATTATCAATACCAGCGTTGTAAATATTCGGATGATATGCATTCATATGAAATAATGTTCGGAATAATCATCCGATGACGTTTTTATATTAATAAGGGTATGTTGTATTTATATTTAGCGCGGTATGGGATGAAATAATAGATGCCATATAGTAGTAAGTAATAGTAATAACGTACACGTGATAAATATAATTTTGTTTTATTATTATTGTCCAGGGAATACCAAGGTATTTTTATAAATATATAGGATAAGTTCGTGTTAAGTTTTTTAATTAATAAAATGTAATGGTGACCAATAACTAATTCAAAAAGATTATGTGGTGTTCATTATTTCACTTTTATTAATAAAAATTTATTCAATAACTGCACCAGCAGAAAACATTTGGTTTAAATTCAACTTGGCGTTTTAACAAACCACTGTGTAATCTAATTGACACAATTAAAAATAAATAAGCAGGTTATACTGTAATAGAATACATAATACAAACCATATAAGAAAACGTTCGATTACCGTTATACAATATTGCGGGTACGGGGTACGTAGAGGTTAAGCAGGTTTAGATTAATATTTGTTGTTACAAATTAGGAATACTAATACCAACACTAGCTAATACCTTATGATATAAACAGTTTAAGTGCGTTATAGTAGCGAATTTTCATAAAAATATTTCATATGGGATATCCAAATTTCCCATTACGTAAACTAGAATCTTAAGTTATGATACATAGTAAAACCTATATAAAAGCAGCGTGGATACTAAATTAAAAAATAGCACAATGAGCTTCACAGATAATTACAAATTTGTTTTAAAAAACCTTTTGTGTAATTTTGTTTGCTGAAACTATTGTGTTGATTAAAACCGATCATCCAAGCGATGAATACGGAAAAATACTTACCTGCCACTTATAATTTCATAGATGCATTCCGTGTGTAAATAAGAATTAAATTTTCGGTAAATTTGCAGATTAGTACATAGGGGGTGCTTAGAAAAATATTTCCAAAAATGTGCTTAGAACCCTTTCTGGATTCCCAAACCACAAGAAGAATTTCTTGCAAACAGCTCACAAGAAAGTTACGGGACCAAGTGTCAATAGGAGTGCTAAGCGGAGAAGAATATAAAAAGCAAATGTAAGCGGAAAGTGTGAAAGAAACAGATTAGTTGGATCTCTTTAAGCTGCCTTTATCCCATATTGCAGTTATACCTTCTTAAAATCCTGTTTACCGCACGCAGAACTTCTGTATTCACCGCAGGTCCCGTAAATTTCTGAGTGGTTGCTCAAAAGGAATTCGTCTTGTTTACATTGTTCTCGTTTATGCATTGAGGGTGATTGTACGCACGCAGAAGGGAAAGGAGAACCCCCGCGACGAAGTAGCGAACCAAGATTTTCAATTTATGTTTGAATTGTCATCTCACATTTATTTAAATATTTTCTAAAAATGATTTTGAGGTTACCTTGTTTTGCAGTCATAGTAAGCTGCAATATTTTATCATTTAAAAAAAATATGGATACAGCAACCGTAAATAAGTATTGGAAAGGGTCTCGGTGCAGCAAGTAGGTTATGGTAGAAAATTCTCGTAAAAATATTTCAAATTCGATAGCTCAATAAATTTCCCATTAAGCTAGAATCTTTAATCTTGCACCATAGTAACACCTCTGTAAACGCACCAAGGGTATTAAACTAAAGAAAAATAACATAATGAGCTTCGCGAATAACTATAAATTTGTTTTAAAATCCTTTTTTGTTGTTTATTGTTTACAAAAACTGGATGGGTTCACAAAATAAACCATCCAAGCAATTAGTAAGGAAAAATACCTGCCATATTTATAATTTGACAGGTACATTCCCTTTGTAAATAATTTTTTTTCTGAAAAACTTTTGTAACTTTATTAAAATTTTTAACACAATTTTTTAAAGACACCTGCAGTACTTATATATAATATATAAGACCAAATTTTAATTTTTTAGCTCCATATACAATATAATTTTTTTCAAATAATCGCTAACTGGGACTCTAGAACTGATTTACAAAATCCGTTTGAATTTAAATATTTAGTTTTAATAATATATCTTACTAATAGTGTACAATTCTTATGAAAATTCACCACTATAACGCACTCGCTGCGTCCCGAACTTTTTTTTTGGCTCATACCTTAAAATTTGTGGTCACCATATTTGGAGACCTTGTATATGATCAAAGTTTAAGACTGTCTGATCTAGATAACTAAGATCAGAAAATTGTAGACTCGTTTTTCACCCTTAATATAATTCTCACAGAAAGCACTGACCCAAAAGCACTTACATGGTTTCATTATTTATGATCTTAAGTTACAACATAAGGTATGTCAAACTAAGTTTTATGGGTAACGTTACAACTCTGTTTGAAGCTAGTACTTTATCTGCTAGTACTACATCTCTAAAGTTAAGAAAGCTCGCCATTGATCACTTGTACTATTCGGCCATACATTACTAAGATTAAAAACAAGTCATTGTATCCCTCAGTAGTGCAATGTTTTATTTTCGGAAACGAGTTGATTTGTTGTTCTTGCGTTGAACATTAACCCCGATATACTTGGAAAACGGAATAAGAGACTACATTCTTTCTCTTGAGATGCAACTGAACTTGTTCGAATAAATTCAGTGGAGGCAGAAAGAGAAAAGATTGCTAAATCTGGTAGAGAGCAGACGGCAGACAGCGATCTTTCGCTGTATGTGTTAGCATTTTTATTCGTCGCCGTCAAGTTTGGAACTTCTAATCCCCCTAAACCGAATGTTGTTTATGTATGTTCTCATACATTCAGTCCGTGTAACTATTTGGAATTTCAAATGACTGAGGGAATCCCTTTCAATGCTCTCCCATACATCAGAATATTGAAAGGTTAAGCTTGTGCTGATAATCTGAAATCTACTTACCTAAAATGATTCGCTGAATCAAAAGGTAGATGAGGGCTAGTGATTTTCGGATTCATTTACCCAATTCCCTGGATAACTACCGAAATTTACGACGCCGAATCGATATTAGTTAGGTACACGATGTGGTTAATACAAATTTATGAGATATGAAATGTGAGTCCACTATTTAAATTATAATTGGACGGCTTTTTGCGGAAAGGAACCAACCCACAAATTCTAAATTTTAAGATTACAGTATAGGAATATATAATGAGTGGTAATATTTTCTGCAAAAAAAGACTCAAGCCACACAGTAGTACGTAGCGCCATCTATGAGCTAATGAACCGAAATATAAAATAAGTTCAATGGATGCATATCATGCAAAAAGAACCCAAGCGGTTTGGTTCCTTTCTGCATAATAAGTGTCTGTCATCAGTTAGTTGTTTACAATATGAATAATAGCAAATCTCGAAGAATTATTTTGATGGCAATAAATAAATATTGCTGGAGAAGAAAAGGACGGCAATAACTTTAACAGGTAAATAATACATATAATTTTTTTACATAGAGTGCTCAATAGAGCATTAGATAGCACTTTACACTAAGTATAAAATTCTATTAATAAGATAGTAGCCTATGTTATGTTTATCTTATTTACCGTGTCTTATAGCAAGTCATAAGGTATGGCCGGTATGTTCACAATAAGCAATTGACTTATATGTATATATATTTTACTATGTTATATAACTAAACACAAAAAAAATAAACTAAAAAAAGTCTGGACGCAGCGTTATGGCAGTGAATTTTCATAGAAATGATCTGGCACCTAATTTTTTTTTATACATTTTCTTATTGTAACTTGGAAATCTAAATTTTGGCATGTGGTTTACTTTTTATATTGTAAACCTACCTACCAAATTTGGTTCTCATAGCTTTTCTATTTTATGAGATAAAAGTTTATTTCGAAAGATAACTCTATATATATATATATATATATATATATATATATATATATATATATATATATATATATATATATATATATATATATATATATATATATACACAATACGCGGCCATATCGGCCAAAAGCATCATCGCTTCGGCACCAACCCCCAAACGACCTTGCGATGAAGCTTTTTTTATAGAGGTCTCTCCTCGCAATGCCGGCCGATTAAGGCAAGCATTCCCGGCCCTTCTAAGACATGACTAGGTAGGGTTACGGTCTTACATTCCTCATGACTGAGGGATGGAGCCCACCTCGTTTCTCTGTCGAGCTTGCGAGCGGCCATGGCGGAGTTTATATATATATATATATATATATATATATATATATATATATATATATATATATATATATATATATATATATATATAGCTCGGCAGAGAAAGGAGGTGGGCTCCATCCCTCAGTCATGAGGAATGTACGGTATTACATTCCTCATGACTGAGGGATGGAGCCCACCTCCTTTCTCCGATGAGCTTGGGAGCGGCCATGGCGGAGTTTATATATATATATATATATATATATATATATATATATATATATATATATATATATATATATATATATATATATATATATATATATATATATATAGGCTGGCGCATTTCTATGGGAAAACTCAATATGTCCTTTATTAGACACAAAAAAAATCATGCTAATTATAGGCCGTCTTGATCTGCATCTTGCAAAACTGATTTGACAATCAAAGAGTGACCTATAGGTCATTGGTGATTAAACTTTTTTTTTTTTTAATGGAACACTTAATATTATTACATCGAATTATAATGCCTATTTGTAAGGAAAAAAAATGATATCGTTTACCTTTTCCGAGTTATTTCAATTGTTTGCAATTTTTCAAGTCTTTGGCACATGTCAAAAATGTTATGCGGCCTTTTGACCAATAGATAGTGGGGTTCCATGAAAATGACACATTCAAGGAGATTTTCGTTTATACTAATTGCCAAAAAAAAAACAACCAGATGGCATACACAAGGAAGCTCTCAAATAGTGGCTTAATTTGAAAAAATTCAAACTGTTATAACTCAATTTTTTCAGATGGAATAGCTTATTTTACTTAACTTTTAATTAAATATTATATAATTTGAATTTTATGTATTGTGTCAGCAAAGGTTCGTGTGAAATATATCAGTCAGTTTCCGCAAAATCATTTTCTGTCAAATCGTTGTGAGATGTTAGTGATTAATAAGTAATGTTTAATAAGTTAGTGTAAAAAATGTTTGTGAATTCACTTGAAAAACAAATGGAATATTTGGAATGAGAAACATTTGTATGAGAATACACAACCGTAACGCACTTGCTGTGTCCAGAATTTTTTATTTTTTTATTTTTTTAAATTTTTCTAGCCTCTGTGGTATATTGAAGACAAAATATGAATTGGGTAAAATACAGGACAAGCTCACGATTTTTAAGACATATTTTATAATTAATATACACGATACACAATATATTATTATTATTATTTCTATTACTGTTGTTTTAGTTTTTCTAAAAACATCATATAAATAAAAATCTATGTAAATTCAGACAATAAAAAAGTTTCTCATATGTTATGGAGTATGAGGAAAGCGATTTCGAGTACACAAATAAAACATTTGCAACTAGGTGAAATTATTTTACTACTTTAAAATTATCTTTCTTGGTACTTAGATATTTTTCGTTTTCTTTAGGTAGTAGTATTGTGTTAATTATGATTTTATTGTCTTATTTGAAGGTACATTCTGGATCTAAAAAAGCTCAGGACGCAGCAAGTGCGTTATGGTAGTGAATTTTTATTAAATGCTTCAAATTAAAATAACTTAATTTTCTATAAACTTAGAGAGTTTAATTTCAATACGTAGTAAGGTTTTTCCTAAGGCACGATATCCACAAAATTTCATTAAAATAACTTTGTAATTTTCGGAGAAAAAATTTTTTCGAAAGAAAATTTGAAATTTGAATAACTCAATTTTTTCTAAACTTAGAAAGTTGAATTTTGGTACGTAGTAAGGTTGAGGCAACATATATAGTAAATTTCATTGAAACAGCTTTGTTACTTTCGGAGAAAAAAAAATTTTTCGAAAGAAAACTCAAAATTTTTCCGGAAAACCCCGTCTGATTTTTCTGGATAACGAACTCATCCAAGCTATTAATAAAAGACAGGCACTTGCCAAGTTTCATCGAAATCGGTTAATTATTTTTTGAGTTATCATATATATATATATATATATATATATATATATATATATATATATATATATATATATATATATATATATATATATATATATATATATATAAACATATAAAAATTAAACCTATTTACAAATGAACTTTAATAAGATATTATGCTGTGACAATACCTCTCTCAAGCACCCTAAAATATAATCAAAATGTGCACAGTTATATATGTTTTATTTCTTTTTCCCTTGTCTTAATACACTACATATTTTATGACAATCGATTTAATTTACTTATTTGATTTCATAAATAGTCGGTTAATAGTGACTTGGAATGAAGTAGACACCACATCTTCAAACATATTAAGAGAATATGAGTAAATCAACAGCAACTGGGAATTAATTCGGTCAGTCGCCCAGCCACGTGGTTAAAAAACACTGTTTGTATGAGTGGTTACAACTCTACCTCTAAATAAAAGGACTGTAACAGCGGCAGAAGCAGAAGTCAATGGAAGGTGTGTGTATTCGGAAAGAAACTATTGACTATTAATAACAACAATTGACTAAAAACGCTGCGAGTTGTAAGGCAAAAATAATTATACTACAGAGGTGATAAATGACAATAAATTACAATAGGGTTATATATAATCGTAAATGCTTCCAATGATTAACAATCAGTGAATTCAGTATTATTGACATTTCTCGGAAACTTACAAATTAATTTCATGAGTCAATAAGAAAAGCATTGACTAACCAACAGCAACCACATACTTATGATTTAAACATAAATGTTTCAAATTTGAATACCTCAATTTTCTGTAACCCTAGAAAGCTGAATTTTGGCACATAGTTAGGTATTTCCCAAAGCAATATGTAGAGCAATATGTAGACCAAATTTTATCGAAATTTTCGGAAAAAAATTTTTTTTTTGAAAGAAAATTCAAAATTTTCCCGAAAAGCCCCGTCCGATTTTCGTGGCCAACGAACTCATCCAAGCCATTAATAAAAGAAAGGCACTTGCCGAGTTTCATCTAAATCGGTTAATTATTTTTTGAGTTATCAGACGGATACCTATATATATATATATATATATATATATATATATATATATATATATATATATATATATATATATATATATATATATATATATATATATATATATATATATATATATATATATATATATATATATATATATATATATATATATATATATATATATATATATATATATATATATATATATATATATATATATATATATAAACATATAAAAATTCAAACTGACCCCGGATATGGGTTCTAAGGGTCCTAATTCGCGCTCATATGAAATAATTCTTGCAAAGTCTCACCATCGATACCTCTCTATTAGAATTTTTTTAATAAAAATTCACTAAAAGAACATCTTTGGATTCTCAGAACATACATATAGTGTCAAAATTAAGAGATTTAAATATTTTTTCAACCTCTTTAATTTGACGCATAAACTCCGGTAAAGGATTAGATCATTTTCACAACTTTTTAATTTAAAATCGACCAGCCAATTCATTTTAAGCAGAAGAACTCTCACATGAACCCTGCGAGTAACGTGTGCATAATAGCAACGTATTCACAAGTTGACGTCACAGTTCTAGACGATAGCCACGCCTACGTCTGCGCGATGTCTTATCTCGTTTATTTTTATCATGATCCAAACCGTGCACCTCTGTGGTTATTCCATAAATAACCAGATTGTTTTTCTTTAGTTTTTTCTCCAAAAATTCATTTATTCGTTCTAAACCTGCATATTTGTGCTTTAACTCACTCAGCTCATTGGTAATCTCTATAAACCTTTGAATCAAACCATAGTTCTCACCTCTAATATCGTTTCTTATTTCCAGAGCTAAATTCCTAATTGAATTGGTTATACATTTTTCCAAATTTTTCTGCAAAGAATCAATTTGACTCTCCGAAATATGAGGCATAGTGAACTCCACTCAGTATTTATTTATCTGAAACCTTTTTCCAATAAAACACCTGCTTATCTTATCAGTAGCTGTGTGTGTGTGTTTTTTTTGTTTCTTTAACGTCGGCCTATTTCCGCGACTATGCCCAATCACCGACGCCAGGGAGCAGTTTCACTTCACTATCCTGGAAATTTTGCGGAACCCCTGTCTTTCTGTAAGGATGGTAGGAATCTTTAATGTGCATAACATCGCATGGACACGGGACCAACGGCTTTACCCCCCCCCCCCGGAGTAAGTGAGAGGAGTACTCTGGGATCGAACCCAGTACCATTCGGTTCAGAAGCACACGTTCTTACCCCTGTACCACCGAGGGTTTATCAGTAGCTGTAAACGCTGTATTGTTATTGCAAATGGTTTTTGTTCACACCAAATTTGTTTAGATAGTTAATTTTCTAGCCAACGAATCATCTTATCGATACAAAAACAACACTTATTATTGTTGAAGATGTTTAGGAAGTTAACTGATCAAAATTCTATTTTAACTCAAAATGTTTACCACTTATTTTGGTATAATTGAAACTGACACTGTGTATGCGTTATAGGTATTGTAGTTAGCGTTCAGTTGAAAAAAGAATTTTAAAATTCATACGTCACAATCCCCCATTATCGAATTTTTTTACGCAAATTCGGTAAGCGTGGTTTCGGTCGTTTTTTTATATAGAAGAGTGAGCCGGTAAGTGTAGTTATGTTTACTTATTAAAATAAATTGGTAAACAGTTATCTTTTTTACAAATTTACTACTGTGAGTATATTGTCCCTAATATATTTTTTTAATGCCAGTTTGGATATTAGGCATTTAAAAATTGAAGGTGAATTTCAAAACCGCCCAAAAATTAAATATCCAAGTTTTTAATCTAGATACTTTTTCCTTTAGACGCTTCCCTATCTGCTTTTCGCCATAGTGTATAACTGAATGTAAAACCGCCATAAAAAATCGTTATCGTGAAGAGAGTTATTAAAAAACTGTTCCCTGAATACGGGACAAAAATATGAGCTATAACAACTTTACTAAATTTAAAAATTATGGTTATAAAGGATAAATCTTTTGTAGGCCTTGGTCCTTTGATAAATCTTTATTAAGTCCCTCCAGAGGGAAAGCTCTGTATTAAAATCGTATTATTTAGAGAGTTATTGTCCTTGAAACACGCCCCCATCCAACAAGAGCTTAAGCTCATTATCCGTGACTGATGTACAAGGTGTTGTTTGATATTATGGTGTTACTAATAAACTATTAAGATATAATATAGCAGATAGAGTTTAAGATACGGGTGCAGATTATTATCCGGTTTCACAAACGCCTGTTTTTTTCTGCATCTGTTTTCGCCTTTTAATTATATTTATTTATACGCAATCATGACAATTGAAAATAAAAACCAGTTGCCAGGGTGGGATATCTTGTTAAAAAAATAATTTGAAAATAAAATAAAACAGTCTGGATACAGCAAGTGCCTTATGGTACTGAATTTTCATAAAAATAATCTACGCCTCTTTTTTTCACGAAATTTATATATTCTCCCAGGAATTGTAAATTTTGCCTGTAATATTCAATTGATTTTTTTAACGACGCACAATATTTTCGCCTTTTACAGTGCTTTGACATCCAGCGGCAACCGATTTATTTTTAATTGAATGCCTATAACTTTTTTGGTTTTAACTTAGAGATCTAGGTTTTGCACCTAACATACTTTTCATAACATTAACCATGTGTACCAAATTTAGTAGCATTGTTATTCTCGAAGATACAAAAATTTTTCGAATATATAATCAAATGATTCAAGCCACTTACAACAGGAAGCTACGTATCAAGTTTCATCAAATTTAGCGTATTATTATATGTTGAGTTATTGTTGTGATACACACACACACACGCATACACAAACACATGCAGCTTGTGCGGGCGGAGGTTACCTAGAAAAGACAATGGGCACACACCCAACACAGAGTGACAGGATCTGCCACCACCGGGAATCGAAGCCGGACACTCTGTGTAGGAGCCAAACACTCGTTCTACTACACCACGGGGAGTGTAAATATATATATATATATATATATATATATATATATATATATATATATATATATATATATATATATATATATATATATATATATATATATATATATATATATTCCGAAAGGTATCCGCGGTTATTGTTGTGAGATATAGTTGGTTCGCTGATTGAAGTCTTTTCAGAGTTTATTAAAATTCGATGTTTCGACTCTAATTTTGGAGCCATTTTTAAGGAGTTGATATGAAACATGAAAGAAAATAAACTTTAAGGCCTCAATCGCCTACTACTTAGAGCGGTGGGTAAGGATAAGTTGGGTTGTTGTAGCTCGCTTACGGGGCCTAAATCTCCCCACTTCCAAAATCTCGCTGGAGGTCGTCCCTAAGGTTCCACCGTAGACCTAAGAGATCCCTAATTCAGATTACTACCAACGCGTCAGAGAAAGGGTCTTATCGAAATAAATTTTCTTCAAATATTTTAGCAAAGTGAAGGAAAATGTTGAGGCATAAACTTAAGGCTTTGTGAAATACATTTCTTACGACATTTCTTCTACATAACCCGCATTAATTCCAATATGCTTGTTTAAATTCCATCAATTTTGACGTTTCAAATCCCGACGTGTTAATGAGAAGAACGATAAAATATTCAAAGTAATTTTTCTATTGTTTTTGACCTGTTGAATTCTGTTTAATATACACAGTATATTTTTGTAATATAAACCATACCAAATGTGGTTACTATAGCTTTGCTCTTTTCATACGAACAAAAACTTTTCCAAAGAAAATCCAAAATTCTCGTGCCGATTTACTTGTCTAACAAACATATCCAAGATACTTACAAAAAAGACACCTATCCATTAAGTTCCATCAAAATAGGCCAATTATTTTTTGAGTTATCGGTGTGACACCGCACATACACACACAAATATATATATATATATATATATATATATATATATATATATATATATATATATATATATATATATATATATAGATAGTGAGCTTTTTAAAGTGTTACAAGGGGATATCTCGAAAACGGTTTCAAATTTTGGTGAAGTAATACGGAGATGAGGGACAAACTTAATCATCTTTTTGGTATTCACCCTCTTCTCTATTTTAAGGGTTGGGTACAACTTTGGATTTTTAAATAGGGCGATGTGCTTTTTTTTATTAAATTATAATTTATTAGGTGAAAGTACAAAAAAATGTGCAATTAAATTTTAACTTGTGCATCGTCCGATATGTGTACGAAATTGTTCGCAATGCTCACCTTGAGCTCCCCAATGCTTTCACATACTTTTTCCAAATGAGTCCTGTACATACTGAAACATTTTAGGTGTCACTAAAGCGCAGGCCAAGCGAATTAGTTTTTCCTATGATCTAAAGTTGCAGATGCAATTGCAATCAGTTATATAACCCCAAAAGAAATAGTCAAGGGTGGTGAAATCTCGGGACCTATCAGGCCAGTTAACCTGAACTTCTCGACCAGTCCACCTGTTTTCAAATATTCCGTTCGAATGATTACAGGCCTGTATTGCATAATTAGGTGGAGCTCCAACCTGTTAAAACCACATGTCTGGGTTTATGTTTTGGTTTAATAATTGGGGTAATTGGTTTCTTAAAAAGATAGTGTTCATTTCTACATTTAAAAACTATTTAAAGAAATGCGGCCTGATAAATTTATTTCCGATTATACCACACCGGAGATTAATTGACCACGCATATTGATTTGGCAGAGTTCTCGTCCACTGGTGATTTTTCGACGACCAGTAGTGCATATTGTGTCTATTTACCTTAAAAGAACAAAATAAAAATTAATTTCCACTGATCCGGGAACATTTAAAATCCTACCTGTCACAGTTATGGAAAGTAGCTTCGTCAGAAAAACTAACATTGTTTAGGAAACGGTTATTTCCTTACATTGGTTTGGTGACCCACTTGTAAAATGTAACGCGATTTTCTCTTGTCCGTATAGATCTTTGTGCAGAGTAAGGCGATATGGGTAAAATTCCTAGAAGTGTAATATATTCACAACTAATTTTTAAATTATTTCAACACCTCTGGCAGACCGTCTGGTACTCACATGCAAGTCAACAGCTACCGCTCCAAAAACGAAAACTGCACTATTCTCGCCAGTTTTAGTTCTATTTCGAACAGGCAGTTTCGATTTTAAACTGCCAGTAGTACAACTTTTGGTTTCTAGCCTTCAAAATTCGATGTGAGATTCCCGATTATTAAAAAACCTCTCTGCGCACACTAGTACAGTTTTTATGTAGCCTTTTCTACACTCTTCCAAAATTAACAACATATCAACTTGCACATTAAAATTGTTTTCCATGTATAATTGAGCAATAAAGTAGGAATTAATCGTTAAAATCTCAATTGGCTTAAGTAAAAACAACGCGTCTCCATGAAAGCAACCATCAACGTTCATGGCAATTAAAATTTTTTATTTAGCTTTTAACTTCTATTAACTTTTCAACTAATAATTAAAAAGAGTCGTATGGAAATTGGATATCGTAACACATTTTTGGAGTCATAATTTGCATTTGTTAAAACGGAACCTGATTTGCGGCTTTACATGGCAAACGATTTAAATATCACACTGTCGTAATAATTTGCGATTAAATCTCGTACAAACCTGTATTTCAATTTAGCATTTAAATATTATTTAAAAGACAGAACCGACTTTTTAGGTCTTTAAGAACTGGCCTAATTGCAGAGATATCTCAATTGAATTTTTGTCACGTAAACCGTTAGGCTGCGTAACTACGGTTTAACGTTTACCTTGAGTGAGAGAGAACTCCTTTAAGATCTGGCAGACAGCTCTTTTACAATCGAATAGCTGTTGGAGAATCTGCATGAGACATGGGAATAAAGTAATTTTCACGTTTTTTGGACTAACTTTTCCCATAAAACGATGAATTGTGACTTTTTTGAGTTTAATTTAGGAATTTTATCATCCTTTCCTAAATTATACAACCCTTTTATTTGAATACACGTTCTCTCCATTAATGGAGCGTTTAATAACAGAAATTTAAATTAATACCAACCGGGCTTTAGAAATAGGTGGGTCGATATTATTAGAATCTTGGTATAACTGAGATAACGTGCCGTCCTCATAGAGGTTGTAACTGACTTATCAGAGCATGGTACTTTCATATGCTTTAATACGTTAAAAACTACACACAAAAACTTTAACATGTTGCTTAAAAGAGCGTTAAATAGCATCTTTGTTGTCTAATCGTAAACTGATAATAAGTGGATTTTATAATTCTTTTGATCTTGTATCCACTTTAAGCTTTTAACAAAAAATTGTTATGTTTTATAGTTCTACAAAATTAATGACAACTGATCTTACCACAAGTGACGCATACAAACAGCGAGTCTAATACAACTGAAAGAAAAAACTTAATTACTTTGTTGTATTCTGAATGTTTGTTTAACACAACGTTTATGACTAATTTTAACATAGCTGATAAAATTTAATAAGTCGATATTGTAAAGCCCTCGCAATACTATTTATTAGTTTTTAGTGAATTTTCGTAGAAAAAATTCACTAATGGGGAGATCCCGACTTTTGAATTTAGAAATTTTTTTTGCAAATGAGCGCGATCTAGGACCCCTAGAACCCATATACGGGGTCAGTTTCAATTTTTATATGTTTATATATATATATATATATATATATATATATATATATATATATATATATATATATATATATATATATATATATATATATATATATATATATATATATATGTATCACACCGATAACTCAAAAAATAATAAGCCGATTTTGATAAAATTTGGCATGTACCTTTTTTTTGTAAATGGCTTGGATAAGTTCGTTAGTCAGGAAAATCGGATGAGGTTTTCCGGGAAAATTTTGAGTTTTCATTCGAAAAAAATTCTTATCTCAAAAAGTAATAAGCCGATTTTAATAAAATTTGGCATGTACCTTCCTTTTGTAAATGGCTTTGACAAGTTCGTTAGTCAGGAAAATCGGATGAGGTTTTCCGAGAAAATTTTGAATTTTTATTCGAAAAAAATTCTTATCTCAAAAAGTAATAGGCAGATTTTAATAAAATTTGGCAGGTACCTTCCTTTTGTAAATCGCTTTGACAAGTTTGTTAGTCAGGAAAATCGGACGAGGTTTTCCGGGAAAATTTTGAGTTTTCATTCGAAAAAATTTTTTATCTCAAAGAATAATAGGCCGATTTTGATATAATTTGGCATGTACCTTCCTTTTGTAAATGGCTTTGATAAGTTCGTTAATCAGAAAAATCGGACGATGTTTTCCGGAAAAATTTTGAGTTTCCATTTGAAAAAAAATTTTATCTTAAAAAATAAAAAATCTATGATAACCAAATTTGGTAGGTAGGTTTACGATACAAAAAGTAAACTATACACCAAAATTTACATTTCTATGTTACAAGAAAAAAAAGTTATAATAAAATATTTTGTGCCAGATCATTTCTATGAAAATTCACTACCATAACGCACTTGCTGCGTCCAGGCTTTTTTATTATTAAAGAACATGAAAGTAACGGGAAGGTAATGAATTACTAAAGACTGAAAAACGCAGAAAAATTGGAAATGTTAAGCAAATAAACCAAGCTTGAGCATCTGCTGAGAAAGTATTGGGAAATAAACATGTGGAATCAAGAAAACCGTGGATTGCATGAGAAATGATTAAGTTAATGCAAAATAAATTATATCACAAAAATAATATTAAATGTAAAAATACAGAAGATCAAGGAGATATGGAGGTACAATATGTGCTTACCCATTTCGAGAGAAAAGCTGTGGTAGCCCGGTAAGACTTTCGACAAGGGAGAGCTTATTGTAGATCAAATAATAATAATTTCTTTGAAATACTTGAGCGAAAAAGAAGTATGGACCCAATTAGTGCCTATGGGAAAGAATTTTCATTAAAATATTTTAAACCACCGAAAATTGCACACAACCTAGCTTTAGGAATTATAAATTGTTTCGAGAATAACCTTTTTTTCTGGAATTATTGGTTTGATCGGGTTGGCCACAGAACTTATCCAAGCAATGAATTAAGAAACATAAATCATAGATTTAGCAGCATTTTGTAAATATATTCAACAAATTCGTCACCTAGCGCGACCGAACTGGTTTTTATAAGAAAAATCTTGCACCTGCTACAAATAACAAAGCTATTTTACTTAAACTATAAACACAATCTCCGTTAATAACATATTAGGTTAAATTCGTTGAATTCGACCAAAATGAGATATTTTAGGCCCAACAACCATAAAAAATCAGTAGCAAAATTCTGTAAATTCCTTTAAAAAGAATAAGTGCGGATGGTAATAAGAGTAGATCCGGTTCTGAATCGTCTGCATTGGTCATTTTCAACCTCAGAGACTCGTGGCAATTTTTCTTCAAAATTATTTTTTCTTGCCGATCTTCTTTCTTAAAACTTTCCAATTTGTTGTCCACATGTTTGATGTGTTCTTTGACTTCTTGGGACCTTTTATTTATAATTCGTATGAGATTATCTTCTATGGTGCCTAAATTCTATACTTGTTAAAGAACAGGTAAAATTGGTGAACAAATTTGAACAGTTTGGTTCTTACCCGATAACATGTTCCGTAAACCTGTTCATTTATTCATCTGCTCATTTGTTTAGATCGTCGCATAAATTCATTAGATACATGTAACTAAGTATTTAGTTCTCTCTCCTCTGCTTAAATTCTAACACACCATCATTTCCACTACAAAAATTTTACCCTTTTGCTATTTTTTCAAGGTAAAAAATTATATTTATTTGAAATTAATTAAATAATTTATATTTATGTAAATGTTTCATTGACAATGTGGCAGATGTGGGATTCTGCACGTTTTTTTTTTAAGTTTTACGTGCTTGCACGATTTTACTGAATTTGTTTAATTATATGCCAAGTAGCAATCAAGAACACTTATCGATTGTGGAATATTATACAATTACACATATAATACTGTCAATCTCGAACTGAATTAACCAAATTTCGTAGTGAGTCCTTATTTAAATCATTCCAAGAGAACAGCAGAAGTTAGAGGGTCAGCGTCAGTGAACATTAACACTGAACCACTGAACAAGCAGATTCAGTGTCGCCGCGCGGTGCGCAGAGTCAGTCGGTTCGGGCTGGCAGAATTTTTGTTCGGTTCTTTTAGAAAGAACAGTTTACGAACAGGCTACCTCAGAACCTATTCTTAAGAACCGTTACGTCCTTTTCTTCGCGTTTAGCGTTCCTAAGTGTGCATTAATTTATCCATCGTTCTTTCTAGTGTTCCAATTTCTCCTCTTCCAACTGATTTATTTCCGCTTTGCTCTTATCTAAATTTTTTTGTCCTTGTGGTGTGACATGTATATTTAGTCCTACAGGTATGTCTCTATACTTTCTCGTTTCGAAAGCTTGTCGAGTGCATTACAGTTCTAGTGGTTCCCTTTTTCTTGTTCCGGAACAATGACAGGTTTTACTTGCTTTCCACCTTTCTAACTTTTCTTTTGATTATAAAATTTTGACTTTGTTCACTCTCTCTCTCTCTCTCTCTCTCTCTCTCTATATATATATATATATATATATATATATATATATATATACATATATAGTTATGCGAACTGCTAACGCCAATTATGAAATCTCAACACGCCAAGGGAGAGTAAGTGGCAATGAAGAAAACGAATTTTCCATTGTTGCAGCGGAATTAGATAATCCGCACACAAGCGTGAGGAAAATACAAGTTTCGCTCATATAAAATGAATTTGCAGCAGGCATTGACAAATGCAGATTTTCAACGTTGCCTCAGTTTTTACGTGTGGGCAGTTGGAAAGTACAATGAAAAAGAGCATTTTTTTAAAATTACGTGATGTTCAGTGAATAATCTTCATTTTGAAGTTTTGGTAGGGTTAACGGGCACAACTTTCATTATTACGCTTCAGAAAATCCGAAGTTTTGCAGACCAGTTGACAACCAGCACCGTTTTACGATAAATGTTTGGGCTGGAATAATTGGGACAAATCTTATTGGACCATATTTCTTTGATGGCCACCTCAACGGGCACAGATAGCTGCGTATACTTGTAGAAGATGTAAAGATGTTTTTGAAAGATTTGGCTCTAGATAACAATCGACGTATGTAGTTTATGCAGGACGGGGCATCAGCACATTATTACATAAATGTTCACCGATTTCCGAATGATCAGGGTACCCCAATTAATGGATAGGTCAAGGCGGTGCCGTCTCGTGCCCTGCAAAGTCTCCTGACCTCACATGTCCAGATTTTTTTCTATGGAACTATATCAAGGAAATTGTGTATCAAACACCATCCAACATCCCATAGTAACTAAGAAATAAAATTGCAGACGCGTGCAGGGCAATCACTTCGCAAATGTTGAGCAATGTTCAAGAAGAAATCTTAAGGAGGTTTAGATTATATATGCAGGTCAATGGGCAAAATTTCAAATAGATCTAATGTATTGCTTTTTTTAGATTATTTTTTTTATGTGGATTATTACTACTATTATTAAAGTTATGTAATTATGGTTTACTTCGCTTTCTGGTTCGCCGAATTACAACTACCTTTATTAAACTGTGTTTCACCTTTTGTATGGTAAAAACATGAATAAGTCCATAATATAACAATCATTGCATGTAGTTGCATTCGATAAGTTTTAACATTAGTGGTGTTAGATTAAAAAGAAAATAAGATTTGTATTTTGTATTTGTAATTATAATTAATGTATGTAATTTTTTTCGTATCTTGTATAATAACGGATATATTGAGCTTTATTGATTTTTTACGAAAATTCGACAAAAATTATGTACCATTAAACGATAAACTCTATAGCTAATACTACTGCCAAAGCATCAGAGAAAGGGTCTATTTATAATGAATTTTCTGGAAACATTTTAATATAATGAAGGGCAATGACGGTTGAAGCTAAGACATCAGGCTTCTAAACCATTCTTTTTGAGACATTTTCTTTCCAAAGCTCGTATTAGTTTGAGGTTCTTTTTCTAAATGTTGCCAATTTAGACATTTTAAATCGCGACTTTGACGTTTAGATGAAAACTCCAATTTATTTATCTTTAAATGCCTATAACCTTTTTGTCTTTTAATTTACAGAGATAAATTTTGGTGGGTAATTTATCTGTAATGATACAAGCCGGCGCAACAAATTTGGTTGCCCTTACTGTGTTATTTCCGGAAATATAATTTTTTTCGAAAGAACACACAAAATTTTCCGGGAAAATCTGAGTAGATTTTCCTGGCTAACGAAATTATCCAAGCCACTTGTAAAAGAAAGGTATTCTCCAAATTTAATCAAAATCGGCCTATTATTTTTTGAGTTATTGGTGTGATACACACACACACACACACACACACACACATATATATATATATATATATATATATATATATATATATATATATATATATATATATATATATATATATAGGCTTACAGCATATCTAATTCTGAAGTGGCATAACAGGCGTTTTTGTGTTTTTAGTGAATTTTCTTAGAAAAAATCACTAATGGGGAGATCCGGACTGTTGAAAAAAAAAATTTCAAATATATATATATATATATATATATATATATATATATATATATATATATATATATATATAAACATATATAAATTGAAACTGATCTCGGATATGTGTTCTACGGGGCCTAATTAGCGCTCTTTTTTTTTAAAGAAAATTCACTAAAAACACAAGTTATGCCACTTTAGAATTAGATATGCTGTAACCCAAAAATAATACACCCTGTACAATTATGGCAAATTAATCTTTAACTATTTTAAAGTATTAAATGTCGTCTATTGATATTTCTAATTTAAGGCAGCAAAACTCAAAATTCAGCCCACAGCATACGTTTGAAATAACACATAAGTCGGTGCTAAAAAAAAACAAAACAATTTAAGTCGGTATATTTTCACAAATATTAAAGATCGCTATAGGGAACACACTTATTTTTTAATCTCTATTTAGAAATGCAATAAAAAGTATAGCATTATATTTAAAATAACGAAGTTGATAGCTACTTCCACAAAGCTGAATATTTTTTCTAGTAATAGCTTCGATAATCACAAGAAAATTTTGTAAAAAGTTTTTTCGGCTAGCTCCAAGGATAAGGGATATATAGAGGAATTACACACTATTGGGACACCTGTATATATATATATATATATATATATATATATATATATATATATATATATATATATATATATATATATATATATATATATATATATATTATATTGTTGTGATTTATTTATAACACGAATCAGTTTCAATTTTGACCTGAAACATACGCCAAATTTATAGACAAATTAATATTCAAATGTCTCATAGACGATCACAGCACTTGTTCGGGAGACTTTCGCCAAATGAGTAAGGCTCTAGTTATCAAATACAAACCGCAACTTTCAGAAATAGTCCTTATCTTGCTTTGAGAGCAATCCGGAAGTTGATGAGTCAAAGTCTTATCCCCTTGCATCTAGGTCGATTATTGAAGACATGTGTGTAGATGATTATTGAGTTTCAGTAGTTAATCTGGATTATGCTAAAGAGCTGTGCTCGGAAATAATCGATATGTATAGGGCAGGACGGTTCGAACTAGTTGAATTGTCCAGCAACTCAGAAGATTTTCTTAGTCAAATTCCTTTAGAAAACACATTAGTTAGAACAGTTTCATTCGATAATGGGTTAAAGGGTTTGGGCTTCCAATGGAATCCATTTCTCGACATTTTCTTCTACAAAATCAATTTGGCAGATACAAACATTTGTACTAAGCGGAAAATTATTTCAACAGTAGTACGCCTTTTCGACCCGTAAGATTTAATAGCTTCACTGATATTATCAGAAACTTTAGTCACTTAAAAGATTTGCAATAAAATTCTCTTCGGACGAACGTCCCCCTCGGTATGTAGTAGATGTGCGGAATACTTTCATTCAGGAATTACCGTTTATTTGTAACATAAAAATTCCGCAACATACAGGCATCATTTCTGAAAGTGTGCATTATCTGGTAGCATTTTCCGATGATTCGGAAAGCGCGTATGGAATTGTGATTTATCTACGTACTACAGTAAATAATCAGGTCAAAATTGGTCTAATGTGTGCCAAGTCCAAGACTGCGCCTCTGAAAACAGTATCTATACCACGCTTGGAGCTTTGTGCGGCCCATTTAATGGCCAAATTGGTTTGTTTAGTATGTAAACAATGCGAGCTTTGCATATAGATAGCATAATTATTTTGTCTGATTCCACAGTTACTTTGTCATGGATAAATTCCTCTCCGCACCGGTGGAAGACATTTGTGTCTAATGGTGTGGCAAAAATTCAAGCGCTGATGCCAACTAGTTTTTGGTTTCATATCAGCAGAAAAATTAATCCAGCGTATTTTGTTTCAAAGAGACTAACGCCTTCACAGCTTTTAGAGAGTATTTTGTAGTTTAGGGGATCTGACTGGTTAAGTCAAATATTGAAAATGGCCCGTTCAGTCATTTTAACAGTAAGATAATGGTACTAGCCTTGGAAAAAAATTCTTTGTTTATAGAAGCCAAAAATTAGAAGCCTTCCTGCATAGAAATACTAATAAAGATCTCCTCAAGTTGGTTTGCTAACATATTCAAAGCAATTGGTAGAAATACAGAATATCCTTTTAACTTGCGTAGGCTTAGACCTCTTCTACAGAGCAGCTTGCTGCGGGTAGGTGGTAGATAATCCCAGTTAAATTTAGAATACGATTTGCAAAATCCTTTGCTGCTTTCAAAGTGATTAAATTTAGTAGAACTTTTAATTGACTCTACTCACAAAACGAATCTTCATAGAGGTCCTAGTTTAGTTTTTTCTCTACTGCGAGAGCAATATTGAATTTTTGGGTAAGAGATATAGTTAGAAAGCGTATTAGATCCTGCAATATTTGCTTTAAATTTTTACCCAAACCCACGTTTCCACTTATGGCCGATTTACCTGCATGTCGTGTGCAGAAAGCAAAGCCATTCGTCGATACAGGAACAGATTATGGTGGACCAATAAAAATTTCAATTAGTCATTGTAGAGGTTTAACAACGCAAAAGGCGTATATATGCATTTTTATTTGCTCAGTTCCTAAAGCCCTACATCTCAAAAAATGATTGATATCAAATCTTAGTATATTGTGCTTTTTTGATGTCCTTGAAACGTTTCTTATGTGGACTGGGTCCGTGTTCAGTACTATACTCTGATTGCGGTACAAACTACATTGGTGCGTGATCTTTGTCAGATGACCTGTAGAGATTACTGTCTTCTGAGGAATACGTAAATAGTTTTCATTGTGAACTTTTCGAGAAAAAAATCGAATGGCGTTTTAATCCACCTTCGAGTCCACACTTTGGTGAAAGATGGGAGGCAAATATGAAAGCGGTTAAGACGCATCTGTATAAGATTGTTGGTTCACAAATGCTTTTTGGAGTGCCTTGTGTAAACGCTCCTGAGTGTCTTGCAAATATTATAATGTCAACGGATTAAGAGTTACCGAGCGTATTAACTCACACAATATCATCCTTATATATTATATAGAGTGTTCATAATAAATACGGAAACACGCCGTTGGACACCGCTCTACTGTTTCTGAAAGTAGCCAAGTGAAGATTGGAACCTGCGATGATCAGTGATAAGCAAGATGAAAAATATAATTTTGCAGCCTCTGACGATGGTAACTTTGTTATTGAAACGATCGAAAGGTCTTAAAAAAGATGTGGTGTTGTGGTGATTTGGGTTCTCTAAGTGTACGTATCAGTGCAGGTTCCAATCTTTACTTAGCTACTTTCAGAAATAATGGAGTGGTGGCTCCGCAAAATTTAGGATGCTGGTCCTATCACAATCCAAATTGGGTAATACATTGCGCAAGGGTATGTTTCTGTATTTGTTATGAGCACTCTGCATAATATGTGAGAATGATACTGTGTGAATGGATACACTGATTGACCCTTAATCCATTGGCATTCTAGTATTTGCAAGACACTCAGTACCCTTTACACAGGGCACTCTCAAAAAGTCAATTTTTTTCCTTTTTGAATTCAAGCTGTGAACACTCGGTATAAGTTACTAAATTGAAACTTGGAATTTGTGGCTTACAGATGTATCTAGATCGATAGAGATATTTGTTTTTAATATGCTTTAGCCATTTTTGGGGTCTTATTTGTTAGCGTAGTACGATATGGAAAAAGCGAATCTTAAAATATTGCATACCACGATGATATATATATATATATATATATATATATATATATATATATATATATATATATATATATATATATATATATATATATATATACATATAAAAATTCAAACGGACCATGAATTTGGGTTCTAAGGGCCCTAATTAGCGCTCATGTGAAAAAATTTTCCGAATATTTTACCACCGTTACCTCTCTATTAGAGAATTTTTCTAACGAAAATTCACTAATATTAGTGTACTTATTTGTATCAGTAACGCAAGGCATAACCTATACATATATTGGATTTTGAAGCCAATATCAGTTAGTAAGGAGATAAAAGCTGATACCAATCTCATGTAACAATATAACCAATTATTGTGCAATCACTCTAATCAAGCCTAGATTGAACTTGCTTTATGCACATGCACACACAATTGATAAGGTTATCACGAACATATATCTCGGACTACAATGTTTAACTGAAACTTAATATAACAAGATACAGGTTGTGTTCTGATGTAAAGAATATGTAAACCATTAATATATATGTTGCTGGTAAGTACAGGTCATGCTATAAACAAATTAAGCACGTCTCATTATCTCGATATTGATTTTATTTGTCTTCATTTTGTTAAACACTCATCTGAAACTAATTAAACACTAAACTAGTGCACTAACTTGATTGTGTTTTAGTTTGGTTTGCGTGGATTTTCTCGCTCAATTATGTTGTGTTTACAAAACCAGAAGAGACAACTTTGCGTGTTGACATCTGTGTAGTTTATTTTTCACAAAAGGGTATACAATAGAACGGATATACTAAGAATTTAATGTTGTGTGTGGCTTATTGAACCGCAAAAGAAAGTATGTTCCATTAATTTTAATTAATAAATAAACTTTAAGTGAAAGCTCTTAAACTTTACCGAAGAGCGGTAAATTGCTAAAGCCACTGCTTGAAATCATTGCAGCAAAATTTGCAGAACTGTAACTAACGCCTGCGTTATCTAAGTGAAGACCACGCAAGTAAATAACAAACCAGGCTAAAAACAGTTTTGGTCAATCAGAAAAAGATCAAGTTTTCTCTTGTTTAAACAGGACTACGTTCTTAATATCGGTCCTATAGCTTTGTTAGTAAGGGAGAGTTTTTAGTTTTTGAACATTATGTTACGCTTTCCTTTAAATACGCTCTCGCATAACACGTCCTGTTCCAAAAAAAAACTGTTTACGATAAGCTGTTCGCAAAACGGTTATCTTCTCTGGGGTGTTGCCTACTTTAACAAACTACTTACTATACGCCACTTGGTTAAGCAAAGCAAAGTACCAGTTTTCCTCTTCGTCTTGTTGTAGGAGAGCTCTGGTGAAGTCACTGGCCACTGAGCGGGCCTGCCATTAGATTCGATGTAGGGTTACCTACTATTCCTGTCGTAGCATAGGGGAATTTGATAAAATACTCCCACCTTAAGAATACCGCCACTTCCTCTTGTATCGCACTGCTGAATGTTGGATGTCCATGCAAAATACTAACGGTACCCGCCAATGTCAAAACACCTAGTCAGTAGAGAATTGGAAATTAAGCCTACGACATACATAGTATGGAGCAAGAAGAAAACTGTGTGACGTGGAAGCTCCTGTGGATGCTTAGAACTGCCAAACAACCAGAGCTACATCCCCACTGCACTATACGGCAGTGCTGCCTTAATACCACTTGTTGGCATAGGTGTGGCATCCTGAAGAGTGAAAAGAAGTACGAAACTAGTTTATATCTCGAATCTCGCTCTTATATCTCCATACAAGGCACGTGAAGACTAAAGTTGTTGTAGGTTCCGAGTGAGATGATTCGACACCTGTCATGGTAATAACCAGGAGAGTAGTTGCTTTCGCTGGTTAGTCTTTTAGCACAACATTTTTCTTGCCGTACTCTGTGAACGTGGCAGCTTAGGAGCTGCTGTGGAAGGCTAGAACCATCAGGCAACTACAAATGACGCTTCGCGTTATTCTTCAGTGCACACACAGATATATATATATATATATATATATATATATATATATATATATATATATATATATATATATATATATATATATATATATATATATATATATATATATATATATATATATATATATATATATATATATATATATATATATATATATATATATATATATATATATATATATATATATATATATTTACTCTATTCGGCCACTGACTATCACATGTGTAAAATTCTTACATTCTCCAATTCATTTCAGGACAATATCTTATTCGTAACCCTAACGCGCCAGCTTCGCCAGTGTTTCTTGGTTTTCCATCTAGGGAAGTATGTAATATTCGTTACAAAACAATTTAATTTAATACGTATTATGATACCTTATTTGTTTCCATAATGCATTTGCTGCGTCAATATTTTTTAAGCGACAAAGTAACCATAAAATAGTAAACTATATGGCTCATTGCCATAAAATAATAATTTATTCATAATTCTCATTGAAATACCTTATTTAGTTGATAAAAAAAGCATGTGGCAACTCCGCCAAAACTCAAATACAAAAATTTGTGTGCAAAAGAATCTAGCTGGTAGGAAGAGTTAAACTTTAGAATGGAAGAACCAGTATTGCATTTTTATACGTTATATATATATATATATATATATATATATATATATATATATATATATATATATATATATATATTATAACATAAATAATAATAATAATAAACTCAGTTGTATGAAAATTCGCTACAATAACGCACATTCTGCGTCCAGCCTTTGTTTTCTTCCTTGTTTCTTTCCATTTATATATTCGTTGTACCATTGCAATTCTGTGTGGTCATGCCTGAAATTTGTTTATATTTATTGTAGTTATTTCCTCCTTACCTTTACGCTCCTGTGGCGTTTAAGCATTACCTTTTTTGAAATCATTGACGGTTTCTTTTGTTTTAGTTTTTTCGTCAGCGCTTTCGCACAGCTACCTTTTCACCACTGTTTGGACGCCACTTTCGAAAAAAGTACTGGGTAGATGGAAAATGATCTTAATATATTGAAAAATTGAGCAACTATTTGAGCACTCCACTTTAAGTAGTCAGAATTAATATTCTTAATATAATTAACATTAGTGTTGTGTAGAACTCTTTTGAAAATTTGTATTTTGTATTTGACCGCAATCTTCTCTACTTGCAGATAAGTTATCTGACTGGGCATGCCGCAAATTCGGAGAGTTGATTTTTTGTAAATTATTTAAACACTCTAAAATAAAATACTAATTTAAAGTTAAAACATAAATATCTAGAAATTTGTATAAAATTTTGCTATGCTTTGTACTTGTAATAAAGAACGATTTAGAAATTTTACATTATAGAAGCCTCCATAGTCACTATCGTAACACTTAACACATTTTATCCGTAATACAGCTTAAGCAAGCGAATATACTGCTAACGAACATAGCAACAGAACGCTATTTTAAAAATCTGGCTACGGAGCTTACTAAATTGCTTTTTGCAGTAGAAATATGTAGAATTTTTTTTTAAAGATAATGGAATCTTATAACCTCAAAGAAGCAAAATGGTTTAACGACCATGTTTACATAAACTGCGTCGCATATGACGAATAAAGTATATAATATAGAACGTAAAAGTCTGTAGAAATGGATAGAGGAAAATAATCTGTGTATTCAGGGGTGTATAAAGTGTGGGACATAAATAAAATCAGCGCAACACAAGGATGGTGTGAATAAGGGATACATGATACTGATATGAGGTATATGAGCTCAAAATATCCACTGGGGAGATGAGTTTTGTCTGAGGATAGTGAGATATTATAAATTTATGTTTGCTCTATACTTGTTCATTACTTCCTTTGTAAAACATCGAAATACACTTTGGAGACAGGTCGTATTTTATATTTATTGAAAGAAAAATAATATAGAATATTGACAACTTACACAACCGTAAGCATATTATAAGTGTTGGCAACCGCGAGTGGCGCAACTAGGGAGGGCCGGGGGGTCCCTGTAATCACCAGAAGGCCGTCTCCCCCTAAGGTCACTTGTTCCTCGGAGAAATATAAACCTAGAGTCATCTTGCTACACCAAAAAACTACCAAAGGTTGCAATAGTGCTTTTAATAAAATTTAAAACTTTATTTGTTAGTTGGAACTATTGCTATCGTACCTACCAATTAATGATTAAGAGTGATATTGAATAAAAATAAACTGACATTGAAATATTAGTTTCTATTTATATACAATTAAAATAAAGTGCGTAGCATAGCAAAAGCCAAATAAGACAACTATAACTTATATGATACCACATCGAGTACCCAGGTACTATTTTGACTTTGAACACGCATATAATTTTTTTAGCTAGTAAACTGCGGTTTCAGGATATCGTTGGAAAACTAATTTAACATATAGAAACGGATCTTGTTATAAAGTGGATAGTCATTGTAAATTTTATACTTTTGTAAAATACACCTTTAATCTACCATATAGGGTACCTAGGTACTGACTAATTGGTTGAATTAATAACTACGAATTCTTTATATTGTCATTTATTTTATATGAATTTATATATTTGTGAACATAAAACGGAAGAATTTCTCCAATTAAACATAACAGAAATTAACATAGAGTAAAATTGCAATTATTGCCAAATGTAGGAGCGGGAGTGGTGTGCTGGTCACAAATTGGTTTCTTACATTGACTGCAACTTTGATGGGTTTTGCTTTTCCTTTCATGCTTGCAGATCTGGCAATAACCGGTAAACTGCAGGCGCCCAGTTTGGTCACGTTCTTGAGTAGAGGGCTAGTACTACGCTTTATGGTGCAATCAGTTTGGCTCCAAGTACAGTTTCCATTGTTACCTTTACAAAATAAAAACGTGTTATAAGAGGTTCTTGACTTATTTTTATTACGGAAGGCAAGCAAATATATTTTCCAAAATTATTCACAAATAATCGGCAACGATAAGCTTTTGAAACAACTTGAGGATTATGCTGGGTGTTAATTATATATGCGGCTAATGTAGCCACATACACTTAAAAAAGAAAACTGGTAGTTCTTCTTTTGGTAGTACATTTACTTAGCGTCTGATCCATATGATCTACGACTCATTTCGTGGAGATATAAGAGACAAGACAATTTCAGGCTTTTTTGTTTCAGTTGGTTGACTGACAGGTGGAGTCCTGTGGATAGTCAAAAGGAGTATCAGAGACTTATTCTTTTAGACACATAGAAGCAGAGGGTATTTTTTTCTGAAAGTCCAAAAATTGTTGAATGTTCTTCTCGAGACTTGTAAGCTTGCATTTCACTGGGAATGAAAGCTTTGTTTTTCTAAGTGTGCCTGCTATTGTAAGACCTTCAGATTCTAGATCGCCTGCCAATGACAAAAACGTAAAAAAATGATCAGTTGTAATATTCCGCCAACCGCCTCTGTAGTGACTGCACAGTTTGATAAGTACTTTTTCATCAACGTTGACTTGTTCTCTTTCTTCTTTATCTGCCAAAGTAGACATATTGTTCATAATGAACAAAAAGTAATAATAATACCGTACTTGTGAAAATAACGCCCTGCAAAGGATAACCAGTTTTAGAATCAGCCAACCAAAAACTTTGATCTCCCGTATTTTGCAGGTTTTGAGGTATGTACTAAGTGAATTTGGTTGGACCTCTGTATGGAAATAGATAAAACGCAGCATGTCTTGAAATCGGCATCTGTTGAGACTTGCCTTTTGGCAACGCACCACTTGTCCATAACTCAGTAACAAGCTCGCTCCTAGAGTGACGAACTATGGCAATAATTAGTATACCGAGAAAAGTATTGAATACTTCTATTGTAAGGTCGGTTTATGATTTTTGTTTCTTTGGATGAGTTTCGTTGTGTTCGTACATAACATTATTTGCTTTACGATTAGTTTATCTGATAATTATCATCTTCATTTCATCTGTAAAGATCAGACGAAATATATTCAAAGGAGTTACCAGTTTTGAGCTAAAATATGGACCATATGAAAATATACATATATAAAATATATAAACATAATACACATATAAAATTGTTATTGCAATGCATTTGCCTGATTCCCGAATTATATTGAAGCTTGGCGTTTGAGACAAGTAGCGCTGAAGTTCTTCAACCTGCCATCTTGAGGTTTTTATAGCTGCTGAACGTTGTTCTGATGTGCTCGACTGTTATTATTGTCATCTTCCAACTCACTAATTTCATCATCTTCGTAATCCGAGTTAAATTCAACTGCATTTTCAATATGTCCCATATCAACAAAATCGTCTACATCAGATTCTTCAGCACGGAGTGGTAGCCAGTTAGGATCACCATCACTGTTTACAACATCTTGCTATTCATCAGACGATTCTCCTAACAAAGACAGTTCTTTGTTCTACCGTCAAACTACGAAAAAAAAATTATAAGAAAATATAGTACACGGGACATAACATTTTCGTTCCAGAATCACGTTTTCTATATGTTTTGAGACTTTTAACGCCGTTTTCGCAAAAAAAAGATTGGACTCTTTTGTCAACAATATTCCACCCCCACACATTCTATTCAATTTAATTTCAGCACAGATTACCAGATGTTTGATTAAATTAAAAGCTTTTCAATAAATAAACCCTAAAACGTCATGGTATTCGAGTTTTAGCGAAAAATGTTAATTTTGACCAAATCACCACCCATTCATTACCTACCCCCTAAAGCGATTTTACCCAAAAATAATCCGAACCGTCGGTATACCAAATTTGAAGACGATATCTTAATTAGTTCTTAAGTTATGGTGGCTAGAGACAAACAGACATACAGATCGACAGACAAAAAAAATTTTCGTTTCCAAATCATGTTTTATATGTTTTGATAATTTTTGCGACCTTTAAGCGAAAAAAAAAATTGACAATTTTGTCTCCAATACGATACTTCCACACCTTATGAAAATGTGGAAGTAAAAAGTTATTGTTTGAGGGATGTACAGGAAAGTATGTCGACAAACAAATGTGGCTCCAGGGCATTGCGATCAATAATTGATAGAATCTGTTCTAACCTTGCTAGTAATCCAACAAACGTGACATGTTTTTACTCTTTAGGCTGAAGCAGAATCTCAAGTTCATTTGCTTGATTATAGCGACATTTCTATATACCACTTTGCGATTTGCATATTCAACACTTCCATTAGATTCAACTCTCTCCATACAATTTTAAAAAATGAGTCGAGTGGGTGATCCTCGATCAGGATATTTTATTCTATATAACCTTTTGTCAACATCACATTTTTGTGCCTCCACGTAAATCATATTAATGTATTTATTTTTAGAGTAATAAGTACTTATATTATTTAATAAATATAGACAAAACTTATTAACAAATTTAAGTAGGTAACGAAAATAATTAATAGTTTTTATTGACTGTTCATACATTTTTGATGTGGATAATTATTGCAGATCTGAGTGGATAAAGGTGTTAGGTAACATTTTTGAAAAAAAAAAAAGTTTTCATTTCAACAACACATCATAAATGTGTATAAAAATGTGTACATTGGAGAAATCACTGAAACTACTGATTGATAAAGGATGTCACACTAGCATACTGAGCAATTTAGTGGATAAATGTGTTATGCGACAATTTGAGACATAACACCTTTATTCAGTAGTGTCAATCAAAGTTTAATTGGGGTTTTTACAATGACATGGAACATGGGAATGTTTTGAACGTGAGTAATTTCAATTTCATATCAGTAGTCTCTGTAAAAATTATTAACTATCATAATTACTGGAATATCACTCAATAAGGCTAGTTTGGTAATACAGATTCATTCTTAATTTTAGATACAGAAGAAAGCGATCGAGAAGAAGCTATTTCCCATAGCGATGAATATGTACCTTCCGAAATGGAATATTCTGATGAGGACTCAGATGATAATGAAGAAGTAAAATATGAGATATTATGTGATAGACGAAAGACAGTAAAAAAGAATAAAGTCCGCCAAGAGGACATGTTTGAAAATGGAGTTATGAATGATGCTAAAAGTGTTCGTGACACAGAAGCTGTCAGTAACCAAAAAAAAAAAAAAAAAAATGAAGCAGTTCACATGCTTGTCATTATTTCTGGGAGTGAAATCATAATTAACGAGTTTCATAAAAATGTGCAATTTACTCTGACAGATAGAGAGTTTGTCAGTGTCAAAGCACAGAGGAAGAATAAGAAGAAAAACTTTGAAATTAAAGAAAAGATTTCAAGAAAAAGGTTACGTCATCCACAAGAATGGAAGCGAAAAAATCTTCGATATGTAGAGAAAGGGGGCTAGAATAGGTTTCACAAACAGGAACAGCCATGCCGAAAAAAGCTATAAACGGAAGTTCAACGTTGTGCAGAGAAAAATGCAGGCTGAAGTGTAGGTCCAAATTTAATCTGGAAGCAACGTAAACTACCCGTCGGAAATTATATAATTTGGATATAAATGCTAAAAGTTGTTTATTGTTCAAAAGCACTGACATAAATCCCGCCGCACGACATCAAATCGCTGACAAATGACAAACGACAGAAGAAGCATTCATTCACATATTCAGTAACTTATGAAAAGCAAAAAATATTCGTTTGTAAAGATGCTTGTAGCGCCATCTATCAAGTCGGAAGAAAGAAGGTAGCACATATTTAAAAGCAAATGAAAAATGGCCAGAAATCTCCCTCCAATTAGCAAACAACGCAAATATTAAAATAGTCCACGCAAAATCAATGAAGATGTCAAAGGCAAAATGATACAACACATTGTCGGATTTGTATAAAAATAAACACAAAAAATATTTGTCCCCAATGTAACAAAAATGCACTGAATGTATTTGAACGAGTGTAAGAAGAGAGCACTGGAATATAGATATTTAGTTAAACTTTCGGTGTACCGTCACATGATTGACACAAGATTCAATTTATCATTTGGACATCCGAAAAACAATACACGTACTGTGTGCGATGCTAGTGGAACTACTGCAGAACACAAAGCCAACTACAAGTAAAGAGTAGAAAGCCATTTTCTCACAAAAATCTATGCTACATCACAATGGATTTGCCGCAAACTATGCCCTTACCGGAGCTGGCTACACGATTTTGGAACATTTGAAAACTAGACTTCTACACATATTCAATAGGGCTTACAAATTTAATTTCAAAAAATAATAAAAAAGTTCCAGAGAACATTTTTAAGTAATTTACTCAGAATCTCAATTTTGTGACATAGCACCTTTATCCACTTGGATATTAAATTGTTTTAATGGCTACTACGAATAATAACAAGAACTATAATTAAGATATTGAACAAAGTATAAAAACGTTCAGGACGCGTTCAAGTGCGTAAAAATAATGAATTTTTATTAAGAATAATATATAATATATTGGTGATTTAGCCTTATATTTTTAGTAATAAAAAATGCTTTATTTAATTAGGAAGAGTAAAAGATAAGGTAAAAAGGACAAGCAAAATAGGACCTCCAACATAAATATTTATATAGTAATTTGAATATCGAAACTCAAACAAAGCAATTGATAAACAGGAAATATACTAAACAAAAATATACTGGAAAGCTGTACATAAAAAAAATTCCGTGGTTCATGCATTGGGGGTGATTGTATGCATGCAGAAGGGGAAGAAAATCCCTAGGAGGAGGAGGGTTTCTGCCCCCTCACCCAAAACACGTAGGGTTCTCCTTCCCCTTGTGCATGCATACAACCACCTTCAAAGCATAAAGCACAAGGGACCTGGGGGGAATATGGGTGTTGTGCGGGACAGACAGGGTTTAAAGGACGTATTGCTGCAAAATGTTGAAAACGCTTCTTTTAAAAGTCCGGTTAAGCGCTTTTTTTTACATTTTCTGCTTATTCTTCTTCTTATTCAGCAACTTTATTCTTTCTTGGTCCCTTAATCTTCTTGGGGGTTGTTTGCAACACATTTGTCTTGCGGCTTGTGAATCCAAGGTGCGGTTCTAAGCACGTTTCTGAAAAAAAAACGCTCCGTGCAGTAAACTGCAAATTTACCAAGATTACATTCCATTTCGTCGTCTATATTGTTTTTTTTTAAGATAATACATAATACAGCACTAAATTAAATAGGTTCACTTGCATTTTCGTTTATTTTTATATAACATATACATGGTGATTTATACCAGAAGGCGAAAAATTGAAATTCGGGTTTTAAATGGAATTATAAGCAAAAAATGAAGAATAACATTTTTACGATAGGACTTTGTTTTGGAGATACCGAGGCATGAACTTCCATCAACTTTCATTATTTTTGTCCATAAAATGAATTGTAGATAACGTTCGAAAACAAAAATCCCATTTATTATTGTTGACAGTTGTGACAGTTAAGTATTGTTCTTAGTTGTTAGTGTCAAAAAGATACAAATTTCTCCAAAAATGTAGTTCAGCAATAAAGAATATGCCAACATCATTTTTGCTTATCCCTTTTGCAACGGAAATGTTCCAGAAAGTAGTCGGAAATATTGAAGAATATTTCCGAATAGACGTCTGCCATCCCGCCGTGTATTTTGCGATGCATTCCAAAGACTGCGACAATGTGGGACCAATAACAGTCATACTGGTGGTGTAAATACACGTTACAAGGCTGCAAGGGAGAAAGAAGTAATTGAGCCAGTGCTTGACGATCCAGGTATTAGTACTAGTAAAATTTCCACCCGTCTGCAAGTTTCTCAAAACTTTGTTTGGCGGACTTTGAAGAGAGAAGTCTTGCTTCCTTACCATTACCAGCCTGTTTATCACTTACAACCAGGAGATGAAGTACAGAGGTTGACATTTGCGCGATGGATGGAAATATCCGATGAATCTATTTTTACTAGAGATGGTATCAATTTCCGATGAATCTATTTTTACTAAAAACGGTATCAATAATTGTCATAATGAGCATGTATGGTCATTACAGAATCCTCATACATTTAGGAGACATCGTTTTCAAATAGATTTTCAATAAACACGTGGTGTGGGATTTTCAACGGTCGTCTACTGCCAATACACATTCTGCTGCATCCTCTAATGCTGCGTCCTATTTAGATCTTTTTGAACAATCACTTACATGTGTTATTAGCTGATGTTCTAATTGCATTGTGGTATGATGTGGTATCAACATGATGGTGCGCCACCACATTCTGCTGGTTGTTGTCGAATGGATGGACAACCATTTTAATGGAAGGTGGAGCGGTAGTCGTGGTCCAGTTCTGTGGTTTGCTAGGTTACCGGATATAAATCCACTGGGTTTCCACTTTTGGGGTCACGTAAAACAACTAGTTTATGTGGATAGAATTCACAGTTAGAATCAATTACGTGAAAGGATTATGAATGTTGTAAGTGAAATTGAAAACGAAGAAGGTTTTGCTGTAGCTTAGAATTCATTAGTTTTACATTGCCAGGCTTGCATGGCGGCTGATCTTTCGAACATTCATTATGAGTTGAAGTGTATGTGTGTGTATGTGCACCTTGCTAGTGCACGCCTCTGGCCTTAGACATATGTCTCTTGGCCACAGGCTGTCTGTTCCTAAGTTAGTGCGTCTTCAATGGTTTATAACTGTTAGGCTAGTGAGACATAATTTAATCTTTAAAAAATATATATACATATACACATATATACACATATAATAAGTTGAAGTAATTATGTTGATTCCAATGTAATAGATAAGTGCTTAAATAAAGTTTGGTTATGGGCCACTAATTATTCTTTCAAAAGTTTGAACCACGATATCTCCGAAACAAAGCCCGCTCGGAGTCAATTTGAAACCCGAATTTAAAGTGTTCACCTTATGGTATAAAGCACAAAATAATAATAATTAAGTAGGGGGCTCTTAATTAACATCGTCGCAACACAAAATTGAAAAGTTATTTAGTTATAAACTTGATTTCGTTATCACGTCACAGCAGAATTTTGACCATTAAAAACACAAAAATTAGCAAAATATATTTATAAAATTTAATAAATTTTCGTAATTTTTTAAGAGGTTATGACATGTGATAAAACGTCAAACTCACTGTTTGCAGCATAATATTTTTATGTTGCGACTGTACTCACCCCATGTCGCATGCGTGTAATAGTGGAAAAATAGGTAGTCGCATTATCATATATCTTTAGAAAATGTATCATGCCTAAAACTTAGAAGACATGTCGTAAGAATTGTGTACTACAGAGTCTTAAGTTTCAGGTGTCACTGTCCTTAATTTTACTGACAAATTTGCAGACAATTCTTTTCAATTAGACTCTTTCTCTAATGTTTTGGCAGCAGTTTCAGTTACAGAACCCATATTCGAAGTCAGTTTCAGTTTTTGTCTGTACATATATGTAGGGTGTTGCTTTCCTACGATAAAGCTCAATAGATTTGTTATTGTACAATATATGAGAAACATATAGATAGTGTTGTCCCATGAAAATAACGCATTCAAGGAGGTTTTCGTTTATATGATTCGTCGGAAAAATCGAAATGCCATATACAGGCTCTCTCAAATAGTTGTCCAATTTAAAAGTTTTCTGAGAATTTTTTTAGCGTTTCCGTAGAAATATATTTTTGTAGGATTTTTGTAAAATGTTCGTAATTACTCATAAATGTTTGAAAAGTTATTGTAAAAAAAATGTTTTAAAATTTTCATGAGAAAAAAATTGTTTTCAAATTTTCTTAAAATAATATAATTGAGTAACTTTAGTAAACCTAATTTCTGTAAAAATAAAACAGAAGAGTCAATTTTTGTTAAAGAAATTGTTTGTAAATTTCCGTGAAAATATATATTTTTTGAATTCTTGTCATAAAGTTGTTTGTGAATAAGTAGATTATTATTATTATTGGACAGAAATATTGGACCAGTTTTTCGTGAACATTTTGAGTGTATTTCCCTAAAATTTGCAAACTTTTTGGAACATAGTTATTTTCATAAAATATGGTACATTGTTTCCATTATGTTGGTTAACTGCTAACCAAATTTGATGCCTTTCCTTTAGAAAAAGACATATTTGCTATTTAAAACATTTTTAGAAAAATTCGCTACCATAACGCACTTGCGGCATCCAGACTTCTAGTAATAATGGTAGTTAAATTTATCTACACTAACAAGTAAACTTATACATACAAAACTCGTCTTTAAATAACAATTAGTTAATTTAGATCCAAAATGAATTGCCTCTTTGATTTTTTCACAGTTAACAACTAGATCTGGAATAACCTACAGACTATTCATTTTGCTATACCGTAGCCTTACGTGTTAATTCATTGAGTGATTAAATTTAGAGATATTACATAATAAAAAGAGAGTAATTTAACAGATGAAGGGCTGGGGGGAAAGAGTTGTTAATTGCTGAAACTAAGACATTGGAAAAAGGCTCAGCAGAAATTAAAAATTGCTCCAATCTGGAAAGTTCATACTTCCACTTCCTGTAATTGTAATTACTTCTGCCAGTCGTCACTCTCTATTCACTTCACTGCGAATGGCGTCAATTTCACATTAATTATTCTCCTTAATGAAAAACTTGCTGAGGCCTAACGAATTCTTCAATCTTGTTATCATGAAAACTTCTAGGTCGAGTTACAGAACATGAGCGTGGTGTTACGTGGTCTTGTGTATTATATTTCATATCCAAAAAACTTTATCGTTTTTACTGCCGTGGCGAATCATTTATTAGGTACTTGCAGGTTTGTGTAGGCAAGTGATACTTCAAACAATTCTAACCAAACATCCTGGTAATTTAGATATTTGAAATATTTGGTATCCTTATACTTTATATCCGATGTCAGTTTCAAGTTTCATCATAACTTTAATAATATTATAAATATAAAAATTTAGATGTTCGCAAGTTTTTTTTTACGCATAAACGGCTAAACGGAGTGGAATAAAACTTGGCAAGAAGGTAGATCATGACCCAAGTTAACACATAAGATACTTCTTTAAAATAGTCTACCCCTAAGAGAGGGTTACAACGCATTATTCACCCCTCATGTTTGAAATTTCGGAAAATATTGATTAAGGTTAGTAGTCCTAAATAATGGAATACATGTAGGAGCATTTTCAGATAATTAACTATCAAATGTGTAGAATAAGGGGCGAAATTTGGTATGAGATATTTGTATATTTGTAGGTATGTTTGTTACTCAATTACGCATAAAGAGCTTAAACGTATTTGGATAAATTTCGTTAAGCAGTGTTACGACCCAGATGCCGTAACTTGTTTCTGTGTCTGTTAATATGTCATCATTTTAAAACATTTTGTATCTAGTTAATCTGATCTCACGTGAATAAGTTATTTAGGTTGACACAGACCGTGTCTGTGCTCACCCTGCTCGTATAATTTGACTAAGTCTATGGTAAATATACAGTGGCGCTGCTGTCTCTCTTTATTTCGGTGCAACAGGTAGTTATATTCTATGGTTATTAGCGGAGAGACGATCCAATTTATATGGTCTGGCATGACTCAATTTGTAGCTCATGTGTACATGGAGAGGATGGCTGTCACATCTCCGCCTACGTAGAGCTTTTTCTGGTCCTGGTGTTGAAACCAGCAGGTGCTATAGTAGCCGCGGCCATTTTAGTGGGTTACTGCCACCACGAATAGTTTCTGAAGTCGTCGTTCAGGACAGGCTGGTACCTATAGCCAGTATAATAATACATGGTTTTAGGGTCACTGCCATTCCAGTGTAATTGAGAGTAGCGTAGATGGGTCGTTACAGTGGATAAGTCGCTGATGCTTGGATTGTAGCAAGCATGCCTTGATGCTACTGGTCTGGTGTCGGTCTAGCATACGCTGGTGAAGTTGCTCGGTGTCGTTCAGATGAGTATTTACAACAACCACCTCATTCGATGTATTTCAGCTAGTTGTGTGATATAGTTTATGCCATTGCCTAGGATAAATATATATTTTTTGTGTGCGCTATATTTTATCTGTTAGTTAAATTTGCGTGACATATAGCGACTGGTAACGTCATCATCAGCAATTACCTACCGATAAAGTCGGTGGTCTTGGTGAACACCACCATAGTGCAATCAATTTAACTGAATATATTGAGTGTCACTTGTTGCTAGAAGTATAACCTAATTACTGGTTATGTATTGTTCACGATTACTGACATATAGGGTCGTCTAGCTATTGCTCTTGATCATAAGGACATAAAACCCACGAGGAGGCTTCACCTGCAAGTGTTTAATTAAGTAAAACTCAACCAGCCAGTGTAGTTTATTATTGTTTACCTTGTGCGGGGCATTTCACGTTTCTTGCAATTTAATTATGGAGGTTTGGTTTACTTGTTACATAGGTAAGAATACATTTAAACATTAACTTCATTGTTCAGGTCCTCAGGCAAACCATTTTGAACTTGATTAGGTTATTATATCTTATGTAAACGGTTGGTGAGCTCACGGCCCAGTTATTTGATAGCTGATGTTAATTAATAGCTGGTTTTATTAACCCCTATTGATTATTAATAAATTAACTGGACCTAACCATGTTTATCTAGGTCCCTACTACCATAGGATATGAACAATGCTTACATACTTGCAAAATTCAAGGACTGCGGCTGAAAATCACCTTTGACTATATTTAAAAAGATATCAATCTTAAGCAAGTTCCTTTCACATGAGACATAGAAATGCTTTGGCAATGAGACAAAACTATCTGGTATTTCCTAGTGTAACTAAAAATCAGTTTGTTGCTCAAATTTATATTAATTATTAAGAGCTTAACCATTACGATTAGTAGACTGCGATTTTTTATAGACAAGAGTTTTAAAAATCTTGAGAAAAACATACTTCTATGATTGTAAGTTTATTATTGTACAAGCGCTGTAACCAAACCATCGTCATAATAGGTCAAATGTTTGTAGCTGGTTTGAAGAAAAGTAAACAACGATTTAGGCGTAACATGGAATATTCTTTATGTTGTAAAAAAACAAGTAAAAGTATATATATATATATATATATATATATATATATATATATATATATATATATATATATATATATATATATATATATATATATATATATATATATATATATATATATATATATATATATATATATATATATATATATATATATATATATATATATATATATATATATATATATATCCGCAAGGTTTAACATAAAATATTCTTTATATTGTAAAAAAACCCAAGCAAAGGTAGGGGGATGCAAACGACATCAAACAAAGTCGTTTGGGAGACACTAAAAAAATGGTTTACATCAGTTTGACCTTCAACCAATTCAACGTCTTTACGATGGTGAATATCCCCTAAGAAAAAGAGTTTTTTAATGGATAGAACAAAATCAGGAACTGTATAGACACGACATATTATTTATGGATGCAGCTTCACAATTCCCCGATATAAGCCAATTGCCCTTAATTTATAAATGTGCCTCTATTTGGACAATTAAAAAAATAATAATTTCTAACACAAATATAAACAAATATTTCTATAAAGAAAATGACATGAAGCTACCTAAATGTGTGAGGTAATGGAAAAAAAAATAATAAATAATACGATAAATTTAATTTTATTATGACCACATATCACTGGTATTAATACAGAAGTAATCAAAAACAAAATAATCTATTTCAAATTTTTGTGGCTTATGGAATCAATTCCGAAGCTTTCTCACTGAACTGAACTGAATTTATATATATATATATATATATATATATATATATATATATATATATATATATATATATATATATATATATATATATATATATATATATAACATGACTTACTAATCAAAAAAAAAAATGGACGCCTATGGAATAAGAGGACAACCACTCAGTTGATGGAGTGTCTTGTCCATGTATCTGCTGATGGAAAAAAGTCGGAACACACTACTGTGGTTAAAGGTGGACTGCAGGGCTTTCTTCTTGGGCCTCTACTATACATAATATATACAAAATATCTGCCAAACTGGACTCAGGAAAGGTTAGGTCAATCTGCAGATAATACGTCTATTATTGTGAGCAGTTATCAAAAACAAATACTGAAGGACGCGATGCCATCAAACAATGTCGTTTGGGAGACACTTAAAAGAAATGGTTTACATTAGTTCACCTTTTGCCACTTCAACATCTTTACGATGGTGATTATGCATAAGAAAAAAAGTTTTTTTAAATGGATGGAACAAAATCAGGAACTGTATATAGACATATTATTTATGGATGAAGCTTAACAATTCCCCCATATAAGCCGATGGTCCTTACCTTATAAATGTGTCTCTATTTGGACAATTTTAGAAAAGAAAAAAATAATAAAAAACTTACTAACAAAAATATAAACAAATCTTTCTATAAAGAAAATAACACAAAGCTACCTAGAACTGTAAGTTAATGGAGAAAAAATGTATGTATAATACGTTACCTTTAATTTTATAATGACTACGTATCACTGGTATCAATACAGAAGTGTGCCTGGTCCATGTATCTGCTAATGGAAAAAAATAAAGTCGGATCATATTACTGTGGTTAGAGGTGTACCGCAGAGCTTCATTCTTGGACCTCTACTATACATAATATATACCAAATATCTGTCAAACTGGACTCAGAAAAGGTTAGGCCGATATGCAGATGACATATCTATTATTGTGAGCAGTTACCAAGAACAAATACTAAAAGACGCGATGAACAACCTGATGATGAATACTGAAAAAACATCATCGTGAAATTCAAGCCCAGGGAACAATCAGAGAATGCCAATTCTCTGGTTATCAGGGACAAAATAATAGGACCACGGCATACAGCAAAATACCTAGGTATGCATCTGGATTTTAGACTGGATTGGAAGACTCATGTAAATGTGATTTTGGGGAAGATAAACAAATATACATACATATTGGGAACGCTGTCAGCTCTGGTCTCCAAAGAGCGGCGTTTGTTTCCTATCATGCTTTTTTGAGCCGGTATTTCGATATGGTGTTGTGTTGTGGGTCAACGCAGTGAATATAAACCGCGTGTTTATTACTCAAAAAAGATGCATTCGTAGCGTGATTTTTCTTAAACAGACCGAGTCGTGTAAAGAACATTTTATTCCGATAAAGATACTTACCTGTTACTCTGTGTATGTGTTGGAGTCAGTGTGTTCATAAAAGAGAATGAAGACCTGTTTGTGCAGCATCTGCAAAAGCTCGAGTACTCCACAAGAAAAACGGAAGATTATGTAATATCATATAGCAGACTTACAGTTTTGAAAAAAAATCGAGCTATAACTTAGTAAGAATTTATAATAAATTTCTTTAATATATTAGAAGTTTTACAATACAAATCCTGAAGAATAAACTTAGGAAATGTTTAAATGATGTAACCTTGTATAGTGTAGAGGAATTTTTAAATAGTAATTTGACACCTGATGTGTTGGGTTGAATTGGGACTGGTTTATCCTGAATGTTTTTTGTCACTTAGATTTGTGTACAGTTTTAAGGCTGTTAATCTGTCTCAAGATTTATCATTTGATTTTATTTATACACACTTTTGATGATATTTATGATGTGTTTATATTTTTTGTCGAATTGTGTAGTTCATATGTTTATGTTATTGATTTTTAACAGTTTTATTGATGACCTTTTTTATGCGTGTGTATACTATACCAGTAGTTTATGTGTGCAATTTATATTTTATATTTTATCGGTGTGATATATTTTAAACGAAATGTTACTTAAGAATGGCATATTTGTATTGAACAAAATTGTAACTGTGTTGTTGTCTTTTGACGTGCTCCATACCAATTGATTGGTTTTTATTTATGTACCTGATGTACTTGAGCTAATAAACCTCTATCTATCTATCTATCTATCTACACACACACACATACACACACACACACACACACACATTGGTCTGTGGCACAAAACGCATATTTACTAAGTAAATAATTAGCTAAATAGAAAATAATAAAATACAAACTATATAAATATTAGCTAATATATTTTTTCCCATGAAATATTTCAAGGCGATTTATATTTAATTAAACGTGTATTTCGTACTTATTATCTTATCCGGTTGTGATAAGGTGATTCAATTTCAAGCATCGCGGAATTTTTGGATGGCTGTGAAATGCAGATAAAAGGAGAAGCAACATGGGGCAGAGACAGTATTAATTCAGCTAATAACCCGAGAACAGTGAGTCGCCACCTGTCCGTACCGAGTCCGCTTACGTTTGCCGTTCGATCTCACCTGGTTTGACCGATTTCCGTATCCGAAAATATTGTCATAGGTGAGAAATTATCCGTTTTAATTAATCCATATTTTGTAGCGAATTTTCATATTTTTAAATTATCACGCTTCTCAGTTCAAATTTCCACCAGCGAGTTATTTCGGTTCTTCCTGGACAACTCCCGTATGTTAGATTGTTTTGCATTATTTTTGTGGGGATGCTGAGGATTCACAACTCACTCAAGTAATCGAGATATATTTATCTTGGATTGATCCCGATAGGGACGCTGAGGATCCACAGCCTATCTAGGCCACTCTAAGTGATACGTTCCTTCCCAACTAGCTCTGTACACTTCGTCGGGCACCTGGCTTTCCGACACATACAGTGTAAGCTCTTGTGTTATTTTAGTGAGGACACTGATGATTCACAGCTCGCTAAAGTAATCAAGATGTCTGTGTCCCGGTTTGGCCCTAGCGGAGATGCTGGGGATTCACAGTCCGCATAGGCCTTCCGGGAACTGTCATCTCTGCACGTTTCCGTTTCCTGCTTTGATGCTTTTGATGTTGTCTATCGCTATGTGTTGCCCGCCAGCCCGTATCCTCGCTTGAGTAAAACACCACTCGTATCGTATATACCTGACCAAATGCGTACGCTTCCTCACGCATTAACCTTTACCGCTTAAGCGAGAGCCACGTTCCGATTGATGTTAGTACCGACATATTTTATTTGTACATAGTTTTTAAATATCGTTTTGTATATATATATATATATATATATATATATATATATATATATATATATATATATATATATATATATATTTGTAAATAGTTTCAAATCTAAAATATAGAGTTGGGTAAATAAAAGACCTCGAATAATTCTTATCTAACCCCCTAACCTACGAAATCTGCTACACCTTCCGTTAAAACAGAAGTGGTCGGATCACGTGTCAGTAATTAAAGCCCGTTCTCTCGGGGGTCACTAAATTTAGCCTGTATCACCTAAATTTCTCTTCAAATAGTTTTTGTACCACAAAAAATAATAAAGCTATCATAACCAAATTTAATAGTTGAGTGGCTCCTATAGTGAGTACACTACATGCAGGAACTCAGATTTATATTGAAAGAAAATAAGTTATATAAGTACTAAAAATAAATCGGTGGCCGTAAAGGTAAAAAAAACGACACAAGACCAAAACATTTTTTATGGTAAACAAAATGTATTATATTTTACAGACAAACGTGTTTTAGGGCAAAAGGGTTGGAAAATACCAAAAGGGTAAAATGAAAGTCTTATGGTTTTTCAACCAAGCAACGATGTAAAATGCCCAAACTTGTGATTTTTAAGCAAATGTTTGGAAGTCAATGCTAGTCATGGAATATCTAATGCGCGTAGTGCATTCGTAAGATCTTATGTTACTGTTATAATAGTTACTGTTCCTTATTTGATTAACATGTTTGCAGGAAATTTATTTTAATAAAACACTTTCTGTAATAAATACAGGCGTCGAGAGTATTTTGCTGGCTTCACTAGTAATATTGTATGTAACAGTTTAACCAAGTCGAGCAACAACAATTAATCAATCCTTCTGTTATATTTTATAGGTACCAAAAAAAAAATTAAAAAAATGCAGTTCTTTAGTAAACAAACCGATAAAGGGACAAACCATATGTAACCAGTAGAAAAACTCCAGACGCAGCGCATCCGTTAAAGTAGTAAATTTTTAAAAACGTTTAATTTTTTTAATTTTAATAATCTCATTTCACATTAATCTAGAATACTTAATTTTAAAATGTCACAAACCGTTTATAAAGGCAAGATCGGTGCAACTATTTATTAAACTCATATTGTTATTTTAGAAGTACAATTTTATTTATTTTAAAATTTTGCGATTTGAAAGATCTTTATAATAATTCGCTACACTTACCAACAGACTTTTATCTAAATTAGTTTATAGGCAAGTCTAGTGAAAAAACCTGTAAGTAGGTTAGTTGAGGTGTCTGTATAATAAAACAAGCGTGCCTTTTAGTGAAAATGATATAAGCTATTGTATCTTGAAAAACGGCGTGAAAGTTTCCCTACCTGAAAGCTACCAAGAATAATACTTATTATTCACTAGCGCTTTATTCTCACACTCGAATAATACTTCAACAATTCCTATTTAAAACCAAATCCGTGCTGTTCACGACGAAGAAAGATCGAGGCGTTACAAGAAAATAACAGACTTGTTACGCTAACGTTAAGCCCCCTAACAGAGTAAACCTTAGTAACTATCAGATCCTGGAGTTGGAAAAATAGCGAAGAGAGTGTAGCAGTGGGACTCTCGAGGCGTAAATAGAAATAGGAGGACCGGATGCATCGACCCGGACATCAGCAGGGAATTCGGGAAATTGAGCCTGTTCACACGGGCATTCGCTCTCTCTTAAGGGACCCCAGAGTCTTGGCAGACACCCCTGTAAATGTTTACAACCGCCTAGATAATTAACTGGAATTTAGGACACCTCATACGAACTTCTGTTTGCACTGAGTTCAGCCCAGGATTCTTCCAAGGAATGGGCTTCTAGGGATTTACAACCGCAGACGTCTTTGTAAGGACAGGTCTTTTATGAGACGACAAAAGATGAGGGTGGGAGCAAATACATAAAGACGATGGGTATTTTAATTTGTTGAAATAAGTTGTAGTAGTTCGTGTTTCACAAAAAAAGCACTACTTCAAATTCTGTTGTTTTAAGCGACAAAACTAAGCGGTAAATCACATTCTAAAATATATTGCAATTTTAAAAGATGCTTAAAATTCATTAGTATAGTCGATGAAAAATCAATTCCAGAAATACTGGTTAACCGTTAATCATTGATCTGTTGGACTTTGATTTGCAAGGCAGAAAATCATTACGCCTTCGTAAGTCTAGATGCATCTTGCCTTTCCTTAGAAACACATTCCGGCTCGTTCTCACTAGAGTTTGCATCAGTGTGCTACATTAATGACAATCAAATCACATTACTCGCTAAACATAGCTGGCCTCGAAGATTATCGTGAGATGTACGACAGAGTCGCTATATCCATGCGTAACTAGATACTATGTTGTCTGTGGTTGAGTATTCAGCCGTTTCCTGAATTAAAAGTTTAGTTACGGCCAACTATGGTCGATGTGTTTTGATAAGACTAGGCTAGCTTACGACACCTGCGATAATATTATTTCAAGAGAATGAGTAAGATGTATATGCCTAGGTGTTGTTGATTTATTGCTGGCTTCACAAGCAGAGAAGAAACAGTCACTCATGAAGCCAAAAAAGAAGTCTTTACATCTGTGTTGACTAGGTGTTGTTGTTAGAAATATTACACGCCAACAAATTGCAGATTACAGAGGATATGATGTACGGGACGACGACTTATATACATACATACCAACATAACGCAGTTTTTCTGTCTTATTTTTTTTCTTGTGCCGTTTTGTATCAAAAGGTTGGTCACTATCATTCAATATTCCTCTCTATTTATAGCTTAGGACTTTAGTATATGGAACATCTTGTGTTCGTTATGAATCTACTTTTTGAGATATTTGGCAAACACTAAGTCACCGTATTAAAAGACCCTAAGGATATCGTAAGAAAAAATATTATGCTTGGAACATGGTAGCGCCAAATTCTAAACGCTTACCACCTCTACAACGAATTAAAGCTTTAGGATAGAAAAAAAGGGTCCGCTCATTACTGCAGGCAGTCAGCCGATAGACCCCTGTTAGTTGTCTAGCAGTGTCTACCACGGACACGTGGTCTTATTACTTAGGTTGAACCCTTTAAAACCTTTTATCGTTCCTTGGATTCCCTGTTTAATAAACATATACAGGTTGGCCAATTATCCAAGCAAGTTTCCGAGTATTTAAAGTTATCTCTTTAAGAAACGTTCGAACTAGTTAATTTCGTTTTTGAGGGAATACATTTTTGCCCATAAGCTACATTTCTTGAAACGAATAGCAAGCGGAGTCGGGTGACACATAGTTGCAAAGGCAGGTAATTTTTTTATGCAATCGTGTACCCGGTTTTCATATCCTTGAATTTCGTACGGAGAAAACTGTAAGTTAAAGTTAAATAGTATGACCTGAAAAATTAATGACAATTTGTCAATTTTTTTACTGAAATCCAAAAAATAAAATCACGGGCTTGAACAGCAACTGAAAAACTACTTGAGAAACTATTATAAATTGCGTTTCTCCATGGAAAAATACAAATTTTGTTTAAATTGATCTCTCACGTTCTGGGGCATTTTAAGCGCTATCAAACGGCATTTAACAACAATCCGCTGGAAAAAGTTCTGCAGGTTCGTGGGCTTAGATGCATATATTTTACGCTTAAGGTGTCCCCATAAAAAAATCCAATGCTGTTGAGGCTGGTGATCCAGGGCATTCAGTTTGGTTACATCTAGCTATCAATTTGCCTTTAAAGCTTTTATCAAGATACTCGCACTCTCTTTACTTAATATAAAGGAGCACTGTCTTGCGGGAATACCAAGAAATTTTAATCATAACGCTTGTCGTTTCCTATTATATATTTCAGTATGTGATCAATGGTGTGTTACCAATGTTTCGTTCTGGTGAAATAGCCAAGATATATATATATATATATATATATATATATATATATATATATATATATATATATATATATATATATATATATATATATATATATATATATATAACGTTTTTCTTTCAACTCTAGTTGTATATTTCTGAAAGGAGCATTAATTCAGGAAAACAATTTATAAGGGCGTCAGCAGTCTTAAATACCCGGAGTCGACTGTAAACTCTAGAAAGTCAGTGGTTATTCACGACATGGGTAAATTAGAAACAAAAGAGGTATCAATATGATAGGTAATGCTTGGCCTAAAAGTAATTGTTACTATAAAATCAATGCAAGGATAAAAAAGCAAGACGCATCACGCCATAGGTACATCCAGTATACTTGCCTAACCTTTAAATGAGGATCCAAAAACTTGTAGAACCTGTAGAACACTTAGTAAACCATTGATCAACACAATTCACTGACTAAATTAAAGCTTCAGTTTTTGTTTAAATTAGAAAATAATAAAATAGCAAATATACCTGTGTAAATACGATACGTGCACAAATAAACATGTAAGTGTATAAATATTTAAATTACTGGGTAAAATTAAAACATACATATTATTTTGATAATGTGTCGACATTTAAACGACTTAGCAAATTTAAAATAAAAATATTATATCTGATACGTTAACGGTGTATTGACATTTAAATTAGCCTCGTTAATTTGGAATACAAATAGTTATAATAATCTGAGGTAATGGTTATCATCGAAGAGTATTATTTTCCCCGTAATTCGCTGCCAAGAACGTTCACAAAAATTGTTACAAAAGAGCTAGAAATAAATGGTACAGATTGAATAAATAAATAAAGAGTACTCAATATTTAATAAATTTTATGCGGAGGTTCACATTTAACCCGTGACGTATCTTCGAATAATTGATGTGAATTGTGTGAAGTTTGTTTTAACTCATTGGAATAATACTCCATAAAACGATTTTCATTACTCCATTCCATTAAATTCCTGGACAATGTAGTCGATATAAAATTGGAAAGTGCTTATTTTAGGAAACAATCCTGGGCAGTGCAGGGGACGCAACTGGATCCAAATAGCATCTGCTAGATAGTTTATGGACAATAAATTATCTGGGCTAACGCCTCTCACGGTAATACCAGAGGATGGGTGGTTTGGGTGATATCTCCTCGTCACCTACTAGGTGGTTTTATCTGACGTAACTCGAAATACGGCAGACTTTGAAGCCTTCCATACACATATCGACTAGTACCCACTAAGAAATAGACATCAAAAAAGGCAACTTCAAGCAAATCCAACTGCAGAACCTAACAGTCAGTAACAACAACTAACAACTACCATAAACTACAATCACTTTACACATAACCGTTGTCCAAAAAGACACAATAAAATACAACGGCTTACAATAAAATCTGCGTAAAAGCAGCGTAGCACAAAACGTTCGAACAAGGGGCTTTGTAGAGTGGATGATGGAAGATGGAAATCTTAAATTGAAATACTCAAAAAATATGCAAGTTTACGATGAGCAAAACTATAAACTTGACATGATGAACTCTGAATATATAACACATTCAAGTGTTACCTAAGTGGTTGATACGAAAGGCAGAAATTGCTTTTTTTTAACTGGACATTTTTGAAAAACTTCATTTCTGAACGTCACACAGTCTGGGATAGACATCACTAAAATCTGAATGAAAAGGCTTCCTACCAGACACCAGACCTTTTCATTCAGATTTTAGTGATTTTTGAAAAAATTTCAAATTGATCCATGGAGATGACCGTGGACAATTGCCAACATAAATGGGTTAAAAACCTATATTTTAAACATCTGAACCATCCAGTAAATATTCCAGCGGCTGGTATTGTTTCAACCTATTTAACTGTATGAACAATTTTAGATATCCCGGCGCGTTAAGCTCAGCATGTTATTGTTAACTGGTAATAAGTGATTGTAGCAGTTGACGAACTTAGATTTTCAGTTAACTGTACGCGAATTGCATGTGTTTCTGAAAGTCAAATTTTTATTTATTTCCAGGAGCCGCCACTAGGAATATATTTACTCTCGGCGAATTTGTTATCTTCAGATTATCTACTATGCGATACCGGCAACTGAATGTAAATAATAACTCAAAAGCGCGAAAATGATTCGCTACGTGTTTATATTTAGTTTAAGGCCAAAATGTTCAGTGTGTGCATTACAAATAGATATGTACATGTGAAAGACTTACGCTGTTCATAGCATGATGATAGGCAGGTGCGACTGTTAAACATAATAAATTTAACAAATTTATTTGCCTTTATCTCGTCGTTTTATCAATGAATAATTTTCCATCGTAAATTAATATTCTTCAAGTAAGTCATCTATTGCCAGTTCCTATAAACTGTATGACATCAACTTATGTTGTTTTGAATTTTGTCAAACTCCGCAAGCAAATGTAAACTTTATGACCGGGGTGTTAAGAAGTGTTTATTTAAGCAAGTGAAACTACGGAAATTTATATAGGGGATGTAATTAATTTAGTTAACTATATGTTTGCACCAATTAAAATTTGAGCTTTGTATTTATTATATACAAAAAAAATAAAGAAAAATGGTTGCCGCAATTTCTGGCCGTAATAGGTAGCTTGTCAAAATTCTAAATCTATAAAGCAAGTACACTCGGAGAACCCAAATCACCACAACACATATTTCAAAGACCTGACGATCGTTTCACTAACCAAGTTAGCGTCTTCAGAGGATAAAAAATTCTAAATTAAAATTAACCGCTACTGTGTATTTATATCTAACCCAGGTAACGAACTCGTCCGAAGTAAGTTATATTCGGTGACCAACGTTTGTCTATTGTGTAAATACTTAAACGGAACGAGGTCAAAGAACTACTTTACTCTTCTGGCTGACAAATTTATGATCCTTTATCTAATCTAAGGATAATGGGCTTAAAATGAAAGGTACCGAGATATTTAAGGAAGCTTCACGTTCTTTTGATCTAGAAATTTCACTATGTAAATATTGGATCAACTAAAGAAGGCCGACATTAGCATCTAGCGAACAGATCAATAACCGCCGCTTATCTTTTTTAAACAACCGAATGTTTGGCTCAATGTTAACTTTAACAAAGGATAACTAATTCAACTAAAATTCTACATAAAAACAAGTATTTATATTGATTTTTAACTTTACGTTAAAACAACATTTATATTGATTTCTTAGATACAAAGAAAACCAAAGGGGGGTATTTAAGTCGATAACCAAACGTATAGCTTAGTATCGGTGTAGACCGGCCGAGTTATCGACACTAATTTATTATTGTGCCAGACAAATCAGGAGTGTTTAGCTGTTTAAATGCAAAGTGAAAATAAAGGGCTTGAAATTATAGGTGCCGCGCGATTTAATGAAGTTTTGTTCCTAATCGACATTGATATAAAAATACTTTGGAGGGAACAAGCATAGTTTGATGTTTAACATTTTTGACAAGTTTCAAATTTTCTTTTTCAGTGTGGTGATTATTATCCCATATATGTTGTGCCACACATGATTTGTCCACCGTACCATATCGTAAATGTGCGAGATCTTCACGAAACCTGGTGGCTATGTTTCTCTTTGTTTGACTCACGTATTTAACATTGCAATCCTTGCAACTTATCTCATAAATACCCGACATTATAGTGGCTTTGTCTTTGTCTTTAGTATTACCTAACAAATTTTTTAAATTACTTTTCTTTGAAAAAGTCAAATTGTAAATCGGCTTTCTTAAAAATACTTTCCAAACCCTTCGTGATACGTGGTTCATAAGGTAGACAAACAAATTTTCTCTATTCTATCTTTCTTAAATGTCGTACATTCCGATATCATTTTCTTTGTTCTGTGTTTGTTAACCAGTTTGTCCACTAAACTATCCAAATAACCGTTATATCTCGCCACGTTTTTTTATGTACTTTAATTCTATATTGAATCTTTTACTTAACGGAAAATTTATCAATCTGTTTACCAGAAAATTTAAACTACCCGTTTTTTGTACAAAAATATGATGTGAGTCGTTAGGAATATAACTAAAAGTGTCACTTTCCTTCCTATATACATCGAATTCGAGCGAGCCATTATTTTTATTTTTAATAACTAGTACATCTAGAAAAGAAAGTTTATTGTTGTCTTCTATTTCACGTGGGTAAATTTTATTGAATAAAATTGACTATATGGGATAATAATCACCACAGTGACAAAGAAAATTTGAAACTTGTCAAAAATGTTAGACATCAAACTATGCTTGATTCCCTCGATAGTATTTTTATATCAAGGTCGATTAAGAACAAAACTTCATTAAATCGTGTGGCACCTTTAATTTCAAGCCCTTTATTTTCACTTTGCATTTGAACAGCCAAACACTCTTGATTTGTCTGGCAGAATAATAAATTAGTGTCAATAACTTGGCCGGTCTATACCGATACTAAGCTCTACGTTTGGTTATCGACTTAAAGACCCCCCTTTCGTGTTATTTGTATCTAAGAAGTCAATATAAATGTTGTTTTTACGTAGAGTTAAAAATCAATATAAATACTTGTTTTTATGTAGAATTTTAGTTGAATTAGTTATCCTTTGTTAAAGTTAACATCGAGCCAAACATTCGGTTGTTTAAAAACGATAAGCGGCGGTTATTGATCTGTTCGCCAGATGTTAATGTCGGCCTTCTTTAGTTGATCCAATATTTACATAGTGAAATTCCTAGATTAAAAGAACGTGAAGCTTCCTTAAATATCTCGGTACCTTTCATTTTTAACCCATTATCCTTAGATTAGCTAAAGGATCACAAATTTGTCAGCCAGAAGACTAAAGTAGTTCTTACACCTCGTTCCGTTTAAGTTTTTACACAATAGACAAACAATGGTCACCGAATATAACTTACTTCGGACGAGTTCGTTACCTAGGTTAGATATAAATACAGATTAGCGGTTGATTTTAATTTAGAAATTTTCATCCTCTGAAGATGATAACTTGGTTAGTGAAAAGATCTTCAGGTCTTTAAAATATGTGTTGTGGTGATTTGTGTTCTCCAAGTGTACTTATCAGTGCTCATCACAGGTTCCAGTTTTCACATAGTCTATTAAGACAATTAAGTTTCCCGGTGAAAAGGAAGGACCAAGGAGATGGTTACCAAAATATCCAGCCCAGACATTTTGTGTTGTGTTAATCACATTCTAGTGACAGTTTGTGCTGTAACGTGTTTATTTCTAACATAAGCAGTATCTCGAACATTTTTGCTACGCCGTACTTTCGCGCAGTCACTCTGTTACGTTGTTGATCATTAAATAAATTACAGCATAGTTGTAGTTGCGCACTTGTTATTTCAAAAATAAAACGCATTAAATTAGATACGTTGCGGAATTAAAGACACCATAATTTTACTACAATGAAAGAATATAAATTTGAAATGAAGCAATGGGTCAAGTCAACAGTGTTAAATACGCACGGAATTTTAGTTTTTAGTTTTCGAGTTTGCCTTATCTGTAGTGGAAAATACTGATAAAATACTTTTGTTATAAAAATTTACTGAAAAACAATAATCACAATAATTTAAAACATATCGAGAAATATCGCGTTAAACGAGGAATGGGATTGGCGGCAGCAATATATATTTTGGATTTTTTTAGCAAGAGTATTTCCAAAACCAACTGCACAAATCAATTTAGCAGGATTTCCAACAATGTTTCGCATAGCCCCAATTGCTGTTTGAAATTTTAAGTAGCTACAACGCCAAGATGGGTGAAGTAGGAGCTGTGACATTCGCGCGAAAATGTGACTCCCGCGAAAACACAAGCGACTCTTGAGCGTTTTTTCAAAGAAATAACTCTAAATGCATAAAAACCAGCTTGTATAGTTTTTGCTGGGCCACCACGTATTAAAAAAGGTCTAAGGCAGCAAGTGCGTTGCCTGATTTTAAAAAATAATGGAATTTTTAATCTATAAGTAATTATATATTTTTTATTTTGCAGGTGAGCGGAAATTCTATTATTGAAATAAAGGTTAATCTGAAGAAAACATAAAAAAAACAAAAACCAAATTAGTTATCGACATGGTAAGCTTTAATATTGTTTTAGTTTTATTTATCCTATGTGTCTTGTGCTATTCACATTCTTGTACACCTTAGTTCAGGGATGAAGTAAGTTTTGACCAATACAATATAAAATATATGTTTTAGTTAAAAATTATAAACATAAAAGTTTGTTTCAGTAAAAACCTTTTGATAGTTGAGTTAGTCCTTTTTTGACTCAGAATATACAAGCGGTTCGGATTAGAAATAAATAAATTAAAGCAATAAAGATTGATCCCTTCAATTAGTTAACAAAGTTTGTACATTGCAAACTGATGGTTTAATATTAACGATATAGGTACCTAACTAGGTTGAAAATTTAACTCAATAACTGACGCAAGTATCGAAAACTGAAATACCTTTCATGACACTTGTGAGATTTTATTGCACATTGGAGCACGTATAGTAAAATACAGTACATAAATCCCGAGTGGTCTAGCGATTTTGGTAGTTACGTTTGTGGATGAGGGTTGGAAATAGTCCAATAACAGGGAAAATGCTCCCTACATCTTGAAGTCTGCAGCGCTTTGCTAGCAATATGTTCATGAACGAAGTTAGTGCTAGCTGACTGGCCAGATCAAACATGCTTCCACCAGTCAGCGGACCGCTAAATGACCCGTCAGAATTCTACATTACATTTACCAGTGGCTTCATCTGTAAACTACCTTCCTTTTAGGCAGCTACTATTTACCTTTCATTCACTATCATAAACGGTATTTACTGTCAAGGGTTTGATAAAGATATTTTATTACACCTTAAATTTATTGCATAATTCTAAAAACCACTATTCTATACCACGTTTCTGTCATAAGTAATGAATTGTTGCTTTTCGTGAATTTTCTTAAAAAAGAATCACTAATGAGGAGATCCCGACTTTTGAATTAAAAAAAATTCTTCAAATGAGCACAAACTAGGCCTCCTTGGACCCATATTCAGGGCCAGTTTCAATTTTTATATGTTCATATATATATATATATATATATATATATATATATATATATATATATATATATATAGGGGGCGCATTGAAAACGTAACAGACCGATTTGCGTTCAGAGAATTTTTATTTTAAGAAACGCTAAAACACACCAATTTTAATATTGAGGGGGACAACTCAACTTTGTCACATAAACCCCTTAAGGGTTATGATAACAACTCTTATATTTTGAATAGGGAACATGGGTCGAGTGTTACATCATTTGAAAGCTCTTTCTTTTCTGAATTCAGCACACTAATTTTTTTTAGAGTTTTATCAACTCGTTTAAAAATGATTCACAGTTGAAGATGCAAAAACGCATTTCACTGATTCCGATAAGAAATGTGCTGATAGTCAATGTTTTGTTGGTTTGTAAACAAAAAATTGCGGATTATTATTTCAGTTTATCGGTCGGTTTGATACTTGATAGTACTATCGAAAGTTAATTTCACAATGGTGTATCCTGTAAAAGAAAGAGTTGAAATAATTACTCTTTTTTTCAAAAACGATGACTGTGCCAACCGTACTGCAAATTTGTTTAATGAACTACATCCGAACAGACATGTTAACAGAAAATACATTTTGGAGTTTCGACAAAGTGGTTCAGTAGCCAACAAAAAACGGGATCCTGAACGTGAAGGACGGTTAGAAATGAGACTACTGAGATTGAAGTTTTAGGACAAATTGCTACAGACCCAATTTTGAGCACGAGAAAATTGGCCATTGTTTCAAACATCAAAACTACTATTCAGCAAATATTGAAGCATCATAAATTTCACCAGTATAAAATTTATCTTGTACAACAACTGAATGAAAATGGTTTTGATCGGCGGCTGGAGTTTTGTGAAGTTATGACTGCACGCATAGCTGATAACGGGAACTTTCTGTTCAATATTTCTTTTTCAGACGAGTGTACGTTTTTATTAAACTCTACCGTCAATCGTCATAATTGTCGTTATTGGGCAGATAATAATCCCATAAATTTTCACGAAGTCCACACTCAAACTCCACCGAAATTGAATATCTGGACTGGCATTTTTGGAGACCGTTTAATCGGACCAATTTTTCTTGATGGCAATTTGAGTGGCGAAACGTATTTGGAGTTACTAGAAGATATCGTTTACCTTCTACTCATTGACATTGTTGAAAATGATGATCGCTGTCAAGAAAATCAATTAGTGTTTCAACAAGATGGAGCTCCTCCGCGTTTTTTCACAACGTATTAGGGAGTTTTGGACAGAGAGTTTCCAGTACAATGGATTGCGCGTACAGGTGCTATTGAGTGGCCCCCGAAATCACCGGATTTAACTCTTTTAGACTTCTTCCTATGGGGCCATTTAAAGAGTAGAATTTACGCAACAGAACCGGAGTCTCTCGAAGGATTACGATGATGCATTGTTGAAGAATGCCGTCTAACAACTCCACAAATGCTTCAGAATGTCAGAGCTCGTTTTGAACAAAATTTGTTCTTTTGTATGGAAGCTGGTGGTCAACAATTTGAACACTTACTTAACTGAATAAACATTTTTGGACGTTTGGTTTTGTTTTTTAGTTTTTTTTTAACGAAAACTTGACTAACAAGTGCATTTCTTATCACAATGAATGAAATACGTTCTTGCAACTCCAACCGTGAATAATTTTTAAACGAGTTATTAAAACTTCCAAAAAAATTAGTGTGCTGAATTCATAAACGAAAGAGCTTTCAAATGATGCAACACGCGACCCATGTTCTTTATTTAAAATATAAGGGTTGTTATCACCACCCTTAAGTTGTTTGTTGTGACAAAGTTGAGTTTTATGTCAAAACATGTCCCCCTCAATATTAAAATTGACGTGTTTCAGCGTTTCGTAAAAAAATGTCTCTGGACGCAAATCGGTCTGTTTCGTTTTCAATGCGCCACCCTGTATATGCTGACTTAGAACTTGGTGTTTTTCAACTGTGAATAATTTTTAAACGAGTTAAGTAAACTTCCAAAAAAATTAGTGTGCTGAATTCATAAACGAAAGAGCCTTCAAATGATGTAACACGCGAGTCATGTTCTTTATTTAAAATATAAGGGTTGTTATCACCATCCTTAAGTTGTTTGTTGTGACAAAGTTGAGTTTTATGTCAAAACATGTCCCCTTCAATATTAAAATTGACGTGTTTCAGCGTTTCTTAAAAAAAATTCTCTGGACGCAAATCGGTCTGTTTCGTTTTCAATGTGCCACCCTGTATATGCAGATTTAGAACTTGGTGTTTTTCAAATTTTTATACAAGTTTCTCAATGTTAGATTTTTTTAAAGAACAAAAGTTTTTGCATCTTCCGCTGGCTGTATCGGTATGACCTATTGCGCTTACAGAGAATAGGTTTCTAACTCAGACTCAGACTGAGTATGTGAAATCAATTATGCGTGTAAAACGCTTCAAAATTTGTTTGGTGCAAATTCAAAAAGTCTGGACGCAGCAAGTGCTTTATGAAAGTGAATTTTTATAAAATTGTAAATATTTTTTTATGCAAATATGTCTCTTTAATGCAAGCAGGCACCACTGATACTTCGCGAACATATACAGAATTGGTATTTAAGGGAATGGCACCTCAGCGGCTCATAGGCACACATTACGGAGATTCTAAAATACCACGTTTCGTCTTGCGTAAATAACGGTTAGATTGGCGTAACTAGCGGTTAGATTGTCTATTCCGCAGCCCAGACTCAAAATTTTTGTTGCAGGCTTATTTTCGCAAATTTTAAACAATGTAGGTCAGGACTTTATTCAATATTTAATATTGGACCAGCAAGAACATTTTTTTTCTAATCGGTCCTAAAAAGCAACAAATTTTGAATTTTAGTTCTTACGGCAAACGTAGAACTAGAAAAATAGGAAATCTAATAAATAAAAAGGTGTGTTTGTTCCTCTTTCGTTGATGAGCACTCAAAATTAATGAATATACTTTTAAGTAAGTTGAGGATCACATATTGTTCAATGTTCTCCCACCGCTGCAAAAAACATCTCTTAACGCCTGGCCAGTTCTGGAAGCCAGTGTATACCTTCGGATTTCCAACTTATTCCAGACATGTTTGATGGATTTTAAGTCTGGGCTGCGGACTAGACAATCTAACCGCTAATTACGCCAACCTAACCGCTATTTACACAGGACGAAACATGGTCTTTTGGAATCTCCGTAACGTGTACCTATGAGCCGCTGAGGTGCATTCCCTTAAATACCAATTCCCTATATGCTTGTAAAGTAATTTTGCTTAAACTATAACTGTGCCACCGCCAAGTGGAATTCGCTCGTGAATAAAATGTGGAGCATATTCTTCTCCAGGTCTCCTTCATAAACACTTAAGCCCGCACGATTCAGTGGTGAGACAAGTACGGACCCATCTGAGAACATTACCTTGCTATGGTTATCGTTATTCCAGTTCTGGAAATCAATTGCTGTCAAAGTACAATCTTGCACTTCGATGTCGGTGTCACAATCGCCGACCAGTAGCTATCCTTTTAGAAGATAATCAAGAAGCATAAAGCTCTTTTCCAATGGCCAGCTCAGTAGTATTAACCTCTATAACTTTTCGAATGTCATTTTACAGTGAAACCGTAAAAACTGTTATATTCCGCAAAGTTTTGGATCCTAAAAAATAGTCATTTTCTTGGATGGTCACCCTTTTCGTTCGAAACTTTTTTTTGCTTGACCTTGAAATTCATTACTTTTGTTTCCAGCGGTCAAATTAGTGATATTTTTCACTTAATATTTTATATTATATTTATATTAAGTTATGTTTTATACTTAATTTTGTCTGTTATCTACCTAATATTTTCGTGTGTTTTTTAATCTTACGTAAAATTCACTATGGATGAGGATGACAAAAGTAAGTCTTTAGGGGTACATCCTTTTCTATTTCAAGAAGGTGTAACATGCTACAAGAAACGATGGTGTCATACCCAAAAATAAAACTCCTATCTCCTCAGAGTGCTCTTTGATATTTGAAAAAAAAAACATTCAGAAACGAAGTTATACATTTTGTGCAGAATTTGATTATATATGTATGACAAAGATGCCCATTATTGATAAATTTCTTTAATTTATTTATAAAATATTTCAAAGTATACTGAAAGAGGACACGGCGTGAATTAAAATATTGTGATAACGGTGTAATCGCGAAAGGTACGCAAATGACATATCGCTAGAGAAATGGTAAAAGAACTGCAGAAGACGCCCAAGGAATTTAGTCGCAAGTACAAAGAAATAAAACAAAAAAATAATATAACGAAAACATAAGTAACTAAGATAAGTAAGAAGAGAACTGCAAAAATGTATATAAAGCTAAGCATACAACAACTCAAAACAGTAAAAATGTTTACACACCTTGGTAGTTCTACTACGGATGATAATAAATGTACCAAAAAATTAAGGAAAAGGATTTCGACTGCAAAGCAGGCAAATAGAAAATACAGTCCTTTTACTAATCAACATTTTAAATGTGGATCTGACGAAGATGTCCATCAAATCACACGTATGGTGTGTTATAATATAAGAAGCGGATAGCTGGACTTTTCATAAGCAGGACATAAAAAGAACAAAAGCTTTTAATATGTGGACACGAAAAAAATGATGAAGAAAAGGTAGACTTATAGAAGGACCTACAAAGTCTGCTAGGAAAGGTAAGAGAAGAATTCCTGTTGCCGAAAGAACTATAAAGGAGAAGGCAACATTTGTTGCACATATCATTATTATTGCTTTTGTTTATTGACAAAAATTATACAGCATGTTCATATTCTGAGGCATAACAACTTTCCAACAAGATTATTTGAAATACATTTTTGAAAAAAAAAGAGAGGTAGACCAAGCGGGCAATTCCGGAAAAACCTGACCAAATTGTTGAAATGCGCTAGCCACAGTGAAATAAATAGACATGCTGGAGATAGAGAGCTGTTGTTGCGACGACCAGGCGAAATTACCTTTAGACTGGCATGATGTCGTGTATGGCGTAATTAATTATTTTTTTTACAAATTTATACAATTGTTTGTTTATGTTTTTCTATAGCAAATGTTATTCCATAATATGATTGTTAACATTATTTGTTTAATCTCAATAGAACTTTGCAGTTTGTAGCTTTTAACATTAGGTGAATGTGTAGGCACTAACAAACTAGCAAAGACAAAGGACGTGTGCGGTGTGTCGGTTCGTTGTTTCATCAATTCATTTCGTTCGCGCCAGTGGATGGAACCACTGGATTCTAGGACCCAACGTAAGCAGCTAGTAATAGCGAGGTTCCTTTAACACTTATTGTCAGATAACAAACCGTAAACTTAACCTAGAGGAAGAACAATGGAAACAATTACATTGTGAATTGCCGTAAATTATCAACAGGGACGGGCTCGTTATTCTCCACCTTGGCGTTTATTTAGACGAGAGATAATGCCTTAACAACTAACATTATTATTTTACCTTGCTTGGAAACAAAATCTAATAAGTTAAATAGAAGCTAACGTTGATAAAGTCAAAGAACTAACAGGGAAATTTTACTAGCTGCAGACATAGCGTTGAATATCGAATGTATCCCAAATGGAACAGTTTTTCATATTTAAACAAACTAATCGTTTTTTACTTGACTTCATTAATTCGGCTAAATGTCTGACCGGAAGTTATTCAAAAAGCTTATAATTTAATATCATGATAAAACCAAATGTAGGTCTGGAAAACTTTAAAATGCTTAAATAAAAACCCAAATGAATTTGCTTTTTGCTATGAAATGATAAAAACTTTCAAGGATGTTTGGGAAATACTGGTTGTATAAAAATATTCCGGATGTTTAAGAAAATCTAAATTTGTAATAAGAACATTCTAAAATAATACCAACGGAAGAGAATTTCGAGCAGCTTCCTTTCGAATTTTAATTAAAGTTAAATTGCGGTAATTAAGGCCAGAAGTCGTGTGTGTTTTGTTTCTTCAACGTCGGCCTATTTCCGCGACTATGGCCAATCAGCGACGCCAGGGAGCAGTTTCACCTCACTATCCAGGAAATTTTGCCGAACCCCTGCCTTTCTGTAGTAACGTGCCCAACATCGCATGGATACGGGACCGACGGCTTTACGCCCCCTCCGAAGGGCGGAACGTGCAGACATTCAACTTGCTCAAATACAATGCCAGAACCTCGGTTAATGTTAATGTTACAGTTTGTACTGGAAAAGTGAAAGGAGAACCCTGGGATCGAACCCAGTACCCTTTGATTCAGAGGCACACGTTCTTGCCCCTGAACCACCGAGGCTCTAGGCCAGAAGTTAGTAATTTACTTTTAAGGTGCCTTGCATAATTTGTCCATTAGTAAACTTATAAACTTAAGTAACATTAAAGAATGCGATTGGAAAGAATTGACTAACGAAAGCCAGAAAGATAAATCAAACATTTAGTGGCAAGTTCTACAGAATTATTCTCAAACGTAATGATCCAACATAATAAGATAGGAATGCACCGGATTTAAATTCTAACCTTTATACACATAACACTAAATTTAATAGTGATCAAAGATGACGTAACTTATTTAGAGAAAAATATCACTTACTAATTCGAAATTTAAGAAAACTTTGTACATCATCACAGTCTAACAGAGATGTTGCTTCTTCGTCGCATTCATGATTGTCTTGTGCCCGGCGCTCTTTGCATTTCGCTGTAGCTACCACACCTCATCAATTGGGACAAGGTTTCTAGAGGGTTTTTTTCTCCCTCAAGGCTCGTCCGCGTCTTTGCCACCCCGATAGCACTGCCGCCTTTGCCTTATTGTGAATTTTCTAGAAGTTATTTTGTGTCAGAATATGATCACCAAGCTTTGCACCCTGCCTCGTAGTTTCTTTCAGCAAGCGACTAGTCTTACTTTTTTATAGCAAACTTTCATCGGCACCTTGTCTTTGTTATCCCTTTTCCTTCTCCACATTCCAAAAGCTTCTATTTATGTTATTCACGCTCCTTGTCCCGATTACAAAGGCTTCTATTTTCTTAATGTCTTACTTAGTCAGTGTCATACAAAGAAGTTTTAGAAATAGATAGGTTTACATCCTGTGAGGTAGTCAGGCAGTACTAAAGACCCCGACATCTTTTGAAACTAAGTCCAAACTGACCTGTGACTGCAAAAAATCCTTAAAGCAACTCGCTACGAACAATAAGGTAACTTTGATGTAGGTACCAGGGCGTCAAGGCATTGAAGGAAATGAGGAAGCAGATAGCATTGCCAAAATGACTGCAACAACACCATATAATGCACCAGAGCCCTATTTTGGGCTAACAAAAAGCCACTTAGGAAATTAACTTGATACTTGGGAGAGGAAACAAATTCTGTTAAGCTGGAGGAAAACGCCAGGCTTATGGCAGGAAAAACGGTTCATCATCATATCAACACACCAGTTTGAGCAGTTTCTTGTAATGAACAGGAACTGGTTTAGAATCATCACAGAAGTTTTCACACTCCCTAGTAAGGTATTACCTAATGAAGATCGGCTGCCGTGAAGCAGCAGAAACAAGAGAGCACGTGCCATGCAACTGCGAATTTTTTTAAGGAAAATTCACCATACACCAACATTTCAATCTCAAAGACAAAGGTAAAAAGCTATAAGCATATAATCAAAAGAGTTTTTGGTGCCACTGAAGCTTACAAGATCAAAATATTTGTGTGTTGAACAAAAAAAATTATATCCTTTCTAAGAAAATTCGCTACCATAATTCACTTACTGCATCTAGACTTTTTCCATTTTGGCTGAAATTTCACATTCTAAGTTTTACTTTTGTATAGTTTTAAAAAAACGTGTCTATATCTCCAACCAAATCCAGTTTTCTTTATTACATGAACAAATATTTGAAAAAAATCTTTAAAAAATTTATGTTACAATGTTCGTTAAAGTTATAAAAGTTTTCCAGAAAAAATTAAGTATTCACAAAGGGTACGTACCTGCCAAATTATTAATGTAGCAGGTATTTTTCCTTTAAATTGCTTGAATGGCTTTGTTTTAGTCAACCCAATCCAACTAGTTATTTTATGAAACAAAACAACAAAAAAGATTTTTTATAACTAATTTGTAGTTATCCGTGAAGCTGGTTCTGTCATTTTTCTTTAATTTAGTACCCACGCGTTTACATAGGTTTTACTATGGTTCAAGATTGATGATTCTAGCTTAATGGGAAATTGAGTTATCGGATTTGAAATATTTTTACAATAATTTTCCATAACGTACTTGCTGCACCTAGACCCTTTTCAACACTTATTTACTGTTGCCGTATCTAGACTTTTTGAAAATGATAAAATATTGTAGCTCTTTATGTCAGACTGATAAACAAGAAAACCTTAACTTTAGTTTTGGAAAAATATTTTAAACAAATGAAATAGGGTAACAACTTAAACATAAATTTAAAATCTTGGTTCGCTACATTGTCGCATTGGTTCTGCTTCCCCTTCTGCATTCCCACAAATACCTCAATGCATAAACAAGAACAAACTAAACAAGAAAAATTTCTTGGGAACAACCTCCAAGAAAGTTACGGGACCTGCGGTGAATATAGGGGTTCTGAGCGTGGTATACAGGATTTTAAGGGGGTATAGATGCAAAATAGGATAAGTCCAGCTTACAGAGGTCAAACTAAGCTGGTTTTTTCGCACTTTCCGCTCACACTTCCTTTTTATATTCTTCCCACCCCAATACTCCTATTCACTCCTTGTCCCGTAATTTTCTTGGGGGATGTTTGCAAGAATTTTTTTTCTGGTTTGTGCATTCAGAAGGAGATCTAAGAATGTTTCCGATTTTTTTTTCAAAAAAGCCCCCGTGTGCTAATCTGCAAATCTACCGAAAATTTAATGTGTATTTAAAAAAGGAATGTACCTGCCAGATTAGAAACGCGGCAGGTATTTTTCCTTAGTAGTCGCTTTGATTATCCGTTTTAGTCAACTCAATCGAACCAGTTTCTGCAAACAAAATAACAAAAATGGTCTTCTAGTAATTTAAATCTTTTTTTTTCTAAAACTATTTGAGTATCAAACTTGTCTGACGAACTCATCCATTTTTTGAATTACCGGTTGTATACATACATACACATACACACACAGATATATATATATATATATATATATATATATATATATATATATATATATATATATATATATATATATATATATATATATATATATATATATATATATATATATATATATATATATATATATATTCTAGAGGCCCCAATTCGCGCTCGTTTGAAGAAATTTTCCAAAAATATTACCATTAATAACCCTCTATTTATGATTTTTCCTAATGAAAATTTGTGATGGTAGCTACAATTTTGTTTTGCTTCAAAACCTTAGTCAAAATTGAAAAGGATTGATGACAAAATGAAACTTTATTAAAGATCAAGCATATGTAAATATGGTATTGTTGCTGCAGACCAAAACAAAAGCGAGTAATATATTCACAATAAATAAAAGAATACGGCTCTGCTAGTGGCGCGTGCCAGTTGTTCATTCGTAGAGTATAAATTGTTTTAACGTATAATGCGATATAAATGTGGCAATTGGAATTTACCACTAATAGTTTATTCTACCTTCTCAACAATTTTTACTACTTGGCATGTACATTTTTAGACAACCTTTTTAGACAAACGCCTGCTTTATGTGTTTTAGAATACATTCAAAAATTAATGTTTTGCTTCTTCTGCAACAAAATAAACTGTTGTTGTACTCAAAAAGCTTACAAAACCCACCTGTTGCCTTAAGATTAAACTTTGCTTTCCCTTGATAATCTAAGAAAAGCATTATTTAGGTTATTAACAATTTTGAAGGGGAACAAAATACGCTAATGGAATATTAAATATAGGCTTTTAAACAGACGGTTAAAATGAACCTGAATTAGAACACAAGAAACCATATCGTAAGTCCGTTTCAATATCTGTATTATAGATAATATTTCTAAAATATCTCACAAGGAATATAACATGACGTAAGATATAAACGTCACAACAAAAATTTACCACTATCAGTTTTTGTACATTCTCAACAATTCTTACTACATGCCATGTAGTAGGCTCAAATTCGAGCCTCATCATTGGGATCTCGGAAACTGTAAGAGGTACAACGTCGGTTAACTTACGGCAAAGTTGCGAAATTTGATGCTCAGCAAAATGCAGTTTAGAAAATTAGAAAATTCCGAATACTTCCGGTGATAATCGTAAAAAACCGAGAACTCATAAAATATGTTTAATTTTTTCTGGCGTCATTTGAAAAGATATAACAAAATGAGTCACACTTCATCAAGGTCACTTTTCCTCTCCTACAAGGTGGCATTTTCAAATTTGAAATCCGATGTTTCGTCTTTCAGAAACCATCATCAACTCCATTTTTTCAAATACGGCCCTGGATTTTTTATTTTATATTTTGTTACGTTTGGACTGCATCATCACAACTTTTGAATTTCAAACGTTTTGATAACAAGAAATGAGATTTTCCGTCTTTGTTGAAAATATTTAATACGACTGCTTTTGAAACAAAATATTTCTTCAATAATATAATTTGATTAGGTAGGTAAAGATGAACCCAAATTTATGATTATGAGTCAAATATTTTATGTTCTATCCAATGCACTGCAATGACATGTCTGTTCGTTCATCTCGGCGGCTTTGATATTCAGAAATATCAAGCTTGCTTGTCATAATATGACAATAGAACTTGTGACAATTTAACTTTCAAAATAAACATTAAGAGAGCAAAAATGGTGTTTTCCAATTTCGAGAGACGTGATATGTTTCGGATTTATTATAGTAATAACAGAAACAAGCACATTTCATGTAGACGGTAGTTAGAGCAATACCCAGAGCGTCCATAACCCCATTATTCATATTTTAACAATTTGGCCAGAAATTGAGGTCTCTTTGGTAGTTTTGGTAAACACAAAAATTTGTACAGCCAACGAATGGAAGATAAAGATAAAGAAGCTGTTTTAAATGCTGTAAGTATCGTTATAAAATGATCCTATGCAATCTTTTATTACTATAATAATTGCGATAACAGGTCAAAGATATTTCACCAAAACGTTTTATTAAAGGTTACGGAAAATCCTTGCGGTTCAACACGGCAATTTGCTTCAGAACTAAATGTGACTAGGAGCCGAATTCAGAAGATTTTCAAAAAACATAAGTATCATCCCTATAAACTTCATGTTTGCCAAGAACTAAGACCAGGAGACAGGGACAGAAGGCTTGAATTCTGCAATTGGCTCGATGTAAAAATGCAACAAGATGATGATTTTTTAAATAAAATTATCTGGACAGATGAATGTAATTTTTCCACTAGCGGCATTTTTAACAGAAACAATGAGCATTATTATGCAGTAGAAAATCAGTACCAAAATCGGCAAGTTCGAAGACAGGAACGAAAATCATTCAATGTTTGTGTTGGAATGTATCGAACCAAAATCTTAGGGCCAATTATTTATGATGGAAACTTAAATATTGAACGGTATCTTAATTTAATCCATAATTATATATTCGATGCGCTTGAAGATGAACCGTTGAATATGCTGCGGCAGCTGTGGTGGCAACAGGATGGTGCACCACCCCATAATGGAAGGACACTAACCGAATTTCTTAATGAAACATTTCCAAATCAATGGATTGGAAACCAAGGAGTGGTGCGCTTGCCTGCCAGAAGTCCTGACTGGTCCCCGCTGGATTTTTTTTATGGGGATTCTTGAAAAATCGCTTATTCAAGGATACTTTTCCGAATGAAATAAACATTTTGCGCCAAAAGTTAGTGTTCGAATTCACAACTCTGCGAGCAAGAGGAAGAATAATCCACCGGGCTGTTACGAACAATCTGCGAAGACGTATGCGAAAATGCATGGAAGTCCCAAGGGGGCTTATTCGAGCATTTACTATAGGTTTTTTAATTTGTCCATTTTAAAAGTTAAGTAATAAATAATACTATACATTTATTGAGAAGATTTCCCTTCATACAGAAAAATACAAATAATAATACAACAATGCACAATTTACACACAAAAAATCTCCCCCAATAAATGGAGAGAAAAAAACTGCTTAAGTGAAAGACTTGTTGAAAGACTATAGCAAAAACAAAACTATAAAAAAAAACAAAATCTCTATCATAAGTAGTAAGCATTCAATATTTTCAAGAAATAAAGAAAATGTCATTTTTTTGTTATCAAAACGTTTGAAATTCAAAAGTTGTGATGAGGCATTGTTTTAAGGTAGTCCAAAGATAAAGAAATATGAAATAAAAAATCCAGGGCCGTATTTGAAAAAATGCAGTTGATGATGGTTTCTGAAAGACAGAACATCGGATTTCAAAATTGAAAATGCCATCTTGTAGGAGAGGAAAAGTGACCTGATGAAGTGTGATTCATTTTGTTATATGTTTTAAAATAACGCCAGAAAAAAATAAAGCATATTTTATGAGTTTTCGGTTTTTTCCGATTATCACCGGAACTATTAGGAATTTTTTAATTTTCTAAACTGCATTTTGTTGAGCATCAAATTATGCAACTTTTATATAATTTAACTGACGTTATATCACTTACAGTTTCCGAGATACCAATGATGAGGGTCGAATTTCAGCCACCCTGTACATTCTTAGACAGTCCATTTTAGACAAATGCCTTCTTTATGTGTTTAACAATACTTTTAAAAACCAAAAAATAAACGTAAATAAAAGTTTGAGGGGAAACAAAATTCGCCCATGAAACATTGTATATAAGGCTCTTAAACAGACCTTTTAAATGACCGTGAATTAAAGCAGAAGAAACCACATTGTAAGTCCGTTTCAGTATGTATAGTATTTTAATTTTATTTTATCGTTTTAGTATGTCTTTTATGATGTTATGTTTCTTACAAATAAGCTCACCAAGCTTGTGCTTATAAAAAACAAAATATAGAGATTTGTTTTTTCCAAATATACCTTCCAAACCATCCTTTCCAAACGTCCAGATAGACGGTCCGTGGTTTGTCATTCCACGAGCTTATAGTATTTTTAATGATTTGAAATGTCAGAATTGACATGTTCTAGATAAAGAACCTAAAACGAATACGGGTTATGTAAAAGAAATGTCGTAAGAAGTGTGTAAAGTCTTAAGTTTCAGTTTCAGCTGCCATTGTCCTTTATTTTACTTAAATATTTGCAGAAAATGTATTTCAAATAGACATTTTCTCTGATGCTTTGGTAGTAGTTTTAGTTATAGAGTTTATTCTATATATTAATGCGTAAATAAAAAACTTTGTACCGCCTTTTAAACACATTACGTGCACGGAGGAGTGTGAGATTTGGCATAGTTAAAGTATATATAAAGAAGGAGTGCAGAAAGATAAAATTCATGTATAATATGTGTTACAACTAGATTAAGCAATGCTTTGTTTTAATTAAACACTCATATTTCAACATTGACAGCTGAACTAATTACCATCTTGGAACCCTTACAGTTCATTAGTCAACAGCCAATACAACATGGAACAATCTTTACCGACAGTAAAAGTAGCCTGTAAGACTCGATGCATTTTCGCAACAATTAGAACCGTAGACCGGTTTGTTGCGAAAATGCATCGAGTCTTACATACTTTGTCCCTATTGGGGTAGAAATGGGCCAGGGCTGACAATTTTCTAAATTGTTAGTTAGCTGTATCCAGTCTCTATTTTTTAACACTTTGTGTTATTTGGAGCTGGCGTGACAGCATAGTACTTGGTTCCGCAACTAGGTGGCGGCACGTCCACCACTTACTGAGTAAAAGTAGCCTGGATAAAATAGAAAATATCTCTTACCGTTCATAATTAATACATACCAGCCTGCATAAAAAGTGATATGTGTGGATTTAGTATAGATAAAAGAGCACGCAGGTATAGTTTTCAAGGAAAGAGCTGACATGTTAGCCAAGGAGCGATGAAAAAAATATCTATGTCCAATTACTGATATTTTCTTTACATTCTTAAAAAATATTCTAAAATGGCCTAAAGAATATATCCTAAATAATAAAGGCGGATATTATAAGAGATTAGAGCCTCTTCCACCGGCAGTTCCGTGGTTTTTCTTTTTAAATATAAGCAAGTATACTACAGTTAAGACTTGCAGATTAAGGTTTGGACACTCATTTGTCCCTTCCCATCTAAACAAAATAATCTAAGGGGATACTGAACATACGATTTTAAATCATCAAGAGAAAAGAAGCACTATTTATTTCCTCATTAACATAATTGATAAGCTAAATACTGTCACAGTTTGATTTTTTTTAAATTCAATCAATATTTGCGCATGGAATCTCGATTGTTTCATGAAATAATATAAACAAAGACGCTTCTGAATGCCTTATTTACATTAGACTTCCATTCTTGTTGGTAAAAACGCGGTATCGTCATTTTTGATATGTGCAAAAAAACGTAAAAAGTTGCCAAACAAATGAAATAACTCAAAAATAAACATGCATAACAATTCGATGGAAAATGGAAATATATAATAATATAATGGGTGTTCGATTTAAAAAAGAAAATTTTTATCGCCACCGACTTATAGGACACCGGTGATTGTCGTAATAGCTTTTATAAGATACAGCTTAAACTGCAGGTAGTCAAATTTGAAGCATACAGTGAAAATTCGCTACCTTGTTATGCCCGCTCTTTTGTCCCGAGGACTTCCAAGTTGTGGAATTCCTTGCCGGCACATGTTTTTCCTTCTCCTCCGAACCTCCAAACCTCCAAACCTTCAAGTCCAGAATTAACAAGCTGCCTCTTTCCTCCTTGTCAACACCCACGGTACGATAGTATTTAGGCTGTAAGCCCTCGTGGTGTGTTGTTAAAATAATAAAAAAACCATAACGGACTTCCTGCGTCCCGTTTCTTTTCTTACAAACATGCATTATATTTCGATGAAATGAATAATGCAGTAATATAGGGCGTGTTCGGTAAAAAAAAAGGAAATATGTATCACCAACAACTTATGGGCCATTCTGTGATGGTAGAAATAATTTTTTAAGAGGTAGATCAGGACAGCCTATAATTAACGTATGCAATTGTTTCTCGTATCTTGCATAATAACAGTAAAATTGAGCTTTGCCGTAGAAATGCGTCATCCTGTATATATGTAACCATATAAAAACTGAAACTAACCCCGGATATGAGTTCTAGGGGACATAGTTCGCACTCATTTAAAAGAATCTTCTTAAAATTCAAAAGTGGCGGTTTCCTAAATAGCGATTTTCTTGTACGAAAATTTGCTAAAAATTATAGAGAATTAAACAAGAAACTCTATAACTAAAACTATTGCGAATTTCCTGGAAACATTTTAGTAAAATGAAGGAAAATGTCGATTGAGGCTGAAACTTGAGGACTTCCAAAACACTTTTCTTTTCTCTACATAGCCCCTATTCGCTTCAGGTTCTTTACCCACAGTTGCCAAGTTGGAGGTTTCAAATCGCGACTTTGACGTTTTAAGAGGAAGAATACTTTAATTTTAAAAGTAATCTTTCTGCCATTTCTTGACCTTATTGCGCCAAAAAACTTAGTCTGCCACATACATAGGGTTTTGTTATCCACACAAAAGATTTTACTTGTGTGCTTTTAACTGGTCATCAGTGGTACCCAAGTTTTCTTTTTCTTTAAACGACTATAGCTTTTTTCTTTTCACCCTATAGGTCTAAATTTTGCTGTATCGTCAACTTCTTGTGACATAAACATTTCTTATTTCCGGAAATTTAAAAGATAATTCGGGACGCAGCAAGTGTGTTATGGTAGTGAATTTTTATTAAATGCTTCAAACTTGTATAACTCAATTTCGATAAACTTAGAAAACTGAATTTTGGTACGTAGTAAGGCCTTTCCCAAGGCAACATATCTGCCAAATGTCATTAAGATAGCTTTGTAATTTTCAAAGAAAAAATTTTTTTTCGAAAGAAAAATAAAAATTTGAAAAACTCTTTTGCTATAAACTTAGAAAGTTGAGTTTTGATGTGTTGTAAGGCTTTTCCTAAGGCAACGTATCCACCAAGTTTAATTAAAATACCTTTGTAATTTTCGGAGAAAAAATTTTTTTTCAAAAGAAAACTAAAATTTTTTTGGGAAAACCTTATCCGATTTTCCTGCCTGACGAACTTATCCAAGCCATTAATAAAAAAAAGGCACTTGCCGAGTTTCATCTAAATCGGTTAATTATTTTTTGGGTTGTCGGTTGGATATATATATATATATATATATATATATATATATATATATATATATATATATATATATATATATATATATATATATATATATATATATATATATATATATATATATATATATATATATATATATATATATATATATATATATATATATATATATATATATATATATATATATATTAAATACAAATTCATTAAAAACACCAAATTTTCCGGGAAAAACTGGTCCGATTCCCCTGGCTAACGAACTTCCAAGCCATTTGCAAAAAGAAGATACCCTCCAAATTTGATAAAAATCGGCCCATTATTTTTTGAGATATTGGTGTTATATATATATATATATATATATATATATATATATATATATATATATATATATATATATATATATATATATATATATATATATATATATATATATAAATTCAAAAGTCTAGATCTCTATATTAGTGATTTTTTATTAAGAATATTGACTAATACCGAAATATATACACTGCTTGCTAAACACATAAACAGTTTGAAAATTAAAATATAAAACTACATGTAACAGTAGTAACGAGCTATGTAAATTAATTCACTTGTATGAGCGTGGATGAGTAAATATATGTTTGTATGGATACTGCTCTAATGTAAACTAAACGATTGGAAGAATGAAAAGTAGATAAACTAATATTTCGATAAATTTTATATGTGTGTACATATGTATTGATATTTTATAACCACTTTGTAATAGTATTATAATTAAGTATAAGGTCCTACTGTCTGCCCAGTTGTTTCCTCATTCTCTCATGGGTCTCTTTATGCGTCTTTTAAAGTCTCCTAGTCAGACCCCTAAGACATAAAGCATGTGTCCCTGTTTATCCTAAATTATAATTTTCATATACTTTTTTTTTCATTTTTGGTCCTAAACCCGTTTGTGTGTAATTATATCTTGACTAGTATGTAAATAGATTAAAGAGGTTCGTTGGCGAAGAAAATCGGAACAGTTTTTTCTGGCACTTTCGGAAAATTTTTGTACTTTTTTTGCACTTTTCGGAAAATGTCTGTACCTTTTAAAATAACAAAGCTATGAAATATGGTACACTGTTAGTACTATATGGGTTATACTGCCAACCAAATGTCCTTCTTTTAAAAACAAGACATTTTTGCCATTTAAGACATGTTTGCGAAAATTCGCTACCATAACGCACTTGCTGCGTCCAGACTTTTTGTAGTTATCCTGTAAATAAAGAGACAAAATAAAAATTCAAACACCACCATGTAGCTTAGGTTCTATTTCAACATTTCTTTAGTTAAATTTAAAAAATATTTTTTTAACGGGAGCTTTTTGAATTTTTGGAAAATTTTCAATGTTTTATTCAACACCCTGCATAAATATGTAAACTACCTGATGTTTCTCAGGACAACAGGTTAAAAGTAAAAGGATCGTGCTTGCAAACGGTTTAAACAGAGTTTTATTTGATCGCGGCAATTGAATCTTACATCAGATTTTAAAAAAGCCTAAGCGCATCAAGTGCGTTAATAAAAGTGAATTTTCATAGAAATGATCTGGCACTAAAATTTTTTTTCAATTAAAATGCTCATAACTTTTTTTCTTGTAAGATAGAGATTTAGCTTTTGGTATATAATTTACCCTTTATAACGTTAGCCTAAGTACCAAAGCTAATTACCATAGCTTTGTTATTTTCGGAGATAAAGAAATTTTGACGAAGGAAAAACCAAAATTATTTTAATTAGTAAATTTTTTCTACGAAAAAATACCATAAAGGATAAACTTTCACTAATACCGAAGTATATACGCTGCTTGCTAAACACATAAACAGTTTGAAAATTAAAATATAAAACTACATGTAACAGTAGTAACGAGCTATGTAAATTAATTTACTTGTATGAGCGTGGATGAGTAAATATATGTTTGTATGGATACTGCTCTAATGTAAACTAAACGATTGGAAGAATGAAAAGTAGATAAACTAATATTTCGATAATTTTTATATGTGTGTACATATGTATTGATATTTTATAACCATTTTGTAATATTATTATAATTAAGTATAAGGTACTACTGTCTGCCCAATTGTTTCCTCATTCTCTCATGGGTCTCTTTATGCGTCTTTTAAAGTCTCCTAGTCAGACCCCTAAGACATAAAGCGTGTGTCCCTGTTTATCCTAAATTATAATTTTAATATTTTTTTTTCATTTTTGGTCCTAAACCCGTTTGTGATTAATTATATCTTGGCAGGTATGTAAATAGATTAAAGAGGTTCGTTGGCGAAGAAAATCCGAACAGGTTTTTCTGGCACTTTCGGAAAAAATTTGTACTTTTTTTTGTACTTTTCGGAAAATGTCTGTACCTTTTAAAACAACAAAGCTGTGAAATATGGTACACTGTTAGTACTATATGGGTTATACTGCCAACCAAATGTCCTTCTTTTAAAAACAAGACATATTTGCCATTTAAGACATGTTTGCGAAAATTCGCTACCATAACGCACTTGCTGCGTCCAGACTTTTTGTAGTTATCCTGTAAATAAAGAGACAAAATAAAAATTCAAACACCACCATGTAGCTTAGGTTCTATTTCAACATTTTTTTAGTTGAAATTAAAAAAAGTATTTTTTTAACAGGAGCTTTTTCAATTTTTGGAAAATTTTCAATGTTTTATTCAACACCCTGTACAAATATGTAAACTACCTGATGTTTCTCAGGACAACAGGTTAAAAGTAAAAGGATCGTGCTTGCAAACGCTTTAAACAGAGTTTTATTTGATCGCGGCAATTGAATCTTACATCAGATTTTAAAAAAGCCTAAGCGCATCAAGTGCGTTAATAGTAGTGAATTTTCATAAAAATGATCTGGCACCAAAATTTTTTTTCAACTAATATGCTCCTAACTTTTTTTCTTGTAAGATAGAGATTTAGCTTTTGGTATATAATTTACCCTTTATAACGTTAGCCTAAGTACCAAAGCTAATTACCATAGCTTTGTTATTTTCGGAAATAAAGAAATTTTGACGAAGGAAAAACCAAAATTATTTTAATTAGTAAATTTTTTCTACGAAAAAATACCATAAAGGATAAACTTTTCGGCAGCGACGCTTTGCGTATTGAGTAATGTAGGTAATTAATTGCGTTTATTATTTGCGGAGAGTTGCAGCTCCATTAGGCTCCATTAGAATACTTAAGTCTTAAGAAGATAACATTAGTGCAGTGTAACAAAAGTGTATTACTTTGAAATCACTCGAGAAGACGACAAACAACCAAGAAACTTGTAGATATCGGTGACTTCCACCAAAGAGCCGTTCGGGATGTTGTCTATGAAATGTATAAATTGGGATATATGTACTATTACCTGGTTCTAATTACATTTCAATAATTCAGATATCAAAACGTTAAACAATATATACACTTTGTATGATCTGGCTGCATTAGTTTGTAACGTAACCTCAATATTACAATAACACTCTGTGAATAATGATAAAAAGATTCAACTTTTTTCTTAAAATCTGTCTAAAAGTGACAAATTGTTCGCGCATTGTGATGTTTGGCAGTCAAATCAATACCAATTTACTAAAATATAAATTGAACTAATAAAAAGGTTTGCTTTCAAAATACAGGCATTCTCGGAAATAATTGATAACTTGGCAATGTTGCACTGTTTCCCTTCATGACGCCATTCCACTCTTATTGTCAAACTACTATAACTGGCACTATCTCTGACGTTTAAAACATAATTAAGTTGAGAAATTTCAAGTAACAATTTACAGCATGTATTAGAGAAGCATAGAAAAAATATGTATATAGTTAGATGTCTTTTATTTTTGCATTAAAAGAAAAGTTATCTAATACGAGTTCACTAACGTTACAGCAGACTTTTTTGTGCTGCTTGTATTAAACATATCAACTGGAGACCATTTATACCAACTATAGTAATGTTTTTCAGGAGCATAGCGAGAATTATGCAAATTTTATATGGTCGCGCTAGGGATAATTTGTTTGTCGGTTTCATGAATTTTCATGTAGCGTTTTCATGAGCACATAGTAACTACAAGATTTACCTATTGTCGTTTTTTATTCTTTGAAGGGATATAATTACTTTATACTTGAATAGCGAATTATCAGGGTAAAGCACGAATGATTAAAGTCTTGCAGAGAACTTTAAATTAGTTTACGTAGTTGATTAGAGTAGCTTAGAAGTTATCGCAGGTGGGTTTCGCCAGTATGAACAAAAATATTTACATGGGTAATTAATAGGTTACTTGGTATTACTCTCGTTATCTAATTATATTTGCTCTTTATATTGTTACTATCAGGCTAAAGAGACTTATACTCGAAAGGTTTGTTTATCTCTCGTTAGTCGGTAGCCTCAGCCGAGGGTTATAAGACTTCAATCGAAACTTTTTAACTTCATGCGAGTGTTTATGGATAGTGTTAATTTTGTAGTAAAAATCCTACATATATTATTTATAAACGTCATAACGTCTGGGTTTGACATGGTTAAAGGAAATTAAAGGCTTTTACTACCAGACAAACAAATTTATTCTCAAAACCCTATGCGTTTCAACACATTAACGTTCCATCTTCAGGGGTTTAGACAAATTTCCTGTCTCAATTACAGAAAGGTGCTGTATGAAATATTGTCAAAGTTTGGCTTTTCATCTATTGTCCTCAGGATACCAAACAGAAGCTGCGTAAAACAGGAAGGCAGGAACATCACAAGACTTGAAGAAATCAGAGGATGAATGCAAAAGACGCTTGTTTTTTTAGTTTAATTATATCAAAAATTAGACTAAAAAAAACAAGCGTCTTTTGCATTAATCCTCTGGTTTCTTCAAGTCTTGTGATGGTCCTGCCTTCCTGAGGACAATAGATGAAAAGCCAAACTTTGATAGCATTTCATACAGCATCTTTCTGTAATTGAGACAGGAAATTTGTCTAAACCCCTGAAGATGGCACGTTAATGGGTTGAAACGCGTAGGGTTTTGAGAATAAATCAGTTTGTCTGGTAGTAAAAGCCTTTAATTTCTTTTAACCAAATCCTACATATAACTTGTGGTGCAATCTTATATATATATATATATATATATATATATATATATATATATATATATATATATATATATATATATATATATATATATATGCTTTAGATTATGGGCATATTTTTTTAACTGGGTGATGAAAAACAACAAACTGGTTTTGTACCATAACGTCCATAACAGGGAGATAGCAATTTAACAAGGCTTTTTTAAAAGATTTATTAGGTCATTGTAAAACCACGCCCAAGCAGCTGAAATATCCTTTTACCTGCAGAAATCCAACAACGGACGGTCGAAAGAAAACAAGAACAGAACGGAAAACGATAACATATAAAAAATGTTATCGCCCTCCGTTCTGTTCTCATTTTCTCTTCTCCATTGTTGGACTCCGATGGCATATGGGCATTTATATACAGAGTAACGAAAAAGTCTGGAAGCGTCCCATTTTTTCTCAAACTGGTTGTAAGACCTATTCAAGACTGGGGATGCGCCTATTTTGGTATACGGAGATTCCATATTTGATATATGAAATGTTTCCAGGTTAACCGTTTTTCTGATATTATTAGTCAGTCTGGGTTTTTTAATGCAACCCATTATACATTGTTCCGCTATTGGAATATACCTTTCAATACGAGTTTAACCATATGTAATACTTGAGGTTTGATGTAGTCAGAAAAGTCCTTAATAAATAAAACTAGTTTTGTAGTAATTAACTTCTAGCGTGCTGTAGTTTTGACAGTCCTTCACCACTTAAATTATTAACTAAAACTCACAGTCGTTTTACGTATTTTTAAGAGTTCTGAGATGTAAGTTATTATTCTCTAAGATGATACTGAATGACAAACAGAGAATTACTGCTTTAATGATGAGAGGCTACGGCGATACAACGAGATCTTCTAGTGAAGTAGCAAACTGGTTTAATCATACTTTCCCAAACCGTTCTCCTATCCATAAGGCACAAAAAACGTTAAAATGCTTTGAGGAAACTGAAAATGTAAAAGATAAATACCGAACGGCTAACAGGCCAACCAAGAGCGGGAATGAATGATAACAAAACTTTATATATAATGCAGAGTTTCGTTGAAGATCCACATACATCCCACGTAGGGCTGCACAATTACGTGATGTACGTCATTTTCAATCTTATGTTTATTACATAAGAATGATTTGAAACCAAACAAAATTTAGTTATTGCAAGGATAACTCAATATAACTTCGACTGTAGATTAGAGTTTAGTGGGGACAAAATTGTAACTGACGGGAATTTCGTTAAGACTGCGAAGCAACCCTTACACTGTATGGTAATGTAAATCGTCGTAGTTTGAGTTATTAGAATGACGTAAATCTACACCGGATGCGTGAAAACTATACTCAAAGACCACAAATGTTAAATGTATAGTCGAGTGAAGTAGATACTTAGTTAATTGGTCTTTATTTATCGAAGGAAATTTAACCGCCGCTTATAGGTATGAAATGGTACTTAGCAATGAAGTTGTACCTGCAATGAGCAACCTGTTTGGATCCAGCAAGACGGAGCTCCCGCTCATTTTGGTGTAAATGTTCTGCGTTATTTAGACGAGGTATTTCCCAGACAATGGATTGGTAGACGAGGTAGTATTGATTAGCCTCCTCGTTCACAATATTTCATTCCTAAAGACTATTTCTATTGGGAATACTTAAAAAGTAAAGTTTACAAAACTAAACTGGAAGGTCTTGCAGAGTTAAGTCAACGAATTATTGATGAATCTCGATTAAATTCCAGAGAATCATAAAGAAATGTAATGGACGCATTCTACCATCGCATAAGGTTCTGTCAAATCACTAGCGGAGCTCATTTTGGGCACCTTAATAAGTAGACATTGTTTTAGCAATGTAATAATTTTCGGACAATATCAAACCTCAAGTTTGACATATGCTTAAACTCGTATTGAAGGATGGATTCCAACAATGCAACAATATAGATGGTGTTGCATTTGAAAAGTTACAGTGACTAATAATATCAGAAAAACGGTATATCTGGCAACATTGCACATATCAAATCTGGAAGTTTTCGTTCGTAAGTTACAGGAATAAAAAAATCGAAGATGTCTGACGTTTTTAGTGCATTTTTATTTAAAAAAATCACTAATAGAGATGTATCGATAGTGAGACTGCAAAATTTTTTTCAATTGAGCGCGAACTAGAACCTCTAGAATGCATATCCGGGGTCAGTTTCAATTTTTATTACCAAGTTATTTTAATGAAATTTTGTGGATATATTGCCTTGAGAAAGACCTTACAATATAGCAAAATTCAACTTTCAAAGTTTATAGAAAATTAAGTTTTTCAAATATTGTCATGTGACCAATCAAACTAATTGTCTTGAGGTGTAGCTTTATAAACATTATTTTAGTACAACAAAAAGCGTAAAAAAATTTAGAAAACCAAAGAGTTGGTCTATAACAACAGGATGTTAAAGGAACATTTAGGGGCTCGGAATACCGGCCCCCTAGATGTGCCGGAAGCAACATCACAATTAACATCGACACAGTAAAAATGGGTGGAGCTTAGACAGTAAACGACTTGATATGTGGTGCATATGTTTGCAAATCTTTTATATTAAATTTGGCTTGGTAAAATCATTTTTTTAATTAAAAATACAATAAAATTATTTTTGAGTTCTAAATAAGTGAATTTAATCAGAAATCTAGAGTCAATCTTTAAGAAATCGAAGTGAAACTACGGGAATATTAATTTTTTTAGAAAACTTTCACTTTTTTGGAGCATCTAGCTTGAAACCGGTTAATAACTTAAAAAAATTATGTAAAATAAAGTTGTAGAGATTTTTATGAGCGTTTATTTTGTATGAGAAAACATTTCCTTACGACGCAACGTTTTCGTGATATAAGTGAAAACCACAAAAGTCGGAATTTCTTTGTGCTCCCCTCCCCCTGGCTCACCACCTAGACGTCAGGACTTTGTTCACTTCCTAAGCACCCTCAACAAGTTTCTAAGGAAATCGCCTAGGTCCCGGCTCACGCATTTTACACCCCCTTTTGGGCCATACTTTATACTTACACAGCCCTTTAAGATAGATTTTAGAGGTCCTAGTACGCGCACATTTAAAAAATTCTTTCAAAAGTGTTACCATCGATCTCTATATTATCAAAAAAATCTTGTGTTCTAACTCCTTTTGAGAAAAATGCCCAAAACTTAATTTTCTATGAAGCTAAAGAATTGAATTTTTCTATATCTGTAGATAGTGTAAGTTTCTTTAAAATAAACTTGTATTACAAATTTCATTAAAGTTATACAAAAGATTTACAGAAGGAATCTAATTCATATTTAGAAAAGGAAAGTATCTGCCAAATTATAAACGTGCGCAGTTATTTTTCCTTAATAATCGCCAGTATGATTTTATTTGAGTCAACCTAATAATGTTTTCCAATATCAACAATAACAAAATCAAAATTTCAGATTTAAAGGTGATAAACTTATTCAGGCGTTTGAAACAAAAATTAAATCTTGTTCAAAACGTATGAAATCTGTGCACTATTGTTTCTTCAAGTGTCAAAATAAAACAAACAAATTTGTTTCTCCAAAAGTTACAAAACTATTTTAATGAAATTTAATGGATATGTTGCCTTAGGAAAGACCTTACTAGTTACCAAAATTCAGCTTTCTAGGTTTATACAAAATTGAGTTATTCAATTTGGAAGTATTTCATGAAAAATCACTACCATAACGCACTTGCTGCGTCCCAAACTTTCTTTTATTTATTTCTGACATACATTTTACAAGGTACAATACAAATAAGCTTAGGTTTGTGGCTGTATTAAATGTACAATTTTAAAGCATGGTGTCTAAAATTTTTGCAGTCTCACCATCAATACCTCTCTATTTGCGAATTTTTAAAAATAAAATGCGCTTATTTTTTTAATCAAAATTCGCAAATAAGAACAAAACAGAAATGTCAATACCTAAAAAAAGCCTGGACGCAGCAAGTGCGTTCTGGTAGTGAATTTTAATAGAAATGAACTGGCACAACATATTTTATTATAACTTTTTTTTTCTTGTAACATAGAAATCTAAGGTATTTCTCAAGGCAATATATTCACCAAATTTCATCAAAATAACTTGGTTATAAAAATTAAAACTGACCCCGGATATGGGTTCTAGGGGTCCTATTTCGCGCTCATTTGCAAAAAGTTTGTCAAAATTCAAAAAATCAGAATCTCTCCATTAGTGATTTTTTTCTACGAAAATTCATTAAAGGGGGGTAACAGTACACGATGCTCCCAGGTAGTCACCCATCCAAGAAAAGACCGTGCCAGAGGTTGCTTAACCTCGGTGATCGTACGACAATCGGTTTTATCAACATTCTAGCGTCGTTCACTTGACAGGTTTATTTTTCCAAGCTTTATATATTCATTATTAATTTTTAAGTTTCAAATTTAAATAAAGAATGAAATTATTTTCAAATTTTGCAATATTTTCACAATTTTTAACCATCCTGATTGCATAAGTACTGTTATTGTGTGAAAGAATTAATTTAATAACATAACTTATTTTTTAGGTTAGGGTCTTGGACAAATAATATGATCAAACACTTTGATGTTTTCGGCACTGATTCAAGATTTTCATACAAACTAAAATTATTAATCGAAAAACGACTTATTGTCTCATTAACTTAAAATAAAAACAGTCACTGGCCAAATTTTGAATTTCATGTCGTCTGTCATTTTACATAACTGCAGCCGAGATTTCACGATGGCTGGTTCGGAGTTCGGGTAGTATGTTTATGCCTGGTATATATCTAGTTTGGTTACCGTTGCTGTATGGTGTATATGAATCAATCTACGCGCGGCAGTTAACTACTCTTTCTGTCAGGCATTGGACTGTAACCACTAAGTCGTCTCAACGCACGTCTTTGGGAGTTTAAGTTTAATTTGGAAAAAACTCTAAATATTGTGTACCAAATTACTTAAAATTCAAAACATAGGTTTATTTGCGCTATTTCTAGCCACATGTAAAGTTTCATTCCAGTTCCTATGATACTCACAAAAATATAGCGTTTCCAAAAAGTTTTCCCCGATTTTCCACCGGAAAAACTTGAGCATAAAAGCTGATTAACGAACTCGACCTCGGTTTTCGCCCAAGCAAGATTTTTGCCAAGTTTGATCGAAATAAGTTTAGCATTTTTTGATATATATATATATATATATATATATATATATATATATATATATATATATATATATATATATATATATATATATATATATATATATATATAAACATATAATAATTTTAGTGGACCTTGGTTTTGGGTCCTAGGGGCCCAAATGCGCGCTCATCTGAAGACATTTTTTCAAAAGCTTTTCATCGTGACCTCTCTGTTAGCGAATTTTTCTTAATGCAAATTCGCTTATATATAACCTGTTCAGCATTGAACATTATATTTGGGTTTTACTTGGGTATCTTTTTTGGTTCGCAAATATAATGCATTTTTGGGTTTGTTGTTTCTGGGGAAAGCACGGTTTATAAAACATATTCCTGTACATTTTAGATTATATATTGTTTAGCAAGTCGTATAGCCCTTTGGCCTCTCAGCGCTGTGACCTCAAGAGGTCTTTTGTGCATGACTTTTTCCTAATAGTTGTCCAAAAAGTTCAGACTTTTCCATGTAGTGCGCTATCTTTTTGGGAGCTATTTTACCAATTTCCTGTGGGGTTAGGATCACCCGTCGAAGGTATTTGAGCCTTTTGCCACGCAGTCGTATAGCAAGTTCTGCTGCTTCAGTGCAGTTTTTACAGTCCGCCTTACCTATCTTCATCAGGTGATACATTACTGAGGAGTGCCATGTAAAAGTCCTGTGATTATTCTCAAGCCGTTTCTGTTAAATTCAAGCAACAGTTCAGATTTCTCTGTTGATATGGCGATGAACCGTTTTGTCTGCCTTAAGCCTGGCGTTTTCCTCCAGTCACATCATTTGGTTACTCTAGCAAGTAACAAAAAGACATCCTCTAAATGTTACATTTTAACAGTTTTTCAAACATTCCAGGATTTTTCTTAATTAGTTTTTATATTGCTTTAAAATAGAAAAAAAGATTTACTTTGTCCTTGCATTATTTTACTATTCTTCCATTGTCATGGAGATATATTGTCACAAAACAATAATATAAATAGTTAATGACAAGCGACATAAATATCTTTAGAAAGTCGAGAATGTTGAATACTTTCGAATAATATGGAACGTTAATATCGATAATAATACCATTTCATATAGCTACAAAATAAAGTCCCTCTACGTGTATAATGTACAAACTTAATAAATTATAGTTATTTGTTACTGATGCAGAATGTGTCCTTTGGGAACAATGAATTAGGTATATTTTGAATTTATGAGGAAAATGGAAAATTTGTATAATTTCCCAACACTGTCACGTATTTAATCCACAAAGTTATATAGAGATTTTCTGCACGGCAAATAAACTCAGTTAAATTTTCATTATTTTTGTTGAATTATCTGCGACCTGATATTGAAAAGGTAAAATAATTTTAATTACATATTCACGGTTGTTTGCAGAATATTTACAATAAAAATATACACAAATTTAATATGCACCACGTGCCTAAATATTATGGAGCAAACGAAGCAATTTTTTTTCGGGTAAAAATCGTAGTCAATCTTATTTAGGGAAAGTCTGGACGAAGCAAGTGAGTTATGGTAGCGAATTTTCGTAAAAAGGTTTTTAATGTCAAATATGTCTTGTTTTTAAAAGAAGGACATTTGATTCGCAGTATATACTTATATGGCTCTAACAATGTACCATATTTCATTAAAATAGGTTTGCTGTTTCAAAAAGTACAAACATTTTCCGGAAATAAACTTCAAAAGTTCCAGAAAAAACTGGTCCGATTTTTGTGGCCAACGAACTTCTTTAAACTATTTGCATACCTGCCAAGATATAATTATTTACAAACAGCTTTGGGACCAAAATTGAAAAAAAATATGAAAATTTGCAAACATTTCTTTTACAAAAATTCACAATGTTTCTGACAGATTGCCTTCAGTAATGTTCACTAAATTAAATTTTTGACAAAAATTCGACAATTTCTTTTGCAATAACTTATTTCTAAACATTTATTATTAATTACCAACATATCACAAAAAATAATTTCTACGGAAACACGAAAAACATTTCTGCGAAAACTTTTAAAATTCAGCCACTATTTGAGAATGCCTGTATACGGCAGCTCGATTTTTTCGACAAGTAATACAAACAAAAAGCTCTCTCAATACGTCATTTCTATGGGGCTCCGCTATCTATTGATAAAAACGCCGTAACACAATTTGTGATATGTGTTCGAAATATGTGCCAAAAACGTGAAAAGTTGCAAAATAATTGACATACCTCAAAAATGATGAACGATATCAATTTTTTGTCCCACAAACGTGCATTATAATTTGATGAAAAATACAAAAATACAATAACATAAGGAGTGTTCCATTTAAAAAAGAAAGTGTGTATCACCACCGACTTATGGGCCAGTCTTTGATTGTCAAATGGGTTTATAAGATGCAGCTCGAGACACCATATAATTAACATGTATACGTTTTTCTCATATCTTGTATAATAACGGATATATTGAGCTTTGCCTTAGAAATGCGTCACTCACATATGTGTAAACAGACGAAAACTGAAGCTGGCCCCGTATATGAGTTTTGCGGGTTTTAGAATTTTAAAATTCGTAAATCGCGGTCTTCTCGATAACGAATTTTTTCTACGAAAATTTGCTAAAAGAGAGACTATTAAACCATAAACTCTATAGCTGAAACTACTGCCGAAGCATCAGAATGGAGGTCTATTTGATGTGGATTTTACGATAATATTTTAGTAAAATGAAAGACAATGATCGTTGAAGCTAAAACTTAAGGCGTTGTAAAACATACTTATTACTACATACCTTCTGCATAATCCGTATTTGTTTCAAATTCGTTGTCTGAAAATTGCACATTTTGACATTTCAAATCACGACTTGGACGTTTTAAGAAAAAAAAATAAAATTTTGAAAATATTTTTTCTGGTACTTCTTGAATTTTTTGCGTCCAGAAAACTTAACCGTTGTATGTAGTATTCAATTGGTTTTGTTAATCACGCAAGATATTTTGTTCTTGAGCTTTCCTGTGATCACCAGTGGCACCCAATTTTTTTTTTCTTAAAATGCCTATAACTTTTTTTCTTTTAACTTAGAGATCTGAATTTAAGCATGTAGGGAAGTTGGATAGTAGAAACGTATATGACTAATTTGGTTGTCATAGCTCTCTTACTTTCGGAAATACAAAAATTTTCAGAAAGAAAACCCAACATTTTCCGGGAAAAACTGGTCAGATTTTCCTGGCTAAGGAACTTATCCAAGCAACTTACAAGAAGGTACGTACCAAATTTTATCAAAATCAGCCCATTAGTTTTTGAGCTATCGATACGATATATATATATATATATATATATATATATATATATATATATATATATATATATATATATATATATATAAACACAGATCTATGTTAGCTAAAATATGGAAAAAACTCATAGTTACGTAGTTACGTTTTCGAGTTCTCTGATTCTAGAAAATTTTCTTTAAAAAAATTCACTAATGAGGAGATCCCGACTTTTGAATGTTGAAAAAAAAATCAAATGAGCGTGAAGTAGTCCCCCTAGAATCCATATCCAGGGTCAGTTTCTATTTTTATATCTTATATATATATATATATATATATATATATATATATATATATATATATATATATATATATATATATATATATATATATATATATATATATATATATATGTATATGTGTGTGTGTGTGTGTGTGTGTGTGTGTGTGTGTGTGTGTGTGTCACACCGATAACTCAATATGTAATGGGCCGATTTTGTTAAAATTTTCTGAGTACCTTTCTTTTACAAGTGGCTTGGATAAGTTCGTTATCCAGGAAAATCGCAATAGTTTTTCCCAGAAAATTTTGGGTTGTCTTTCGGAAAAAATGTATATCTCCGGAAATAACAAAGCAAGGGCAACCAAATTTGGTTTTTCTTATAAAGAGTCAACCAGGTACCAAAATTTAGGTCTCTAAGTTTAAAGACAAAAAAGTCATGGGTATTTAAAAAAAAAGTTTGGGGTTTTTCTCAAAACGCCAAAGTAGCGATTTGAAACGTGAAAATTGGCAACACTCAGGCAAAGAACATGAAACAAATACGGATTATATAAATAAAATGTCTCAAGAAGAGTATTGTGCCCTTAAGTTTCAGCTTCAACTGTCATTGTCCTTCATTGTACTAAAATATTTCTAGAAAATTCATTCTAGATAAACCCTTTCTCTGATGCTTTGGCAGTAGTTTTAGCTTTAGAGTTTATCGTTTAATGGTATATAACTTATGGTGAATTTCCGTAAAAAATCAATAAAGCTCAATATATCCATTATACAAGATATGAAAAAAAAAGTATACATTAATTATAGGGTGTGTTGAACTGCATCTTTAAAAATATTTCTACAATCACAGGTGGCCCATAAGTCCTTGGTGATACAAATTTTCTTTTTTTTTTATCGAACACGTCTTAGGTTATAGCATTTTTAATGCATGTTTGTAAGAAAAGTAATTCGGGACGCAGCAAGTGCGTTATCGTAGCTAATTTTCATTAAACATGCTTGAAATTTGAATATCTTAATTTTCTATAAACCTATAATGTTTGTTGGCCAAGAAACCAGTTTTTTTGGGAACATTTTAAGTTTACTTTCGAAAACTTTTGTACATTTAAAACAATAAAGTTATTTTGATGAAAAATGGGACATTGTTTCTACTATATAGGTTATACTGGTAACCAAATCTGCTTTCTTTAAAAACACATTATTTGCTACTAAAAACATTTTAATGAAAAGTCACTACCATAGCGCACTTGCTGCGTACAGACTTTTTTAACAGATCGCGTACTTATATATTAAGTACAAAATATCAGTTTAATGCTAATTTTTGACGTATTATCATCACAAAAGTCTTATTGTATTTTAAGCATTATGTCACATTAAATGTCACACAAAATATTACAATTTTAATTCCAATTAGACGCAGGAGGATTTAACTAAGAAAATGTGGTTTGTTTAATGTAAAACATTCAGTGCGCACTATCAGACAATCCAATGTCGCTGGATTGTGTCTAGATTTAGAGACTGGTGATGTTGAAGGTATTCCAAAACCTGGACGTGCAAAAGTGGTTAAAGGTCATAATATTTTAAGTGTAGAAAATCATCATCGATTAGTTACACTAGAAAATAAATTTATTTCTTTTAATAGCGTAAGATCGGGTGTTCGTACTGGCCAATAACGATCTTCGTCTCCGTATCCGTCAATTGGTAAATATTAAGTTAATGTTCTGCCAGACATTGATTGGGTTATGTGCTGGTGCTTCATCCTGCTAAAACTATATCAGTTCGCTGGAAATTGTGAGCTTGCTCGGTCAGGAAATAAGTTTGATAAAGTTGGCACGCCATTATTTTAAATCACTGCTAAATAATCGACTCTATTCAAATTTCCATCACTATAAAGGGGCCAATGACAAGGTTTGCAGATTTTACAGATTTAAGTGTAGAAAATCCTCATCGATTAGTTACACTAGAAATTGAATTTATTTCTTTTAATAGCGTAAGATCGGGTGTTCGAACTGGCCAATAACGATCTTCGTCTCCGTACCCGTCGATTGGTAAATATTAAGTTAATGTTCTGCCAGACATTGATTGGGTTATGTGCTGGTGCTTCATCCTGCTAAAACTATATCAGTTCGCTGGAAATTGTGAGCTTGCTCGGTCAGGAGATAAGTTTGCCAAAGTTGGCACGCCATTATTTTAAAGCACTGCTAAATAATCGACTCTATTCAAATTGCCATCACTAGAAAGGGGCCAATGACAAAGTTTCCAGATTTTCCTGCCCAAACATTAACCTTTTCAGAGTATTGCGTATGTTCTGCGCTTATCCAATGTGGATTTTCTTTAGACCAGTGGCGACAGTTTTGATGACTAGCATGGCCGTAAAGTGTAAAACTGCAAGCAACAGAAAACAAAACATGTTCTAGTTGGAGAACATTGTTATCTAACATTTTATTTGTTCACAAAAAAAAGTTCTTTTATCAAAATCGTTTTCCATGAACTCGTGAGTTTGTATCCATTTGTAGGAACGCATTTTATTTTCTTTTAGTATTCGATTAATCGATTAATGGCTAACATTCACTGTTGTGGCTGCTTGTCGACGCGACGTGTGTAGGTTTTTCTTAAATTCAAGCATTACATTCAATTTGATACAATTACTCAGTGCCTAAGAAGTTTTTTTTGTTTCTGCTTTGCACGTCCAAGCTTGTGGAATAGCTTTTCCATTTTACTAGTTGGCCCTAGGAATATAGTTATCGCGTTTTATCTTCGTTACTAAACATCGGTGAAATTGTTATTTTATGCATTTCTATTAAGTAAACAACATTTCTGAAATGCAGCTGACAACTGACAACTACTGTCATGCGCTCACATTCACGCAGCCAGTTGCTGAGGAATCTTAAAGAAAACTAACAGTGCCAACTATGAAAAAAGTTGATAATTTGTATGTCTTCTTTTTAATTGATTCTCTCCAAAAAGAACACTGAACTTGAATTTCCATATCTAAGTGTGACGTGTTTCGGAATTTTCTATAAATATGCACGATAACAATTGAACAATTGAGATACTGAATTTATTCCACTTGACTGTTTCACACTCTATATATATATATATATATATATATATATATATATATATATATATATATATATATATATATATATATATGTTAAGTGTACCCAAAAGGGCTTACCACAGCGTACTAATTAAGAATTGGAACCGTTATCAGCCCTCATAAGAATACGGTTAGGACTGACCTGACCTGACGATCGTTTCGCCAACGCAGTAAGCTTTGCTAGAAAGTGAGTAAGCTTGTTTTATCTGTATTGCTTTAAAATATATTTTGGGACCATAAAACGACAACGAAAACATTACCAAATATAAGTGCAGAATAAACAATTTTCCCAGTGGCAAAATTGTATATTTTACTCGTAATTATTTGATAACTGTTGTATGCATAAAGATTCCAGATAATAGCCAATAAATTGTTATGATTTTCTTTGTATACAAAACTGCACTGAAATGACATTAGTAAGAGTTTGCTGATGTAAAGCAAATTCAATTTAGTGGGGATAATGACAAAATCAATTTTAATACAATTTAGATAACATTCTAAACATTCAACGGTGATGAGTTTCTAGTATTCTAGGTCATTACATCGTAAAGAGTTGACTACATTATATTCATTCATAGTAACCTAGAGTAATAACGGCGAAGTTTATAAAACGACTTAGTAGCCAGAATATTAAAATAATGCTTGTGATATGGAATTATCTATACAGTTGAAAAGGTATCGACAAATGCAAGTAATAGCCTATTTTAAGGTGTGAATAATTTATTTAATTTTAGTTTACTGAGTAAAACACTTAGTTTACTTTAACTACAAATATGTAATAACAGCAGTTATAATAATGATATCAAAGCTGCCGCCTGGGGAGTGACAGGGCACGTTTGGAGCCAGTGCTGGACGTGAAAATAATGCAACGAATCAGAAACTAGCACCACCAGAGCAACAAAACAGGCTACAACCCAAGATAAATGAGTAGATAGGGAGCCACCTGGGACCATCCCCTCCACTTTTTACTGCGCATGCGCGAGTCATCATGCGCATGCGCTGACCTGCGCAGACCTGTGACAGTTGACAGCTGACCTGTCAGATTTGACAGGTGTCAAATGTCACTGACCTGACAGCTGTCAACGTCAGCTGTCACCTGACCTGACATGTGTCAACGTCAAATGTCACCTGACCTGTCAGATGACGTCACAAGCATTCCAAGATGGCTGACCTGTCATAGACAGTTGCAACCCGGGTTCTCTCTATGGAACTAACCTGAGATGACGTCACAAGCATTCCAAGATGGCTGACCTGTAAGAGACAGCTGCAACTCCGGGGTTCTCTCTATGGAACTAACCTGAGATGACGTCACAAGCATTCCAAGATGTCTGACCTGTGTGTCCATAGATATCTACAAGTCAGGTTAGCTCTCCATGTGTGTTTGTCTGATTGTTTATTAAGGTTATGTATTTGTTTATTAAGGTTATGTTCGCTCACGTGTCATCTGTTTGTTTATTAAGGTTATGTTTGTATTTGTTTATTAAGGTTATGTCATGTGTGTGTGTTGATTACCATGCATCTGTTTGTTTATTAAGGTTATGTATTTTGTTTATTAAGGTTAGGTGTTCGTAAACACAGCTGTTTGGTTTGTTTATTGTGTTGTTGTTGTTAAGGTGTATTGACGTTTGTTAGGGTATTTCGTTTTTGGCGGGAAATTTGAATTTGTTTGAAAATTTCTGTCTGTTGTGTCCAGAGATCTTACTCCTCAAGCTAGAGAACATTCTATTTGTAAAGTTGTAGAGTGTAGAGAATATTCTCTAGCTCGAGGGAGACATCTGTTGGACACAGTCATTCGGTTTAGTCACACACACATACATATATGAGGAAGATATATTGAGCGGGTAATTTGAAATTTTGAATTTAATTTGAAATATGATTTTTGAAAGAAAAGCATTCGCCAGAAATTAGATTTGAACCCCCAACCACACAACTTACTCAGAGAGATACCTGTCGCTAAACCAACTATTCCACAGACACACACGTTAAAAGTTTGTTCGCAGTTGTATATATAAAACAAAAACCTGTTGCATATGCTAATTTAAAACGAGTTTATGAGGCTGCTGAGTTTGTGTGTGTAGGCAGGGGTGGTATCTCTATTACATTCCAATTGAATAATAGGAACTGTAATGTTAAAAACAATTGTTTATTTATAGTAAAAAGAAATTTAAAACACGTACCAATTTACCTATCTAATATCATTTAATAACAAAAACGTTTCAAGTAAACTATATCAATAAGAAAAACGTATTTACATCTAGATATGTTAATGAGTTTATTTTAATAGCCTAATAAAACTCGGGGACTTGGTTTTATTGCCGGCGTGTTTATGTTAGTGTGTTTGTATTTTGAATGAATGAATCTAAATTTATATAGGGAGTGATCAAAAACACACAAGTAACAAAACTCAATTTAAAACAACTAAATTAAACTTTGATATACGAGGATTGTTTGATAAGTATTGTTTGTATGTAAACATAAATAATATAATAGTATACTTACATACAGCAAGAGACGTCATACTTGTTTCACGGCTTAGTACACACTAACGTATGTTGAGGTCTTGAATGGGGCCCCGTTATAGAAATAACACAGTTGTTTAATGACATCCACTTGAACCAAACAAAACATATAGACGCTGTTGTTGATTGTTAACACACACACACACACACGTCATGACAGCTCGAAGTCTTTGCTTAGACTGACAGAGCTGTGTAATAAAAGACAGACAATTGATTGCCCAACAAGTATCTTAGATAATCTTGTTTGAGCTTGTACAGCTGTTTAACACACACGTCATGACAGCTCGAAGTCTTTGCTTAGACTGACAGACAGAAAGGGGTTAATAAAAATGCAACAAAATAAAAATAAAACAACTGTTTTACATACAATAAAAATTTATTAGGATTAATTAAGTTGTACATATTGATACATAAATGACATACAATTATTACATAATGGCTCTAACGATGCCCGTTAGAGGTTTATATTCCATTACACTGTCATGAATAACCAGACAATAAACACGAGTATTTTTTGGGAAGTTGGCGTGACTCATAAACTCCACCTTAATGTCCACCGTTGAAGACTTGATTGACTCATTCTGGTGCTGACAGTCAATCACAAATAGAGCTCTGTCTTTAAACTCGTCATAATTCAAGATAGGCTCCGACATGTTTTTATAACAGAAGCTTTTTTGAAAATCTGTATACATGTTATAGGCTTCTGCATATTTCGATTTCTCAAAATCCATATTCATAGATTCATAAGGGTAGCATTCTGAATTTAGAAACACTCGGAGGTCCAACATACCAATGTTATCGAAATAGTCTGACCTCTTCTTCACGTTATCCTTACGATCTGTTTGAAATGCTATAATCACATATCGAGGTCTTTCCAAGTTGGTTGCAGTTTTAACAGCCCACACATCTCTGTTGATATCTCTGAGTGCTGGTAACTCGTATATGTCCCATTTGCGGTATGCGAGAAATATAGAGGTGTCTTTGGCTATTTTATCCATCAGTTCCAATTTCATTTTATCATTGGGAAAGACATGTTTTACCTTTAAAAACATATTGGTTACGGTAATTTTTGCTCGTGCCGTACCTGTGCTGTAATAGCCATTGGAATCGTTTCGACTTCTTGTAAAGCGGAAAGTATGTTTGCCACAGAGAACTCCTTTGAAATGATGAAAGAAACTGAAGAGGAACCAGACAGGTATGAGCATGTGAAACTTGTTATCATTTAAGGTGATGTGCTCCGACGACACATTCAGACCGGCGTTGCTAAGAGATTGGGCTTCATTCTTACTGAACGATAGCAGACTTTTGATGATGGTTGTGGTGTATGGGTCTCGCACTCGTTCCACTTCCTTGTTATTTAACTCATAGGTCATTGATTCAAACAGAGCTGCTCCTCCATTATTTGACAGATAACAAGCACCAGTGGCATTTTGGATTGCTACAGGTTCCAGAGCACCTTCGATTATTAGAGCTGACTCGGCCAGACATACGAACGCATCTTGTTGGTTGATGGCTATTTCAATTTCATCGCTGTTACCAAACGATTTAGTTGGTGAATAGTAAGAGCGCAGCTCTTCTCGATCGATGCCATCATCAAACACGGGTTCTTTGAATATTTCTAGTTTTGACGACATGATAACCCAGGCTTTGCAGGAACTCAATATTATCGGGACGAAGCGTACCCTTTGACGTGTCTGACTCAACTGAATTTGATGTGGTAGATGCACTTGCTTTTATATCCTTAAAGACCAACATACTAAGCAACTTTTATAAGTTTCAAGCGAACAGACACCTCTTCACCTTGAAAGTTGACAGGAACTGAATCTTGGTCGACGATGTCGATGCTTATATTGGAAATCTCTTGCTTGTTCACCGGCAAGTAAATTAAATTTTTAGGTTCTATGTCGATTGCGTAGCCAGGATCAACCATCGGAGCAAACTCATACAGCGTATGTGAGGGTTGTCCGTTATAATAGGAACCAGACACAATATTGGTTTCGATGCGAATCTGTCTAACATCCACTATATCAACAGGTAAATCAGATTCATAAAAGGTGTCCGGCTGAAGAACTTGTTTTGAAAAGCCCAACATTCGCCCAATCGAACCATCAAATTCAAAACTGACATTTGTATAACACTTTAGTCTGCATTTGATGGTGTTCGGATTAGGTCTCAGAATCAGAGCCTGTTGCTTTTGTTCGTGTGTTGCTGTAGCACCAACAAGTTCATTTTGAAGTAACTCTTCCAAGTGTGTTATTTCATAAGCACCGGTGGGTATCGTGATGGTTCGCCAACCGGTTCCTTCTTTTACATGAAATTTGTTTTTACCTTCATAGATGTTGGGTATGTTGTTGTAGGTGTGAAAGCCTATCAAGGCAACAGCATAATTACCATCCAAAACAATTGGTGGATGGTAGTCTGACGACAGATGGGAGCTGCGGTCTTTCAACACAAAGGTGTGCGCCATGACTGATACACACAGGCTACTGTTTCAGTCTTTTATTGCATTGGTTTTTGCAGATACAACCCATAACCGTAGCGCTGTTTCTTGAGATACATGCCTTTGCCCAGTCTCTTGCATTTTGGCTTAAATTTCAAGCCACTCCCTCTCCTACCCATTGCGATGGCTTCCATTGTTTTGTTGTGTCGTTCTTCCTCCTCTAGTTTCTGTTTCGCAGACTTGGCATCGTTCACGGCTTTGGCAATACCTGCAGCACCGCCACCCAGAGCTCCTAGTGCTGACAGCCCACCAAATATCAGAGGCAACAGCGGAAGGAAGCCTCCACTTTTAGGTATTGGAATAACTCGAGGTTTCTGCACATTCTTACGTCCACCAATGTTTCTAACGATTGTATGAGCTATATCAAACACGGCGTTCGCTGTTGGAATAAGATTTCTATCTTTTATAACTTCCTCAATCAGACTTAGTATGTTTTTAAAGGGGACCTTCTTCTTTGGCTTCGAGTTGATTACATAAAACCCCTCATCAAGTTTTCTGTTAACTTTCATGGTGTTTGTAACGCCCCGCAACGTTTCAGCAAAACCTGTATCTGTCTTTGTTAATAACAACCCTCACTCTGTGACACCAACATGCATACTGACTGGGTGTCTCACTTGCATTCATATATATATATATATATATATATATACACACCCAAATAAAATATAGTTTAGTTTAAGTTAAGATGCGTACCAGCAAACACGCTTCTGCCTTACCCATTACAAATATAGACGATGTTGTTACGGACACAGCTCAACAACAACTGAGGCATGGTCCTCTCTTTCCAAACACCGTTCGCTGTATCATATGTGGTCCGAGTGGTTGTGGTAAAACTAATGTCATGCTGAGTTTATTGTTTGAAGCAAACGGTTTAAAATTTGATAACGTGTATGTGTATTCAAAGTCTCTGTATCAACCGAAATACAAGATGTTAAAGGAGGTGATGAATGCAACAAAAGGTGTTGGTTACTATCCTTATAGAGAAAACGATGAAATATTAGATCCGGCAGATGCCAAGGACAACTCTGTGTTTATATTTGATGATGTAGCTTGTGACAAACAAGATAAAATAAGAGCATACTTCAGTATGGGCAGACATAAGAATATTGATTCATTCTATCTCTGTCAAACATATACACGAATACCCAAGCATCTGGTACGTGACAACACCAATGTTATTGTGTTATTCAAGCAAGATGAAACCAATTTAAAACATGTGTACGACGATCATGTAACCACCGATATGGACTTTAAACAATTTAAAACTATCTGCCACCAATGCTGGAAAGATAATAAGTATGGTGTGTTGGTGATTGTGAAGGAAAACGATGTACACAAAGGTCGATATAGAAAAGGATTCGATAGATATATATTATTCTAACAATGGTAGACAGGACAGACAGCTGTCTAACACAGCTGTCATACAGGTGTCTAACACAGGTGTCTAACACAGCTGTCTAACACACAGCTGTCATACAGCTGTCTAACACACAGCTGTCTAACACACAGCTGTCTAACAGACAGCTGTCTAACACACAGCTGTCTAACAGACAGCTGTCTAACAGACAGCTGTCTAACACACAGCTGTCTAACAGACAGCTGTCTAACACACAGCTGTCTAACACACAGCTGTCTAACAGACAGCTGTCTAACAGACAGCTGTCTAACAGACAGCTGTCTAACAGACAGCTGTCTAACACACAGCTGTCTAACAGACAGCTGTCTAACAGACAGCTGTCTAACAGACAGCTGTCTAACACACAGCTGTCTAACACACAGCTGTCTAACACACAGCTGTCTAACAGACAGCTGTCTAACAGACAGCTGTCTAACAGACAGCTGTCTAACAGACAGCTGTCTAACACACAGCTGTCTAGCAGACAGCTGTCTAACACACAGCTGTCTAACACACAGCTGTCTAACAGACAGCTGTCTAACAGACAGCTGTCTAACACACAGCTGTCTAACAGACAGCTGTCTAACAGACAGCTGTCTAACACAGCTGTCTAACAAGACAGCCGGACATCGTGATAAATAAGAAGGCATGTACCGTGACAGAGTCAGTATATGTTAAACCACCACACAACCTGTATCGCTCAAACAAATGATTAGACCGACTGGTAACACCAAAAACAGTTGTAGCACAATGGAAGTGTTGGGTAAGGAAGAGCAAAAAGTTAAGAAAAGGATTTTACAACTTGCTGACAATATTCGAAAAAAACATTTAATGCTTAAACTTAACAGAGCTGAGAATGATGATGCTCTGCAACGTTTATATAAACCACTTGTTGACCCCCTAAGTGAAATATCTAAAAACACAGCAGCACTGCAGCAGCAGCAGCCACCGCAACCACTAAAGGCTGAACAAATCAAAGACGAAGTCGATATACCAGAAACGAAACCCCAAGTACAGTTCCTGAAAGACGATGAAGTTTTTGAAGCTGAACCAAGGGAAGAGGCTGAGGCGTCAAGTTCCGATGAGGATATCCCAACATTTGAAGAGCTTGAGGCAGACCTACAAACTGTCACAACCAACCCTGCATATCAAGAATTTTTGGAGCAATATCCTGACCGAGTTCGATATTATGTAGACAAGTATTTTACTGAACCACCAAGGCTCGGTACCATTGATCAAACGTATGGTGCCCGCTACGCTAAAGATACCGGTAGCTGGAGTCTTGGTAACAAACACTTAGACTTTACTGATGCTGAGATTCAACTGGGCCAAAGGAGATACCCGCAAACACAAGGTTTGCTAGAATTGTTATTTATGAAAAGACCCCGGGGGTATACTTATGACGATCTTCAACACTATAGAGATATTCTAGAAGCAACTAGTGTTTATAAAATGAACTATGATCCTAACGCCCGAACCAAGGGTTGTTCCTCTGAAAAGTATCTGACTCTAATAAAACCAGTGATAAATCCACGAGGTCGTAGATCCTCAACTCCTCAAGGTTTTGGTTACACCTACGAGGAAGACGATGACGACACCACCGACAGACATCTTAACAAAAAACAAAAGACTGAACTTAAAACTCAGAGTGATAAGAGCAGCGATAGCAACGGCATGAGCCCAAACAACATCAGCACCAACAACTATATGATACAAAATAACAAACAAATAGCCTATGTGTATTGGAATGACATAAACGAGTTGGTTGACAGACTTAGACTTTTAGTGGCTTCCCAAGTTGCAGGTAATACTGCTCATAACAACGAAATTCAGTCAATCTTGGAAGAACTAAAAGAAGCTAGTGTTATCACCTAGTAAGCCCACAGCCATGAAGAGACACCGACGACAACAACAACAACAGCACCAACGCAACACTGAACCATCTAATGTTAATAATTCTATAAATGTATTCCAACAAAGAGTTTACATACTTGTACTTAGAATCAAATAAAAGTCTTTGTTAAAATTACTGTGTTTTTATTTTGTAATACAATTAAAAAGTATGTCTTAAAGCAATAATATCCTGAACAAACTTATCTTGTGGTACATCTGCTATGTCTGTATTCTAGACAAGCTCAAACACGAATAATGGGGTGATTGAACAGATATGTTGGTGTTACTTGAGCTGTTGCTTCCGTTTTAAGGGGGCTAGTAGTCCGGCTCCCTGGCGATAACTCTAAGTGGGCTCCCTCGGTTGAAACACTTGTCATGTTGTTATGCTGAAACCCCAACTGTTCCTTCAGACGATTGTTGTAATAGGCAATCAACTCTTTAGTTTTCTTATTTTCCATCCAATGATATAATTTTTTATTACTAGTTTTACACAGTTTAGTTGCATTAAAATAGCCAGTGTTCTTATCGATAATAAGTTGAAAATCTCCAAATAGACCATACCAGAAGTTGTCTTTAATTTGTTGGTAACACACATCACTTAATGTAGCCATTTTAAAACAGATTTGGGTTAGAACAAACTGCAGTAAGTCTTTTCTCAACAACAACTGACTTGTGAATATGTTTAAGAGTGTCTGTGTGTAGCCAATTTATACATGTTACCCACAGTAACCGTTTTAAACTGTATTTGTTTTTACATGGATGATGTCATACTTCTAATGACTGTATTCTAGACAAGCTCAAACACGAATAATGTGGGGTTATTGAACAGATATAACACAAGGTCATCAACTGACAGGTTGTTTACCTTTAAGAGGGCCTCTCTCTTGTGTATATTAAACAGATACACAGACAAGCTCAAACAGGATCAAGGTTAACAACTGTAAAACGTTGTTTATCCTTCAAGAGACAGAGACACTTGTTCAGTATGTGTTAAGTCGTGAAACAAGGATGACGTCTCTTGCTGTGTGTAAGTACACTCTTATTATTATGTGTGTTTGCATTCAAATAACAAATACAAACATAACCTTACTAAACAATCAGATGATTGGTAATCAACATGTATACAAACACCTAACCTCATATGTCAACAACAACAACTGGCTTTGTTTTATATATACAACAGCGAACAAACTTTTAACGTGTGTGTCTGTGGAGCTATTGGTTTAGGGACAGTGTATATATGTAAAGCAAACAACGGCTGATTCGAGGTTCGTGGGTTCAAATCTAAGTTCAGGCGAATGCTTTTCTTTCAAATACACATGCATCTGTCAGTTTAAGCAAAGACTTTGAACTGTCATGACGTGTGTTATATCCTTTCAAACAACATATACAAGCTTTAACAATGGCAATCAGTTGTCTGTCTGTATCCTCAACACAGAAGACACCTGTTCAGTAGTGTGTGTATTAAGCTGTGAAAGAAGGCTGACGTCTCTTGTTGTATGTAAGTACACTCTTGTATTATCATGTCTGTTTGCATTCAAATAACAAATACATAACCTTAACAAACAATCATATGACTGGTAATCAACACGTGTGTGAACATAACCTTAATAAACAAATACAAACATAACCTTAATAAACAATCAAAATGGCTTGGTAATCAGTCTGTATACGAACACCTAACCTTAATAAACAAATACATACATAACCTTAATAAACAATCAGACAGATGGTATTCTTCAAATACACACATGGAGACCTGACTTGTAGATATCTATGGACACACAGGTCAGACGGAACATCTTACGTCATTACAAGACAGTTAATACCTAACCTGGCTTGTGGCTATCTATGGACACAGGTCAGACGGAACATCTTACGTCATCACAAGACAGTTAATACCTAACCTGGCTTGTGGCTATCTATGGACACAGGTCAGCCATCTTGGAATGCTTGTGACGTCATCTCAGGTTAGTTCCATAGAGAGAGAACCCCGGAGTTGCAGATGTCTCTTACAGGTCAGCCATCTTGGAATGCTTGTGACGTCATCTCAGGTTAGTTCCATAGAGAGAACCCGGCTTGCAACTGTCTATGACAGGTCAGCCATCTTGGAATGCTTGTGACGTCATCTGACAGGTCAGGTGACATTTGACGTTGACACATGTCAGGTCAGGTGACAGCTGACGTTGACAGCTGTCAGGTCAGTGACATTTGACACCTGTCAAATCTGACAGGTCAGCTGTCAACTGTCACAGGTCTGCGCAGGTCAGCGCATGCGCATGATGACTCGCGCATGCGCAGTAAAAAGTGGAGGGGATGGTCCCAGGTGGCTCCCCGGGGGTATACTTATGACGATCTTCAACACTATAGAGATATTCTAGAAGCAACTAGTGTTTATAAAATGAACTATGATCCTAACGCCCGAACCAAGGGTTGTTCCTCTGAAAAGTATCTGACTCTAATAAAACCAGTGATAAATCCACGAGGTCGTAGATCCTCAACTCCTCAAGGTTTTGGTTACACCTACGAGGAAGACGATGACGACACCACCGACAGACATCTTAACAAAAAACAAAAGACTGAACTTAAAACTCAGAGTGATAAGAGCAGCGATAGCAACGGCATGAGCCCAAACAACATCAGCACCAACAACTATATGATACAAAATAACAAACAAATAGCCTATGTGTATTGGAATGACATAAACGAGTTGGTTGACAGACTTAGACTTTTAGTGGCTTCCCAAGTTGCAGGTAATACTGCTCATAACAACGAAATTCAGTCAATCTTGGAAGAACTAAAAGAAGCTAGTGTTATCACCTAGTAAGCCCACAGCCATGAAGAGACACCGACGACAACAACAACAACAGCACCAACGCAACACTGAACCATCTAATGTTAATAATTCTATAAATGTATTCCAACAAAGAGTTTACATACTTGTACTTAGAATCAAATAAAAGTCTTTGTTAAAATTACTGTGTTTTTATTTTGTAATACAATTAAAAAGTATGTCTTAAAGCAATAATATCCTGAACAAACTTATCTTGTGGTACATCTGCTATGTCTGTATTCTAGACAAGCTCAAACACGAATAATGGGGTGATTGAACAGATATGTTGGTGTTACTTGAGCTGTTGCTTCCGTTTTAAGGGGGCTAGTAGTCCGGCTCCCTGGCGATAACTCTAAGTGGGCTCCCTCGGTTGAAACACTTGTCATGTTGTTATGCTGAAACCCCAACTGTTCCTTCAGACGATTGTTGTAATAGGCAATCAACTCTTTAGTTTTCTTATTTTCCATCCAATGATATAATTTTTTATTACTAGTTTTACACAGTTTAGTTGCATTAAAATAGCCAGTGTTCTTATCGATAATAAGTTGAAAATCTCCAAATAGACCATACCAGAAGTTGTCTTTAATTTGTTGGTAACACACATCACTTAATGTAGCCATTTTAAAACAGATTTGGGTTAGAACAAACTGCAGTAAGTCTTTTCTCAACAACAACTGACTTGTGAATATGTTTAAGAGTGTCTGTGTGTAGCCAATTTATACATGTTACCCACAGTAACCGTTTTAAACTGTATTTGTTTTTACATGGATGATGTCATACTTCTAATGACTGTATTCTAGACAAGCTCAAACACGAATAATGTGGGGTTATTGAACAGATATAACACAAGGTCATCAACTGACAGGTTGTTTACCTTTAAGAGGGCCTCTCTCTTGTGTATATTAAACAGATACACAGACAAGCTCAAACAGGATCAAGGTTAACAACTGTAAAACGTTGTTTATCCTTCAAGAGACAGAGACACTTGTTCAGTATGTGTTAAGTCGTGAAACAAGGATGACGTCTCTTGCTGTGTGTAAGTACACTCTTATTATTATGTGTGTTTGCATTCAAATAACAAATACAAACATAACCTTACTAAACAATCAGATGATTGGTAATCAACATGTATACAAACACCTAACCTCATATGTCAACAACAACAACTGGCTTTGTTTTATATATACAACAGCGAACAAACTTTTAACGTGTGTGTCTGTGGAGCTATTGGTTTAGGGACAGTGTATATATGTAAAGCAAACAACGGCTGATTCGAGGTTCGTGGGTTCAAATCTAAGTTCAGGCGAATGCTTTTCTTTCAAATACACATGCATCTGTCAGTTTAAGCAAAGACTTTGAACTGTCATGACGTGTGTTATATCCTTTCAAACAACATATACAAGCTTTAACAATGGCAATCAGTTGTCTGTCTGTATCCTCAACACAGAAGACACCTGTTCAGTAGTGTGTGTATTAAGCTGTGAAAGAAGGCTGACGTCTCTTGTTGTATGTAAGTACACTCTTGTATTATCATGTCTGTTTGCATTCAAATAACAAATACATAACCTTAACAAACAATCATATGACTGGTAATCAACACGTGTGTGAACATAACCTTAATAAACAAATACAAACATAACCTTAATAAACAATCAAAATGGCTTGGTAATCAGTCTGTATACGAACACCTAACCTTAATAAACAAATACATACATAACCTTAATAAACAATCAGACAGATGGTATTCTTCAAATACACACATGGAGACCTGACTTGTAGATATCTATGGACACACAGGTCAGACGGAACATCTTACGTCATTACAAGACAGTTAATACCTAACCTGGCTTGTGGCTATCTATGGACACAGGTCAGACGGAACATCTTACGTCATCACAAGACAGTTAATACCTAACCTGGCTTGTGGCTATCTATGGACACAGGTCAGCCATCTTGGAATGCTTGTGACGTCATCTCAGGTTAGTTCCATAGAGAGAGAACCCCGGAGTTGCAGATGTCTCTTACAGGTCAGCCATCTTGGAATGCTTGTGACGTCATCTCAGGTTAGTTCCATAGAGAGAACCCGGCTTGCAACTGTCTATGACAGGTCAGCCATCTTGGAATGCTTGTGACGTCATCTGACAGGTCAGGTGACATTTGACGTTGACACATGTCAGGTCAGGTGACAGCTGACGTTGACAGCTGTCAGGTCAGTGACATTTGACACCTGTCAAATCTGACAGGTCAGCTGTCAACTGTCACAGGTCTGCGCAGGTCAGCGCATGCGCATGATGACTCGCGCATGCGCAGTAAAAAGTGGAGGGGATGGTCCCAGGTGGCTCCCTATCTACTTAAATGTGTTGTTGAAGTGTTACCTCAGCGCACTACATGTCAGGGCAGGCATAGACATCGAACTGTATGGACAACTGAAATAAACAAAGCTATATTTCGCTGTTACTACAAAATAAGCCGGCTTGAAACTTCCGATTGTTAGTACAGTAGGAAACTGCAAAGGATCATCACTGGATAGTTCCCAAAAATACTCAACAAAACAGTCCAAAATATCATACACTAGTATAGATCAATATTTGCCAACAACAGGAACCATCAATGAAATAAAGAGTGTGGTTTTCATTGAACTTGGAATGAATCAGGTATAGGAAAATGAAGATCAGGAGGAACTGACGTCACAGCAAATGCAAGAAGTGTATGTGGAGGCAGAGTCTTTGTTTTGTGTTCTGGCATGGATCCTTTAACAAGGCCATGGCTGCCGAAGGTGATCTTTAGGCTGACATATGCAAGAATACTGCAAGAAAGAATTATTATTGCCACACATAGATCTGAAAGAACTTCATAGACTAGTTTATGTGGGAGAAGCTGCAGTGCTGGAATTAAGCGGTTAGGAGAAGAAGAATTCAGCCAATCTCACCTGCATGGGAAAGGCGACTCTGTGATAGGATAGAAAATCTCTGTCGCGAGATAGGCCTCGCTACCCAGATCCTGAAACCAGAGCCAAGTGAGTAAATCATGAGGAATGCTACAAAGATGGTAAACAGGAAAACATCAACAGATAACACAACAAGCGTACTCGATCTCTTGACGCAGAAAATGGCAGCGATTTCTAAGAGATTCAAGCAATATAGGGTCAGTAATGCTAGACGATTACATAACATATAGCGCCCCAAGAACGAAGATGTTTTACCAAGGTCTAAACAGCTCCCAAAAACCTGAACAAAAACCGGAACTACTAAGACGGGAAGATATATAGGATTTCTGACGTGGAATCCGCCGACACCGATGCAACCCAAAAAACACCAAATAGCTTTAAGATGAGAGGAGAGCTACCAATTTAGTACGCTGTATGATCAATGGTAAAGAACAGGAGGCAGAGAAAGCAATTGGGAAAACCGCGAACCGTCAGGCACCGGGCCTGGACAAGCTGCAAAACTATTGGTACAACTAGTTCAAGTTGACCCATAAACACCGGACAATATGCTTCAACCCCATCCTTACGCATCCAGGTCTTACCCCCCGAGTTCATGAGCTATGGTGTTACTTACCTGAACTTACTAAAACTAACCAACATACCGATGACGCTGCCAAATACATATCAACCACGTGGCTTCCTGCAGTTTATAATACTTACATCTGTACGTGCTGACAAAATATATCATAACCTGGAGGGATATGGACTTCTAGACGAGGAACATAAAGGACGGGGTAAAGGCTCCAGGGGCTGCAACATCTCATCATAGATGCAACAATAGCCTCTACTGTCAAAGGAACTAAACGCTCTCTATATACAGCGTATATTGATTACCAGAAAGCTTTTGATAGCGTACCCCACTCATGGCTCGCAGAAACGTGAAGCTTGTTTAAGCTTGACTCCAGAGTCCTAGTACATCTGGTATAAACCAGATGCACTAGGTCGTCAACATAAACAGTTAATCAATCTGCGACAATATTTCTACAAAAAGGCGGAAACTAGTGACACACACCTGGAGGCAACCAAAGCTGATAAGAAAGCAACTCCGGTATGGCAGTCGGATAAGCACTTTGATCCCAATTCACAAATCACTCTTAGTGTACTTGGTCTCGACTGGCAACTCCACAGGCAACTCCAGAAATCAATTTACCTGCAGTATAATCAGGGGAGGAATCGAAAACAAGCAACAATATTTTAATACTCTCAAATAAGCAGACCATTTTGTTTTGAATCGATGGATTTCTCACCTGTGTTGTGTTATACTTATTCAAAGGGAAATCTGAATTAGAAATCATAATTCAGATTTTTTATTTAAATGGTATTAAATATACCAGGCGGTCAATAATAAATTTAGAAATGACAATAATAAACTAAACAAAACAAGAAATTCATATCATAATATTTTCTACTTAGATCATAATTAGAAATATAAATATTAGTTAAAATAATATTGATGTACAATTAAAACATAAAAAAAATAATAAGTCTATTAAAAAACAATTAAAAACTATACCTTCCATCTTTATTTAAAAATAGAGGGGGCGGATATAATGATAATAATATTATATATATATATATATATATATATATATATATATATATATATATATATATATATATATATATATATATACATATATCGAAAAAATGCTGTAAAGGATAACGGCTATCCTAAAAATAATACCACGTAGTTGTAGTTTAAAAGCATTTTTGACCTGTTTAATTAAACTGGCAGCAATTTTCATTTAATTATACTACAGCTGTCCGACAACAAAAGCGGGTGCTAATATGCCTGATAATAAGGATAGAAAATAATGTTACCCGCCCAGTTGTTAGTGACCGGCAAAAGTAAATGGTATATACAAATATACAGGCTTAGGCCCTTGGCCTTGTTACGTTCCATGCTTCATTAGTTCTCGTGACCTCGCTTATAGCTGGAATTTCTCTTCACCCCTTCGGAATTTATTATGGTGTCAGTGTATATATATATAAACGTGTGTCCACATACTGTTGAAAAGTAACTTAATGTTTTAGTTTTGTCTAAATTGAACAGTTACAACAAACTGTTCGATATTATGCTTAAAAAAGTTATATTGATGGTACTTTTTAATATAAAAGAAATAATAAATTGAGAGAAGGGGTTGGAAAGTTGTAATGGAGATGTTATAATTGTTTGAACTGTAATGTTACATAAGAGTGGTCCTTTGGATGATGTTAATAACTATCGTGGTGTTGTCCTCAGAAACTGCATTGAAAATTTTTTTTTCCAAATTTTAATAAATGAATGTCAATCTGGATTCAGACTTGGAAGAGGATGTACAGAGAACATTTTTACATTGTATACCATTTTTTAACTTCACCTCCGTCTCAAGGGTCGCAAAGTTTATGTGGCGTTCGTCAATTTCGATTCTGTGAACCATTTATTCTCTGGAATAAACTATTTGCAGTGGGTTTGTCATCAAAAATCATCCGTGTCTTGAAGTGGCTATATGATAATCATCCTTGATGATTAGGGTTGGAATCCGGTTGTTTAAGCAGATAAATATATATCTGATGGCGTTTTGTAGGGAGAGTCTTTAAATCCTCTTCTTTTAACTATTTTTTCTGGCAGATATTGTCGAATATTTCCGGTGCCAGGGGTTTCAGGATTAAATGTTGATGGTAACGTAGACATTATATGCGGACAATTTGGTGACCTAACCATTCTAAGGACCTAGGGGTAAACCAAGTTAAGACGAAAGTTATGTGCTTTTATCGTGGTGGTTCTGCTGGGCATGATGGCCTTAATCGATATTAATGGGATGATATTAGAAATAGTAAGAAAGTATGTCTATCTTCATATTGCACATTTCTTCAGATGGCGGCCACGGTCGTATCCAAAAGCGCTCAAAGTAGTAGCTCAATTATATCTATTATGGCCAGGTCTAAAATTGATCGCTGGGAGGACAGAGTTAGACTCTACGAGTCCATCGTACTGGGCGGTTGGCAGAGTTATTGTGAGGTCTGGGATATTAGGTACCTTGATATGATGAAAGGGTACAGGTGCGTTTTGTCAAGATGCTCTTTTCGTTGCCAAGAAATTGTCCTGATTATATAGTGAGACTTGAGACTGGCTTTAGAGCTCTTTCTTTGTTGGTTTTTAAGCATTGCATTACGTGGCTTAAGAAGCTTTGACGATGGGCTCGGAGAGGTATCCAGCCGCTTGCTTCGCTAGGTTAATGACTGTCTCGGTGAGGGACCCTAAATACAACTGGGCTGTCTAGGTTAAATATTTCTTTAATTACTTCGACGAAGGTTTACCGTGGGATTCTCTGACCTTAGGTGTGCCAAAGCGTGTGAAACGAAGTCTCTTCGATAGATTTGAGTCCAAACTTCTCTCGGATGATCGTGATTGTTTACAACTTTCTGCGTACCCCAATTACCAGCTCTTTACAACCAATCACACTGGAAAAAAATATTTGCGCCTGCGTGCCCCAATACCATTGATCAGAGTAATTGTACAGATGCGTCTGGCGTCCAAATTTTATTGAAAGTTTACATACAAGGGTATGTGTTTCAAGATTGACACTGACGCAAGTTGTTCGATTCGCAACCTGCAGGGATCTGAGACGTTGAAGCATATCCTCTTCAGATGTCCTATGTATGAATCTGTAAGACCTTCTCTTTTAAGTAGAGGTATTGAACACCTGATAGGTGTATTAAATAATCTGGGTGCTCCAAATATAAGATGCTTAGGTTATTTTTTGATAAATTCTTTAAGAATACGGACATTTATAATGAATGAAAAAATTTGTTTTTAATTATTTTGGTTGAAATCAGAATACTAGTTGTTTTTGTAGTTATTAGTTAGATTTATTAACGATTGTTTTTTTTTTATTTTGTATATTGGAATTTATTAATAGCGCCACACTTGGTCCTTGTAATAGAACTTTTCCTTCTTAAATACAATAAATGTGATTATTATTATTATTATTATTATTATTATTATTATTATTATTATTATTATTATTATTATTATTATTATTATTATTATTATTATTATTATTATTATTATTATTATTATTATTATTATTATTATTGTTATTATTATTATTATTATTATTATTATTATTATTATTATTATTATTATTGAGCTGTAATGACTGGAAATGTCTGATGGAAGAAAACATTTTATTTGGAGTGCCAAAATGTCAAATAGATCCAATTTGCAGTCGTCTCAAGTATTTTTGATTATATCATTCAATATTAGATCATTTTACATAATCGGGCAAAATATTGTGAATAATCGATAAAACTTAAAATGAAAAATACATTAAAAAAGAATGTTGAAAAACGTTGTTGGACTACAATTTTAATATATCAGTGCGACCTTAAAAGTGTTCCGCAGATAAAAAAATTCAAATTGAAAGCTACATTTTCGCAATCTACAAATTATTCTGCATGGTGACCAAATTTTAGTGGGGTTGGATAATAAAAATTCGGAGAAAAACAGTTTTCTTTTTAGTGAATTTTCTTTAAAAAAAATTCACTAATGAGGAGATCCCGACTTTTGAATTTTGAAAAAAATTCTTCAAATGAGCGCTATTTAGGACTTCTGGAACCCAAATCCGAGGTCGGTTTCAGACTTTATATATATATATATATATATATATATATATATATATATATATATATATATATATATATATATATATATATATTTATGTGTCACACCTATAACTAAAAAAATAATGGACCGATTTTCATAAGACTTGGTGAGTACCTTCCTTTTGTAAGTGGCTTGAATAAGTTCGTTAGCCAGGTAAATCCGCCGAGGTTTTCCCGGAAAACTTTGTGTTTTCTTTCGAAAAAAATCGAAAAAAAATTTTTTTCTCTGGAATTAACAAAGTAAGGGCAACCAAATTTCATTCGCGCGTTTACATCATTATGGGTAAGTTACTTGCCAAAATTTAGCATTGTAAGTTAAAGGACAAAAAAGTTACAGGTATTAAAAGAAATTGGGGTTTCCTCAAAACGTCAAAGTCGCCATTTTAAACGTCAAAATTGGTAATATTTAGGCAATGAACCTGAAACTAATATGAGCCATCGAAGGAAAATGTCTCAGGAAGAATATTTTATAAAGCCGGAAGTCTCAGTTTCGATCGTCATTCTCCTTCATTTTACTAAAATATTCCCAGAAAATTCATTTCAAATAGACTCTGATGATTTGGCAGTAGTGTTGGCTATAGAGTTTATCGGTTAATGGTATATCATTTTTGTCGAATTTTCGTCAAAAATCTTTAGAGTTCAATATATCCGCTATTATGCACGATACGAATTTTTTTTTATACATTAATTAATAGGGTGTATTGAGCTACATCTTAAAAAATATTTCTACAATTACAGGGTGCCCCATAAGTCGTTGGTGATTCAAGTTTTCTTTTTTAGTGATTTTTCTTTAAAAAATTCCCTAATGGAGAGATCCGTGTATATATATATATATATATATATATATATATATATATATATATATATATATATATATATATATATATATATATATATATATATATATATATATCGTACCGATAACTCAAAAAATAATAGACTGATCCTGATCAAATTTGGTGAGTACCTTCCTTTTGCAAGTGGCTTGGATAAGTTCGTTGGCCAGGAAAGTCGGACCAGGTTATAATGGAAAATTTTGTAATTTCTTTCTAAAAAAAATTTATATCTTAGGAAGTAACAAAGTGAGGGTAACCAAATTTGGTACGCGTATTTATATTATAAAGAGTAAACCAGGTACCAAAATTTAGGTCTCTAAGTTCAAAGTCAAAAAGTTACGTGCAGCTAAAGGAACAAATTTTGGAGTTTTCCTCAAAACGTCAAACTCGCAATTTAAAACGTCAAAATTGGCAATGTTTAGGCAAAGAACGTGAAACAAATACGGATTGTGAAAAGAAAATGTTGCAAGAAGAGTGTTCTGCGAACCCTTAAGTTTCAGATTCAACCATCATTTCACAACCATCATTTCACTAAAATTCTACAGAAAATTTAGGAAACCAACATTTAACTTTATTTTCGGAAAATTTTTGTATAAACGCGGCAAGGGTGTTTTGGTATCGAATTTTCATTAAATGTTTCAAATTTCAATAACTCAACTTGCTATTAACCTACGGTTCATTGGCTAGGAGACCAGTTTTCTCAGGAACATTTAAAGTTTATTTTCGGAACATTTTTGTACATTTTCAAATAATTATTTTGATAAAATATGGTACATTGTTCCTACTATATAGGTTATACCGGTAACCAAATTGAGGCCTGCTCGGATTAGAGCGATATATTTGTAATTAAAAACATTTTTATGGAAATTCACTTTCATAACGCACTTGCTGCGTCTAGAGTTTTGATTATTACCAGTTTAACAATTAAAGTACGGTTGCCTTTTAAATTATAGGATAATAAAGATAATGATAAAGTATCGCATGATTTTGAAATAAAAGCTCAAAATGTCTTTCATTGTTTTTGAAATGTAAGTCGAGTCTTTTCAAAAACCATCGTCAAATATTCGCAAATCTTTGCCGCTCTTTGTGTGCTTTAGGTGACCACGTAAAACAAAGCATAGTATTAAATCCGGCGGCAAAGCTGCCTATTGCTCTCGCCATAAGCGAATTTTTTTATGGCAATTCGATAAAAAGTGTTTACAATGAAAAAACGAAAGTTTAAGAGGAAGACGGCGCTAAAAAACACCCACAAAAAATGTGTTTTATGATAAGTTGCTAAAAAATACTGCCTTCTTCTACAAAAATTAGTTGAAAAATTATACTAAAAAATTCTATAAAATGTTTTTTAGAAGAATTTCCTTAAAACATTTTTTCTACGAAAATTCACTAAACAATTATTTTCGAAGTTCGTTAAAAAATGTTCCATCAAAATCAAATATTTTTTCACGCAAAAATTCTTAACGAAGTTTACTTTCGAGAAAATTTTTCGCACAAAAGTTTGTAAGAAAATTTGCTATGACAAGGACATTTTGTACATAATGTTGTGCTAATGAAATAAATTAAAATTTATACATTCTGATCTAAATACAGACTTCCTTTGCGGGTCGACAAAGAAAATTTTCTTTTGCCTGACGACGCCGTATTAAGTGAAAGCGGTTGCAGAGAAGAATACAAGCCAGAAGAAGCGATATAAAGAGTCTCTACGGCTGTATTAAGTATGGAGTGGTTTAACCACGTCAGAGCAACAAAAATAACCTGATCTGTTACTAAAATTTGAATGAAAAGTCATAATGGTTCTCATAAAATTAATCATATAACGTTAAAAAAAAAGGATAAAATTGAACTAAAATTTTAAGCCGCGTCAGCCCTGAGTTTAAGTATTATACGCGCTCTCTGACCAACTCAGCTATGAATCAGCTGACAGGTTTGTTATAATCAACGGTTTATAGTTAGTACGTAAATTTATGCTTCAGCATAGCAAATAATTTCTATATCAAATGGATGTTTTCGCAAATATATTATCAAATGAAGAAGAGTTACACGTGAAACAGAAATCTAAAACTTTGTCAAAGACATTTCGTTGAATATTTTCTATGCATCATGTCCAGAAACTTTGTTCAAACTAATCAGTTTTGAGGTTTCAATTCGTCACTTTGACATTTTTAGAAGAAAAACTATACAATTCTCAAAGCAATTTTTCTCGTACTTCTTCACTTTTTTGAGTGAAGAAAAGATAGTCTGCCTGAAATATCCAGTAGATTTTGGTTAAGATAAAATATTTTGATCCTGTGTGTTCTTTGATCACCAGTTAACTTACCCAATTTTTTTTTGCTTAAATCCTTATCACTTTTTTCTTTTAGCGTATGAATTAAAGTTTTGGTATATGGTTCATATTTAGCGAATTTTCATTAAGAAAATTCGCTAATAGAGAGGTTACAATGAAAAGCTTTTGGATTTTTTTTCAGATGAGCGCTAATTTCGGTTCCTAGAACCCAAAACCAAGGTTCATTAAAAATATATATATATATATATATATATATATATATATATATATATATATATATATATATATATATATATATATATATATATAGTATATGTGTGTCTGTATGTATCCGAGCGATAACTCAACTTATTTGAACGAAACCTGCAACATATCTTCATTGTATTAAGATCGAGGACGACTTCGTATATGAGCTATAATGGACATTCTTTTCCTCAAAAAATATACAAAAATAATTTTGAAAACGCTATATTTTTGTAAGTATCAGAGTAACTGGAATAAGACAGTACGTGTGGCTAGAAATGGTGTAAATAAACCTATGTTGTGAAGTTTAAGTAATTTGAGTTTTTTCCAAAATAAAAATAAATTCTGAAAGACATGCGTTGAAACGACTTAGTGCTTTTTTTATTTAATTTTGATATTTGGAGAAACAATAGTGGAGAGATTTCATACGTTTTGATTTATATATATATATATATATATATATATATATATATATATATATATATATATATATATATATATATATATATATATATATATATATTTGTGTGTGTGTCTGTGTGTGTGTGTTTGTGTGTTTGTGTGTTTGCAACCGATGAAACTCGGCAAGAATATTTCTTTTATTAATATCTTGGTCGAGTTTGTTAGCCAGCCCTATCGGACTAGTTTTTCTAAAAAAAATTGATTCAGAATTTAAAAAAAATGTATCTTAAAAAATAACAATGTTATTTTGATAAAATTTGGTTGGTATATTGCCCCCGTAAATGCTTTACCACACATCAAACTTCAACTTTCTAGGTGTATAGAAACTTGAGTTATACAAATTTGAAACATTAAATGAAAATTCGTGACTGTAACGCACTTGCTGCGTCCCGACATTTTTATAATATGAAGCTGCATACCAAACTTGGTTGCTTTGCTATTTCTGGAGATATAAAATTTTAAGAAAATCTTTGAAAAACTGGTCTGATTTTCCTTGCTAACGATCTGATCCAAGCCAATTGCAGAGGGAATGTATGCACCAAATTTTAACAAAAGAGCATTTTTTGAGTTATAGGTGTGACACATTTTTTCAAAATTGATTAGTAGCGATCTCCTCGTTAGTGAATTTTTTCTACGAAAATTATGAAAAAGTTGGTACGAAAGATATTTCAAAATTGAAACTTTAGGGCTGTAGAGCACCCAAACTAACCTTTTCTGTACTAAGGTAACTTTGCCTAAATCAGATTATTTGGTTACAAAAAATGTGTCGCCGGATTTTGTAAAGACCTTTTAAAAACACCTGCATAAGACGTAAATCGATAACTTTGGACTTTTTTGGTTTTTGGCATAAGCCCTTTTATTGAGAACTACCTAACAATCTGTTAAGATAAACGTTTTTGTTAAAGGTTTCTAGTAAAACAGTCGCCAAATAAAACAAAATATGACGCGTGATGTGTTAAATTATTTTTCATATTGTTTTATTATTTGTAAGTCGTGAAGTATCGGTATAAATAACTATTCCTCCTATTACAACATTGCTGAACATATTCATATATGCAGTTTATTGGTTTTCTTTGATAAGACTTTTTATCTATATGTTATGTAATTATAAATTGACGTCAGGAATTGTACCATCGTATTGAAAACACGAAAGAAGTATCATTTACTTTTTAGATTAAATCGATGTTGTCAAGAATCTTGTTATCTTTTCACGCTACCACCTCTTTTCTATGCCTGTACACTAATAGACCACCAACTGCCAGCTACACAAACTTTAATTAAAAAGAGAAGAATTCGATCAAGTAATTTCCTGCAGAATCTCTGGAATGCTCTGTCAATATCCCTTTAGCCCCCCGCACCACAGGAAGTTTGTTGGTTGTTTTAGGAGACTGATAATCGTAATAGAAACCTGTTTGTTGTAGGAAATGGGCTGATTTTAGGATAAATAAATTTATAAAAAAATATGTGACTGGTTAACGAAACACGCTGATTATTATATTATCTAATAAAAAGTCAAGATGCAGCAAGTGAGTTATGGTACTACTTTATTTGTTATTAACCTGGAAATTAGAATTGTTGTAGACAATAAAATCTTTATGAAGTTATCATATGTGTAGCAACTATCATTATAATAAATTTGATCTTTTAGAGGTAAAAGCTTCAGTGTTTCATTGGGTTAGCTAATGAATTTCTTATATAAAATTTAGAAATGGAACATACCAAAAAAGTTTGATTAAAATCGGCTAAATTCGATTAATGTCGTCCTTCTTTAGGCAGGCACAACCATATAATGCAGTGGAGAATATCGCGAAGCGCCATGTATGGTTTTATGATGGTTCTAAGCTTTTACCACAGCTTCCACATACACACAGTACATCTTCCTTCTGCCTGCACTGTGTGTACAAAGAAGCCTTAGAGTGGTGGTCAAAGGTGGGTAAAGGATATATGTAAGGACACTCTAAGGCCTCAATATGCCTACTCCTTAGAGCGGTGGAGAAAGGTGGGTTGGGTTGTTGTAGCTCGATTACGGGGACTCAATCTGCCTACTCCCCAAATCTCGCCGGAGATCGTCTGTGAGGTCTCAGTGTGTTAAACCCTAGGCCTCAAAGAGATCTGGCAGTTCGTTGCAAGTCTTGTCTTATATATGTGTCGTTCCGTCTACCTGCTTCGTTGTCAGTGAAGGTAGTGGGGTCACCGTCAATTAAGTGGGGGGCTTTGGTCACGGTACTTAGAGGATGAGGAGGATTAAGATGTTTACCGGCATTTGTTGAGGCAGATACTGTGGCAATAAAATTGTATGTGGAGTTTATTTTCTTTTTGTGTGTTTGTAAAGAAGATATAATAGGTTTCCAAGTAGTCGGAAGGCGAAGACCATCATCTCTCTTATTTAACAATCGGGACGTTTTACAATCTCGATTGCTTTGCGGATAATTCTCGTTTTAAAGTTGTAAACCAGTGCTATTCTTTTGGCATTATCGAAGTCTATTTTGTGCCCTGTATGAATATGATGCATAGCCAGCGCCGATGAGGGGTTGGATTTACTAACTGCGAGGGTTCGTATATTCTATTGTGGATTCGTCTATTTGTTTGTCTTACATAAGTTCGGGAACAGTCGGAACAAGGAATTTCGTAAACTCCGTGGGATTCGTTTGGAATCGGATCCTTAGGAGTTTTCATCAGATTTGACAGTTTTTGCTCTGTTGTGAATACGGTTTTGATACTATGGGTTCTAAAAATTCTGCTGACTTTGTCGGTAACACCTTTGATGTATGGTAAAAACGGTGTGTGTTGTTGTGTGGACTCTGTTTGTTCTTGTTGTGGTGTAGTGATTTGTTGTTGTGCGTTTCTAATGTTTTGTAGTATGTACTTGTTGTCGTATCCGTTTTCTAGCAATGTCTGTCTTGAAGAGTTTAATTCTGTATGTTTGTTGTTGTTGACCGTTAGTCTAAGGGATCGCGTTAGTAGTGTTTGAACCACGGAATTTAGTTGCGATGGGTGATGGTGAGATTGGGCGTTAAAATAACGATTCGTGTGGGTTGGTTTTCGGTAGACAGCGTCAGAAAATCCTCTGACTGGGTTTTTAGTGATGCGTACATCTAAGAAAGGCAAAGAAAAATTATTTTCTATTTCCATGGTGAACTGGATTTGGGGGTTGATGTTATTTCGGTAAGAAAGTATCGTCTAGAGATTCTTTGCCGTGTGGCCAGACAGCGAAAATGTCGTCAACGTATCTTAACCAACAGGTTGGTTTAATTTGGGATGAATTGAGGGCTTGTGTCTCGAAGTTTTCCATGAAAATGTTAGCCAATGCAGGATAGAGGGGTGAACCCATTGGAGCATCTCGAACTTGTTTGTAAAATTTGTTTTGAAAAAGGAAATAAGTGTTAGATGTGCAGTGTTCTACAAGAGCTAAGGTATCGTGGGAAATTTTGTGTTTATTTTTGAGAATGTCAAGCGTTTCAGATAGAGGTATACTGGTGAATAAGGAAACTTTATCAACGCTAACTAGGATGTCGTTTTGAGAAATGGTGTCGTTTTGAAGAAGGTCAATGAAATGGATGGAGTTTTTGACATAGGATGTAGCGTTTTCTACTAATGGTTGGAGAGTTTTGGCTAGATGTTTTGCAAGTTTTTGTGTGGGTGAACGGTGGGCACTTACAACAGGACGAAGGGGAATATCAGGCTTATGGATTTTCTGAAGACCGTATTTTCTAGAAATGCGAGATGATTTTTCGCGGGGGATTAGTTCTTTATTGAGGTCAGGACTGAGCTGGGAGTTGTTGATGATAGTTTTGGTTTTCTTTTCAAGATAAGTTGTAGGGTCGTTAGCGATTTGTTTGTAGTCTGTGTTGTTTAGTATATTGTCCATCTTTTGTATATAGTCCGTTTTGTCGAGTATGACTGTAGCGTTGCCTTTGTCTGCTGGTAGGATTATAATTTCTGTGTTTTGGTTTAGGTCTCTGATTGACTATAGTTCGTGAGAAGAAATGTTGGACGGTGGAGGTTTGGCAGAACGTAATATCCTGGCAATGTTCTGTCTCGTAGTTTTAGCTTCGTCAGTCGGTAAGTGTCTCATCGCATCTTCTGATTGAGAAATTATCTTTTCTATTGGGATGAATTAAGGAGTTGATGCAAAGGTAAAACCTTTGGATAGGACTTTGATGGCGACGTCACTTATGTTGAAATTTGAAAGGTTGTGCACTACTATAGTAGGATTGGCATTGTGTGTGTTGTGTGAGATTTTTGTTGTCTGGAAGATGCTGTAGTTTTCTTTTTTGTACGTCCGTCTTTTGCTGTGCAACATGTTCTGCTTTACTATGTGATAGTCTGTCTAGAGTGTCCCAAAGTGTAGGGCGTATTTTGAATGTGTGTATTTTTATGTACGTGTCGTAAAGCAGTGTGTTGGTAGTATTAAGGTGTCGTCTTGTCTCGTGAATGGAATTTGTAAGGAGAGCAAAGCCTGTTCGTTTTAAAATGTTGGAGACGTTATGTGATTTGGTGTGGTGTTTAAGTTGAATAGATTTTGGGACCACGTGATGATCACGGCAGGCTTTTAGAAAGGTAACGTCACAAAGGAGACGGGATTTGCGGATAAGAAGTTTGCTGAAAATTTTGATATAAGATGAGCGTGAAGTAGTCCCCCTAGAATCCATATCCAGGGTCAGTTTCTATTTTTATATCTTATATATATATATATATATATATATATATATATATATATATATATATATATATATATATATATATATATATATGTATATGTGTGTGTGTGTGTGTGTGTGTGTGTGTGTGTGTGTCACACCGATAACTCAATATGTAATGGGCCGATTTTGTTAAAATTTTCTGAGTACCTTTCTTTTACAAGTGGCTTGGATAAGTTCGTTATCCAGGAAAATCGCAATAGTTTTTCCCAGAAAATTTTGGGTTGTCTTTCGGAAAAAATGTATATCTCCGGAAATAACAAAGCAAGGGCAACCAAATTTGGTTTTTCTTATAAAGAGTCAACCAGGTACCAAAATTTAGGTCTCTAAGTTTAAAGACAAAAAAGTCATGGGTATTTAAAAAAAAAGTTTGGGGTTTTTCTCAAAACGCCAAAGTAGCGATTTGAAACGTGAAAATTGGCAACACTCAGGCAAAGAACATGAAACAAATACGGATTATATAAATAAAATGTCTCAAGAAGAGTATTGTGCCCTTAAGTTTCAGCTTCAACTGTCATTGTCCTTCATTGTACTAAAATATTTCTAGAAAATTCATTCTAGATAAACCCTTTCTCTGATGCTTTGGCAGTAGTTTTAGCTTTAGAGTTTATCGTTTAATGGTATATAACTTATGGTGAATTTCCGTAAAAAATCAATAAAGCTCAATATATCCATTATACAAGATATGAAAAAAAAAGTATACATTAATTATAGGGTGTGTTGAACTGCATCTTTAAAAATATTTCTACAATCACAGGTGGCCCATAAGTCCTTGGTGATACAAATTTTCTTTTTTTTTTATCGAACACGTCTTAGGTTATAGCATTTTTAATGCATGTTTGTAAGAAAAGTAATTCGGGACGCAGCAAGTGCGTTATCGTAGCTAATTTTCATTAAACATGCTTGAAATTTGAATATCTTAATTTTCTATAAACCTATAATGTTTGTTGGCCAAGAAACCAGTTTTTTTGGGAACATTTTAAGTTTACTTTCGAAAACTTTTGTACATTTAAAACAATAAAGTTATTTTGATGAAAAATGGGACATTGTTTCTACTATATAGGTTATACTGGTAACCAAATCTGCTTTCTTTAAAAACACATTATTTGCTACTAAAAACATTTTAATGAAAAGTCACTACCATAGCGCACTTGCTGCGTACAGACTTTTTTAACAGATCGCGTACTTATATATTAAGTACAAAATATCAGTTTAATGCTAATTTTTGACGTATTATCATCACAAAAGTCTTATTGTATTTTAAGCATTATGTCACATTAAATGTCACACAAAATATTACAATTTTAATTCCAATTAGACGCAGGAGGATTTAACTAAGAAAATGTGGTTTGTTTAATGTAAAACATTCAGTGCGCACTATCAGACAATCCAATGTCGCTGGATTGTGTCTAGATTTAGAGACTGGTGATGTTGAAGGTATTCCAAAACCTGGACGTGCAAAAGTGGTTAAAGGTCATAATATTTTAAGTGTAGAAAATCATCATCGATTAGTTACACTAGAAAATAAATTTATTTCTTTTAATAGCGTAAGATCGGGTGTTCGTACTGGCCAATAACGATCTTCGTCTCCGTATCCGTCAATTGGTAAATATTAAGTTAATGTTCTGCCAGACATTGATTGGGTTATGTGCTGGTGCTTCATCCTGCTAAAACTATATCAGTTCGCTGGAAATTGTGAGCTTGCTCGGTCAGGAAATAAGTTTGATAAAGTTGGCACGCCATTATTTTAAATCACTGCTAAATAATCGACTCTATTCAAATTTCCATCACTATAAAGGGGCCAATGACAAGGTTTGCAGATTTTACAGATTTAAGTGTAGAAAATCCTCATCGATTAGTTACACTAGAAATTGAATTTATTTCTTTTAATAGCGTAAGATCGGGTGTTCGAACTGGCCAATAACGATCTTCGTCTCCGTACCCGTCGATTGGTAAATATTAAGTTAATGTTCTGCCAGACATTGATTGGGTTATGTGCTGGTGCTTCATCCTGCTAAAACTATATCAGTTCGCTGGAAATTGTGAGCTTGCTCGGTCAGGAGATAAGTTTGCCAAAGTTGGCACGCCATTATTTTAAAGCACTGCTAAATAATCGACTCTATTCAAATTGCCATCACTAGAAAGGGGCCAATGACAAAGTTTCCAGATTTTCCTGCCCAAACATTAACCTTTTCAGAGTATTGCGTATGTTCTGCGCTTATCCAATGTGGATTTTCTTTAGACCAGTGGCGACAGTTTTGATGACTAGCATGGCCGTAAAGTGTAAAACTGCAAGCAACAGAAAACAAAACATGTTCTAGTTGGAGAACATTGTTATCTAACATTTTATTTGTTCACAAAAAAAAGTTCTTTTATCAAAATCGTTTTCCATGAACTCGTGAGTTTGTATCCATTTGTAGGAACGCATTTTATTTTCTTTTAGTATTCGATTAATCGATTAATGGCTAACATTCACTGTTGTGGCTGCTTGTCGACGCGACGTGTGTAGGTTTTTCTTAAATTCAAGCATTACATTCAATTTGATACAATTACTCAGTGCCTAAGAAGTTTTTTTTGTTTCTGCTTTGCACGTCCAAGCTTGTGGAATAGCTTTTCCATTTTACTAGTTGGCCCTAGGAATATAGTTATCGCGTTTTATCTTCGTTACTAAACATCGGTGAAATTGTTATTTTATGCATTTCTATTAAGTAAACAACATTTCTGAAATGCAGCTGACAACTGACAACTACTGTCATGCGCTCACATTCACGCAGCCAGTTGCTGAGGAATCTTAAAGAAAACTAACAGTGCCAACTATGAAAAAAGTTGATAATTTGTATGTCTTCTTTTTAATTGATTCTCTCCAAAAAGAACACTGAACTTGAATTTCCATATCTAAGTGTGACGTGTTTCGGAATTTTCTATAAATATGCACGATAACAATTGAACAATTGAGATACTGAATTTATTCCACTTGACTGTTTCACACTCTATATATATATATATATATATATATATATATATATATATATATATATATATATATATATATATATATATGTTAAGTGTACCCAAAAGGGCTTACCACAGCGTACTAATTAAGAATTGGAACCGTTATCAGCCCTCATAAGAATACGGTTAGGACTGACCTGACCTGACGATCGTTTCGCCAACGCAGTAAGCTTTGCTAGAAAGTGAGTAAGCTTGTTTTATCTGTATTGCTTTAAAATATATTTTGGGACCATAAAACGACAACGAAAACATTACCAAATATAAGTGCAGAATAAACAATTTTCCCAGTGGCAAAATTGTATATTTTACTCGTAATTATTTGATAACTGTTGTATGCATAAAGATTCCAGATAATAGCCAATAAATTGTTATGATTTTCTTTGTATACAAAACTGCACTGAAATGACATTAGTAAGAGTTTGCTGATGTAAAGCAAATTCAATTTAGTGGGGATAATGACAAAATCAATTTTAATACAATTTAGATAACATTCTAAACATTCAACGGTGATGAGTTTCTAGTATTCTAGGTCATTACATCGTAAAGAGTTGACTACATTATATTCATTCATAGTAACCTAGAGTAATAACGGCGAAGTTTATAAAACGACTTAGTAGCCAGAATATTAAAATAATGCTTGTGATATGGAATTATCTATACAGTTGAAAAGGTATCGACAAATGCAAGTAATAGCCTATTTTAAGGTGTGAATAATTTATTTAATTTTAGTTTACTGAGTAAAACACTTAGTTTACTTTAACTACAAATATGTAATAACAGCAGTTATAATAATGATATCAAAGCTGCCGCCTGGGGAGTGACAGGGCACGTTTGGAGCCAGTGCTGGACGTGAAAATAATGCAACGAATCAGAAACTAGCACCACCAGAGCAACAAAACAGGCTACAACCCAAGATAAATGTGTTGTTGAAGTGTTACCTCAGCGCACTACATGTCAGGGCAGGCATAGACATCGAACTGTATGGACAACTGAAATAAACAAAGCTATATTTCGCTGTTACTACAAAATAAGCCGGCTTGAAACTTCCGATTGTTAGTACAGTAGGAAACTGCAAAGGATCATCACTGGATAGTTCCCAAAAATACTCAACAAAACAGTCCAAAATATCATACACTAGTATAGATCAATATTTGCCAACAACAGGAACCATCAATGAAATAAAGAGTGTGGTTTTCATTGAACTTGGAATGAATCAGGTATAGGAAAATGAAGATCAGGAGGAACTGACGTCACAGCAAATGCAAGAAGTGTATGTGGAGGCAGAGTCTTTGTTTTGTGTTCTGGCATGGATCCTTTAACAAGGCCATGGCTGCCGAAGGTGATCTTTAGGCTGACATATGCAAGAATACTGCAAGAAAGAATTATTATTGCCACACATAGATCTGAAAGAACTTCATAGACTAGTTTATGTGGGAGAAGCTGCAGTGCTGGAATTAAGCGGTTAGGAGAAGAAGAATTCAGCCAATCTCACCTGCATGGGAAAGGCGACTCTGTGATAGGATAGAAAATCTCTGTCGCGAGATAGGCCTCGCTACCCAGATCCTGAAACCAGAGCCAAGTGAGTAAATCATGAGGAATGCTACAAAGATGGTAAACAGGAAAACATCAACAGATAACACAACAAGCGTACTCGATCTCTTGACGCAGAAAATGGCAGCGATTTCTAAGAGATTCAAGCAATATAGGGTCAGTAATGCTAGACGATTACATAACATATAGCGCCCCAAGAACGAAGATGTTTTACCAAGGTCTAAACAGCTCCCAAAAACCTGAACAAAAACCGGAACTACTAAGACGGGAAGATATATAGGATTTCTGACGTGGAATCCGCCGACACCGATGCAACCCAAAAAACACCAAATAGCTTTAAGATGAGAGGAGAGCTACCAATTTAGTACGCTGTATGATCAATGGTAAAGAACAGGAGGCAGAGAAAGCAATTGGGAAAACCGCGAACCGTCAGGCACCGGGCCTGGACAAGCTGCAAAACTATTGGTACAACTAGTTCAAGTTGACCCATAAACACCGGACAATATGCTTCAACCCCATCCTTACGCATCCAGGTCTTACCCCCCGAGTTCATGAGCTATGGTGTTACTTACCTGAACTTACTAAAACTAACCAACATACCGATGACGCTGCCAAATACATATCAACCACGTGGCTTCCTGCAGTTTATAATACTTACATCTGTACGTGCTGACAAAATATATCATAACCTGGAGGGATATGGACTTCTAGACGAGGAACATAAAGGACGGGGTAAAGGCTCCAGGGGCTGCAACATCTCATCATAGATGCAACAATAGCCTCTACTGTCAAAGGAACTAAACGCTCTCTATATACAGCGTATATTGATTACCAGAAAGCTTTTGATAGCGTACCCCACTCATGGCTCGCAGAAACGTGAAGCTTGTTTAAGCTTGACTCCAGAGTCCTAGTACATCTGGTATAAACCAGATGCACTAGGTCGTCAACATAAACAGTTAATCAATCTGCGACAATATTTCTACAAAAAGGCGGAAACTAGTGACACACACCTGGAGGCAACCAAAGCTGATAAGAAAGCAACTCCGGTATGGCAGTCGGATAAGCACTTTGATCCCAATTCACAAATCACTCTTAGTGTACTTGGTCTCGACTGGCAACTCCACAGGCAACTCCAGAAATCAATTTACCTGCAGTATAATCAGGGGAGGAATCGAAAACAAGCAACAATATTTTAATACTCTCAAATAAGCAGACCATTTTGTTTTGAATCGATGGATTTCTCACCTGTGTTGTGTTATACTTATTCAAAGGGAAATCTGAATTAGAAATCATAATTCAGATTTTTTATTTAAATGGTATTAAATATACCAGGCGGTCAATAATAAATTTAGAAATGACAATAATAAACTAAACAAAACAAGAAATTCATATCATAATATTTTCTACTTAGATCATAATTAGAAATATAAATATTAGTTAAAATAATATTGATGTACAATTAAAACATAAAAAAAATAATAAGTCTATTAAAAAACAATTAAAAACTATACCTTCCATCTTTATTTAAAAATAGAGGGGGCGGATATAATGATAATAATATTATATATATATATATATATATATATATATATATATATATATATATATATATATATATATATATATATATATATATATATATATATATATATACATATATCGAAAAAATGCTGTAAAGGATAACGGCTATCCTAAAAATAATACCACGTAGTTGTAGTTTAAAAGCATTTTTGACCTGTTTAATTAAACTGGCAGCAATTTTCATTTAATTATACTACAGCTGTCCGACAACAAAAGCGGGTGCTAATATGCCTGATAATAAGGATAGAAAATAATGTTACCCGCCCAGTTGTTAGTGACCGGCAAAAGTAAATGGTATATACAAATATACAGGCTTAGGCCCTTGGCCTTGTTACGTTCCATGCTTCATTAGTTCTCGTGACCTCGCTTATAGCTGGAATTTCTCTTCACCCCTTCGGAATTTATTATGGTGTCAGTGTATATATATATAAACGTGTGTCCACATACTGTTGAAAAGTAACTTAATGTTTTAGTTTTGTCTAAATTGAACAGTTACAACAAACTGTTCGATATTATGCTTAAAAAAGTTATATTGATGGTACTTTTTAATATAAAAGAAATAATAAATTGAGAGAAGGGGTTGGAAAGTTGTAATGGAGATGTTATAATTGTTTGAACTGTAATGTTACATAAGAGTGGTCCTTTGGATGATGTTAATAACTATCGTGGTGTTGTCCTCAGAAACTGCATTGAAAATTTTTTTTTCCAAATTTTAATAAATGAATGTCAATCTGGATTCAGACTTGGAAGAGGATGTACAGAGAACATTTTTACATTGTATACCATTTTTTAACTTCACCTCCGTCTCAAGGGTCGCAAAGTTTATGTGGCGTTCGTCAATTTCGATTCTGTGAACCATTTATTCTCTGGAATAAACTATTTGCAGTGGGTTTGTCATCAAAAATCATCCGTGTCTTGAAGTGGCTATATGATAATCATCCTTGATGATTAGGGTTGGAATCCGGTTGTTTAAGCAGATAAATATATATCTGATGGCGTTTTGTAGGGAGAGTCTTTAAATCCTCTTCTTTTAACTATTTTTTCTGGCAGATATTGTCGAATATTTCCGGTGCCAGGGGTTTCAGGATTAAATGTTGATGGTAACGTAGACATTATATGCGGACAATTTGGTGACCTAACCATTCTAAGGACCTAGGGGTAAACCAAGTTAAGACGAAAGTTATGTGCTTTTATCGTGGTGGTTCTGCTGGGCATGATGGCCTTAATCGATATTAATGGGATGATATTAGAAATAGTAAGAAAGTATGTCTATCTTCATATTGCACATTTCTTCAGATGGCGGCCACGGTCGTATCCAAAAGCGCTCAAAGTAGTAGCTCAATTATATCTATTATGGCCAGGTCTAAAATTGATCGCTGGGAGGACAGAGTTAGACTCTACGAGTCCATCGTACTGGGCGGTTGGCAGAGTTATTGTGAGGTCTGGGATATTAGGTACCTTGATATGATGAAAGGGTACAGGTGCGTTTTGTCAAGATGCTCTTTTCGTTGCCAAGAAATTGTCCTGATTATATAGTGAGACTTGAGACTGGCTTTAGAGCTCTTTCTTTGTTGGTTTTTAAGCATTGCATTACGTGGCTTAAGAAGCTTTGACGATGGGCTCGGAGAGGTATCCAGCCGCTTGCTTCGCTAGGTTAATGACTGTCTCGGTGAGGGACCCTAAATACAACTGGGCTGTCTAGGTTAAATATTTCTTTAATTACTTCGACGAAGGTTTACCGTGGGATTCTCTGACCTTAGGTGTGCCAAAGCGTGTGAAACGAAGTCTCTTCGATAGATTTGAGTCCAAACTTCTCTCGGATGATCGTGATTGTTTACAACTTTCTGCGTACCCCAATTACCAGCTCTTTACAACCAATCACACTGGAAAAAAATATTTGCGCCTGCGTGCCCCAATACCATTGATCAGAGTAATTGTACAGATGCGTCTGGCGTCCAAATTTTATTGAAAGTTTACATACAAGGGTATGTGTTTCAAGATTGACACTGACGCAAGTTGTTCGATTCGCAACCTGCAGGGATCTGAGACGTTGAAGCATATCCTCTTCAGATGTCCTATGTATGAATCTGTAAGACCTTCTCTTTTAAGTAGAGGTATTGAACACCTGATAGGTGTATTAAATAATCTGGGTGCTCCAAATATAAGATGCTTAGGTTATTTTTTGATAAATTCTTTAAGAATACGGACATTTATAATGAATGAAAAAATTTGTTTTTAATTATTTTGGTTGAAATCAGAATACTAGTTGTTTTTGTAGTTATTAGTTAGATTTATTAACGATTGTTTTTTTTTTATTTTGTATATTGGAATTTATTAATAGCGCCACACTTGGTCCTTGTAATAGAACTTTTCCTTCTTAAATACAATAAATGTGATTATTATTATTATTATTATTATTATTATTATTATTATTATTATTATTATTATTATTATTATTATTATTATTATTATTATTATTATTATTATTATTATTATTATTATTATTATTGTTATTATTATTATTATTATTATTATTATTATTATTATTATTATTATTATTATTATTATTGAGCTGTAATGACTGGAAATGTCTGATGGAAGAAAACATTTTATTTGGAGTGCCAAAATGTCAAATAGATCCAATTTGCAGTCGTCTCAAGTATTTTTGATTATATCATTCAATATTAGATCATTTTACATAATCGGGCAAAATATTGTGAATAATCGATAAAACTTAAAATGAAAAATACATTAAAAAAGAATGTTGAAAAACGTTGTTGGACTACAATTTTAATATATCAGTGCGACCTTAAAAGTGTTCCGCAGATAAAAAAATTCAAATTGAAAGCTACATTTTCGCAATCTACAAATTATTCTGCATGGTGACCAAATTTTAGTGGGGTTGGATAATAAAAATTCGGAGAAAAACAGTTTTCTTTTTAGTGAATTTTCTTTAAAAAAAATTCACTAATGAGGAGATCCCGACTTTTGAATTTTGAAAAAAATTCTTCAAATGAGCGCTATTTAGGACTTCTGGAACCCAAATCCGAGGTCGGTTTCAGACTTTATATATATATATATATATATATATATATATATATATATATATATATATATATATATATATATATATATTTATGTGTCACACCTATAACTAAAAAAATAATGGACCGATTTTCATAAGACTTGGTGAGTACCTTCCTTTTGTAAGTGGCTTGGATAAGTTCGTTAGCCAGGTAAATCCGCCGAGGTTTTCCCGGAAAACTTTGTGTTTTCTTTCGAAAAAAATCGAAAAAAAATTTTTTTCTCTGGAATTAACAAAGTAAGGGCAACCAAATTTCATTCGCGCGTTTACATCATTATGGGTAAGTTACTTGCCAAAATTTAGCATTGTAAGTTAAAGGACAAAAAAGTTACAGGTATTAAAAGAAATTGGGGTTTCCTCAAAACGTCAAAGTCGCCATTTTAAACGTCAAAATTGGTAATATTTAGGCAATGAACCTGAAACTAATATGAGCCATCGAAGGAAAATGTCTCAGGAAGAATATTTTATAAAGCCGGAAGTCTCAGTTTCGATCGTCATTCTCCTTCATTTTACTAAAATATTCCCAGAAAATTCATTTCAAATAGACTCTGATGATTTGGCAGTAGTGTTGGCTATAGAGTTTATCGGTTAATGGTATATCATTTTTGTCGAATTTTCGTCAAAAATCTTTAGAGTTCAATATATCCGCTATTATGCACGATACGAATTTTTTTTTATACATTAATTAATAGGGTGTATTGAGCTACATCTTAAAAAATATTTCTACAATTACAGGGTGCCCCATAAGTCGTTGGTGATTCAAGTTTTCTTTTTTAGTGATTTTTCTTTAAAAAATTCCCTAATGGAGAGATCCGTGTTTATATATATATATATATATATATATATATATATATATATATATATATATATATATATATATATATATATATATATCGTACCGATAACTCAAAAAATAATAGACTGATCCTGATCAAATTTGGTGAGTACCTTCCTTTTGCAAGTGGCTTGGATAAGTTCGTTGGCCAGGAAAGTCGGACCAGGTTATAATGGAAAATTTTGTAATTTCTTTCTAAAAAAAATTTATATCTTAGGAAGTAACAAAGTGAGGGTAACCAAATTTGGTACGCGTATTTATATTATAAAGAGTAAACCAGGTACCAAAATTTAGGTCTCTAAGTTCAAAGTCAAAAAGTTACGTGCAGCTAAAGGAACAAATTTTGGAGTTTTCCTCAAAACGTCAAACTCGCAATTTAAAACGTCAAAATTGGCAATGTTTAGGCAAAGAACGTGAAACAAATACGGATTGTGAAAAGAAAATGTTGCAAGAAGAGTGTTCTGCGAACCCTTAAGTTTCAGATTCAACCATCATTTCACAACCATCATTTCACTAAAATTCTACAGAAAATTTAGGAAACCAACATTTAACTTTATTTTCGGAAAATTTTTGTATAAACGCGGCAAGGGTGTTTTGGTATCGAATTTTCATTAAATGTTTCAAATTTCAATAACTCAACTTGCTATTAACCTACGGTTCATTGGCTAGGAGACCAGTTTTCTCAGGAACATTTAAAGTTTATTTTCGGAACATTTTTGTACATTTTCAAATAATTATTTTGATAAAATATGGTACATTGTTCCTACTATATAGGTTATACCGGTAACCAAATTGAGGCCTGCTCGGATTAGAGCGATATATTTGTAATTAAAAACATTTTTATGGAAATTCACTTTCATAACGCACTTGCTGCGTCTAGAGTTTTGATTATTACCAGTTTAACAATTAAAGTACGGTTGCCTTTTAAATTATAGGATAATAAAGATAATGATAAAGTATCGCATGATTTTGAAATAAAAGCTCAAAATGTCTTTCATTGTTTTTGAAATGTAAGTCGAGTCTTTTCAAAAACCATCGTCAAATATTCGCAAATCTTTGCCGCTCTTTGTGTGCTTTAGGTGACCACGTAAAACAAAGCATAGTATTAAATCCGGCGGCAAAGCTGCCTATTGCTCTCGCCATAAGCGAATTTTTTTATGGCAATTCGATAAAAAGTGTTTACAAGAAAAAACGAAAGTTTAAGAGGAAGACGGCGCTAAAAAACACCCACAAAAAATGTGTTTTATGATAAGTTGCTAAAAAATACTGCCTTCTTCTACAAAAATTAGTTGAAAAATTATACTAAAAAATTCTATAAAATGTTTTTTAGAAGAATTTCCTTAAAACATTTTTTCTACGAAAATTCACTAAACAATTATTTTCGAAGTTCGTTAAAAAATGTTCCATCAAAATCAAATATTTTTTCACGCAAAAATTCTTAACGAAGTTTACTTTCGAGAAAATTTTTCGCACAAAAGTTTGTAAGAAAATTTGCTATGACAAGGACATTTTGTACATAATGTTGTGCTAATGAAATAAATTAAAATTTATACATTCTGATCTAAATACAGACTTCCTTTGCGGGTCGACAAAGAAAATTTTCTTTTGCCTGACGACGCCGTATTAAGTGAAAGCGGTTGCAGAGAAGAATACAAGCCAGAAGAAGCGATATAAAGAGTCTCTACGGCTGTATTAAGTATGGAGTGGTTTAACCACGTCAGAGCAACAAAAATAACCTGATCTGTTACTAAAATTTGAATGAAAAGTCATAATGGTTCTCATAAAATTAATCATATAACGTTAAAAAAAAAGGATAAAATTGAACTAAAATTTTAAGCCGCGTCAGCCCTGAGTTTAAGTATTATACGCGCTCTCTGACCAACTCAGCTATGAATCAGCTGACAGGTTTGTTATAATCAACGGTTTATAGTTAGTACGTAAATTTATGCTTCAGCATAGCAAATAATTTCTATATCAAATGGATGTTTTCGCAAATATATTATCAAATGAAGAAGAGTTACACGTGAAACAGAAATCTAAAACTTTGTCAAAGACATTTCGTTGAATATTTTCTATGCATCATGTCCAGAAACTTTGTTCAAACTAATCAGTTTTGAGGTTTCAATTCGTCACTTTGACATTTTTAGAAGAAAAACTATACAATTCTCAAAGCAATTTTTCTCGTACTTCTTCACTTTTTTGAGTGAAGAAAAGATAGTCTGCCTGAAATATCCAGTAGATTTTGGTTAAGATAAAATATTTTGATCCTGTGTGTTCTTTGATCACCAGTTAACTTACCCAATTTTTTTTTGCTTAAATCCTTATCACTTTTTTCTTTTAGCGTATGAATTAAAGTTTTGGTATATGGTTCATATTTAGCGAATTTTCATTAAGAAAATTCGCTAATAGAGAGGTTACAATGAAAAGCTTTTGGATTTTTTTTCAGATGAGCGCTAATTTCGGTTCCTAGAACCCAAAACCAAGGTTCATTAAAAATTATATATATATATATATATATATATATATATATATATATATATATATATATATATATATATATATATATATAGTATATGTGTGTCTGTATGTATCCGAGCGATAACTCAACTTATTTGAACGAAACCTGCAACATATCTTCATTGTATTAAGATCGAGGACGACTTCGTATATGAGCTATAATGGACATTCTTTTCCTCAAAAAATATACAAAAATAATTTTGAAAACGCTATATTTTTGTAAGTATCAGAGTAACTGGAATAAGACAGTACGTGTGGCTAGAAATGGTGTAAATAAACCTATGTTGTGAAGTTTAAGTAATTTGAGTTTTTTCCAAAATAAAAATAAATTCTGAAAGACATGCGTTGAAACGACTTAGTGCTTTTTTTATTTAATTTTGATATTTGGAGAAACAATAGTGGAGAGATTTCATACGTTTTGATTTTATATATATATATATATATATATATATATATATATATATATATATATATATATATATATATATATATATATATATATATATATATTTGTGTGTGTGTCTGTGTGTGTGTGTTTGTGTGTTTGTGTGTTTGCAACCGATGAAACTCGGCAAGAATATTTCTTTTATTAATATCTTGGTCGAGTTTGTTAGCCAGCCCTATCGGACTAGTTTTTCTAAAAAAAATTGATTCAGAATTTAAAAAAAATGTATCTTAAAAAATAACAATGTTATTTTGATAAAATTTGGTTGGTATATTGCCCCCGTAAATGCTTTACCACACATCAAACTTCAACTTTCTAGGTGTATAGAAACTTGAGTTATACAAATTTGAAACATTAAATGAAAATTCGTGACTGTAACGCACTTGCTGCGTCCCGACATTTTTATAATATGAAGCTGCATACCAAACTTGGTTGCTTTGCTATTTCTGGAGATATAAAATTTTAAGAAAATCTTTGAAAAACTGGTCTGATTTTCCTTGCTAACGATCTGATCCAAGCCAATTGCAGAGGGAATGTATGCACCAAATTTTAACAAAAGAGCATTTTTTGAGTTATAGGTGTGACACATTTTTTCAAAATTGATTAGTAGCGATCTCCTCGTTAGTGAATTTTTTCTACGAAAATTATGAAAAAGTTGGTACGAAAGATATTTCAAAATTGAAACTTTAGGGCTGTAGAGCACCCAAACTAACCTTTTCTGTACTAAGGTAACTTTGCCTAAATCAGATTATTTGGTTACAAAAAATGTGTCGCCGGATTTTGTAAAGACCTTTTAAAAACACCTGCATAAGACGTAAATCGATAACTTTGGACTTTTTTGGTTTTTGGCATAAGCCCTTTTATTGAGAACTACCTAACAATCTGTTAAGATAAACGTTTTTGTTAAAGGTTTCTAGTAAAACAGTCGCCAAATAAAACAAAATATGACGCGTGATGTGTTAAATTATTTTTCATATTGTTTTATTATTTGTAAGTCGTGAAGTATCGGTATAAATAACTATTCCTCCTATTACAACATTGCTGAACATATTCATATATGCAGTTTATTGGTTTTCTTTGATAAGACTTTTTATCTATATGTTATGTAATTATAAATTGACGTCAGGAATTGTACCATCGTATTGAAAACACGAAAGAAGTATCATTTACTTTTTAGATTAAATCGATGTTGTCAAGAATCTTGTTATCTTTTCACGCTACCACCTCTTTTCTATGCCTGTACACTAATAGACCACCAACTGCCAGCTACACAAACTTTAATTAAAAAGAGAAGAATTCGATCAAGTAATTTCCTGCAGAATCTCTGGAATGCTCTGTCAATATCCCTTTAGCCCCCCGCACCACAGGAAGTTTGTTGGTTGTTTTAGGAGACTGATAATCGTAATAGAAACCTGTTTGTTGTAGGAAATGGGCTGATTTTAGGATAAATAAATTTATAAAAAAATATGTGACTGGTTAACGAAACACGCTGATTATTATATTATCTAATAAAAAGTCAAGATGCAGCAAGTGAGTTATGGTACTACTTTATTTGTTATTAACCTGGAAATTAGAATTGTTGTAGACAATAAAATCTTTATGAAGTTATCATATGTGTAGCAACTATCATTATAATAAATTTGATCTTTTAGAGGTAAAAGCTTCAGTGTTTCATTGGGTTAGCTAATGAATTTCTTATATAAAATTTAGAAATGGAACATACCAAAAAAGTTTGATTAAAATCGGCTAAATTCGATTAATGTCGTCCTTCTTTAGGCAGGCACAACCATATAATGCAGTGGAGAATATCGCGAAGCGCCATGTATGGTTTTATGATGGTTCTAAGCTTTTACCACAGCTTCCACATACACACAGTACATCTTCCTTCTGCCTGCACTGTGTGTACAAAGAAGCCTTAGAGTGGTGGTCAAAGGTGGGTAAAGGATATATGTAAGGACACTCTAAGGCCTCAATATGCCTACTCCTTAGAGCGGTGGAGAAAGGTGGGTTGGGTTGTTGTAGCTCGATTACGGGGACTCAATCTGCCTACTCCCCAAATCTCGCCGGAGATCGTCTGTGAGGTCTCAGTGTGTTAAACCCTAGGCCTCAAAGAGATCTGGCAGTTCGTTGCAAGTCTTGTCTTATATATGTGTCGTTCCGTCTACCTGCTTCGTTGTCAGTGAAGGTAGTGGGGTCACCGTCAATTAAGTGGGGGGCTTTGGTCACGGTACTTAGAGGATGAGGAGGATTAAGATGTTTACCGGCATTTGTTGAGGCAGATACTGTGGCAATAAAATTGTATGTGGAGTTTATTTTCTTTTTGTGTGTTTGTAAAGAAGATATAATAGGTTTCCAAGTAGTCGGAAGGCGAAGACCATCATCTCTCTTATTTAACAATCGGGACGTTTTACAATCTCGATTGCTTTGCGGATAATTCTCGTTTTAAAGTTGTAAACCAGTGCTATTCTTTTGGCATTATCGAAGTCTATTTTGTGCCCTGTATGAATATGATGCATAGCCAGCGCCGATGAGGGGTTGGATTTACTAACTGCGAGGGTTCGTATATTCTATTGTGGATTCGTCTATTTGTTTGTCTTACATAAGTTCGGGAACAGTCGGAACAAGGAATTTCGTAAACTCCGTGGGATTCGTTTGGAATCGGATCCTTAGGAGTTTTCATCAGATTTGACAGTTTTTGCTCTGTTGTGAATACGGTTTTGATACTATGGGTTCTAAAAATTCTGCTGACTTTGTCGGTAACACCTTTGATGTATGGTAAAAACGGTGTGTGTTGTTGTGTGGACTCTGTTTGTTCTTGTTGTGGTGTAGTGATTTGTTGTTGTGCGTTTCTAATGTTTTGTAGTATGTACTTGTTGTCGTATCCGTTTTCTAGCAATGTCTGTCTTGAAGAGTTTAATTCTGTATGTTTGTTGTTGTTGACCGTTAGTCTAAGGGATCGCGTTAGTAGTGTTTGAACCACGGAATTTAGTTGCGATGGGTGATGGTGAGATTGGGCGTTAAAATAACGATTCGTGTGGGTTGGTTTTCGGTAGACAGCGTCAGAAAATCCTCTGACTGGGTTTTTAGTGATGCGTACATCTAAGAAAGGCAAAGAAAAATTATTTTCTATTTCCATGGTGAACTGGATTTGGGGGTTGATGTTATTTCGGTAAGAAAGTATCGTCTAGAGATTCTTTGCCGTGTGGCCAGACAGCGAAAATGTCGTCAACGTATCTTAACCAACAGGTTGGTTTAATTTGGGATGAATTGAGGGCTTGTGTCTCGAAGTTTTCCATGAAAATGTTAGCCAATGCAGGATAGAGGGGTGAACCCATTGGAGCATCTCGAACTTGTTTGTAAAATTTGTTTTGAAAAAGGAAATAAGTGTTAGATGTGCAGTGTTCTACAAGAGCTAAGGTATCGTGGGAAATTTTGTGTTTATTTTTGAGAATGTCAAGCGTTTCAGATAGAGGTATACTGGTGAATAAGGAAACTTTATCAACGCTAACTAGGATGTCGTTTTGAGAAATGGTGTCGTTTTGAAGAAGGTCAATGAAATGGATGGAGTTTTTGACATAGGATGTAGCGTTTTCTACTAATGGTTGGAGAGTTTTGGCTAGATGTTTTGCAAGTTTTTGTGTGGGTGAACGGTGGGCACTTACAACAGGACGAAGGGGAATATCAGGCTTATGGATTTTCTGAAGACCGTATTTTCTAGAAATGCGAGATGATTTTTCGCGGGGGATTAGTTCTTTATTGAGGTCAGGACTGAGCTGGGAGTTGTTGATGATAGTTTTGGTTTTCTTTTCAAGATAAGTTGTAGGGTCGTTAGCGATTTGTTTGTAGTCTGTGTTGTTTAGTATATTGTCCATCTTTTGTATATAGTCCGTTTTGTCGAGTATGACTGTAGCGTTGCCTTTGTCTGCTGGTAGGATTATAATTTCTGTGTTTTGGTTTAGGTCTCTGATTGACTATAGTTCGTGAGAAGAAATGTTGGACGGTGGAGGTTTGGCAGAACGTAATATCCTGGCAATGTTCTGTCTCGTAGTTTTAGCTTCGTCAGTCGGTAAGTGTCTCATCGCATCTTCTGATTGAGAAATTATCTTTTCTATTGGGATGAATTAAGGAGTTGATGCAAAGGTAAAACCTTTGGATAGGACTTTGATGGCGACGTCACTTATGTTGAAATTTGAAAGGTTGTGCACTACTATAGTAGGATTGGCATTGTGTGTGTTGTGTGAGATTTTTGTTGTCTGGAAGATGCTGTAGTTTTCTTTTTTGTACGTCCGTCTTTTGCTGTGCAACATGTTCTGCTTTACTATGTGATAGTCTGTCTAGAGTGTCCCAAAGTGTAGGGCGTATTTTGAATGTGTGTATTTTTATGTACGTGTCGTAAAGCAGTGTGTTGGTAGTATTAAGGTGTCGTCTTGTCTCGTGAATGGAATTTGTAAGGAGAGCAAAGCCTGTTCGTTTTAAAATGTTGGAGACGTTATGTGATTTGGTGTGGTGTTTAAGTTGAATAGATTTTGGGACCACGTGATGATCACGGCAGGCTTTTAGAAAGGTAACGTCACAAAGGAGACGGGATTTGCGGATAAGAAGTTTGCTGAAAATTTTGATATAAGATAAAAGTCCCCCCCCCCCCCCCCGTAGAGGCGAATTAAATGTTCAGAAAGATTTCAGCGGTCTTTAATGTAAGACATACTTGGTTCTCGGGTTAAACCGCGTCCATAATTTATGAAAACTCGACGTTTCAGCTCCTGTTTTGGAGCCATTTTCAAGAGGTGAAGGAATTATGTAAGGACACTCAAAGGCCTCAATCTGCCTACTCTTTAGAGTGGTGGACAAAGGTGGGTAAAGAAAATATGTAAGGACACTCTAAGGCCCCAATCTGCCTACTCTTTAGAGTGGTGGACAAAGGTGGGTAAAGGAAATATGTAAGGACACTCTAAGGCCTCTATCTGCCTACTCTTTAGAGTGGTGGTCAAAGGTGGGTAAAGGAAATATGTTAGGACACTCTAGGGCCTCAATCTGCCTACTCCTTAGAGGGCTGGAGAAAGGTGGGTTGGGTTGTTGTAGCTCGATTACGGGGCCTCAATCAGTCCCCCAGTCAGATGATTTTCTTACACTGTCTACCAAAAACCAACCCACACTAATCGTTATCTTAACTTCCAATCTCACCATCACCCATCGCAACTAAATTCCGTGGTTCGAACACTTGTAACACGATCCCGTAGACTATAGGACAACAACAACAAACATACAGAATTAAACTCTTCAAGACAGACATTGCTAGAAAACGGATACGACAACAAGTACATACTACAAAACATTAGAAACGCACAACAACAAACCACTACACCACAACAAGAACAAACAGAGTCCACACAACAACACACAGCGTTTTTACCATACAGCAAAAGTGTTACCGACAAAATCAGCAGAATTTTTAGAACCCATAGTATCAAAACCGTATTCACAACAGAGCAAAAACTGTCAAATCTGATAAAAACTCCCAGGGATACGATTCCAAACGAATCCCACGGAGTTTACGAAATTCCTTGTTCCGACTGTTCCCGAACTTATGTAGGACAAACAAATAGACGCATCCACAATAGATTATACGAACACACCCTTGCAGTTAGAAAATCCGACCCCTCATCGGCGCTGGCCATGCATCATATTCATACAGGGCACAAAATAGACTTCGATTATGCCAAAACAATAGCACCGGTTTACAACTTTAAAACGAGAATTATCCGCGAAGCAATTGAGATTGAAAAACGTCCCGAGTTAAGTTAAATAAACGTTAAATAAAAGAGATGATGGTCTTTCTCTTCCGACTACTTTGAAACCTATTATATCTTCTTTAAAAACACACAAAAAGAAAATAAATTCCACAACCAATTTTACTGCCCCATTATCTGCCTCAACAAATGCCGGTGATTCTCTTAATCCTCCTCATCCTCTAAGTACCGTGACCAAAGCCCCCCACTTAATTGACCGTGACCCCACTACTTTCACTGATAACGAAGCAGGTAGACGGAACGACATATATAAAACAAGACTTGCAACGAACTGACAGATCTCTCTGAGGCCTAGGGTTGAACACACTAAGACCTCACAGACGATCTCCGGCGAGATTTGGGAAGTAGGTAGATTGAGGCCCCGTAATCGAGCTACAACAACCCAACCCACCTTTTTCCACCGCTCTAAGGAGTGGGCAAATTGAGGCCTTAGAGTGTCCTTACATATTTCCTTTACCCACCTTTGACCATCACTCTAAAGAGTAGGCAGATTGAGGCTTTAGAGTGTCCTTACATATTTCCTTTACTCATCTTTGTCCACGACTCTAGAGAGTAGGCAGATTGAGGCCTTAGAGTGTCCTTACATATTTCCTTTACCCACCTTTTTTTACCACTTCAAAGAGTAGGCAGATTGAGGCCTTAGAATGTCTTTACATATTTCCTTTACCCACCTTTAATCGGGAAAATCGAGATAACTAAGAGACACTAATGGTACACTAATAACATATATGGATATATGGACAGGATACGTAACAGAACTTTGGAGGACAAGAACAGAGGAGAGAACCAAGAGGAATACAGAGAAGACACAGGACCTGAAATAATGATAGAAGAAATAGCATATGCACTCAAACAGACCAAAAATGGGAAGGTTAGTGGACACGATGAGATTTCTGTGGAGCTGCTCAAATTAAGAATTTATCACAATCATGATAGAGTTATTTAACAACATATATAAAACTGGAATATTACCAGAATATTGGCTCCATTCCACGTTAGTTCTCATTCCAAAGAAAGCCAACGCAAAAGAATGCAGCAAACTACTATAACCCTGATGAGGCACACACTAAATCTTTTCTTGAAGATACTATACAACAGACTTCTCAAGAAATTAGGTGAGGACATTGGTGATACTCAAATGGGATTTACAAAAGAGGTGGGCACTCGTCAAGCTTTGTGTGGAATGAAAGTTTTGTCCCAGTAGTGTTTTGTTATGAATCAGGAAGTGTATGCTGCTTTGTTGATTTTGAGAAGGCATTCGTGATAGGATACCATATTTTCAATCAAAATCTATCACCAAGAGCAAGCTCATTTTTGACTGAAATGATTGCCCTTGAAAATTACTATTTAAGTGGCAGTTTTCTAAGACTTCTACAAATTGGATATCCCGCGAGTGTTTCTAATTATAAACAGAAAGCAATATTGTTAAATACATCCATGTTATTTACAAAAAAATCATTAGTGGTAGAGTGCTTAAGTAATTTGAAAAATATAATTTATTTACTTGAGCACAAAATGAATGGGTTTACAAAAGGAAATACAACAATTCGCGCAATCTTTTAGAGTTTGAATGAAATCTTTAAGGCATTTAATAATAAACAAAAAGCCGTTAAAATATTGTTGTATCTCCGCACGGCATTTGATTCCACTGAACATGACATACTAATTGAAAAATTGAAGCCTATGAAATAAGAGGATAACCACTCAAGTTATTTGTTATATCTAAAAAACACAACAAATGTCTTCCCCATGTATCTGCTAATAGTAGGAAAATGAGGTGGAAACACACTACTGCGGTTAGATGTGTACCGCAGGACTATATTCTGGAACATTTGCTATATATATATATATATATATATATATATATATATATATATATATATATATATATATATATATATATATATATATATATATATTTTCCAACAATCTGCCAAACTAGACTTAGGAAAGGTTAGGTCAAAACACAGATCGCACATATATCATTGTGAGACGTTATCAAGAACAAATGTTGAAGAACAGGATATAAAAAGTTATAGAAGGTGTTAGAAAATAGTACAAGATTAACAACCTCATGAAGAATACTAAAAAACCATCATCCTGGAATTGGACCCCACAAAACAATCGGAAAATACCAATCATATGGCTATTAGGAACAGGGTAATAGAACCACAGCATACGGCAAAATATCTAGGTATGCATCTGGATTCCAGACTCACTTGGAAGACTCCTATAGGTGTGATTTTGAGGAAGATAAATAAATATACATACACGTTGGGAACGCTGGCAATTCTGGTCTCCAAGGATGCGGCGTTCGTTTCATATTGTTCGTCTGTTGAGTCTGTGTCTCTATAGGGCATTGTGTTGTGGGTTAAATTAGTAAATATAAACCGCGTGTTTATTGCCCAAAAAAGATACATTCTTAGCATGCTTTTGCTTAAACAGATAGAGTCGTGCACATAACATATATTGCGAATAAAATATTGACCTGCTACTTTGTATACGCGTTGGAGTCAGCGAACTTCGCAAAGGAGCATAAAGACCTATTTATGGAGCATCGACAAAAGCACGGTTACTCTACCAGAAAAAAGGTTTATGTAATATAAGCAGACTTGCAGTTTTGAAAACAAATGCAACCTGAAACTTAATAAGAATTTATAATAAGATTCCCTTTTCAATGAGAAATTTTCCAATAAATGCCCTGAAGAATAAATTTGAAAAATATTTATTTGATGTAGACTCGTAGGGTGTAGAGGAATTTTTAAATAGCGATTTGACACCTGATGCATTTGGTTGAACTGGGACTGGCTTCCCTTCCATGCCTGCTTTTTGTAATTTAGATTTCTGTTCAGTTTTTAGCCAGTGGTTTCTTTGAAGGTTTATAATTGAATTTTATTTATATACATTTTTTGTGTTATTAATAATGCTGTGTTTATGTTTTAACAGTTGTATTGATGACATTAGTTTTTGATATGAATGTTGATTATACTAGTTGTTTTGTATGTGCAGTTTTATTTTTTATCTCTTTGATAAATAGATATTTAAGTCTAATTTTGCTAAAGTATGACATATTTACATAGCACATATTTGTAATCGTATTGTCGTCTTCGGACGTGCTACATACCGATTGACCGATTTCTATGTACCTGATGAGTTAGTAGATCTCTATCTACCTATCTATCTATCTATGTGTGGGTGTGTCACACCAATTCAACAGTAGCTATAAACAGCGACACATACAACATTAATAATTTTATTACTGAAGAAAATCTAACAGAAATTAGGAGAGACCAAAGCAATTCATTTCAGACCAAAATAAAGAATGAACCTAAAAATACATCATTGATATAAAAGTCCACAACCATACAATATTTATGGCCTCCTAAAAATTCACAAGCCAAATATTTTAGTGAGACCAGTAGTTAACTATGTTAACAAGTGTAATCATAAGATATCGAGCAAACTGCTTTCACTCATTGAAGAATACAATAACATTCCAAAATCTTCATTTAACAATTCTTCCGAACTAACACAAAATTGTATACGTTTCTTATATATATATATATATATATATATATATATATATATATATATATATATATATATATATATATATATATATATATATATATATATATATATATTATTCCCCAAAAAGTAAATTATCTTCGTTTGATGTTTGTAGCATGTATTCTCAGATACCTTATAAAAAATGTTTACATCCATTAGAAAATGTTTTACTAAAAAATAACCTAAATGCCATAAAAAGAAAAAAAATAATGGCCTTCGGATGGGCATTTCGTTGTTTCCTTTGTAAGCCAAGTTATTTATGGGCAAATTATAATGATAAAATTTGTATGCAAAATAATGGCATTCGGATGGACATTTCGTTGTCTCCTTTGTAAGTCAAATTATTTATGAAAAAATTAGAAAACCAAATTTTAACATCAGAAGTTTCACATAATACTATCTATTGGTACAGATATGTAGACGATATTTTAGCACGTTTTTAAGGTGGCCTTGCAGAATGAAATAAATGTTTAAATTTTATTAATAACCTTCATGCAAATATCTAGGTTTCTTTAGGTGCTAGATGCTAATTGTACACATTTTTTGATTTAACTATTAGAAAGTTAGAAAATAAATAACTTTAATTTTCAATATTATAGAGGAAATTTACTTACATATACTCAACCATACCATACGACTCATGGCACCCCTTTTCACAAAAGTAGTCAGCCATCAATGATACATCATGCATTTTCAACACCTATGTCCAAAACCAATTTTGGAAAAGAAATTTTAATAATTAAGCAAATAGCATTTGATAACGGCTACTCTTTTTCCCCAGGGCTCGTCCGCGGCCTTGCCGCCCCGATGGCACTGCAACCTTTGGTGGATTTTGCATACCCTTAGTATTACTCCACACACTCCAAAATCACTGTGCCTTGAACTAGTCTGCACAGCGATTGGTAGGGTGAAGTTTTATATTGCTCTGCCTCAGAGCTTTACACTCGGACAAGATGTGCTGGGCTGATTCCTCCCCCTCGCCGCAGAGCCTGCATGCGAGGTGCCCCCCCCCCCCCCCTCGAACGGTTTCATTTTATGCGGGTGTTTCTTGACGTCCATGTGTCCCGTCAAGAGACCTGTTATGTTTCTGAGCTGTCCTCTGCTAATATTTATCAGCTCCACAGCTCTCTTTGAACTGGATTCGTCAATTATTGACTTCCCATCTCTGAGCCCTGGACAGTCTGCCCAGTACACCTTGTGTTGGTTTCTGACCCAGGAATTAATGGTTCTCCCTGGCAGTGCTCTTTGTCACGCCCAGTGCCGCTTCTGATCCCATAAATGGTTTTGCTGACCCTCTTTTCGCGAGACTGTCAGCTTCTTCATTGCCTTTGACCCCCGAGTGACACGGCACCCAAATGAGGGTAACCTCATTCTGCCCAGCCATGTCGCTCGTCTCGTCTCGGCACTCACTCACCAGCCTGGAATATACACGTGGGCTACTTAGTGCCTTAAGGGCTGCCTGGCTGTCTGTGGCTATAAGGATCCGCTTGTTGGTGTAGCCCCTCCTCTTGTTCTACCGCACACAGTGCAGGATGGCGTACATTTCGGCCTGAAAAACCGTTGCATGGGCTCCGAGGGAAATACTATGACTTAGCCTCGGTCCTTCCGAATTAACACCTGCAACCGTCCCACGCTTCCCGCCGGATCCGTCCGTGAACCAGACGAGCATGTCCCGTGGTATGACCGGCGTCTCCTGCCGCCATGCCTTGCGGTCGGGGACTTCCACTGTAAAGTTGTTTTCCCGGCAGATTCGCGGGCTCGCGAAGTCTGACCTCATTTCAAGCATGGGCCCCTTCACGATCTCCTGAATTTTTCAGTGGCCCCTGAATCCTCGGTTGATCTTCAGTCTACCATTGAAGGCTAGTCTGTATAGTCCTAGCCTGGCATCCCCCATAATAACTAAGTGTAGGGGGGGCAAATCAAGCAACACCTCCATGGCGGCTGTTGGGGTTAAAGACATGGCCCCTGTGATTCCTAGGCAAGCCATCTTTTGGATCTTGCATAGTTTTTGTTTGGCACTGGATTGTGTCACCTTAGGCCACCAGACTAGTGCCGCGTATGTTAACGATGGTCTGACCACCCTTGTGTACAACTAGGTCTTAGTCCCCACGTTTTTCCATATAGCCGCCTAGTGACAGCTAAGGTCCTGACTGCCTTACGCAGTATTTTTCCAATGTGACCATTCCAGGTTAGCTTCGAGTCCAGTACGACCCCAAGATATTTTACCTTCCTGGCCATTGGAATGCTCCTACCGTATAGAGTGAGAGTTCTGTGGCTGTTGCACTTCCTCCTCCTCGTAAACGACACGACGGTTGCTTTCTCGGCGCTTAACCAACTGTCTAACCTTCCACCACTTTCAGTGCAGTCTGCAAGCGCTCCCACACTGACTGTGTGAACTTCTCTCGGACTATGATGACAATGTTGTCCGCATAGCCCTATACCTCATACCCCCCTCCCGAGAGCCTCCCCAGCAGGTCGTCCACGACTGGGCACCAGATCAAGGGAGACAGAACGCTCCCCTGTGGACACCCCGCCAGCAGAGTCCCTCCCGCGAGTGAGGTGAACACTGCCCTGTCCTTGAGCATGGAACCGATCCACCTGCAGAAGGTCTCCTCTATTCCACGCTACCTGACAACTGACAGAACTGATCCGAATGAGGTGTTGCCCCCTCTATGTCTAGGAAGGCCCCCAGCGCCACCTCCCTGTTCTCCAGCGTATTCTCCAGTTTCAGCACCAGTTGGTGCAGTGCTGTTTCTGTTGAGAGTCCTGCTCTGTATGCATATTGTCCGCAGTGTGGGGGATATGCTTCCAGTACGCCGCCCCTAATGTGCCGGTCGAGCAGTTTTTCCACTGTTTTTAGCAAGAAGGACATGAGACTTATTGGCCTCAGGTACTTTGCCTGGTCTGTTGGACGCCCAGGTTTAGGAATGAATACAACCCTGGCCAGTCTTCATGCCCTCGGAATGTACCACAGAGCCAGGCTGGCCCTCATAATGAGGGTAAGCACCGGCGCCAGTATATCTATCCCCTGTTGGAGCATCATGGGCATTATTTCATCAAATCCCGGCGATTTGTATGGCTTAAAGCTGTTAATGGCCCATCTAATTTTGCTTCACGTAACAACATCTTTAGCGACTGTCCAGTCTACTCTAGATGCGCGTCTATAAGACGCCTTTATTTCTGAGTGTTGTCAGTCCGGAGGTGATTGGTTTATTGTGTTACAGACGGCTACTCTACTAAAACAATAAATAAAATAATAGAGAGAAGAGAGTATAAGTGAGCACTTAATTTAATTTATCCAAATATCACAGACACAAAATATAACAGTTATGTTTCGATTACTTATTTCGGAATCATTTCTGGAAACATTCCAAAAATTTTAGATAGCTGTACAAGACAACGGTCGCTCTTAAATCTCACAAAACATCACATGACTTGTTATTCAACGCAAAAGAAAAATGATGTTTATTGACAAAAGCGGTCGCTTATAAACTAGCTTCTACACAATGTAGCGCAATCAACATCGGACAAACCTCTAGAAATTTTAGTACCAGATATAAGGAATATATTTCTGCACTTAGAAATAACCACGCTAACAAATCTACATTTGCAAAACATATTATTGACACTTTAAGCTTTTACATCTCACAAGACAACACATGATTTGTTACTTAACGCAAAAGACAAATGATGTTTCTTGAGAAAAACAAGAGTTTTTAGTTTGCACACACTGTAGCCCTATCTACATCGGTCAAACTTCTAGAAATTTTAGTACCAGATACAAAGAATATATTTCTCCACTTAGAAATACCCACGCTGATAAGTCTACATTTGCAAAACATATTACTAATATTCAAAATAGACTCACAGTAAATAACCGCATTCAGCCACTACATTTGTGTAATCACAAGCTCAAACTTGACTTTTTGAAGCTTTAGAAGTAGAAAAGTACATGCAGGACAACAGATTTCTTGTTTTAAATGCACAAACTGATCTAATGGATTCCGCTTGCTGGAAATTTCTTCTTTAATTAAATAATTTAAAGAAAATGCGTCTAACTATATTAAAAAGTTGTAATAACACAAAAGATTGATATCGATATTTTCGTTGTATACAGTCTGATTTATTAATGTTATTGTTTAGTTATTTTATCCTTGTAATTGTTGTTAGTTGTCATTGCTATCGTTTGATTCTATTTTTATGTTAAATATTGACACACATTACGTGGACATTTTGAACACGTCATCTGTCAATTTTTTTTAGGTGATATTTGATCAAAATGTCGTACGTAGCAAGGAATTTTTATTTGTAGTTGTCATGAATACGTATAATTAAATGCAATGTTATCCTGTCTGATGATGCTGTCAAGCAGCGAAACTGGTTACAGAAAAGAGAAAGAAGGCGAACATTTGTGAAGCCAGAGAAATAGTCTCTAAGTCTGAATTTAGTATGAAACGGGTTCACTAAGTAAGGGCGAAAACAATTATTGAAAACATATAAGGAACTGGGTGAATGGAAAATTAGTCGTGTTCAGACCTCGTTAACAATAAATGATGATTAGCACCACTCGTAAAAAATTTGCAAAAAGTTACCTAGTTCTTTTGGAAAAAGAATTGCGTAAATCATTTACATAAAAATGCGCTACCATAACGCAGTAGCTGCGTCCAGATTTTTGTGCACAAACAGATTTTAATCCAACTCTAATTAATTTGAGAGATAGTTAAAATACTAGCAGCAATTTACTCACACATTGTTTGATAGCTCTTTTAACAATTTTACAATAGGTAATTTTTCGTATTCATGATGTAAACTGGACCTTTTAGTGTGGTTTATGTTTACTCTTACCGCAAACATGAGCTTTAATATTATCTACATGCCTTTAATTTTGTACTAAACTCCGTTTCATCACATGAAATAAAGTTGTCTATATTAAGTTTTGTTTACATGAGTAACATAATAAATTCTGTTTTGTGATAAAATAAATTGTATACCCTATAAATGCCCTATAATCCGGAGTTCGTTACTTCTATTTTACTCACGGAATTTCTGAGTACAAACATGGCCTCAGTATGTTAGCAGGAAAACATTAAATGATTGCTTAATACCGTTGAAAAGCCCCAAGTGTGTGGTAGTTTATCAACAGGAGCCTCGTATAGGCTGCGAGCGCCAAACTCGCAATCAGGTTGCTTTAAAATGCAAACACTAGGAATTAATTATATTTTACACATAAGAAATTCATCAAAGAGACACTTTACGGCAACATTAACAAGGTACTTGGTTAGCTATTGCGAGCACTTTAAACATCTTCAAAATGAGAAGTTTACACCAGTCATTAGATAAATGGGTTTGTAACTCTGATAAGAGTACACTCGTATTTTTAATGGCCCGTCTTTTCTAGAGCACTTTCAACTTACAATACGTTTATATATACGTGTTAAGCATTTTGCAGTGTAAATGGGACACATTAAGTAATTAGGGGTTTTGTTACGAATTTTAATTTTACTCTAAGCAGTAAAAATGTACTTCTTCAGGAGTTTCACGCCATAAATTGCACATTCGCACATGTAACGACACTAAATAACAGATGCATCTGGTTTGTACTGACCGTTATAAAATCAATAAAATTTTAAAAGTTTCAAATAAATCAATAACAATCAATAACCTCTCTATATAACTTCTATCTTAGGTAATTCGATGAAAGTCAAACAGTAGTAGTAATATATGCGGGACCTCAAGTGAACCCAAATCTTGTCAGTAGTGAGGTACTATTTCCTATAAGTCCTGCCCAAAAAAGTTTATATCTACAAGATTTACAGTTATCAGGATTAGAAATGCTTTATAAGGTTTGAAGATCTTATTATTGTTTACTACTTACGCTGTTGTGTTGTTGCACTGCCTCATATTTATCAGCGCTCCAAACTAGTGCCTGGTTACGATGACTTTTCTAAAAGTTTATTTTAGATATCTAGGAAATCGAGATCAAGGGTTCTTATAAGCGTCGTCACGGAAGTTCAAAAAGGTTTAAAGAGAAATTAATTTACAATCAGGCAGACATGTTAATGTAACAAAATATTAAAATTATTCACATGAGTTGAATTTGAAATGGTGAACAAAATAAAATTAAATGGTTGGTAACTCTCAAAATGAACATTAATTGTACACAAATAGAAATCAAATGAATGGCAAGAATTTCAATAACAATAAATTATTAATTTACATACATGTGATAGAATAGTGAGACAAATGTGGTTTGTTTATTACTAAATAAATCTAAGCACTTATATATTGATATATGCTAAAAATCAGATGCTGTGTGTTGCAGCTCAAAAGTAAACAAACTAATATATAAATTACTTGACGTTCGTCAACCAATTCTGTTAATCTTTTACTCAAATCCTAGCCAGTCTCTCAAGTGAAGCTCAATTCAAAAAAAAATGTGTATGTATACATGTATATCTCCGTGAAAATTTTATACTAATTATTGAAAAAACAGGTGACATTAAAGACAATGTACGGGTTAGATATTTTTACAAACAAGATTTACTGATTACAATTTCAAAAACTACGTGTTTAAATTTACAAAAAAAAAACTGACTCATGAGATTTCAGAGTAAAACAGGAAATTCATGATTCTTCTAATAGCAACTCCCTGACATTACTCAAAATTTCAACTTTATTGAGTGTCTTTGAAAGTTCAGATTATAAAAGTTCAGTTGCCAGATGAGTGCATAAGACCAAGTTTGCTAGTTCAGTTCTCCAAGTCTCTGTACTTAATGATCTTCTCGTTGTACGTTTTTTGTCGATTATTCGGGATGGCCACATCAATCAGCGTCACTTGGTTGCAGGATTTATACACTATTATTATATCTGGCCTGTTGTTGGCAACCAGTTGGTCTGTGAGTACGGTCCGCTCCCAGTACAACATGTATCCTGAGATCACTAGAACAGGCTCAGGAGTGTATCTATAATAGGGCAAATTACTTAGATTTAAAAGTCCCAGTTTCAGAGCCAGTTCTTGATGAAGTATTTTTGCAACTGCGTCGTGCCCCTCTTTATACTCTGTTGCAGCAAACGTTTAACATCCTTCGGCGATGTGCTGGATAGTCTCTAATGACTGACACCCAGATCTACATTTGTCATCTTGGACCGAATTATCTCCAACTATATACCTCAGGTAGTTTCTTGTTGGAATGACCTTTTCTTGTATGGCCAGCAAAACCCCTCTGTTTCTGAAAACATCTGTCCGGACACCAACCAGTAGTTCGACGCTAATTTGTAAACATGTGCCAGGGAGGTCTAATTCACATGTCGCCCATGGAGGGGCTTCTGCATCCAAGGTTGCAGCTTGTCCTGATCAGTCCAATGGTGGCTTTGTATTTCGCTTTCTTTTAACTGTAGCGGTGTGAAATCATCTGCCTCGCATATGGCACGGTAAAGTTTAGAAGTAACCGCCCGCTGGTGGAAATATGAACGTAGGTTCAATATCTGCTGGTTTAACTGTTTGCCATTATCCAACACTCCTCTTCCACCTTGGTGTCTAGGTAGGGTTAGTCGCTCGGTAGTACTACGTGGATGACACTTTTTGGATTTTGTTAGGAGTGTTCGCACCTTCCGTTTTAGATTTTCGATGTTCGTTTTGCTCCAGTTTACAAAATGAAATGAATAGCTAAGTGCATAATATGCATATGTATTAAGAGCTTTAGTCAGGTTCTTGCCGTTAAGATGTGATCGCACCACCTGCTTTACTCGTTCCTTAAACTCATTTTTCAGGTCGTTCTTCATCACCGAGTGGCTTATTTTCCTCACTCGCTGTATTCCCAGGCATTTATAACACTCCTCCACATCCATCGAGGCAATGTGCTGGGCGTTCTGCATTTAATATACACCTGGTTGTATTTTCCCTCTGACTACACATAAGGTATACACATATTATTCCATTTTCCATCGAAATATAATGCATGTTTGTAAGAAAATTAAATAGAGCGCTGCAAGTTCGTTATGGTAGGAATTTTAAATAAATGCTTCAAATTTCAATAGCTTAATTTGCTATATAAGCTAAGGTGCGTTTGCCAGGAAAATAGTTTTTTCGGTAACATTTTAAGGTTATTGTCGAAAAATTTGTGTACATTTTCAAACAATAAAGTTATTTTGATGAAATATGATACATTGTTTCTACTATACAGGTTATACTGATAACCAAATTTGATGCATGTTTTCTTTGAAAAAAGACATATTTGCTATTATAAACATTTATATTAAAATTTACTACCCTAACGGACTTGCTGCGTCCAGACTGTTTTTAGTCTGGGACAGACATAATTAAACACCCAACGGAAAGATTTCTCTTCCAGACAATAAAACTTATTAGTTCCCTACCACGCGTTGCGGCTATCTACGTAGCCAATCTCAGGGGTAAATCAAGAATCACAATAAAAAGGTCTGTCAGAAAACTGGATTTTCTGGTAAGCAATTGTGGTAAATGAAACACAAAGCAAATAACACTAAAAACGTCAAAGCTAACATCTACAGTCAAACAGTAAAATAAGCTAAAAGCTAGAGCAAAAGTTAAAACATGCAGTTCAAAGCGGAACAAAGCATCCGAGTGAACTACTACAGAGAATAAGAAACTAAAAAAAATATACTTCAAATGAAAAGCTGTGGAGTCAAATTACCGAGAGCAAGTTCAATAGGAGGTTACACAATTAAACAGAACTTCATAAGAACCCGGTGCTAATTTGCAAAACAAAACCAAAAACAAAATAGCTCCCATACTTACTTTTCAATTCTCGAAAATTGAAGCTGAAAACTAAACAAAGTTTATTCAAGCTGAAGTTTTATCTATTGTACCAGAGGTCCAACAATATAGTATCCGAATGTACCAGAAATCAATTTACAATTTACGGCTAACGTAACTGGTATAAAATAGCGATACAGTCCATAGAACAGAAGGAAAGTCATCCATGTAAAGCGGACATTATGAAAATATGAAATGAAACTACCAAAACGGTAGAACAACGAACTGAAACGATATGAAAAAGTGAGAGGTATGTCATAGGCAGACAAAACCAATGTGAGAGGAAGGGACAGCCACAGAATAACCATCTGTATATCCATAATAACTTTGGTTACAAATTCCGTAGAGTTCAGGAGCGCTAGGAACTCCAGGAACTAATAAATTTTATTGCCTGGAAGAGAAGCCTTTTCATTGAGTGTTTAATAATGTCAAATTGGTAAAACCGTTATATAGTTATCGATTTTGTCCTTTATTTTATTTCCATACTATATATATATATATATATATATATATATATATATATATATATATATATATATATATATATATATATATATATATATATATATATATATATATATATATATTTCGCTCGCCCAATCAAACAAATTTTGGAAGCGACGCCCCGCATAGTAACTGTTGTATTTTGACAAGTCACAAAATGTTGGGATCGGCAGTTAAAGTGCAGTTCCTCCAGCGATTGTGAAATCCGTCTGCGCTCTTTATGGTGTATTTATAAAGCCTAGAACAGATATTTTAACATCACTGGTAGCAAAATTGTCATTTTTCAAAGACGAGACTAAGCTTCTTGAAATCCGAGAGTGGATGTTGAAATAAACCGTTTCAATAGCAGTAACTGTCTATGGGTATATAACTATACGTTTGTAGACATTCCGCAGGAAATATATATCTTATACATGCCCCATTATATCAAATTACTGACGTCATCATAAATTGTTAACGCCATCTACGACGATTACAACATTCTATGAATATTGATGAAGATGTAGGAATATATTGCTTCGTGTAGCGCCGATCTTGCTGGACTGATTTCTACATTGCGGCAGGTTTATAACAGTGTTACAATATTAACATTTCGACTACGCTGTACGAATAGAAACCCATCTTCCATCGATTCTTGTAATTTGCTTTATAGAAATAGCGCTAATGCGGAAAATTGAAATAAAACTTTATCCATCTTTATACCTATACTCACCAATATTTAAAACAACTTTATCTTATCTCTTAAACAATTTTATTTTACCGTCAATGTTCAGTCAAATTTTCGAAGGACCGTATCAGTTATGTTTTGATTTATGTTACTAATATTTTGAAATAATGGTGCTTTAAATTAGTTAGGTAATTTACACTCTTGTTAATGTTAAGTAATATTTTAAAGAATATGCCCACATACACTGTAAGAGTGGGTATCAAAAAGTACTGAGTCTACAATAAAACAATGCAATAATTTTTGAAACAACATTTTCTTTAATCAACATAATCTCATCTAAATATATATATTTCTCTTAGTCTTCGAACCACGCGTCCCCGCCACGTATGATTTCGTTATTTGTCAAAAATCGTTTCCATTTCAGAGGGTTTTTGAGTTTTAAGAAAACATAATAGTTTGCTGGGGATAAATCTGCAGAATTTGGTGGGTAGTCCAGGAATTCAAAACCAAGCATATAACCTGTTTGCTTGCAGTGCAATCCACGACATGAGAACAGGCACATATTTGGCCAGTTTTTGCGGCGATTTTCTACAATTAAAAAAATAATAGAGATTGAATTGTCTGAAACGCACTCTTTCGCTCTTAAATTGATGGCTTGAAGAGACAATGCAGGCGAAAATAACGATTTAGTACTATTGAGATGCAGATTCAGATCCCTAAGTTATGGCTTGGACTATAGAACTGGTTTAAAACCCTCGAAGGATCATGTTAAAATGTGATACTTAACAAACTGAATTTATAGAGTGTTGTAGTTAACAAAAATCGTCAAGTATATATACAATAATAATAATAAACAATTGTGAATATTGTAATTATCCGGCGTCGTCTATATCAACATGTTTGTAAAGATATTTTGCCGATTAATCTTGTTCAGGTAATCTAAACGTGATAACTCCTTATATCACTGTGTCGCCCTATCTAGGTTATTAACAATAGAGTTAACTCTACTATAATTTTTTATAACACTACTTATTGGATAGGTCCTTGCAAGCTATTGTTTCCTGAACAACGGTATCTACCGATTTGTCATGAGGGCCGCAGTCTCGAAATACTGAGTGTTTAAAAGTTGGTTACAAAGGTGTTCCTAATTTAAGGGATGAATCACCCACGACCCTTCCTTGCAAAACTTCGATCACCTTAAAATCATCGTTAGTTATGGTTCCTTATAAATATAATTCATGCGTCAGTTTGTTTTCTGCAGATTATGAGGTTTTTGACACGTATTTTTTCCTTTGAACTTTCATATGTCGTACGGGTTGCAACCTGGTATGGGGTTAAGTTACGTCAAATCATCATATTTTCGGTCATCTACAATCACCTACTCTATGTCAGTTCTTATACGAAACACGCTCCCTATGTATCCGAGCGGTACCTAATTTAATCAAACTTGACATGTTTATTCATTTTGTAAATATTTTCGAAGGGTTCGTTTACCAGCCCAACCCAAAAATCATTATTTTTCGAGAAAAAACTGTTTCTCTGAAAATAATGTTCACCTCTTGCCTCTACAGATACATTTTTGTACCGAAATTGAGGTTACTAGGTTAGCAAATAAAATTAAGTTATTTGAATTGAAAGATTCGCTCCCTTAACGTATTCTATGCCTCCGACGTATTCTCAGCCTACCGTTGCTGAAAACAGTCTCTGTGCAAGGCTTAAAATTTATTATTAACCAAACGGTTTTGTTTTAGTATAGATTCGGGACCATCTTTGAAAGTAGACTGATACAAATAGATGGTATAGAAAGACAGGATGTATTATCTAATGCAATGTCAGTATTATGTCCGATTAATACGAGTTAGGGAAGTATTTCTTGTGATCCTAATAGGTATACAGACCCTTTTGTCTTGCACAAAAGAAATAATTTATCACTGGAGACCCGAAACAGTGATTTACAATGTAGTGTCTCTCAAGGGTGCGGCAGACGCCTATGTTGAATGGAGAAGAAAATCACAACAGCAAATGGTGTTTCCAAATTGGTGGAAATTATTTTATTGTAAAACAAGTATTACTTATATTGCAAAAAAGCTACTTTAATTGAAATATAAGACTATAAAAATTTTCAACAAGTCACACACGCAAAAAAAACAATGTATTTCATTAGTATAGCAGCTGTAACAAAAATTGACAAATGAACTTTGTAAGCGCTAAAACACGAAACTCTCTAAATATTTTTCTCCAAATACTTCCTTTCACAGATTGAACAGTGTGTAAAAAGACGAATTTTTTTCGTGTCTCTTAATTGCGATACTTAATTAATTTTTCTTTGACCTCGCCCTATTTCCACGACTATGACCAACTACCGACGCAGAGAATAGGTTCACCTCACTATCCTGGAAATTATTTTCTCTTCCTGCCTTTCTCTAAGGAGAGGAGGGATCTTTAGCAAGTCAAAAATCGCATGGTACACCGGTTTAATGGCTTTACGTTCTTTTTATTGGGCGAAACGTAAAGACACGTTCTTACCACTGATATATATATATATTCGAACATTCGCACGATTTTCTCTCTCACGGAGCACTGGATAACTAGTGATTACGGTTTAAATGAATTTACGATCTTGGATTATGTTTCAGTGGCAACTTACACGAGAAAAAATCATTCGCATGGAGGAGCAGTAATATTTGTTAAACAGGCTATAAAAGACAGGTACAAAGAAATAGTAAGTATCGCAAAAATGTCTGTAGAACTAGATGTTGATTGTTGTGCTGTTGAGTATGACAGGGCAACTTGTGTGGTGGAACTGTATAGACCTAGTACATCTCTACAATTTGAATGTTTCTTTTATGTGCTGGAAAAGATGTTAACTAAAATCTGTAAAAAATATCGAAACATAAGTCTTTCTGGAGACTTTAACATTTGCAGCATGGATGTCGTTTCTTCTAGGGCAAGGGAGTTACGTGATCTGATCGGGTCCTTTCAGTTGATTTCATTAAGTAATGCACCAACTAGGAGAGGGTTTTACAGAGGTAATCTTGTGCAGACATGAATCGATTACATTATAACTAATAATGATTCTGCAACGGCCAGAGTGTTCGATCCGGCGCTGTCGGGCCATTGTGCTCAGGAGGCAGTTTTTAATATTGTGGCTGAGCGCGGAAACGCTGCAAGCGAGCCCTCTTTTATAAAATGTAGACGTTTTTCAGGTTATAACCTGAAACTATTTGGACAATACCTTGATGAGCGACCAATTAATCTTAGTGTACCATCAGTCACGCATGACATAAATCAGGTCTTTGAAATGTTTTGGTTGCAATTCTGCACCATCTTTGACGAGGCCTTTTCGTGTGAGTTGGGTGAGCAAAAACAAATCTCTCACAAGAAACTGACATATAAGCCCTCTACAGAGGCAAGGAAATATTGCGAAAATTTGAAAACTCTCAACTGGATTAAAAAGAATTGTAATGATGACCAGGTAACAAATGGTTACAAAAATAATAAAAAAACAACTTAGCATTAAAATACAGCAGGAAACACAGAACTATCATCATAACTTGATACAAAATTCAGATGACAAAACAAGAACACCTGGTCAGTTGTTAATTATAAATCTGGAAAGAAAATTAACAAAAATAAGTCAATAATGATTAAACATAACGATGAAATAGTCAAAAATCCAGAAATTATAGGGAATCTATTTGGCAACTTTTTCCCACAGGACGCTCAAAACCAGGTACGATAGCATTTTAACAACAGAAATTCTTGCACAACTTCATTGGTAAATAGGAAATTGTTATTTTTGTACCCGTTTACTTCTCTGGAGATTGAAAACGCTATAAAAAACTTGAAAAACAAAAAGTCTCCTGGTGTTGACGAGGTGTCCATCTCGGTTATAAAGCAGCACTCGAAGATAATTGCATCTTATATCTGTGACATATTAAATTTGTCAATAACTTTCGGCAGTTTTCCTATGTAACTGAAGAAAGCAAAAGTAGTTCCGGTTGCTAAAAGGGGAGATAGTTTTAATATCCCAAACTATAGGCAAATATCCATATTGAGCGTGTTTTCTAAGATAATGGAGAAAGCAAAGGCCGATAGAATTGAAATATGCCTACGAAAACAAAGTTTAGTTACCAAGTGTCAATACGGTTTCCGGAGTGGTTTATCTACTGAGAAAGCTACTAGTGATCTTATACAACATCTTTACGAGGATTTAGATAAGGGTATGGACGCGGTAGCTGTCATGTTCGACCTATCGCGGGCGTTTGACACGCTTAATCCGGGTTATGTAAGCGAAAAATTGCGATGCCTGGGTATAACGTGGACCGGCAAATGACTGGGTTTTGTCATTTTCAAGTGATAGACGTATGGTGGTTTCGGTCGTGGGCAGTTTTTCGTATTCACATGAGATAAATCTGGACACTCCACAGGGTAGTATTTTGGATCCGTTGCTGTTTGTTTTGTATGTGCATGACCTGCCCGACTACATAAAGTAGGGTAGGGTGTTCATGTATGCGGACGACACAACCGTGGCTGTGTCTCGTCGGATAGTGACGCGGTAAGTCAAAAGGTTAATGCGACAGTTTGGTGAGTGGTGCAAAGCAAACTACCCAATCATAAACCATGATAAACCATCGTTCGTAGAGTTCAGGAGTTTCCACCGACTGCCTCTCGTTCTGCAGCTTGAGGATGGTATGCACTGCTGTGCTACGGAAGGGTCACGGTTGATCAGCACTTGTCCTGGAAGCCGCATGTTAATTACGTCTGTGGCAGGCTTAAATCGGCGTATTTTATGATATATAATCTTAAGAACTCTCTAAGTGACGCACATTTGCTCTCTGTCTACTCTTCAGAGGTGTATCCAGTGCTGTCATCCGGCATTGTTGTCTGTTTACGTAAGTAAATGCCCTTATTGTAACCATACATTCTGATTGAAAATCCAAGATTTAATTACGCCAGAATACACTTAGTAGCACTAATTTTTGCGAAATATACACTATAATAGTGTATATTTCGCAAAATTTCTCACTGAGACTTGGCAAATTCATTGCAAGAATATATTTAAGATCGTAGGATATCATATTTTATACAGTGAAGGAGTGTTCAATAGGTGTGATGGTGTCCTAATATATATCAAAAATACAATTGAATACTCAGAAAATATTATCTCTATAGCAGAATTTCGAGCTATTGAGTTATCTTTTCGAATATATAGAAATAATGTTACCATTACTGCGATATATAGATCACCAGCTATATGTCTGTTCTCATTTATTCGTAGGTTGGAAATTTATCTGGCCGAGAATCGAAGAGTTAAGAGAGACTATCACGTCATAATTGTGAATTTAAATAATTATGTTCTTTCTCTGAAGAAGATGCCTGTACTCAAGAGTATCTAAACATAATGGCAGGTGAGGGTTTTGTTAATCTCATTAATCGAAACACGCGTGTACAGGGTCATTCTGCATCTTGTGTTGACCACCTTTTTGTTCGCTCTAGGTCTCAGTGTGATATATTAAGTGCAGTTTGGCACACTTCTATTACAGACTAATTTTCGATATTATTGGATCCCCCCTTAAGTATTGGAGAACAGATAAAAAGCCAGAGTTATAAATATAAATCGTATATAAATTATATCGAAGTACGTACGAAATTGATAGGTATGGAAAGGGGGGAATTCTGTGGAATGGATAATTTAAACATAGCCGTAGATAATTTTTTGAAGTTTCTTAAAACAACATTACGTAGTTGTACGGTTAGAGTCAAAGTTAAAAACAACCATGTGCTCAGAAAGTCTTGGATAACATAGGGGATAATTAAATCAATAGAAACAAAAAACCGCCTTTACCGAGCTATGAGGCAAAACCCAAATGAAGTGGAAAGGAAAGTACAGTTCACAAGCTGCAGAAACAAATTGAACGAATTAATTAGATTTACAAAGGCATGCTATATTGAAAAGGAAATTCGTCTTTGTAAAAACTTTTCGAAAAAACGTTGGGAAACAGTTAACAGGTTTACTAAGCAAGACAGAAGAGATCCTGTGAAGAGCATACGATACGGTGACACCACATTGACAGACTCTAAGGAAATGGCGGACGCTTTTAATGAGTATTATTCGACCGTAGGAAAAATATTGGCACAATAGATACCTCCAACTGATCATAGGAATAAAAGAGACACGAAACTACATCCACTTTTTTTGATGCCCACAGATGAAAGAGAGGTAATCGGATATATAATGGGTATGAAGGTTAAAAAGGCTCCTGGGGTAAATTCAATTACCATGGAAAATTTAAAGGAGGTTGCACATGTCATTGCAAGCCCTTTCATAATTTTAATAAATAGATCCCTAGAAACTGGTGTGTTTCCAGATGTACTAAAAGAATCAGTTATTAAACCGTTATTCAAAGTGGGAGATAAAAATGAAATATCTAATTATAGGCCTATATCTTTGATATCAAACATTGCTAAAATATTTGGAAAAATTATTTATTAAAGAATAGCCGATTATATTAAGAAGTATAATCTTATTGCCGGGTCTCAGTTTGGATTTAGAGAGGGATTGTCTACGCAGAATGCTTTAAACGCCCTGACTGCACAAATATATTCAACTCCGGATAAACAGAAACAAAGCAGCTGTATATTTCTGGACGTTGAAAGGGCGTTTTATAGAGTGGACCATGAAAACTTCTCAGTAAGTTGGATTAAATTGGTTTTCGAGGTGTTTCTTTGCTCTTTATTCGAGATTATCTACATTTTAGGAAACAGTGTACACAGATTGGCGACAGATGTAGTGACTTTAAGCTGGTTGAGTTTGGAATTCCTCAAGGTACAGTCCTGGGGCCACTGCTGTTCAACCTTTACATACATGATTTATTTAAAGTACACACTGCAGGGAATGTCATAGGCATTGCAGATGATACTGCCATTTTTTATAAGGATTGTTCTTGGCGGCGGCTGAAGGAAAAAATTGAGGCGGATTTTGTTAATATAAAACAATGGTATGGCAGTTAATATGAAAAAAAAAACAAACAAAATATATGTCATTCGCGTCTTACAAGCCACACTTACCTAATTTTGAAAAATTGGAAATAAAATACAACCAACAGAATTTACAAATTGAGGCAGCACAGACGATTAAATATTTGGGCATCTTGATTGACCAACACATGAGATGGAGTAAACATATAGGTATGGTTGTTAAGAAGTTGAAAGTTGTTTTGTTTAGGTTTAGATACATGAAAACAATACTAAATGCGGCAAACTTGATAATGTTATACTCTGCGCTAGTTGAGCCGCTTCTGACTTACGGAATTGTAGCCTGGAGAGCTGCTGCAGATTTCCATCTAAAAACCTTGGAGATAATCCAACGACAGTTCCTAAAATTGATACACAATAGAAATTATACTTACCCGTCAGCAGCATTGTACAACGAGGCCAAAGCAAACGATATGAGGCAACTTTATTGGTTAGCTGTATTAAATTTTGCAAAAAAATTTGATAGTGTTCCTGAGATAGAACATCCATATCAGACAACACTGAATACAGCCGCTGCCGTTAAGACATGCACGGCGAATAAGACGGTGGGACAGCGTAATTATTCATACATCGCTCAGAGATTATACAATCTTCTTCCAGTTAATATTAGGATTGCTTCTACTTCGCGTTCTTACACAAAGATGCTAAAGATATGGATTTTAAATTCTAGGGATATCATTCACGGCTTGCTGCGGAAATGAGCATTGAGCTGATCGTATATATAGTAGAATATTTTTCGTTTTGTTGTTGTTGTTGTTACTACATGAGATAACATATATAAATAGGACATCTTTTAGTTTAGTTTTTTAGTTATATAGGTTGTTTACACACTATTTTTATGAGTTAAGAGAAATGCTTCTGTATGGACCCACACACAAGTACTTTACTTTCGTGGGTTATATATATTTATTTTGCTACTTATTTATAGTTTTGTCTTTGCTCTTGGTAAATTCTACAAAATGTTGTATTGAGGAAAATAAACTTATATAAAAATAAATTATATATATATATATATATATATATATATATATATATATATATATATATATATATATATATATATATATATATATATATATGTACCACATCGACAACTTGAAACATAATTGCCCAATTTTGATCAAAGTTGGCACGTGCCTTCCTAAGTTTGTTATCGAGGCAAATCAGGCCAGTTTTTCCGGGAAAATTTTGAGTTTTCGTTCGATTTTTTTTATCTCAACAAATAACAAAGCTATGCTAACCAAATTTGGCAAGTAGCTTCACCATATAAGAGGTAAACTATACACCGAAATTCTGATTTCTATGTTACAAGAAAGAAAAGTTACAAAATAATATTTGGTTCCAGATCACTTCTATGAAAATTCACTACCATAACGCATTTGCTGCGTCCAGACTTTTTTCTAATGCGGTTGTATTAAAGGATGGACATGTGTTGCACCGCCCGCTACAAGGCAAGATATGCAAAATAGAAAAAGGCGTTGGTAGAACCATTACAACGGAGATGCTAGAAAACGTGAGAGAAAATATATTAAGAAAATTTAATGTATGGATTTAGCAGAAGCAATAACTGTTTGAACATATTTTAGAGGAAAAATTAGTAACTGTTGCATTGCCTATTAAAGTAATATAATAAAATTTTAGTTTATGTTAATAATATACGTTATAGAAGTATAACGTATATTTTCTCTTGCTGTTGTAATTTCTACCCTTGGCAGTGCATTACTACATTTAGTATTTTCTGCAAACATTCCTTTTTTTTTATTTTCAAATTTCATGGCTGCTACGAGCAATAAGAAGACATTAAGAAGTGAATAAAATAGAAAAATTAAAATCAACTCAAAAACAATAAAATATAGGTATAGAACATACTGAAAAAGGGTTGTCGAGTTTTTACCTTGTCTTTAACATAACATTAAAATATACTGGCTCTTTCATTTGAAGAATGTAATCTTTTTGAATTGTATGTCTCCCAGGTTTGAATACATAGTTTAAACATCCTGCAGCTATTATCTAAAATTTTTTGAGACAGAGTATGTGCCTATATTTTTTCTTTCCTTGATCAGCATATAACTGGGCGTAGCAAGTGCGTTATGGTAGTGAATTTTCATAGAAATGATCTGGCATCCAACATTTTTTTATTAAATGCTTATAACCCTTTTTTGTTTTGATTTAGAGACCCAAATTTTGGCATATGGTTTACCTTTTGTAATGTTAACCTACCTACCAATTTTGGGTGTCATAGCTCTTTTATTTTCGGAGATAAAAATTATCTCTGAAAAAAAAAAACCAAAATTTTCCCAGAAAACCTAGTTACATTTTCCTGGCTAACAAACTGATCTGAGCCATTAATAAAAGGAAGGTACTTACAAAATTTTATCGAAATCGGTCCATTATTTTTAAGTCATCGACGTGATATATACATATGCACACACACACACAAATATATATATATATATATATATATATATATATATATATATATAATTGAAACTAATATAGACTATATAGTGACGTGCGGTCCATGGAAGCAAGGGAAGCATTGCTTCCCTTAAAATAACGACCACATACCTACTTAAAAATAATTTGTATTAAACCGCATTATTTAAAATCCATTTTGTATTTTAAATATTAAATTTCAAATTCTAAAACTAATTTATATATTACAATTTTTAATTCGCAAGCTCACACATAATTATTTATTATGCATCATGCTTTACTTGTATATGCGCTCTGCGCTCTTGGCAATGACGTCGTCCCAGTAAACCGACCGCCAACCAACAGCATGAACCTGATACTACGAGAGTGGATGCAATGACTTCAGTTAAATACACGTGACCAGCAGACCACATAATGAGAAACCCTTGTTCGATGCTCGACGCAATGTACGTGTATTTCAACATGTAGAACGTGTTGGAAGACTCGATGCACGTACAACGTGAATGTCGCTGATTATTTCGTAGAAATAAGCAGTTGACTAAGTTAAATACATTGGCATTTTATGATTATTCATATGGCTGCAACTACATCAACTTATAACAGCGGCATCGGTGGGGGTGGGAATTTACAAACTTTACGAACAAGTGGTAATAATAACTGTGATTGTGTCGTGTGTTTTTTGATAACCAAAGGATTTTCAGCTTTATCGTTTGCTATTATTAATAAAGGTAGGCCGAAACCTACTCTAAAAACTTAAATACAAGAATTCAAACATGTATTCGACATTTCAACGCGGAAAAAGCTTATAAACAATATGAATGGTTAACAGGAATAAACTGTTTTGTTGGCCTGGTAGTCTATTTGTGACTGAAAAGGGGATGTGGGATAAAAGTGGGTGTGGAATAAAAGTGGGTTTTCTGACTTGAATAATCTACATAAAGTAGTAAAAAGACATGTTATGTCTAAATACCATTTACAGACCATTTTAAAATTAAGTGTCTTTGAAACAAACGCGAATTGAACACGCCGTTGACAAGCAGATAGAAATTAGTCATCGCCAACACAATGAACTGGTTGATAAAAACAGAAACATATTAAAAAGACTTATTGATGTTGTGTGTTTTCTTGGTCAGCATGAATTGGGGTTCAGGGGTCATGACGAAACAACTACATCTGCAAATAGAGGAAACTTTCAAGACTTAGTTTCTTTAATAGCCAAATACGACATTTGTTTAAAAAATCACTTGGAACAGTCTAACGTTTTTCGCGGGACATCAAATCGCATTCAGAATGACTTAATTGCGGCTGCTGCCAGTATTATTTTGAACAGAATTAAATCTGAAATTAAATAGACTCGTTTCATTGCTATTGTTCTAGATGAAACAACCGACGTAACTAATTTAAGTCAACTATCTGTAGTAATACGCTATGTAAAAATGGATGGGAGCAAGAAAGATTTTTAGGCTTTAAAAATGTGACAGAAGATAGTACGGCAAACGCTCTATATAAAATTGTGCTTAATATTATGATATTAAGATATTGAGGAGACTGATAATAAATTAATTGCCCAAAGCTATGATGGGGCTGCTGTTATAGCCGGACATTTCGGGGGTCTTCAAGCTAAAGTACGGGAAATGTTGTCCAGTGCTCTATTTGTACACTGTTGTGCTCATAAATTAAACTTAATTTTATCCCATAAATCATATTAAAGAATGTAAGGTGTTTTTTGCTACCTTAAGTGGAATGGCTGCTTTTTTTTCCAAATATATGAAGCGCACACAAGCCTTAGACTCAATTGTTAAAAAACGTTTACCCAAAGTAGCTGCAACCCGATGGAACTACAACGGCAGACTTGTGTGAACTATATTTGAACACCGTGAATCGTTAATTCAACTTTTTCAAGACATAATAGAAAATAGCAAAAATTGGGATGCAGAAACAATAAATAGTTCTAGATGATTTTTGGATGGTTTGAAAATAGACTTTAATTTCAATTTTTTACTTAATATATTTTTGGAAATATTTCCGTTTTCAGATAATGTATTTAACATATTGCAATGTAAAACAAATGACATTGGTTTTTGCCTGAAGAAAATTAGTGAATTTAAATCCATTATAATTCAAAGAAGGAATGAATTTGATAAGTTCTGGAAAAAACAATGGAATTAGGAAAAGTGGGCCACGAAGAAAGCGTTTGCGCACTGATAATGTGGGAAACCTTCAAACTTCTTATCGCCGCCTTTTCTACAAAATCATAGATCAAATTCAGCAGCAAATTAACTGCAGATTTGATCATCTCAGTGACCTGAAATTTCTTGAATTGTGTAATTTTGGAGGATTTGTAGGGATACCTTTCCCAGAAGATTAATTCAAATCATTATTCCACCACTATGGACATTATTTTGACAAAGCCTTATTACGATCAGAACTTAGTCATTTATGAAACCGATGTTATTGACACAAAAACTAACGCGAGTGAACCTTTAACTTTCTTAAAAGAATCAAAATTGGAAAATGCATATTCTGAAGCGTTCAAATTATGTGAATTAGTATTAACAATTCGTGCTACTAGTGCGTCTGTAGAACGAAATTGTTCTACATTAAAACGTATCAAGAGTTTTGTTAAGAATTCAACAGGGCAGGAAAGACGTTCCCAAATTTCAATTTTGTCAATTGAAAATAACTTCGTCGAGGAAATGTCCCAGAATCCACAGTTTTATGACATTATTAACGAATTTGCCAAAAACGACAGAAGAATTGAGTTACACTACAAATTGGTAAGTTTCAGAAAATTGCTTCCCTTATTTAAAATGTCACCGCACGCCCCTGATACTATAAGATACTCAATTACTGTACAAATTTTACCAATGATATAATCTAGCTCTAATCATATTGAATAATGTGAATGTTTGTTATTTTAGTCTACATGTTGCTTTTTAAAAAAGGTGTTTTTTTATTTCCCGTTAGATTGTTGTGCTGAAATTCGTGAAACAAATTCCAGGAACGCTTGAAGAAGTACTTCAACAAGGATGCTTCGTATATCTAAAATCACGTCATTAACTTTGCATTTCTCTTGCGACGTAACATTAGATGATTCCTTTTGAAATTCCTCTTTCAAAAATATAATGAGAGCCTCGTTGACAGTGATTAAAATCTACGAGTGCTCGCAAGCTGATAGGGTATGACGAAATTAATTCTTGTGAAGTATAGTGCCTTTACATAGGACAGTGTTGGAGTTTTAGATACGAGAAGACAGTCTTGATATAATTAAGGAGTTTTGTTTTTAAAACTATTGAGAAACTTACGAAGAGATCTCTTTGCCATCAGTAAAGGGGTATGGTCATTTTGGGATGATCACTTTTTTTAGCGTCCACGAATAAAAATAGCATGCTCTGATAGTTCCTCATACAACATATGTAAAATCGTAAAAATTGTTTTCAAAAGTGTATCGGAGCCACGATATACAGAGTGATTCATTAGGTGTAACATTCATATCTCCGTAACTACGGCAATTAGAGCTTCGAAAAAAAAACTATTCGACAGGCTATTTCAAGTATAATTTATAAAATATGTCTTTATTTTATTATTCCTGCTACCAGACGGCGCATTTTCGGATAAAACTATTCGAAAGCTGTTATATCAGAATATTCCTATTACAATCTTATCTTATTAGTGAATTTTCGTAGAAAAAATTCACTAATGGGGAGATCCCGACTTTTGAATTTTGAAAAAAATTTGCAAATGAGCGCGATCTAGGACCCTTAAAACTCATATCCGGGGTCAGTTTCAATTTATATATATATATATATATATATATATATATATATATATATATATATATATATATATATATATATATATATATATATATATATATATATCACACCGATAACTCAAAAAATAATGGGCCGATTTTGATAAAATTTGGCACGTACCATCCTTTTGTAGATGGCTTGGATAAGTTCGTTAGTTAGGAAAACCAGACGTGGTTTTCCGAGAAAATTTTGAGTTTTCATTCTAAAAAAAATTCTAGACGTTAACATTTATTTTCAAATGATCCAAATTCACTATTGGTTCTATTTATACCTGATCCTTTACAGTTTTCCACATTAAAAAAATCGAGAGCAGTTGAATCAGTCGGCCGAGCAATCCAGTACACCTGCCATTAGCCCCAATCCAAATGTCGAACATTACGTTCAAGTGGTCTCTAATTCTAGCTGCTCTATGTGGTTGAGCACCGTCGTACTGGTAAATTAGAGTGTTTCTTGCAGTTAATGTTACGGTCACTAGAATAATGGGCACTTGTTCAGTTAAAATATTGTAGTATCTTTCTGAACTCAGCGTGCCTTTATAAAAATATGGACCGTGGATTGTTTTCCTCAGAATGTCACACCAAACATTAGTTGAAAATCTCCTCTGGATCACAATCTCTTTAATTTTATGTTATAGATATTGACTCCGTACTTGAGTATTTATCCTATTGAAGGGAGACCTATTGGAGAATTTGGACCGATCCATCTAGATGATGTTAATAAGGAACCTGTCTTCTTAAACATTTATCAGGGGTTCGCATCTCGTTACCTTCATGGTCCAATTTTTGTACTGGCTACGCTTGAAATGCGTTATAATTGTATTTCTTAATTACTTTACGCACAAAACCAATTAAGCAGCCACACTTGGCTGTACTTCCCTGACTGGCAGACGGTTGTTAACCTCGAATAGGCAAAGAACATTTATTTCAATTTTTTTCATCGGCTGATCTGGAGTATTTTTACGATCAAAGGTTACAGTCAGTTTACAATCGTCACCGAGGACGTCACACACGGCGTTTAGAGTTTTGCAGCACTCATATATGGATAGTGATTTTTGAAAAGTTATTTGGTTGTACGAAGTATATCTAAGCAGTGCTGAACTACCAAATAGACACAACAATAAAGATTTTGGTCCCAAGAGAATCAACACATAACATTTTCTTGGGAGGAGTAGGATATACTCGGTTTAGTGTTTCCAGTTTTATCTTGGGAAATATAATTAAATTTGTTATTTACCAAGGCAGCTTGACAGCAAATAGGTACCGAGAAATACTGGAAAAAGTACTGCTTGATTTTTGTCATAACATTTTGGTGGTTCGTTTGAATTATATACTCTTTTAACAAAAACAAAGGTGGACTTTACACAATGAGCATTGCACGACGTCTGCTGCTAACATTTCTGTTTCAATAGCTGTTGTTCTTCATTAGACTAAAATATTTTTAGAAAATTTATATGAAATAAATCCTTTGTGCGATTTTATAGCAGCAGTTTAAATTATAGAGTTTGTTATTTACCTGGGTTATAATTTTTGTTTAACAAAATTAATTTTTAACAATTTCTCTTCTCAGTCAATATAGATGGACCAACTATACACAAATAGTTCGGATGCCGCAAATGCGTTATGTAGCGCATGTTCATCAACCATTTTTTAAATATTCAGAAACGAATGTTCTGTTAATCAATAGAATCCAACTTTGCTATGTAACAAACAAATCATAAGGACAACATAATATGTACGGAATTTTTATCAAAGATACAATTTTTACTTTCCCAGGATTTTTTTTATTTGAAAGATTTTTATTGAAAATTCGCTACTATAATGCCAGATAGAATCCAGATTTCTTTAATTTCTAGTTCACTGTTTGTTATCGCTACCACGGTGATTATAGTTCCATTGCTCAGTTTTTCGCAGAAAATTTTGTGTTTTCTTTCGGAAAAATTGTCCATCTCCGGAAATAACAAAGCTATGGAAACAAATAAGTACGTGGGTTTACATAATAAAAATTAAATCATGTACCAAAGCTTAGAATTCTACGTTAAAAGAAGAAAAAGTTATATGGATTTAAAAAATAGTTGTTCTTCTTAAAACGTCAAAGTCGCGATTCTAAATGTCAAACTTGACATGTTCTAGATAAAGAACCTGAAACTAATATGGGTTACGTAGAAGAAATGTCGTAAGAAGTGTGTTCTATCAAGCCTTAAGTTTCAACTTCAGCCGTCATGGTCCTTTATTTTACTAACATATTTGCATAAAATGAATTTCAAATAGACTCTTTCTCTGATGATTTAGCAGTAGTTTCAGTTATAGCGTTTATTCTATATATTAATATGAAGGAAACACTTTGCAACCCTTGTTAAGCACATAGCGTGCACGGAGCAGTGTGATAATTGGCACAGTTAACGGTCATATAAAGAAGGAGAGCAGAAAACTATACCTTATGTATAATATTTGATACAGATAGATTAAGCAATGCTTTGTTTTAATTAGAAAGTCAGATTCCCAGTGCCAGGTCTGAGCTGACGGTTAACATATTTATCAGTCAATGTCAAACACATATTACTATGGTCGTATATGGTTGCGTTCATACGTTCATAGTGAATAACAAACGCACAAATATCTGTGGTCGCTGAGATTATAGAGGTGAACTATATGCTAAAAGAACATCAATAATGTTCAAACTTAAAACTTTAACGAATGACGGTCGAATTTCGACCACTGCATAGGTCCACTTATAACTGAACAGATTACGTGGCTAGGTATTTAGCGTGTTTTTTAATTGGGCAAAGCGGGGGTTTTTCATGGAGAAATATGCAAATTAACCTATAAATGTTATTAATATTAAAAAAATGAAACAACACCGGTACCTCGAATAACGAAATTTCCCTCTCTCGTTCCACATTCGCTGACTTACGTTTAACGGAGCGGGCAAAGAAAATTTACGAATTCACTTAAAATTGTCAGTTATAATAAAAGGAAAGTATAACGTGTTCTATGCAATAAAACATTCACACAAAATAGGTACTTTTTAGGTTTCAAATAATTTACAGATTTCTATATGTTATGTTCTCTGATAATTGACAGAAAATTATATAAATGACAGTTTTTCAGTTCCTAAAAAAGGAACTACAAATTCAATGAAATAATTGAATGTTACGTTTAGTGAATTGTAGTAGAAAAAATTCAGTAATATAAGGAGAATCGACTTTTGAATTTGGATGAGTGCAAATATGCCCCCTAGAAGACAATTACATATATATATATATATATATATATATATATATATATATATATATATATATATATATATATATATATATATATATATATATATATATATATATATATATATTTAGGAACTGAAAAACTGTCATTTATATAATTTTCTGTCAATTATCAGAGAACATAACATATAGAAATCTGTAAATTATTTGAAACCTAAAAAGTACCTATTTTGTGTGAATGTTTTATTGCATAGAACACGTTATACTTTCCTTTTATTATAACTGACAATTTTAAGTGAATTCGTAAATTTTCTTTGCCCGCTCCGTTAAACGTAAGTCAGCGAATGTGGAACGAGAGAGGGAAATTTCGTTATTCGAGGTACCGGTGTTGTTTCATTTTTTTAATATTAATAACATTTATAGGTTAATTTGCATATTTCTCCATGAAAAACCCCCGCTTTGCCCAATTAAAAAACACGCTAAATACCTAGCCACGTAATCTGTTCAGTTATAAGTGGACCTATGCAGTGGTCGAAATTCGACCGTCATTCGTTAAAGTTTTAAGTTTGAACATTATTGATGTTCTTTTAGCATATAGTTCACCTCTATAATCTCAGTGACCACAGATATTTGTGCGTTTGTTATTCAGTATGAACGTATGAACGCAACCATATACGACCATAGTAATATGTGTTTGACATTGACTGATAAATATATTAACCGTCAGCTCAGACCTGGTACTAGGAATCTGACTTTCTAATTAAAACAAAGCATTGCTTAATCTATCTGTATCAAATATTATACATAAGGTATAGTTCTCTGTTCTCCTTCTTTATATGACCGTTAACTGTGCCAATTATCACACTGCTCCGTGCACGCTATGTGCTTAACAAGGGTTGCAAAGTGTTTCCTTCATATTAATATATAGAATAAACGCTATAACTGAAACTACTGCTAAATCATCAGAGAAAGGGTCTATTTGAAATTCATTTTATGCAAATATGTTAGTAAAATAAAGGACAATGACGGCTGAAGTTGAAACTTAAGGCTTGATAGAACACACTTCTTACGACATTTCTTCTACGTAACCCATATTAGTTTCAGGTTCTTTATCTAGAACATGTCAAGTTTGACATTTCGAATCGCGACTTTGACGTTTTAAGAAGAACAACTATTTTTTAAATCCATATAACTTTTTCTTCTTTTAACGTAGAATTCTAAGCTTTGGTACATGATTTAATTTTTATTATGTAAATCCATGTACTTATTTGTTTCCATAGCTTTGTTATTTCCGGAGATGGACAATTTTTCCGAAAGAAAACACAAAATTTTCTGCGAAAAACTGAGCAATGGAACTATAATCACCGTGGTAGCGATAACAAACAGTGAACTAGAAATTAAAGAAATCTGGACGCAGCAAATGCATTATAGTAGCGAATTTTCATAAAAATCTTTCAAATAAAAAAATCCTGGGAAAGTAAAAATTGTATCTTTGATAAAAATGCCGTACATATTATGTTGTCCTTATGATTTGTTTGTTACATAGCAAAGCTGGATTCTATTGATTAACAGAACATTCGTTTCTGAATATTTAAAAAATGGTTGATGAACATGCGCTACATAACGCATTTGCGGCATCCGAACTATTTGTGTATAGTTAGTCCATCTATATTGACTGAGAAGAGAAATTGTTAAAAATTAATTTTGTTAAACAAAAATTATAACCCAGGTAAATAACAAACTCTATAATTTAAACTGCTGCTATAAAATCGCACAAAGGATTTATTTTATATAAATTTTCTAAAAATATTTTAGTCTAATGAAGAACAACAGCTATTGAAACAGAAATGTTAGCAGCAGACGTCGTGCAATGCTCATTGTGTAAAGTCCACCTTTGTTTTTGTTAAAAGAATATGTTATTCAAACGAACCACTAAAATGTTATGACACAAATCAAGCAGTACTTTTTCCAGTATTTCTCGGTACCTATTTGCTGTCAAGCTGCCTTGGTAAATAACAAATTTAATTGTATTTCCCAAGATAAAACTGGAAACACTAAACCGAGTATATCCTACTCCTCCCAAGAAAATGTTATGTGTTGATTCTCTTGGGACCAAAATCTTTATTGTTGTGTCTATTTGGTAGTTCAGCACTGCTTAGATATACTTCGTACAACCAAATAACTTTTCAAAAATCACTCTCCATATATGAGTGCTGCAAAACTCTAAACGCCGTGTGTGACGTCCTCGGTGACGATTGTAAACTGACTGTAACCTTTGATCGTAAAAATACTCCAGATCAGCCGATGAAAAAAATTGAAATAAATGTTCTTTGCCTATTCGAGGTTAACAACCGTCTGCCAGTCGGGGAAGTACAGCCAAGTGTGGCTGCTTCATTGGTTTTGTGCGTAAAGTAATTAAGAAATACAATTATAACGCATTTCAAGCGTAGCCAGTACAAAAATTGGACCATGAAGGTAACGAGATGCGAATCCCTGATAAATGTTTAAGAAGACAGGTTCCTTATTAACATCAACTAGATGGATCGGTCCAAATTCTCCAATAGGTCTCCCTTCAATAGGATAAATACTCAAGTACGGAGTCAATATCTACCACATAAAATTAAAGAGATTGTGATCCAGAGGAGATTTTCAACTAATGTTTGGTGTGACATTCTGAGGAAAACAATCCACGGTCCATATTTTTATAAAGGCAAGTTGAGTTAAGAAAGATACTACAATATTTTAACTGAACAAGTGCCCATTATTCTAGTGACCGTAACATTAACTGCAAGAAACACTCTAATTTACCAGTACGACGGTGCTCAACCACATAGAGCAGCTAGAATTAGAGACCACTTGAACGTAATGTTCGACATTTGGATTGGGGCTAATGGACAGGTGTACTGGATTGCTCGGCCGACTGATTCAACTGCTCTCGATTTTTTTAATGTGGAAAACTGTAAAGGATCAGGTATAAATAGAACCAATAGTGAATTTGGATCATTTGAAAATAAATGTTAACGTCTAGAATTTTTTTTAGAATGAAAACTCAAAATTTTCTCGGAAAACCTCGTCTGGTTTTCCTAACTAACGAACTTATCCAAGCCATCTACAAAAGGATGGTACGTGCCAAATTTTATCAAAATCGGCCCATTATTTTTTGAGTTATCGGTGTGATATATATATATATATATATATATATATATATATATATATATATATATATATATATATATATATATATATATATATATATATATATATATATATATATATATATATATATATATATGTATATATATATAAATTGAAACTGACCCCGGATATGAGTTCTAAGGGTCCTAGATCGCGCTCATTTGCAAAATTTTTTTCAAAATTCAAAAGTCGGGATCTCCCCATTAGTGAATTTTTTCTACGAAAATTCACTAATAAGATAAGATTGTAATAGGAATATTCTGATATAACAGCTTTCGAATAGTTCTATCCGAAAATGCGCCCTCTGGTAGAAGGAATAATAAAATAAAGACATTTTTTATGAATTATACTTGAAATAGCCTGTCGAATAGTTTTTTTTCGAAGCTCTAATTGCCGTAGTTACGGAGATATGAATGTCACTCACCTAATAAATCACTCTGTATATCTTGGCTCCGATATACTTTTGAAAACAATTTTTACCGCTTTTACATATGTTGTATGAGGAACTATCAGAGCATGCTATTTTTATTCGTGGATGCTAAAAAAAGTGATCATCCCAAAATGACCATATCCCTTTACTGATGGCAAAGAGGGATCTTAGTAAGTTTCTTAATAGTTTTAAAAACAAATCTCCTTAATTACATCAAGACTGTCTTCTCATATATAAAACTCCAACACTGTCCTATGTAAAGGCACTATACTTCACAAGAATTAATTTCGTCATACCCTATCAGCTTGCGAGCACTCGTAGATTTTAATCACTGTCAACGAGGCTCTCATTATATTTTTGAAAGAGGAATTTCAAAAGGAATCATCTAATGTTACGTCGCAAGAGAAATGCAAAGTTAATGACGTGATTTTAGATATACGAAGCATCCTTGTTGAAGTACTTCTTCAAGCGTTTCTGGAATTTGTTTCATGAATTTCAGCACAACAATCTAACGGGAAATAAAAAGAAACACCTTTTTTAAAGAGAAACATATTGACTAAAATAACAAACATTTACATTATTCAATCTGATTAGAGTTAGATTATATCATTGGTAAAATTTATACAGCAATTAAGTATCTTATAGTATAAAGCAAAAACCCGCACCTACTTGTTTATTAGAAAACAGAGTTATATCCAAAAAATCACATTTACAAGTAACAATTTATTTTTTGTACTGGCCTGTATTTTACTAGGAAAGGTTTTAGTGAATTTTCGTACAAAAATCACTAATGGGGATTTCCCGACTTTTAAATTTTGAAAATTTTGATAAAACCTCTTTAAATGAGCGCGAACTAGGCCCTCTAGAACCAGTATACGGGGTTAATTTCAATTTATATATATATATATATATATATATATATATATATATATATATATATATATATATATATATATATATATATATATATATATATATATATATATGTGTGTGTGTGTGTGTGTGTGTGTGTGTGTGTGTGTGTGTGTGTGTGTGTGTGTGTGTGTGTGTGTGTGTGTGTGTGTGTGTGTGTGTGTGTGTGTGTGTGTGTGCATATGTATATATAACATCGATAACTGAAAAACAATTGACCGATTTTGATAAAATTTGGTAAGTACACAATATAAATTATACTTACCCGTCAGCAGCATTGTACAACGAGGCCAAAGCAAACGATATGAGGCAACTTTATTCGTTAGCTGTATTAAATTTTGCAAAAAAATTTGATAGTGTTCCTGGGATAGAACATCCATATCAGACAACATTGAATACAGCCGCTGCCGTTAAGACATGCACGGCGAATAAGACGGTGGGCCATCGTAATTATTCATACATCGCTCAGAGATTATACAATCTTCTTCCAGTTAATATTAGGATTGCTTCGACTTCGCGTTCTTACACAAAGATGCTAAAGATATGGATTTCAAATTTTAGCGATATCATTCACAGCTTGCTGCGGAAATGAGCATTGAGCTGATCGTATATATAGTAGGATATTTTTCGTTTTTCGTTTTTTTTTTTCGTCCTTTTTGTTACTATATAAGAGAACATATATAAATGGGATATTATAAAGGCTTAACCGATTTCCGTTTCACGGGAATACGGGGAAAAGCAGAAATGTAGTTTTTAGGGTTACCTCGTTTAATACAACTATTTTAAACTTAACAACAAGTGCACAGTGATGCAATAACAACTAAAAATGATTGGAACTTCCCTTTGTAAGGGGTCATTAATACTGGAGTTTATTAAGTGCTTCTGGGGTCACGGTACGGACGGCGAGACGCGCACTTCTTCTGGGCGGCGGTCGCTGTACCACTGCTTCTGGCTGCAAGCAGGGTGGTTCCAAGCCGGCGTTGGGAGAAGCGGAGTTGCCACGTCCATGTTGGGATGTCTTTAAATGAGTGCAAATATGCCCCCTAGAAGACATTTCCATATATATATATATATATATATATATATATATATATATATATATATATATATATATATATATATATATATATATATATATATATATATATATATATATCACACCGCTAACTCAGAAAATAATAGGCCGGCCGATATTGACCAAATTTGGTAAGTACCTTCAGTTTACAAGTAGCTTGGACAAGTTCGTTAGTCAAAAAAATCGGGCAAGTCTTTTGTGGGAAATTTTAGATTTTCTTCCGGAAAATGCCAATTCCTCTGGAAATAACAAAGCTATGACAAAAAAATTTGGTACGCTGCTTTATATTATAGAATGTGAATTACACACAAAAACTTATATACATATTAGGTATATATCTAATTGGTACCTATATAGGTAATTTAAATATGATGCATTTTTTATCAGATTTTCGCGTAAAAAAATATCATGTAAAATTATATTTGTGTTTTTGAAGAAATATTTTTTTGTAAATTTTTGTTTAAATGCTTTTTGTGGATAATTATATCTTAGCAGGTGTGCAAAGAGCTTGAAGAGGTTCGTCGCGCAGGAAAATCAGACCAGTTTTTTTCGGGAAAATTTTTAGTTTTTTTTCGTAAAATTATTGTACTTTGTTTCTATGTATAGGTTATACCAAATTCCTTGCGTTTTGTTGAAAATAGACATTTTTGACATTAAAAACATTTTGATGAAAATTCACCCTCATAACGCACTTGTTGCGTTTTATTGTTTTTTGCTAATTACATATTCACTTTATTTTTCTTATAAGAAAAAAAAAGATTTGCAGCTTTGTCAAGCGACAATTTTTTTTAAATATATCGATCAAAACTTAAAAACAAAAATATATGTATTTTAAATATCGATCTTTGAAGAGGGTTGTTAATATTATGTTCCAACCGTTTGAGAATTAATGGAATTAATTGATATACAGTTGCTTTGACTATCCCAAATTCCCTAAATATCACATCATAAGGGTATAGAATTGTATCGCTTACTTAACAGCTTAATGGTATATCAGCTCTGCAAGAGAGTACAAGGTAATACAGAGGATTCATCCTGTGTGTCCCGTTATTTCGAGTCCCGGTCCCAATAAAGGCGTCAGGAGAGACCCTTTTCTCTTTAGTGTCAGCCGATCCCAGCGCCATCTACCATCTAATAAATTCCGGTGCGATTTAATAAAGCACATGCATCCATCTATCCTTTCCAGCAGAGGGAGCTCTGGTTGTTGGTTTCCTTCGCCGAGCTGTTGTTTATAATTAACTTTGTGCACATACAAGGACTTGACAAACGACGCCAACACCGACGTCACCAGCCTCAATGAAATTACTAATAAATCTAATATGCTACGCTACTTATACACTACGCTGTTTATATGAAATTTCTTATTGCATGCTAAATGGTAAATATGTGGTGTCTTATTACCGGCAATCTAATTAACAAATATTTTTCCTTAAAAATTCAAAAACTACTACTTACAAAAAGTTCTAGATGCAACAAGTGCATTACAGTTGTAAATTTTCATAATAATTGTGTACTATTAGTACGGCTTATTACTAAAATTAATACTTTAAATTCAAACATTCCTGGAAGATCTGTTTTAGAGCTCCTAATACGCTCTTATTTGAAGAATATTTTTCAAAGTACTACGATCAATATTTCTCTATTATTAAAAAAATGTTCGGGACGCAGAAAGTGCGTTATGGTAGTGAATTTTCATAAGAACCATATATTATAGTAATTTGGCCTTATATTAAAAGTATAAAACATTACTTTATTTACATAGGAACAGTAAAAACTAATGTAAAGAAAGGCAAGCAAAAACATGATATCTATCATAAATATTTATACAGTAATTTGGATACAAAACTCAAAAAAATAAATTGATAAACACGAAATATACTCAACAAAAAATATACTAGAAAACTGAACATAAAAAAGATTCCCGTGGTTCATGCATTGAGGGTGATCGTATGCATGCAGAAGGCGAAGAAGAACCTCCAGATCAAAGAGGGTTTCTGCCCACTCACCCAAAAACACAGGGGGTTCTCCTTCTCCTTGTGCATGCATACGCAACTACCTGCAAAGCATAAAGCACAAGAAAAATTTCTTGGGAGTAATCCCCAAGAAAGTTACTGGACCTGGGCGAATATGGATGCGGTGCGGGGTAGACAGGGTTTAAAGTAGGTATTGCTGAAAAATGTGAAAAACGCATATTTTCAAAGCGAACTAAATATATTTTTTCCGCTCGTATTTCCTCCTCGCCCAGCACCCCTATTTATTCTTGGTCCCATAACTTTCTTGGGGGTTGTCTGCAACAAACTGTAATTACGGTAAATTTACAGTTTGTGTATCCCTGATGTTATATTCATCAACACAGTTATAATAGTAGTATACAACGGTCATTAATCAACTAAGATTTTTACCGCAGCAGTAAACATTTCTTTACTCGATGGCCTTAAAAAAATAAATACCTAATAACTGACCGAAAACCCTTTTTCACAAAATCTACCTTCTCAGAAATTCGGTTTTTTGCTTATTCGACCTACTGGTATAATTAAATATCTGTACACATAATTATATACCTTAAACTTATGTCAACCTGCCATTCTACTGGCCATAATATTATCAGGTGGGAATTAAAGAATTTAAAAATTAACTACAGGGAAAGCGGATAAGAATTATAAAAGCATTATCGCTAGGTGAAATACACGCTCAGTGCACAGAGTGGCGTGTTCTATCGCTCGACTCACCTCACAAAGGAGATGGACATCAATTTTTATGGGCAGTAAGTGACCCATTATAGCTTTTCAAGTTACCTATTACTACCACAGAGGAAATTGTACACTTAAAATGGCCAATACTAAAAAGCTCATGAAATTTTATCACGTTTATTGAAAACTACGACTTAAATAAGTGAATGCTGGTCAGTGTCCAAAGTTAGCTACACCAAGATAAAAGTCAGAAAAATTGTCTCGTGATGTTCCCTACCTGTAACTACGTTTGGTTTTCTACTCTTTCTGCATGGTTTAGTGGTCACAATTAGAATATGTGAACTGAGTATAATATATTTTTTAAGGTAACAATAAAATGCTATTATGAGAATTGCAACAAAGAAATATCAGACATTGTTTGTTGATTTTTACGCCATTGAAAATATCTGTCTGAAAAGGCCTCTCTATAAACAGTAATTTTTGTACACTTGAAATAATTATTTATGTGCACTGCACTGTCGGCATAAAACATCATAACCAAAAACCAGTTACGGCGTCGGTGGCGCATGGGCAAGAACCTGTGCCTCTGAACCGAATGGTTCCTGGATTCGCCCCCAGGGTTCTCCTTTCACTTTTTCAGTAAATACTATAACTTTAATACCAACAAATTCTGTAGAATTGTATTTAAGCAAGTTGAATATCTCCACGTTCCGCCCTTCGGAGGGGGACTAAGCCGTCGGTCCGATATCCATGCGATGTTGGGAACGTTAAAGACCCCTTCCGTCCTTACCGAAAGATAGGGATTAGGCAAAACTTTCAGGATGGTGAGGTGAAACTGCTCCTTGGCGTCGGTGATTGGCCATAGTCGCGGAAATAGACCGACGTTAAAAAAAACAGTGGGCTGCGGTTAGAAAAAAAACAAGAGGAAAATGCATAAATTTCTGTCTTTTGAAGATAGTAGCATACATGCTTTTTAGAAGTGGGTATGAACCAAATAAGCACTTGCATGATGTAAATGGAAAGATAGATCCATTGTTAAAGAAAGTACTTCCCATTATAGTCTAATATATGTGTAAAATGTGTAACTATGTATAAAATTTGTAATAATTTCATTGTTGAAAGTAAGATTTCTACAAAGTCACAGTTAGGAAAGGATATTTTAGTGTATAGAAAGGTAGTGTGGAGAATTTTAGAAACTACGGACCTATCTGGTTGCCTCCCGCTTCATCTAAGGTACCTAAAGGTGTAAAAAGGAAAGCTACTGTCATTTCTTAAAAAATAAGAGGTAATATATCATAGCTTTGCATCCAGACGTTCAACGAAAAAAGAAGTAATGATATATTTCTTATCTCAAAATTTCTTAGCATACTGCAGACGTTATGGGGTCATAGATCACGGGTGTCAAGTCGATCCCAGTTTCCTCGAAATGTATTATGATAGTTACCTTTCTCAGATTATTCAGGTTTGTTTCCTTGGCCAAAAGATTGCTACGCACTGGCAAGGTTTTTGAATTTATAAATTAATTGCCGCTTAATTGCCGATTGTCACGTGTCAGCCAAGAAAATCACTTCATTTGCTATAGCATTTTATAGGTGTTCAGATACTCTTGCCTGCAATTGCGAAAAACGAAGAAAAGTGCCAGCACTAGAGGTGTCTTTTCTAATAGATAAAAGAACAAGAAAAATGTTTGTAGGAAACTTGGATCGTCAGGAAAGTAAACAACGCATCAAGAGGTTAGAACGAGACATTTAGAGGGAGAGTTAAAGAGCAAAGAAGACCGGTCAATGACAATCGGATCAAAGCATTGATCCAGAAGAAGTGTGTGCGTCAAAAAGGCGGAGGAAGAGAAGGTCTCCAGTTCAGATGAGGAGTACCAGCCTCCAAAGCGTTTGAAAACATTGCCGGAACCTGTTCAGCAGATGCAATTGCAACTATTCGCCTTTTCTACTGCAGTATACATGACTAAGCCATCAGCCATCAATTAGACACGGGGCACTTCTAGCCTCTTCTCTCCTAGAAGGCGACTGTAGAGTCACCTCAGAAAATACAGAAAATATGATCGGTACCAGCAAAATTCAGAAACAAACAATGTTTTGACGGCAACCGTTTTTTAGATCCAACTGATGCAGCTCTCAAAGAAAAACTAAGAGCTTTATATTTTGACACAAGGCAAGACCGCACTTTTACCTTAGAAAAAAATATTAGTCGTGTTGTGAAAACGGAGCATGTAGTGTTAGTTAAAGAGCCTGCATCAGAGCATTTTGGGCTGGCCACTACAGAGTTTAGATCGGAAGACTACATTCGAAAATCAATGCTACAATATTGCCGCGAAAAGAACATTGATCTCACAAATATCAGTGTTATTGGTGGTGACGGTAATTCAATAAACTCTGGCCACGCGAACAGGGCTCTTCAAAGAGCTTTATGCATGTTCCTTACCAACGAACATTCACTTCGACACTTATTCCAGTCCCTGGATGGAAAGAGTACAGGACCAAATACCTACGAGTATCCAATTGGAACATTGCTCAAAAATTGTGAAACCCTCGCTATCAAACGTTTCGACCCCATCCCAGCACCTCAAATCTCAGATTTGCTGCTGGAAGGAAGCAGCAGTCTAAACAGTGATCAACAGTATTTTCTCTAAATTTTCAAGGCGATTGTCCTCAACGTTAAGCAGGCATAAGTCCGGAAAACTACATATAGCCAGGTAGTTAACCCTTGCAAATAGAACAGTAAAGTACCAGGTGCCAGAAAACTAAAGTAAGTAGGCTACCTCTCCGGTAAACTTCTTCGCACTATTTTGAGGCAGGATAAGAACTAAACATAAATATAAACTCCTCAAAATATATTATTTTGCCTATGCACACCATTATTTTAGCTAGACGAGTTATAGACCAGAAAAAATATGTTTCTTTTTAGTACCTTCATAAAAGCGTTGCCTTTTAAAGTTTTTTTATGTATTTTTTTTACCTGACTACACCACAGCACACCACAAGTTACTTTTTGCGCGACTTAACTTTACGGTTAAGACGTATTAATTTTTTATACAAATTTATTGATTGATTACACAATTAATACATAAAACCTAAAATACAAAAAATAAAATAATTAAATATCAACGTAAGTGCGATACAATGATATAGCACGCATGTGCAGAGTAAAACTCGAGAAACAGGAATGTACAGCTCTCTGGAGGCGGGCTGGCTATTTATAACCTTTCCACTCGGGAGTGGCTCTATTGCCTTATAAAGGTGACTTCTAGTCTTGCGACTCAGCTTCCCACGATTTAGTGTCACTTCACTGCGTTGTTCCCAATATGTCACTTCAAGGTACCCTCTGATAATTATCCTGACTCTTATGTCTGCGTCCTTGGATGTTACAATGATGCATAATAGCCTATTGCTGGTGGTCCATTTAGCTCGCGTATCCATGTAAATATGTGAGATAATTTATGTCCTTGTAGCATCCAAACGGCTGGATCGATTTTAACAAATGAGGTATCGTTCTCGTCTTGATACAGATAGGTTATAGGATGATCGAAGAGTGGGGGAATATAATATGGCGGTAGCCAGTGCAATAATGTCGGATGTGGGGATTATTTCCAAACAATACGTATACGTAAAATAATACAAATAACAGTACAACAACGTATACAAGAAAAGATAAATTAAAAAAACCACTGCGTAGTAAGCGAAGAAAGAAGCATGCAAACATAATAAAATAGGAAACAAATAAAAAATGAATATTATCCAATGGTAACACTAAGCCGGATGCATAATATTATGTAGTAACAAGCTGAACAGAGATACCCGATGCTTAGGATTGCATGATTTCATTGATAATATTCATTTTTATTTATAATAGATCATGTTGTTTCCATCTTTTAATTGCGCTTATCCCCCAGCCGAATTTTTTTATCTTTTTTAAATAGCTTCTTTTAGTAATTACTAATTATGCTGCGTCTATAGTCTTGTGGATTATTATTGTCCACTGGATATTTTTGTATTACTAGTTTCCTACGTATTTATTTTAAATACAATATTGTAAGAATGTCAGCGCTGTGGAAATAAATAACTTACTATTATATATGCAAGAACTAATTGTTACTTAAAATTATAAAAAAATACCCCCACACACTAAAAACTATTTACAGTAGGGATGACTATAACAATTTGTAGAAAAAAGTACCAAAGTATGTCCCAAACGAATTATTTTTATTTACGTTTATCGGGCATTTAGGCAAAATAAGGTTTTAATTAACGAAGGTAAAATTACTACAAAATCTCTTTTCAAACTTATGTGCACTGTCACACTAAGACCATAAATTTCAAAGATGTGCAAGTCTAAGGTTCTGATCTAAACCGAGTAACATTTTGTTTAGAGCAGATGTAATTTCCGTAAGGTGAAAAGTAAAGTAAGTCTGGGGTAGGGCGATGGAAGAACGGATGATCGAATCTACACTGATGGATTTTGTGGTCAGTCAAAAGGAAAACAGAGAGCGTCAAGTTCGACAGACGGCAGAACACCTTACCGGTTCCTGATTACACACGCAGGACAGGATTCGATAAAAGGAGCGGCTCAAGACATTTTTAAGAGAAGAGTCATTTAATTTGTTTTACCCTACTAAGTAAAATGTTAAGAATAATGTAGTGGCATTTTATAATTGCTTCGTAGTAAGCAAACAAAGTTACTTTATCAGTTACAGACTTAGAATACATACAACAACTACAGAGCCTATTTCGTCTGAAGCTAACTTGTAGCGACACCAATCATACAATCTGAAACATGTTTCTCAAAAACTTATTATTATTTGTTTGTTTCTTAAATTAAAACTGCGTGTAGTGCGAGACGACATGCTGGCGTTAAGTAGGCAATAAAACAAAAATATTCCAACTTTAACTGACTTGATTACAGAGCATTCATTTGGTTTCAAATATCAGTTTCGAATTACGATTGAAAACCGAAATAAAAATCATTTACTTTAAAGCTCCCATGTTAGAACTATTTTAATGAGGAATAGTGGGTACAACCTAATTCGGTTCTTGTTTATTCCTTTTAAATTTTTTGAGCTTTTTCACAGCTTAAAAGGTAGCTTGAGAAGTACTTTCTACGCCTCTATTTAGTGTGGAATGGTGTTACCAAGTAAGGGAAACAACAGTTAATGAATGTGAATATATTCTTTTGGAGTGTTATTATAACTTACATGAATAATATAATATTTAAGTAATATTGTCTTTATACCGGTCGTTTAGAATGATAACTGATTGGTATTTGAAAACGAGATCACACACCTCTCCGTAAATATTTATTAACAAAGATATTACTTATAAATTCTTTATTGCATTGAACTATTTTATCGCTTGTTACTCTTATCGCTCAACTATCTTGTTATATGTCAAAATATCGGAATAAAAATTACGAACACAATCAGTTTACCATCCAGTATTACAATCGTCGTCTTTCCTTCATATCTTTTAGAAAAGTGTGTATTTATATTTATTATACTGTTTAAATGATTTCTTTAATATGGCTAGTCTCATCGGCAGGAATCATTGCTTGTTTGTGTTTTTGGAGAAGGAGCTCCTCGGTAAAGGTAGATAGGAACTAAAACATTTGTAGTTGAAGCGGCTTCTGTTTCTACCGCTAGTCTAAATCATATTTTTGGGTACTCGGCACACTCTTTTGCCTAGCGTAGCAAACGGCGGCTTAAAGCTTTTCACAATTTTGCAACTTTGAAAAAACTATACCAGTTAAGACGTCTCCAAGCTTTACAAAAATGTAAATTGCTAAGTGACTTAAAAAACTTTTTTTTAATAGCAAATGTGAGCAGGCATCAATGTGATTACCGGTAGAGCCTATGTAGTAGAAACAATGTACTATATTTTATCAAAATTACTTATGGTTTGAAAATTTACAGCCAATGCATCAGAGAGGGTCTATTTGAAATGACTTTTCTGTAAACACTTTAGTAAAATGAAGCGCAATGACGGCTGAATCTGAAACTTAAAGGTTCACACAACTGTCTTCTTGTAACATTTTCTTTTCACAGTTCGTATTTGTTTCCCGTTCTTTGCCTAAACATTGCCAATTTTGACGTTTCAAATTGCGAGTTTGACGTTTTGAGGAAAACTCCAAAATTTGTTTCTTTAACTGCTCATAACTTCTTTGTCTTTAAAGATAGAGATCTAAATTTATTACAGGGTTTACTCTTTATAATATAAACATGCATACTGAATTTGGTTGCCTTTACTTTGTTATTTCTGGAGATATAATTTTTTTTATAAAGAAAAATTTTTCCGGGTATCGAACTTATCCAAGCCATTTGCAAAAGGAAGGTACTCACACAATTTGATCAAGATCGTTCCATTATTTTTGAGTTATCGGTTGGATATATATATATATATATATATATATATATATATATATATATATATATATATATATATATATATATATATATATATATATATATATATATATATATATATATATAAACACAGATCTCCTCATTAGCGAATTTTTTTTAATTCGCTAAAAACAAGTTTTTTTCACCTACAATTTTAAATAAGTCGGTGAAACTGGTTTATAATGGAAAGCTCTACCCTCTTAAAATCTATTGCCACAAAATGAAAAAAATTTGGGAGGCAGCAAGTGCGTTATAATAGTGAATTTTCATAAGAATTGTACACTCTTATTATACGGAATATTAGTAAAGGTAATACTTTAAATCTACACAGACCTTGAAGATTGATTTTAGAGGTCCTAGGACGCGCATATTTAAAGAAATCTTTCGAAAGTGTTTACCATCGTTATCTGTCTATTATAAAAAAAATATTGTGTTCCAACTCCTTTTGAGAAAAATGCCCAAAACTGCCAAATTATAAACGTAGCAGTGATTGTTCCTCGTTAATCGCCAGTATGATTTCGTTTTAGTCAACCTAATCAAACCGGTTTTTTCAATATCAACAATAACAAAATGTTTGCTGAAAATTATAATTTCAGACTCAAAGGCGATAAACCTTTTCAGGCGTTTTAAACAAAAATGAGATATCCCGGTCAAAACGTATGAAATCTATTCACTGTTGTTTCTCTAAATGTCAAAATAAAACATAAAAACATACATTCACCGAGCTGGATTCGATCATGCGTAGAATATTAGCACGCTTCCACTGAGCTATCTGCTAATACGTCAACTAACGTTTTGTTTACATGCTACTTGACACAGACTTTATGCCCGGGGTAGCATATGAAAAGTATCCGTAACAATTAATAACAGAATTGCCATTGAAACGGATTGTTTCGGTCTTATATGACGTCTTATGTTTAAGCTTAAAAACATATACTATTTTCGAGTCATTTTTGTAGAGTTGACCCATTTCTAATATATTATGCGACACTTTCAGTCTAAAACTACAGCATACTAATCCATGATGCGCTAAAACTGTATTTGTGGCCCTTCATAAAGCTAAAATTATAGTGTATTTTAATAATTGATTAAATATTCCAGTCGAACAACAATCACATGGCAAATTTTTAATTTCATGTTGTCTGTCATTTTGCATAATTGCGGCCGAGATTTCACGATCGTTGGTTCGGATAGTATATTTGATGCCTGGTATTTATTTAGTTTGGTTATCGTTGATGTCTGGTTTATACCTATGAATCAATCTACGCGTGGTATTTAACTACTCTTTCTCTCAGGCGTTGAACTTTAACCACTCAGTCATTTTAAAGCATGTCTTTGGGATTTTATTTTAAATTTGGGAAAAACTCTAAATATTTGGTACGCAATTACTTCAAAATCACAACACCGGTTTAATTACACCATTTATAGCCAAACGTAAAGTCTCATTCCAGTTACTCTGATACTTACAAAAATATAGAGTTTTCAAAAATATTTTTCATTTTTCGGGGAAAAAATGTCCGTTATAGCTGATATACAAACTCATCCGCGGTCTTAATACAGTGAATATTTATGTCAAGTTTCGTTCAAATCAGTTGAATATTCTTTGAGTTATCGCTCGGATACACACACATACACACACACACACACACACACACACACACACACACACACACACACACAAATATATATATATATATATATATATATATATATATATATATATATATATATATATATATATATATATATATAAACATACAAAAATTTTAGCGGACCTTCGTTTTGGGTTCTAGGGATCCAAATTTGCACTCATCTGAAGAAATTTTTTCAAAAGTGACCTCTCTATTAGCGAACTTTTCCTAATGAAAATTCTCTAAAATCACCCCCAGGTCACAAATTATGCAGAGGAAAAATGACTGATATGACACATTTTTCAAGTTCGCATAAAGTAAAATTACTTTGCCTTGTCAAGGCGAAGACGCCTGGATATTAAAAAAAAAACAAAGATGCAACAATTACTCTGAACTATTATCAACAGAAAAAGTCACATTGTTATGTTGTGTGTCGACACATAAGATATATTCAAATAGTGGTTCCCATCAAATGTTCTTTTCAGATGTACGTGGGCATTTCCGTCAAAACATTTACCAGAAAGAACTGTTTTAATGTTGAAAAATGCCCCTTTTTAAGCAATGGAGATATCTTTAAGAACAAAGTTGGTCACATTTTTGTTATTTTTGCCATGAAATGTCACGCCTCTCATCCAACCAATGAATTAGATTGTGTCAAAGACATTTAGGCATAAGTTTGGAAACTGTTTATTACGTGCAATGTTAGGTGAAAACACAGATTTTAAGATGTTTTCAAAAAGTTCGATAATGGTGCACTCTCTTCTGCAGTAGATAGTTAGTCATATATAAAACCTGTGTCACTTCAATGATCTTGGAGGTATTTATGGCAGGACAGTAATATGCATGAAAATAAACCCCGACTAAGTTACATAAGAGCCGCTTATAGAAATACTGCCAAATATTAACGGTTTTGAACAGGTCAATAAAGATGATCTTGATAAATGATTGCAAACTAATAAGGAAGACCTAGGATATAAGATCGAAGACGAGATACCATAATGTTAAAAACTAGATACAGGCCATAATTATGACAGTGGCGGGGAGAAGACATCTTTAACCAAAACTATACTGCCAACTATTTTTTTGCAGAAGCTATCTCCTGTTCGGAACCTACGCCTCCGTGGCCTTGCGGGAAAGTCGATGACTTTCCAATATGGACTCGGGGGTCGACGGTTCGAGACTCACCGGCGGCGGATGATTTTTCAAATCACTGTTGCCGTTGAGATCGAGCTCAAGGTGGAGGGTAGGTTAGTTTAGATGAGCAACAAGGGTCAGCAATGGCCTAATTGCCAGTAAACATCTTACCTTTACCTTTTTTTAGGGTATATTAAGTAACAACATATAGTGCTGCAAATTGAATCATAACTTTCACGTACCTGTGATAATTTATTCTCTCCAGAAAGACATTCTCATGGAATAAATTTAGGGCCTATGACTTGACTACAAAGAAAATATTTGTACTCCTGTACCCATAACCTTTTGAAACGTTAGGTTACTCGAGTTTTATTGAAAAAATTAAATTTTTTTTCCAAATCACCCCTGATTAATCCCCTACCGCCCGAAGCGATCTTACCGAAAAACAATTCAAAGGCGTTCCTTTGTTGGGTGCTAACTGGATACCAAATACGAAGCTGATATCTCAATTTGTTCGAAAGTTATTGCACCTATTAACAGACAGACGTAGGTGCCGAGAGACTAACAATGTTTTGAAGCTTTATACGCCATTTAAGCAACAAAAAAAATTCGAATTTCTGTCAACCATATTCTGCCACCACACATTTCAGCACAGAATACCAGATGTGTGATGACATTAAAAGTTTTCTAATAAATAAACCCTAAAACGTTATATTACTCGAGTTTTAACAAAAAATATAAATTTTCACCAAACCACCCCTATTCAACCGCTACCCCCTAAAGCGATTTTACCCAAAAACAATCCACACCGGTCGCCTGTTGGTTTCTAACTGTACACCAAATTTGAAGACGATATCTCAATTAGTTCTAAAGTTATAGTGGCTCCAACAGGCGGACATACAGACCGGCATACAAAAAAATATATTGCCAAATCATGTTTTCTATATGTTTTACGGCGTGTAAGCGAAAAAAAAATTGAAATTTTTATCGCCGATGCCATACTTCCACACGTTGTGACGATGTGGAAGTGAAAAAACTAATTTCACTGGAACACTAAGCGCTGGAAAAATGTAGATGTCTGTGAAGCAAAAATTATATATATATATATATATATATATATATATATATATATATATATATATATATATATATATATATATATATATATATATATATATATATATATATATATATATATATATATACAATTTAGCTGAATTACTTTCACATCGTCAATACGTGTGGAAGTATGGCATCGCCCACAAAAAATGATTTTGTAAAAATTGACATTTTTTCGTTAAAACTAGGTAATAAAATGTTTCAGGGCTTCTTTATTAGAAAAATTTAAATTTTATTATACATCTGGTATTCTGGGCTGAAACTAAATTATGGATTGAATGTGTGGTATAGAATATCGATGACAGAAATAACGAATTTTTTTTTGCTGAAACGGCGTAAAATGTCCCAAAATATATGTAAAACCTGATTCTGGAACTAATTTTGTTTTGTTTGTCGGTCGGTCAATCTTTCGGTCTGTACATCTTGTCTGTTGGTAGGTGCAATAACTTTCGAACGGATTGAGATATCATCTTGAAATTATTGGTTCGAATTAGTTTTGGGTGAGATAGCTTCAGGGGGTAGGGGATAAATGAGAAGTGCTTTGGTGAAAACTTACATTTTTTCGTTAAGATTGAAGTAATATAAGGTTACAGAAGTTTATAGGTACAGGAGTATGAATTTTTTTTGTGGTAAAGTGATGGACCCTAAATTTATTGCATGAGACTGACCTTCTGACGAGAATAGATTATCACCACTACGAGGAAGTTATGATTCAATTTTCAGCACTATTTTTATATACGTTTACCACTTTTTTGACACAAAAATACAGCTAAAATGGGGAGAAATCTGATTTTATTATCGTTTTAAAATGTTAGTGAATTTTCTTAAAGAAAAGTGGTGCAAATTGAATCATAACTTTCACATAACTGTAATAATTCATTCTCTTGTGAAAGACATTCTCATTGAATGAATTTAGGGCCCCTGACTAGCCAACAAAGAAAATATTTGTATTCGTGTACCCATAAAGTGTTGAAACGTTATATTACTCGAGTTTTATTGAAAAAATGAAAATTTTCACCAAATACCCTACCCCCTGAAGCGATTGTACCCAAAAACATTTCTAAACGTTCCTTTCTCTGGTGCTAACTGGATACCAATTTTGAACTTGATATCTCAATTCGTTTGAAAGTTATTGCGCCTATTAACAAACAGACGTACATGGCGACAGACCGACAGACAACAAATGTTCGTTCCAGAGTCAAGTTTTCTATATGTTTTGAGACTTTTTACGCCGTTTCACAAAAAAAATCGAAGATTTTGTCAACAATATTCCACCCTCACACATTCAACCGCTAATATAATTTTAACACAGAATAACAGGTGTTGGATGAAATTAAAAATTTTCTAATAAATAAACCATAAAACGTTATTTTACTCGAGTTTTAACGAAAACACGTCAATATTCACCAAATTACCCCCATTGGTCCTCTACCCCCTAAAGCGATTTTACTAAAAAACAATCCGAACCGTTCGGTTGTCGAATAATAACTGCATACCAAATTTTAAGACGATATCATAATTTGTTTTAAGGTTATCGTGGCTACAAGTAGACAGGCATACAGACGGACAGACCGAAGACCGACAGACCAAAAAAAATTTCGTTCCCCAATCATGTTTTCTCTATCGTTAGCCAGGAATATCGACCAAGTTTTTCCCGGAAAATTTTGCGTTTTCTTTCGGAAAATGTTTATATGTCCAGAAGTAACAAAGTAAAGGACACCAAATTTAGGACGCGGATTTATATTATTCAAAGTAAATTACGTACGAAAATGTAGATCTGTACAAAAAATGTATAGCCACTTAAAGAACAAAAATTATTGGTTTTCCTCAAAACTTCAACTCGCGATTTGAAACGTCAAAACAGGCAACATTTAGGCAAAGAACCTGAAACTAATACGGGTTATGTAGAGAAAATGTTACGAGGATAATGTTTCACAAACCCTCAAGTCTCAGTTTCAACCGTAATTTTCCTTCATTTTACAAAAATGTCAGAAAATTTATTTCAATTAGATCCTTTCTCTGATGCTTTGGCAGTAGTTTTAGCGATAGAGTTTATTATTTAATGGCATATAATTTTTAGCGAATTTTCCAAAAAATCAATCAACCTCAATATATCGACGCCCTCGTGGCGCAGATTGCTAGGTGCCAGCCTGCTAAGCGAGAGGTCCCGGTTTCGATTCCTGGGCGAGCCAACGAGAAGTTGACTTTGTCTGGAAAATTAGTAAAAATAGTGAATGATGGGAAATGAATGTGCTAATGGCCTGAGATGCCGCAGCCAATAATGTTATTTAAAAAACCCCTCAATATATCCGTTATTATACAAGATAAGAAGAAAAATCGCATACGTTAATTATATGGTATCTTGAGCTTCATCTTTAAAAAATATTTCTACAATCACAGGCTGGCCCGTAAGTCGTTGGTGATACAAATTTCCTTTTTTTCAACCGAAGACACCTTATATGATTGCATTTTTGCATTTTCCATCGAAATATAATTCATATTTGTAAGAAAGGAAATTCGGGACGCAGAAAGTGCGTTATGGTGGAGAATTTGATTAAATGTTTCAATTTTGAATATATCAATTTTCTATTAACCTATAAGGTTATTTGGCCGGGAAACCAGTTTTTTCGGGAACATTTTAACTTTATTTTCGGAAAACTGTTATACATTAAAAGTTTTCTAATAAATAAACCCTAAAACGTTATATTACTCGAGTTTTAACAAAAAATATAAATTTTCACCAAACCACCCCCATTCACCCGCTACCCCCTAAAGCGATTTTACCCAAAAACAATACACACCGGTCGCTTGTTGGTTTCTAACTGTACACCAAATTTGAAGACGATATCTCAATTAGTTCTAAAGTTATAGTGGCTCCAACAGGCGGACATACAGACCGGCATACAGAAAGAGATATTGCCAAATCATGTTTTCTATATGTTTTACGGCGTGTAAGCGAAAAAACAATTGAAATTTTTATCGCCGATGCCATACTTCCACACGTTGTGACAATGTGGAAGTGAAAAAACTAATTTCACTGGAACACTAAGCGCTGGAAAAATGTAGATGTCTGTGAAGCAAAAATTGTATATATATATATATATATATATATATATATATATATATATATATATATATATATATATATATATATATATATATATATATATATATATATATATATATACATACAATTTAGCTGAATTACTTTCACATCGTCAATACGTGTGGAAGTATGGCATCGCCCACAAAAATGCCAAAAAAATTTTTTCGCTTAAACGTCGTAAAAAGTGTCAGAACATAAAAAAACGTGCTTTTGGAACAAAGATTTTTTGACTGCCAGTCTGTCGGTCTGTATATCTGTCGGTTTGTAGCCACGATAATTTTAGAACGAATTGGATATCGTCTTAAAATGTTGTACACAGTTATCACCCCATAAGCGAACGGTTCGAATTGTTTTTTGGTAAAATCGCTCGGGGGTAGGGGATAAATGGGGGGTGATTTGATCAAAATTGACATTTTTTCCGTAAAACACGAGTAATATAAGGCTTTAGGGTTTGTTTATTCGAAAACTTTCAATTTCATCAAAAATCTGGTATTATGTGGTGAAATTAAATTAGGGGTTGAATGTGTGGGGGTTGAATATCGGCGACAGAAATTTTGAATTTTTTTTGCTAAACCGCCGCTAAAAGTCTCAAAACATATAAAAACCATGATTCCGATACATTTTTTTTGTCTGTCTGTCGGTCGGTCTTTTGGCATATATGTCTGTCTGTTAGTAGGCGCAATAACTTTTGCACGATATAAAATTTCATCTTCTTCAAATTTGAATATATCAATTTTCTATTAACCTATAAGGTTATTTGGCCGAAAAAACAGTTTTTTCTGGAACATTTTAACTTTATTTTCGGAAAACTGTTATACATTTTTAAACAACAATTTCGCCTATACAGGTTATACTAGTAAGCAAATTTGATGCTTTCTTTAAAAAACGTATTTGCTATTAAAAACATTTTAATGAAAATTCACTACCATAACGCATTTGCTGCGTCCCGAACTTTTTATCAATATACTGGGTTATCCGTGTATATCAATGTTTTAGCTTTGTCATCCCATCATTAGGATGGGTAGTCGAGCTTTAACTGTATACGCTAGATAAATGGAGCCCAAACAATGGCCAGTTATAATACAATGTCGCCTTCCCACGGTAAGAACCGCTGAGTCAGCCGTCGTCTTAACGGAGCCAAGAACTTTGCAGGTTCAAAGTGCAAGTAGAACGGAACATCGCTGTGAGAATCTACATCAGCAGATTCCTTGTTTATCTAGAGACAATAGTGCCACGCCTGGAGGGAAGACTATAAAGAGGCTACTCACAGAGGTAGAACCGTTCATTCTTGTTCCGAGTTAGTCATTAGCACACCGAGTGCATAGACATTAGATCACATGTAGGTTGATCGTCTTATTTTAGTATATTATATTATTCATTTTTCTTGTAACTAAATATTTAAGTATTGATTGTTCAAAGTATTAAATAAATTGTTTTAAAAATTCAAACGTCTTAACCGTGAAGTTAAGTGGCGCAGTCGTTAGTATTGGTTAGAAAACCGAAAGCATATCGATTTTTAAGCGTATCGACGCCTAATAACCAATTCGAGCCAAGCAGAGCCAAGTTAAAGCAGAAATAGTGCCCAAGCAGAGCCAAATGGAAGCAGCAACCATCGTATTATGGTAAGTTTACTGCTATCCCATTTTACATTTCCAATTTTTTATATGTGTTGTATTGAAACGTTATATGTCTGATTCAGAGGAAGAATCACAAAGTTTATGTAACATAGAGTATAGATTTAGATCAATCAGCATTAGCGACAATAACATAACAGTAAATCATTCAAATATTAATAAGAGTAGTAATAGTAGCAACATGACAGACCAATTCAAAGAATTTTTTCTTAAAGCTATTCCCGAGTTCGACGGGCAACCAGCCAACGTAGGCAACTTTTTAAAAGCATGTGCCTTAGTCATGAATCAGTTCTACGTGCCAAACGAGAATCTGTATATGAATCACTTCTTGCTAAATTACGTTCAAACTAAATTAACGGGAACAGCCCGGCTTATAGTAAATACAAAGATAATTAATACGTGGGCAGACCTGAGAGAGGCCATTGTTCAGAATTTCAGCGATCAAAGAGATGATCACAGTTTATTAGCTGAGATGTTGACCTTGAAACAGCGTAATGCTGAAGACGCACTGTCGTTCGCTAACAGATGCCGTCATATAGAGCAATTGCTCATCTCCAGTTTAATAGCTAACGAGCAAAATAAAGGCGTGCGATTAATTAAGAAAGACATATACCAGAATCAAACATTAAAGGCATTCTTAGGAGGGTTGCGCAATCCGTTAGGGCTTGTCCTGCGTAGTCAAGGACCTTCAAGCATAGAACAAGCTTTGAAATTCGTATTCGCAGAGGAAAATTTCGATTATAGAGATAAAACAATAAATAAGAATTTCAGTAATAATAATAAATTAGAAGGACAGAACCGTACTTTCTTTCAGACAAAATAACCCACCTTTTCAGAATGTACAATTTCAGAGACCTTTCCAAACAAACTTTAGACCATTTCAACAACATAATAATCAAAACAATCACACAAATTCCCAGCCTAGACAAAATCAACAATTTGTACCAAGGCAAAATTTTTCGAGTCAATTTAGACGACCCAACTTCAATAATCAACCGGGTCGACCCAATGTAAATCATAATACTAACAGAAATTGTCACGAACCAATGGAAGTAGATAGTTCTAACACGAGACTGTCGATACCAAGGAGAGCAGCCCATGTAAATAATATAGAATTTAATGAGAACGAAGTAAATGAAACAAATTACGATTTAAATTATGTAAACGAAGAATTAAATTACGAAAATTCGCCAGCCGAGGAATACGATATCCAAGAGCGAAATTTTCCCACTGCAGGGCCCTCAACGAGAGAACCGTGATAGATATAGATATAAATAATATGAATACATTATGTAAGTTACCGTATATAGAATTAAACGAAATATCAGGTAAATTTTTGTTAGACTCAGGATCTTCAAAAAATCTTTTGAATCCTGCTGTAGCATATTATAAGTTCCCTAAAAACATATTTACGCATGATTTTACCATACGCACCGCGCATGGCATTTCGAAGCACTGTAATCGTGCACGTATTAAACTTAAATCGATTTCAGAGGAAACACAAGAGTTCTGCCTGTTTAACTTTAACACATTTTTTTCGGGATTAATTGGGATGGAATTTCTGAAACGAAACGAAGCTAAAATAGATTTTAAGGATCACAAACTGTATATAGGCAAGAATATTATACCAATAAAATTCACAGATCTTAGCGTGAGTCAATCGGGACAGACAGAAACCAAAGCAGATGGTTTATTGCTACCCGAGACTCATTAAAATTTAAACAATATAATAACCCAGCAGTATTTCGTACGTAATGAAGAACTTGAGACAATTAATCACGTACTAAATAATAACCAAGCTTATAATGTAAGAGATAGGCCATTCAGCAGATTAAATAAACAATATGCATCTGAAACCAGATACAGCCAAAGGCGAAGTCCGTTTGCACCAGTAGTTATACAAAATAACAATTCTAGTACAACTCATATTAATAATTTAAACACTTACGATACGGGGCGTAATCAAAAACGAATTAATAATGAGAATGTCTTAATTGAACAAATACATACAGGAGAATTAAATGACGAGGAAAAACAATTGTTATTTAGTTTATTATCAGAATATCAGGACACCTTTTTAAATAAAAACGAACCATTGACGCACACAAATGCGATAAAACATAGAATAAGGACAACAGACGACATACCTGTCCATTCTAAATTATATAGATACCCGTACGTACATAAACCGGAAGTAGACAGACAAATAAATGACATGTTAAGACAAAAAATCATTAGGAAAAGCCACAGCCCATATAGCTCACCTATTTGGGTTATATCAAAGAAAATGGACAAGTCAAATAAACAAAAATGAAGAATTGTGGTGGACTATAGGAAACTAAATGAAAAAGCAATACCGGACAGACACCCAATTCCCAAAATTGATGAAATACTGGACAAAATTGGGCGAGCCCAATATTTCTCGGCGATCGATTTGATCTCTGGGTATCACCAAATTGAAATGGATCCCAGGGACATAGAAAAAACAGCGTTTACCACCGATACAGGCCATTGGGAGTACACCAGGATGCCGTTCTGGTTACCTGGGGCTCCAGCGACCTTTTCTAGGCTCATGCAGAATGTATTAGAAGGCCTAATTGGACAAACATGTCTTGTATATATGGATGATGTCATAGTTTTCTCCACATCGTTACAGGAACACCTTGAGAAACTAAAACTAGTATTCGAGCGCTTCAGGCAAAGCAACTTAAAGATCCAGCTAGACAAAGCCGAGTTTTCAGGACACGTGGTCAGCCCAGACGGGATTCGTCCGAATCCAAAGAAACTGGACGCAATAAGGAAATTCCCGATACCTAAAACCCCAAAGGAAATAAAATCATTCCTAGGATTAGTTGGATACTATCGTAAATTCATAGAAAACTTCGCACACGTTACGAAACCACTAACAAAATGTTTAAGAAAAAACTCGAAGATAAACGTGAACGACGAAGAATACATTGCTGCCTTTAACTCATGTAAAGACATATTAATGAATTCACCTGTACTTATATCACCGGATTTTTCTAAAGACTTTATATTAACAACCGACGCTTCAAACGTAGCGATAGCCGGAATATTAAGCCAGGGCGAACCCAATGCGGATCACCCGATAGCTTACGCCAGCCGGACATTAAACGACACCGAATCCAGGTACAGCACAATCGAGAAAGAATTATTAGCCATCGTGTGGGCAACTAACTATTTTAGGCCATACTTATACGGAAGGAAACTCACTATAAACACGGACCATAAACCTTTAAAATGGTTATTTTCGTTGAAACAACCAAATTCACAATTGCTCCCTTGGAGATTAAAATTGGAAGAATATGAATTTAAAATTGAATACAAAAAAGGAAAGCTAAACTGCGCAGCAGATGCACTGTCCAGAGTAGAAATAAACCCACTAGACATAGATAATCAGTCAATGGCGAATAATATCGACGAAGAGGAAGAAATCATAGAAACTGACGATGACGACACAGCAAACTCGAATGCGGACTCGTATTCGGCACCAGGCATACCAATACTCGAGGAAGAAATCGTTAACAGCAAAACCAATCAGATAGTTTTTAAAAATACGGATAAACCGGACATATTCTCAGTCAGAAGAGACAAAAGAAATTTCATATATGCAAACTTCAATTTAGATAAACCGGATCAGATAGAGAAATTTATAAAAGAATACTGTTTACCACAAAGGAAATATTATTGCATTTTTGTAAATGAACAAGATTACGAACTAGTAAGTTCGGCAATCAATAAAAACTTTAATAACGTAGAATCACCCAAATTTTATAGATGTCTGGAAATTAGGAATGAAATTAACGAGGACGAATTAACCGAGACTATAATGAAATATCACAAGGGGAAGAGTAACCATCGTAGGGCTGATGAGACTTACCTAAGAATAAAGAAAATATACTACTATCCCAACTTAAAGAAACATATAGAGGAATATGTACGAAATTGCGAATTATGCAAAACGTGCAAATACAATAGGAACCCGGTACAAATAGCATTGGAACACACCCCCACAGCATCTAAACCGTTAGAGATATTACACATTAACACATTCCAAATTGAACAAGCTATCTTCCTAACAATTATAGATCCATTTAGTAAATTTGGCCAAGCATTTCCAATAAAAAGTAAAAGTGCTACTGAAATTGCAAAAAACTTGATCAAGTACTTTTCACAGTATGGAGCGTGTAAAATAATAATCGCAGACCCAGGTACGGAGTTTTCAAACCAGGTAATTAAAGAACTATTAGAAACATATCAGATAGAGTTACATATAACAACACCGCAAAACCCAACATCCAATGGACCTATCGAAAGATTTCACAGCACGATTATTAAACATTATCGATTATTCAAAATGAAACTTAAAAATATGAAACCCATAGACTTAATACCATATTGTATATTCGCTTACAACTCGACAATACACTCACAGACACTAAAACCACCTTTTGATTTAATATTTGGCTACATACCAGAAATGTTTAACTATGACCCGGAAGTCATAATTACACAGGAATACAACGTACAACATAAAGATTTAATGCAAATTATTTACGAGATAGTCAGAAGCAGGATAGAGAATTCAAAAATAAAAACGTTACAACGGACAAATAAAAACACGAACCAACCGTTCAAGGAAGGTGATATTGTCTACAAAAAGATACCACCAGGCTTTCATAAAAAACATAAAAATCCATTTTCAGGACCGTACTCAATAATATCCTTATTAGAACATAACAAAACTATTTTAATAAATCATAAAAATGACGAACAGACGATAACACATTTAAGAAATTTACGCATTGCAGGTTCCTTGCCACGGGAATAACAGCCCAAATACAAGACTTGACAGACAACCCAGGCATGTTACCAAAGAAATTAGGCACAGCATACACTGAGACTAGCAACTGGAATCTGATACACATACATGACTTGACACAATTACATAGAGACTACAACCAAATAAAAAGACACTACGCAAATACAGTTACCTTCATGACAAAAGATTACCATTCTGAATATCATAATTTCATATTGACATTGAATTTCACCATAGATAATGTAGACGATATATTTTATAGGATTTTTCCAAATAACAATATTATTAATAGACGAAAACGTGGCCCAATAAACGGACTAGGTTCTATATTTAAGTCAATCACGGGGAATCTCGATTCACAAGATGGGGAACGCAAACACGCAACAGATCAAAATAAAATTCATGAACTTTTTAGGTCCCAAAATTCGGTCATGCTCGAGGCAATAGTCGAATTTAATAAAACGATAGTAGGATTGAATCATAACCAAGGCAAGATAGTAAATAGGATAAATGAATTAGGTAATACAGTAGAAAGCCTGCGAAGTGAACAATTAACTCACTATCATCGCATAAAGATCCTAGAGTTACTCATGCAGCTAGGACAATTATTAAACAATATTCAGGAAATAGCATTAACAACAGAAAATGCCATCACTTTTGCAAAATTAGGAATCTTTCATACATCCATACTAAAACCAACATTTATAATAAAAGAAATCAATAGAATACAAAATTATGCAACTAATGCTAAAGTAATAACAACCACTGATCTAAATCTATACGAAAAAGTATTTAAAATAAAAGCAGCTCAAAACAATTTCAAAATTATATTTCAAATAGAAATACCTCTGGTAGATGAATCAGAATATGATTATTATCAATTATATACATTACCTGTCCCTAGAAAGACAAACCTTTTTACCATGAGAATTCCCAGAACCAAATACCTTATCCTAAGCAGTAAACAATATGCCTATCGTAATGAAGAATGTCAAAATTTAAAGAACCAAATATATTTTTGCAAAGACGACAATCCAACAACCATGAATGATCAAAACCCATGTGAAATAAAGCTAATAAAATTTCAAAAACCTATTAACAATTGTAATCAAGAGATAGTCAAAATTAATAGAACCACAGTTTCGAGATATGGAACCAGTCAGTATATAGTTATAGCACCCGAAGAAACTAACGCCAGAATAACTTGCAAGGAACAGGAGTGGACCAACATCATCAAGGGTACAAAATTAATCAACCTGCAACCAAATTGCCAATTAACCATAGGCAACAAAATACAAGACCGGCCCAGCAACAGCAGAAACACAACAACTATTCAACCTGCCTACACTAGAAACCCCCATTCCAGAAAATCAACCAAATCCAGGACCAGTACCCGAAATATCATTAGAAAACGTACAGCTACACAACATCAATCAAATCCAACACCAACTTCAAAAAATTAAACAAAATATACCAGGACTTATAACAATACCAATCCATCACCTGAGTATATGGACAATATTACTGTACATAGCTGTCTTAATAACTATCACAACTATAGCAGTCCGAATGGGGTTGAAGAAAAGAAGAACCAACAAAGAAGATAAAGGAACAAAAACAGGAACCACCGAGTCCGGATTTCCGTTGAAAATCCGGAACGAACCATAGCTTCGTCTTTAAAAAGGGAGGAGATAAATGGAGCCCAAACAATGGCCCGTTATAATACAATGTCGCCTTCCCACGGTAAGAACCGCTGAGTCAGCCGTCGTCTTAACGGAGCCAAGAACTTTGCAGGTTCAAAGTGCAAGTAGAACGGAATATCACTGTGAGAATCTACATCAGCAGATTCCTTGTTTATCCAGAGACAATAGTGCCACGCCTGGAGGGAAGACTATAAAGAGGCTACTCACAGAGGTAGAACCGTTCATTCTTGTTTCGAGTTAGTCATTAGCACACCGAGTGCATAGACATTAGATCACATGTAGGTTGATCGTCTTATTTTAGTATATTATATTATTCATTTTTCTTTTAACTAAATAAGTAAGTATTGATTGTTCAAAGTATTAAATAAATTGTTTTAAAAATTCAAACGTCTTAACCGTGAAGTTAAGTCGCTTTTGTGATGATTCTCATCATTGAATAAATGCATTATTGGTATAACTTCTAATAGCCTAACAGGCATCGTGTCAAGCCATCTTCTAAATAGACAAAAAATAATTTTTAGTTTATCACCAGTACCAATTCCAAACCATCCATCTATTGTTGTTTTCAAGTTTCGTAAATCTGTAGGTTTGTTAATACAACTACAGTTTACAATAAACCAATGAACAAAAGGTTGAAACAGAGTTGTGAAATCAGCGGAGTCACGGACCTATTAAAGCTTGAACAATGATTGAGTAACCTCCAGGGCATCTTATACAGCTGAATTCCATTTCCTCTATACTCCTTTACGCCGCTCTCTGTATATCTATTACATTGCAACATATCACTTCACTTTCGGTGCACTCGCTTTTTGCTTACTTTTGTATGCTTGATAGGCTTACTTAGAAACTAAATCAATTATACATGCATTTCAAAACAAAAAAGAAAAAATCTTGAACTTGCAGAATATTTTATTACTTTTAAAAGTAAAGCAACAATATAATAATGATGAAATATTTATCATGGATAAACACCGTGTACTAAATATTGGTAGCTTATTAATTTATTAGGAATATGCTATAATTTAGAAAAGTCTCTGAATAATGAGACAGTCGCCTTTGGGCCAAGAACTCCCTCTTTCTCTCTCACACGCACACACACATATTAATTTGTTTTTCAAACTTTCTATAAAGTTGTTTATGCAGAATAACTTTGTAATTTTAAGTTTACAAAAAAATCATAAAAAACTACTACTACTGCTACTACCATGATATAATGACTTAGAAGAGATATGATATTGCGCATATGCCCCGCCCCCTTCTATGACGTCACGTGTTGAGTAACGTTATTTAAGTCCAACTACACACTTAAAACAAAGTCATTCGTCATGAAAAAGTTTCTTTACGTCAGTTTAATGCGGTTGAAGTGACGCCTATATTGTCCTTTTCAGATAATATAGATCGCAGCACTAAATTTAATCTTTTTCATTTTTATTACTTCCAACTGTATGCACTTAAATATTAGTAAAATACGTACTTTGTTAAGAGGTTGTGATGAAACGTCAAACCTCACTGCACGACAGCATGTTATTGTTGCATTGGACTCACCACTTGACAGCATGCGCGTGACAGGTCTAAAAATAGATAGTCTGAATATCATATCTCTCGTTATTTGTATCATGGCTACTACTACCACCAGTCATGCCATTCCCATAAAGGGCTAGGTACACTGCACAGCCTATTCTATTTATTAACAATGTTCCTCCATGCACTTTTGTCCTGACAAGCTATTTTCGTACTATATTCATAGACCTTCACATACACACCCTCCTATTACGTACACTTTTGATCACTTTCTTCTCCAATATATTGCCCACAATATCCGATAAAGTTTTCTTGGGTTTTTTAGGGTCTCTCTTACCATTTACGTGCTCTCTTTAGATTATACTTGTCATTCTTTCATTCGTTCTATGCGTCCAAACTATTTAAGCGGTCTGCTCTAATAATTATTTTAATAGACTTTTCTACATTATATTCCCTAAGAAACGATTCAGTTATAACTCTGTCTTTCTTTCACTTATCCGTTACTTGTCTCTGGTAGTAATATCCAACAGCAATCAATTTATTACATGATTTGCCTGACACACCCAACTTTCATACACATATAGAACATTCGGTACCAGTACACTGTTATATACGACCACTTTAAGATTTTTAAGAGTACATTCACTCCTATCTACAGCGGTCATAGCTCCCAGCAACTTTTTACTTTCATTTTCCCTAACGATTAGTTCTCACACGTCCCTACTGCCATCATATAGCGATTTAATACCTCAAATTAGCCAATCATCCGCAACATATTCTTTTAAAATACTCCACAGATTCTGCCTATTAACGGTATTATACCCTTTAGTGAATCTTCATTAAGACAATTCACTAATACAGAGGTCACGTGGGTGAGACTATCGGAAAAATTTATCAAGTAAGCGCCCATATCCAAAATCTGTTTGAATTTTTGGGTTAGTTGAGCAACCATGTCTATTTAACCGACTCTGCAGCTCTGAAGATAAGGAAGTTAGCTATGGTTCCCGATGGCCGAGAACACCCTATATATATATATATATATATATATATATATATATATATATATATATATATATATATATATATATATATATATATATATATATACGGACGGATTCGTAAATCAGTAATAACGGACATTTTTACCCCCAAAAATATAAAAAAATATTTTTGAAAATGCTATATTCTTGAAAGTATTACAGTAACTGGAAAGAGACTTTACATGTGGCGAGAAATGGTGCAAAGAAATCTATGCTGTGAATGTTAGGTAATTAGGTTCACAAAATTTAGATTTTTTTCCAAATTAAAAATAAAATCTGAAAGACATGCGTTGAAACCACTCAGTGGTGAAAGGCCAATACCTGACAGACAGGGTATTTAACTGACATAAGTAGATCGACTCATACAACAGGCATAAACCATACATAAACGGTAATCAAACAGTATACATAACAGGCATAAAATATACCCGAATCAACAATCGTGAAATATTGGCCACAAATTGTTTGTTGTTTGTTGATTGTTTATAACAGGGGGATTCAATCAATATTTAAAATACACTATATTTGTAGCTTGATGAACGGCCACAATTACAGTTTTAGACTGAAAAGGTAACATAATATAGTGGAAAGGCAAACAAAATCACGTCATGTCTCTATAAATATCATTTAAAAACAGTTTATTCTTTTATCCTTAAACTTAAACAAAGACGTCAGCTAAGATCGAAACAGTCGTTAAATGTGACATTTCTATTAATTCTGTAATTATTTGTTACGTTTACTTTTAATATAATATAAAATATCCCGGGGCATGAAGTCACCGTAAAGTATTAAGTAAACAAGGAATTAGTTCACGTATATCAGCTAGTTCAGTGGTGCTTGTCTTCTACGCAGAAGGTTCCGAGATTCGATGAATGTATCTTTTTTGTTTCACTTTGACATTCGGAGGAACAATAGTTTACAGATTTCATACGTTTTAAACAAGATCTCATTTTTGTTTAAACCGCCTGAACAACTTTGTCGATATTGACCCTAAAATTATAAATTTCAGCAGAAAATTCACTTATAGAGAATTTGCTTTTAACCGCTCTTTGAGCTGTTAGGAGAACCGGTTCAGTTAGGTTGACTAAAACGAAATCATTTAGGCGATCAATGAGGAAAAATAACTGTAACTTTTAGAAATTTGGCAGGTACCTACTTTACATTTCTAAATATGAATTAAGTTTCATTCTTAAAAGCTTTTGTAATTTTAATAAAATTTGTAATATAAGTTTCTTTAAAAAGACTTACACTATCTATAGGTATGGCAAAATTTAATTTTCTAACTTCATGAAAAATTGAGTTCTGGGCATTTTTTCTCAAAAGAAGCTGAAACACAATATTTTTTAAATAAAGAGATATCGATGGTAACACTTAGAAAGAATACTTCAAACGTGTGCGTATGAGGACTTCCAAAATCGATAGTCAACGTCTGTGTAAGTTCAAAGTATTAATTTAAGTAGTATGCCGTATAATAATAGTGTACGATTCTTATGAAAATTCACTACTATAACGGACTTGCTGCGTCCCAAAATTTCAAGTCTACAAGTTTGCCATATACTGGAGCACTTTCCAACTACCTGGTGAAGTGATAAAAGTTGATCAGCACAGCCTCAGCCTGTCATCACTCTACATCAAACATCCCAAATCTTGCCTCCAGCCAGCTGCCTCACTCGTTCTATCAAAATTCCCTCTAATAGCTTCCCAACAACATTCAACAAACTTATCACTCGATATCTATTGCACTGACTCTTGCTTCCTAACTTTATGGAAGGACACTATGATATGAGGATTACATTCGCTTGGCACTTGACCTACTTTTACTCACATATTAAACAGCTCGCATAGCCACACAATTAGGGTAGGTATAGATAGGGGCTTCTGCGCTCACCTCCAAAACCGACAGGCTAATACGCATGCGTTTGACGTCAGAGTGACGTAAAAAGATGGTGGTTGGATAGAGAGAGACAAGAGGTCTGACCTGACATGATGTAATCCAAGATGACGGTAAAGCTGGTGGCTGGTGGCATGGAAATGAGAAGATAACATTTAAGAAGGTATTTGGCCTTAGCTTTTAAAATAAGATTTTTGATTTTTGATTTCTTAGAAAATGACGTATGTGAAATATGGCGGTTAGCTTATGTTTTGGTTTGGAGGATACGTGGGGCTATCATTTTACTCTTCTTGATGAATATCATTCAAATATAGCCATTAGCGCATGCGGAAACTAACTTTTTCAGTTTTGGTTTAGGGTCCATATGTGGGGTATCATCGTACTCGGCATGAAGAGAAGATATTAAATATGTAGATGAAAATGTGTCAGCGCGAAGCGGTTAAGCGCATGACGGGGAATGCCGCAGAGCAGCCTCTTCGGGGGAATCTGGAGACTACATACTGAGTGGGGGTAGCAAGATGCTAGCAGTAAGATGCTAGCTACAAGGTGCTGCTTGCAAGGTGCTGGCTGCAGGATGCTGGTGGCTCGTAGCGGTCTCGCTTACAATTCTTGTTTTCTGCAAGTGTTCACGCTGACCTCGTTTCTACTCTCATTTCCTGTTACTTCTTGCTATAACCTGGTTAGACTGTTGGTATTAATTCTCATTTCCGGTGAGCGCTATTTGAACTGATAAAAATCTTGTTTGAGGTTAAAAATAAAACAACTGATTTAAATACAATTAGCTTACTAGTACTAATTCACATCAAACTCTTACATATTAAGTTATTGTGATGCCAGTCAAAAGTTTTTATTCTAATACACTATCATGAATAACTAAACAGTAAGCTCTGGGTCTATTCGCAATATTGTCTTTGCTCATTAGCTCCACTTTGGTGTCCACCGTTGAAGACTTAATTAACTGATTCTGGTGCTGACCGTCGATTACAAATAGACCCTGGTCTTTAAACTTGTCAGAAGAGTGGGTCCTAGATGTATTAATAAGAAAAACATTTTTGAAAATCTGTGTACATTGAATACGCCTAAGCATATTTAGATTTTTAGATATCTATATTTATAGATTCATATGGGCAATATGCTAAATTTATAAACACTCGTATATCTACTAAACGTATGTTATCGAACAAGTCACCATTCTTACTTACCTTATCGTTCGATCTCTTTGAAATGCTATAATCACCTATCTTTTTAAGTTGGTTTTAAGTTGGTTGCGGTTTTAAGAGACCACACATATTTATTGATATCTCTGAGTGATGGAATCTCATACCTGTCCCATTTTCGATATGCGAGAAATATAGATGTGTCTTTTGATAGTTTACCCATCAGTTTCTATTTCGGTTTATTGTTTGGAAATATATGTTTTTCCTCTAAAAATATGTTGCTTGCAGTAATTTTTGGTCTTGCTGTACCAGTACTGTAGTAGCTGTTAGTTACATTACGAGCTCTGGTAAAAGAAAGAACTCCTTCAAAGTGGTACAAGAAACTGAAGGGGAACCAAATATATATATATATATATATATATATATATATATATATATATATATATATATATATATATATATATATATATATATATATATATATATATATATATGAAACTTGTTCCGTTTAGGGTGATTTGACCAGACATTCTGTCCAGCGTTGCTAAGAGATTTGGTTTCACTGGTAGTACAAAAAAGCACGCTTTTTATGGTTGTTATGCTGTATGGTCTCGTACTCGTTAACCACTTCCTTGTTATTAAATTTACAGGCGCTTCATTTAGTCAGACCTGCTCCTCCATTATTTGACAAATAACACTGGCCATCAGCATTTTATACTGCTTGAGGCTCTAAAGCACCTACGATTATTATAGGCGACTCTACCAGACATAGAATCTAGGACGCCCAATTTGAATACCTCTAAAATTTGTAGTCTTGCATGGACAAACAAGCCTGTCTCCGGACATTTACGTCAACCTTGGGCATAATTATAATAGTGTTTAAATGTAAATACAATCAATTATTTCGTGGATACTCAGATACGGAGATGGTATTATTAATGATAAAAACAGTGTTAAAACATAAACTATAATATATTTACTCATGTGTACACTAAAACAAATTTACTAATCTTAAAATTGTCTTTCTTTACAATTCTGCTTTTTTATTTAGACCCAGTTTCATTAACTGTTTGATCAGCTGTCTCTTTGGAAATTGTTTTTGTCTCTCTGCTTTTCGCATTGAACTTCCTTTTTCTGTTTGGTAGAACAGTCTCCCCTTTTCATTACGTTTGTCTTCTACGAATACCTAAAGCCCCCTGTGCACTGGCAAGTCTTTTTGTTGTACAGTTATTCCACTGATGTATAAAAAAGTATGCCTTTAACTTCTTTCGATGCTAAACATGATATTTGATCTCTTGCGGAAGCACATGTTGCTTATTATCTACGTAGCAAAGAATCAAAGTGTACTCGTCTCTAATAATGCAAGCGTGGTGTTCTACGAAGACCATTACCATCTCTTTGAAGAGGCTTCTGCTCATCTGCACAAGCAATATACCTTAATATTCCAACAGCATGCTCTAGACAAATTATCTCCTTGAAAGTGGTTGTATGTTGCAAACTTCGTCCTGAATTTTGCAGATTCTTTATAAATCCCTGAACCGAAGACCCATTTGTACAGAGTATCAAAGCATGCATGTGCTCATGCGCCACACTTCCATCGTCAGCTTCTAGATGTCATCGACAAATCACATACCGCTTATCCAGAAAGTAACAAATTAAACATCTATCAATTAAAGAAAGATGAAGCCACTGTATGGCACACTCTTCGTGATCTTTAGCCATTTATGGTGGTGGTGAAATCGTCTAAATCCCATTAACCTTCAGTAAACTCAGGTAATTGATATGGATGTAATCTTACAAGAACGTGGTGAACAGGATGAATGTCCAGGACGTATTAGCGGTGTACATTTAGACACTTTCAAATTATATGGTGCATCTTTAAGTATCGCATATTGTTGTGAAACATCGGCGTTCCTCGGTTCGGACAACCAACGACAGGCAAAAGCCATTGGTTGGTTGGTTATCTTCGTTGGTAATTTTGGTTGGGTGTTTGGTTGTCTTGGTTGGTTGGTTTGTTGGTTACCTGTCTGTTTGTCGTTGGTTGTCCTTGTTACGGAGCGGGTCGAGACCGCTTGGGGCACGCACATCACTAACCGATCCACGGTCTTGAGGCGCTGCTTAATAAGGACAACTAACGGCAGACAGGCAGACAGCTCACAAATCACCAATCCAACCACCGGAGACAACCAACTAACCAATGGTTGCAGAGCAACGCCGACGTTTCGCAACATTTATTTCTCTAGGGCCATAAACAGCAAAGTGCCTGAACCGAGCTTCGCCACTGATTCGGTGTTCACACTGTCTCATTGAGTTATAAAATATGTCTGCTATAGTCTCGAACTTGGGAGCATTGATGCACTACGGGCTTGATATTGTGATATGAGCACTTTTTTATGAATGCTATACCAATAATATTGAGCGGTCGCATAAGAAATTCATTAAATAATTGTTTTAGAAGATTCACGGCTTCTAGCCACAAAGCCATGCATATTATAACAGGCTGTTGCTTTGCACTGATATAAAATCCTTACAATATCAGAGAAACATTTGCAAATATGTCATTTATTTTAAATCGTTAACGGCTTCATAGGTGACATAAACATAATGAGCCTAATTAACTTCAACGTGCCTAGAATTAACACCAGACAAAATGTAACTTTCAGGTATAGTCAGTCAAAAAGATTATATGATTTTAATTCACCGATAAACGTCATGTGTAGAGAGTGTAATAACATAGTGGATGGAATTGATATTTTCTTCTAAAGAAGCAGTCACCAGTTACAAAATAAAGTTAAGACTTTAAAGAATTATAATTGCGTAGGTAATTGATATTCTAAGCTTATATATGTCTGAATATTTAGGTGTGTATGGATTTCTAAATTATTTAGTATTATATTTAATTAGCTTAATAAGTCATATTTAAGTTTTGCAATTTAAATGCGCTTTTTTATATTTATTGAGGTTTTTTTATCCTGTAATTGACTTTATCCCGTTAAATAATATACATTTTTATTATATGCCGAAACTCAGTAGGAACAGCTATAACAGGATTTTAAAAGGACTTCCAGCAATTAGGATATAAATGGAGAAAGTTTGTTTGTATTTCCCCCTCTCAACTGACACTTAATATGAATACAATGTTTAGTAGTTTAGAGTTTCAATTTTTCGTCCTCTGATGATGCTAACTTTGTTAGTGAAATGATTGTCAGTCTTTAAAAGACGTGTTGTGGTAATTTGGATTCTCCAAGTGTACTTGAAGTTATTATGATTATTTCTTTAAACATTTATTAATCATTTAACTGACAATTTTTTTAATAGAGCTTTGTTCCTATGAAAATTCCTTACCGTAATGTATTTGCTACTTCTGGACTTTGCAAACGTAATTCTAGTAGGTGATACGCTTTAATTTTCAGTTGAGCACATACGAGTATGTACGTTACGGAGCAACAGTTGATGTGTCAAGCAGCGATAATATTCCAGTAAATTAATCACTACTAAATCGGTCAAAATTACTTCATCAGATTGAAAATTTGATATTCAATTAGATCACTGTAGTAGATGTCTCCATTACCGGCATACATTATCCATTCAGTACCATAGATGCTGGCATCAGTTTCACCAAACAAACAGCACGCTTTTTCATATTCCAGAGAAATGGAAATTTAATGGCATTTATGAAAGCTCGTTAATGGAATTGAACCGGATGATGGCTTTCTAATTATAATTTGATAATTATTGATCGACAATACAGAGATCTAATAACAACCATCAGACCATACAGAATGGCCTCTGGTGCGCGACTAACTAGCCTATCAGTTTTCGACTCTTCAAAAGTAATAAAACTACCCAGGGAATTCTAAATATTCCGCAATTTAGTCGGTTTATGGAAAAGTCGTTATGTTAATTGATTTATAAAATTATACCGTATTTTACAACTACAAATGCAAAACAACATTAGGTTCATTTCAAAACATGTTTGGTGCTTTAATTTTACGCTATTATTTATATTCACTTATTCCACAGGGCAATATCGTAATTTCAACATGTACAGTAGGGTGGGTCGAAAAAAAATAAATATTTTTTTCGAAAACGCTTTAGTGTGAACAAGTTGTCTATTGTAATAAGTACAAAAACAGCATAAAATTGTTATATCGGTTATCATCTCCCCTTCGCGCATCGTACTTAAAGTTAATGAAAATTTCAAAAAACGTGCATTTTTGCAAATTATTTAAGTTAATTATAGACTTTGAAATAAACACGCTTCAGTTTTTTATGCTTGTTTAATGGTTAAAATAACCTTAATAAAGTAAGTTCTGTTTAATGACGTAACGTTTTTCCGTTCACGTAACTTCTTAGAAAAAACAGATCTTTACACATTTTTTTTGCAATTTTTACAGTGAAACTCTCCGCTCGCTTTGTTAGAACAAAACGACCAGAATTCACTTCAAAATAGATTGAATTGGTTTAAAGTAGATTAAACCGTGGAGTGATCCCTCCCAATTCTCGAAAAATTGAATATTAAACAATTTCGCAGGAATATGAAAGAAGAACACTATTCTCCAATCCAAAAACCTGGATCACCTTATATTGGACATGTGTCTCCTTTTTCGAATTCGTCAAATGATATAACTCAAAGCATTATTTTTCATTCGCCTGGATTATCAATATCACTGGAAAAGCTCGAAGCAGTAGGGTGTGATGGCACTATAATTAACACTGGATGAAAAAACAGTGTCATGCATCGACTAAAAATTCATCTAGGATGCCCCTTGCAGTGGAGCATATGCCTCATGTATTTTAATGAGCTTCCTTTTCGCCACGTTTTCTATTATATTGACCGCCAAACTCCAGGGCCTAAATGTGTTAGTAGGCCAATCGGGCAGCGGCTAACTTTCTGTTAAAAACTCGCTGTGGTCGATTATGAAGCCATAGATTGTTATATTCCTAATAGATACAGGAATTTATTGAGCAAAACCAACAGTATTTGTTGAAAATTTCAAATGCAGTCACCTTGGGATATTGTCCAGAGGAATTGACAAATGAAGACCCTGGTTCTTTGTCCCACTCCAGATGGCTACAACCGAGTCCTAAGGTTGTATATAGATTTATCAAGTTCATCCGTAAACTGTAAATAAATAGTTGGCTTCATACATGTCTCTGTGGTTAACCATAAAAAGAGCAAATATTTTATAGACAGACCAAAACATGTCTGTTAAACAAGCCAAAAATTACTGTATTTATCAGACGATTTACTCCAAGTAGTTGAGCCTGCAATACAACGAAATGCATGCTTTGTGCGCACAGAGAACGTTCCGTTGGCAATGCTTCTCGATGTTTTTTTAAGTCAGTATTGTTTTAGCTGCGGGATCAGTGTCCATTCGCCTAGTGGATGAAAAATTGATGACGCTAACTCGTCGGGTCGTTTTAAAATGTGTTGTGGTAATTTGGTTTATCCAAGTGTACTCATTAGAGCTTACTACAGGATTAAATTTTAATGAAAAAGCAACAAAAACAGTTTTGTCAAAGTTTATCGTAAGTTTTTTATAATAAAGGCATCTAGTAATTCTTCTCATATCCACCACAGCTATGGTTTTATTTGGTTTCAGGACTTAGCTTCGTAGTAGATGGTAGGGTCATCCGCAAAACATATATGTTTTTTACTTTCTTTCCCTAATACCCTGCTTATATATACTATAAACAACATTGGTCTTAAAACTATTCCTTGTAGAAGTCCATATGTAACGAGTGTTTTTTTTTAGTGCATTGGAAGTTCATATTTGAAAAATACTATTTACTGCGAACCTCCCCAATCTTAACTTTTACTGAATTAAGAGCACATTAAGTCGTTAGCTTTTTCTCTATTTCCCATATTAGTATATATAGTAGTTAATTCAGGAATTCACAGTGGAAAGGAGTGTCAAGGTTTTGGTTAAATCTGGGGAAACTGCAAGACCAACTTGCCCCCTATTTCGACTGTGGTAATTTTTTTATGCGTGCTGCCACAGCATTTAAAATATTGTTACCGTACTAAAACCCAAACGTGACATGGAACAAGAGGTGCTGTTTCACCAAATAGTCTACCAATCTTTTTTTATTGCCCCATTAAACACATTCGCTACTGTGAAAACGCTAGAGGTTAATATAGGTCTATAATTTGACAAACCAGTTCGGTCCCCTTTTTTATATAAAAGCTACTTTGATTATTGCAACTTTAAACGACCTTGGACATACACCAAAAGATACTATTTTATTTACTAAGTGAGACATGGTGCAGTTATTGTATATGTGATTTCTTTTAGGGTCTCTGCTTTTATATTATATAGATATAGATATTTTTATGCAAGATATTATTTGTATTGTTTTGGTCTCAGGTTTCAATTTGTAAAAAGTATTACAGAAGGAACTAAAGCAGACCAAAATTTGTTTTGTCAAACATTAATGGGCCCGTAAATAGGCTTTACTCTAGATACTAGCACACTGCCTATCTATATGTCAACTTGGACATTCCTATGCAATTTCCAAAAAACCTAATGTTTAGTGTGAGATATTGCAAGAAGACGTCATCGGTCTGTTCTTTATACGTGGTATTTTAACCATTACTAAATCAAATTGTACAAAAAATAAAAGATTAAACCAAAATCAATAAACTCGCAAGCGTTGTCTAGTACCAAGAAGTAGTATCGTTGATAACAATTTTATCCGCTTGAACCTATCAGTTTGCGTCAATCTTTGGTGATAATTATATAAATAATGCAAGCGATTCAGGTATATAGTATCCTGACTTCTAGTAAAAAAAATGGTTACACACTTCCCAGAATAATAATACTATTTTGCTGGTCAGCTTGTTTGGTAAATAGGGATTTAGCGTTAAGTACTATCGCCCAATTGCAGTTTAACAAAAACTAAACATATATAAATACAAATACAAAAAAATACATTGTTGTCTTTTATCGTATCATCTTTAAAAAGCAAGAAACAAACAGACCTTTAAACTTTATTCAGAACAAATTGGGAAACCGTGATAAAACGTCTAGGTCAGTCTACCGCAAATACACCGGTAACAATCTTCTTCTACAAGAATTTATTTGGGAAAATCAATTCAATTATGGCGATGGAAGTAATGGATCAGATATACGGCCAGAGATTAGAATTTGTCTTCTGAAGGCACGAGTTTATCAAATTGGATGTAATCAATGATTTGCATTGCAGAGACACAAGACAGAGGACCTGGTTGCTGGATGAATGAAACAGTCTCCATCCATCTCTTTTTGTCTGTCTTTCTTTGTCATACCCTTTCACAATAGCTGCATTCTCTGTTAGTTCTTGTTAGTGCTGATTTAGATTTTCTCCGCAGCCATGTGGGATTCGCTAGTTGCTAGGAGTATTCGCATTTGGAATAATTTTGTTAACTGAGTAGACGTCATTCAGTGGTTTTATGCACATATATTAACATTTGTAATTTACCAGAAGAGAACTAAGCTGTATCCCTTTCTAATCAATTTAGATTAAGTTAATTAAAGAAGATTTGCTTTTTGTATTTTCGTGGCCTTGCTATAGTTATACCAATGTAAATTTGTTGCTAGTGGTAAATGTTTTGAGTAGGTTGTGCTCAATTATCAATTGGTTTATATCTCTGTGTAATAGAGGCTTCTTTTTTATTATAAGGTGCAATAATTGCCTGTTTGTATATACAGGGTGAATACTTTGAATGGCTGCACTATTGGGGGTCTCGAAAATCATAGGGTATGCAAAATTGGTCGACCTAGGTAAAAGTTAATCAACAATAGGGACATTTCCTTAACACTCTCAGACTGGGATGGTAACCTGACCGAATAATGATAGTTTAATTTTTTCACTACAGTTATACAAGATGTTTTGTCCCTCGCTATGCTGCTAAGTCTTGTCTATTTTCCACAAGATGGTACCCCTGCTCACAATTCACGAAAAGAAAAGAATGTGAGTGAAAATAGTTAAATTCGCACTGGCTAATCTCGCAAAGAAATACCTTTAGATCGTGAACGTATCTCATACATAGATCAGTTCTTATTATCTATGGAACCAAAGGTTGTAGTAGTCAAGAATGGTCTATATGGAGCAAGACTAATTACTTTAATTGTTACCAGATTTGCTACGCAGGGGACCAGATACTTTGCTGGCACGTATGTGTACGATACTCATGTTTTTTGGTGTTTTTTCCACTCACATTTTAAAAAAATCTTCTTTAACAACACATAAGAACTAGGGTACTAACGGTTATTTGGGACCCGTTCTCTTTTGGTCTATGAACAGAAACAGCATTTTTTGTCTCGTCAGTGTTCGGGAATAAAAGTCCTTTGGGGCATTTCTGAACATATAACAAACTTTTGACAATACATTCAGCTTAAGCACCAGAGAAAAATGAATCTCGTTCGAGTGAAAATTAATTGCAAACGCATGGATTGTGTGCTGACGAAGTAGTTTTTACATCGTTGATTGGAGTATCCACGGCTACCTGAATTGCGGAACCTGCCCTTAAGGGTGAGTTTTCTTTCCTTCGCTGTGGAGTTTTGTAATGGGCAGGTTGCAGAAGCTATTCTAGAGCAAGGGCATTTCCCAGTTGGGATATGGGGACGATCTGCTGATTGCGGTCAATCTTCTAGTTGCGGTCAGAGAAAAATATATAGGTAGAATCGAAGAACGCATTTAACGCGCTCTACACCTGGTAGAAAAGTGGACTGCCGAGGGAGTTCTTAGGGTAGGTCCTAAAAAGTCCTAAATAATTCCGTTTACTAGGAGGTATTCTTTGGGGACGGGGTAGTAAGCTTGGAGCCGTCTTACTCTCAATTTAAGTGGAACTGATACATTTAAAGCAAAATTCAAAGAACCGGTGATCATACACTTGCGTGCTCAGCCGAATGTACAACAAAAACTGGGGCCTGAGGCTCTTAATGGTACATTAGTTGTACTTCACGGTGATAAATCCCGAAGTGACATAAGCCATGCTGGCGTGGAAGCCAAAAGTTTAATAGAAGACCACAAAGTGTATACTAAGGAAGTTAAAATGACTAGCCAGTGTGGAAATTACAGGGGCAATGAGACTCTTACAACCTCAAAGAGGTCGATTTTGGGCTTCCTACCATATGAGAAATTTTATAAAATAAAATTGCTTGCCTTTAACTATACAGTCGCCGCCTGTGCCTGGAATGTCTTTTAAAGGTTATCGTAAGTGACTTAAGGAAGAAGACAGCCAACTGGCTTTTAAAGCCTGGTTTTCCACACGGGCGGGTTAAAAACTGAGATGGATACTGTGGCGAGCATTCTTTGCGTGATCAGGATGGACCTGCTCTAGCGACTAGGTAGTATTTGAGGCTGAAGTTCATGCACTCTTGAAGTGGACAAAAAGCAAGAAGGCGGCCCACTCACACAAGTGGATATTCATATTCAGAGATAATACCGGCCCTCAACGTAATCGCAAAGCAGTTGAGTGTCGTCGGGACTAACTTGGAAATGCCGCGAAGTTAGAGTTAGAGGCCTACTGGAACATGGTAAATACGATGTTGGTGCACAACACCATGGAATCCATAAAAACTTAAAAGCTAACGAACGAATGAAGCAGAGGATGGCCGCGGAATGGGTAGGTCTAGAGCCGGCTGTGATTCTACCAAAATACTAAATCTGTAAGGAAGTTAACCGACAGAGTTTAAACAATCCAGGGGGATTGTTAGAAGTCCCTGCATTAAAATATCACACAGATGTATATCACAACAGCATTACTGTTGGGTGCTTGATAGGTCATAGGGTAAGCAACACAGTTGTTGGCCTCTATACAATTATTGGCTTTTCTTCATTTAACCATGAATTGATAAGAATGAATTGATTCGGTAACTTTAGCTTATCAGTGGTGGTAAAAGAGTGAATTACAGCTATGCGGCTGTGCAGTTGTCCCAAAGTGACTTTCAGGAAGTGACAAACAAATCCGTGTTGTTCGGAACTCTTTGGCGCTTTGCACTGTTTTTTGCTGATTCAGATAAGATGAGCAATATTTTTGTGATACTATATAAGTCCAACTCTATGTGTATGGTAACATTTTCCAGTATTATACATATACAAAAACTTTAATTTGGTATTTTTGACACCAAAAGTTACACTTTTCGTGGTTTTACTTAATATTTCTTAGGGCCAATCGCTATAATAAAGCTCAATACCCAGAGTTGGCAGTTATTGACCTCACGGCCAATCACTGCAGTATATTTGTTTATCAATTGGCTCATTGGATAAGGCTTTATGTGGATAGGTTTCATTAATTCGATAATAACTGAAATTATATTTGGAGAATGTATTTTACTAATGTTGCATAAAAAAAGAACATCCACATTACAGAATGCCAAAGACTTAAGGAACTGGAGAGAAATATAACAAAGTTATAGCCAAAGAACAGTTCCAGAATGCTATATGATCAGTTCATAATTGTATGCCTAAAAGAGTAGCTGCAAGAGCTTCCAGAATTACAGGTGTTACCCTCCAATTCCAATTATCGAACAAGTTTATTAAAAATAATCATATACCCACAACAGTACTTACCCCACAAGAAGATTGTACACTTGTGGAATGGATCAGGAGCATAATCGTAAGGGACTTCCAAATCGTATGGAGGATGTGCAGGTTTCTGTCAAACAATTTTTAAACAAAGAGCCTTGTCCAAAATGTTTTAAGGATAACTTTCCAGGCTATGGATGGAATAGAGCTTTCCTTACATGACATCCATAATACGGACACAGAAAATCAGAAGCTGTTACAACTGCGTGGATCTGTCAAATTTGTATTTACAAACCAAAGATTTATAACACTTTCTCCAGTATCAAGGAAGCATTTTCAATGCGGATGAAACCAATTTACATTAGGCGAGCTTATTAATTGTCTACCCCTATAAAAGATTACTAATCAGAAATTAATGACTATGAATCACGTATCACGAAACACGTATATTGGCCAAGAACACCAGAAAGGTAATGGGGAAAAGCTAAAGAAAGATGCCCAATGTGACCATACCGTTTACATGAACAACGAATAGAAAACAAGAAGAGAATACAAATATTAACATGAGAAAGGAAGAAAGAAGGAAGGAACGAGAATTGACGAAGATATTGAAAGAGAAGAATATCTACAAACCGAGAAACAATATTAAAAAGAAGATAGTTAGTAAACAAGAAAACAAAAACTTAGAGTTTATTTCTCGGTCTAGTTCCGTCACTATGGCCAATCACCGACGCCACAGAGCAGTTTTACCTCGCTACCCTGGATTTTTTGCCTTACTCCCGCCTTTCTGTAAGAAGAGTGGGGATATTTAATGTACCCAAGATAGCATGGACTCACGGATTTACGCCCCCCTCCAAGGGTGGAACGTGCATACATTCAACATACGCAAATACAATGCCACAACCTCGGTTGATGTATGTACTGAAAAAGAGAAAGGGAAACCCTAGAAATCGAACCCGGTACCCCTCGGTTCAAAGGCACACGTCCTTACCACTGAACCTCCTGCCTTTCTGTAAGGAAAGTAGATATATTTAATGTGCCCAACATCGCATGGACACGGGACTGACGGGTTTACGCCCACTCCGAAGGGCGGAAAGTGCAGACATTCAAATTGCTCAAATATAATGCCACAACCTCGGTTGATGTATGTACTGAAAAAGTGAAATGGAAACCCTGGGAATCGAACTCGGTACTCCTCGGTTCAGAGGTACACGTAAGCTGAACCACCGAGGCTCTATAGACAAGTGTTAGAAAACGAAAAAGATAGAATCATAGCTGATATTCCAATTCCAAAACTTGAAGACACATTATGACAAGATGAGAAGATTTTTAAAGCCTAGAGGCATCTATTCCGAGGAGACTTAAGGTCAGGTAAGAATTCAGCTACGTTCACAAATATAACTAACATGCAAGAGTTGTCTCTCCTTTACTGCTCAGATGAAAAACACTGACATCGGAATTCAATGTGCTAGATGTATTAGATCATTCCCAAAAAAATGTATCGTGACGTAAAATCTACACAATTCTAATTCGAATATAGTCACTGGTGCTTCTTGTTGGAAGAAATTAGCTAGTTGCTAATTCTCCTGTATGTTTTGAACTCTCATTTCTTCTTTTAGTAGCTGATGGCAATTTTTCATAAATCCGCCTTGAGTTTTCTTTTAAATGTAATAGCATCGGTCTTATGTACTCTTCTTTATAACAAATATCTACATATTAAGTTAGGTTATATCAACAGTCTCATGTGTTCAATGGGTGGCCAATAGTTATACAGAATAGGGCTAATCACTATACTAAGTACATACACTTGGAGAACCCAAATCACCACAACACATATTTCAGATACCTTACAATCGTTTCGTTGACCATGTCAACATCTTCAGAGGAAGAAAAATTCTAAAAATAAACTACTAGCTACCGTGTATTTATTTCGCGTCTAGGTAAACGAACTAGTCCGAAGTTAAATTGTCGTCGAAGACCCATCGTTTGTTTATTGTGTAGTGAAACTACGAGGTCGAAGACCTGCTTTAATATTCTGGTCGACAAATTTGTGAGCCCTTATCTAATATATGATAGGCTTAAAAGGAACGGTACCGAGTTATTTAAGGAATCAGCACGTTCCCTTTCGATCTAGAAATTTACTATGTGGATATTAGAGAAAGCCGACAACCACATCTGGCGAGATAAACAAAATAACCTCCGCTCATCTTTTTTATATATAGAAGACTAAACCCGGGTGTTTGGCTCACATTGTTAACTCTAACAAAGGATAAATAATTCAACTGAAATACTAAATTGTGTGTCTACATTATAGACCACGAATCACAAAGGGTTTGGAAAGTATTTTTAAGAAAGCCGATTTACATTTTACTTTTTCGACGAAAAGTAATTTAAAAAATTTGTTGGGTAATACGAAAGACAAAGTCACTAAAATGTCCGGTATTTATGAGATAAGTTGCAAAAATTGCAATCTTAAATACGTGGGTCAAACCAAGAGAAAAATAGCCACCAGATTTCGTGAACATCTCGCACATTTACGATATGGTACGGTGGACAAATCGTCTGTGGCACAACATATATGGGAAAATAATCACCACATTGACAAAGAAAATTTGTAACTTGTCAAAAATGTTAGACATTAAACTATGCTTGATTCCTTAGAAAGTATTTATATATCAAGGTCGATTAAGAACAAAACTCACTAAATCGTGGCGCATCTTTAATTTCAAGCCCTTTATTTTTACTTTGCATTTGACTAGTTAACACTCCTAATTTGTCTGGAAGAATAATAAATTATTGTCAATAACTCGGCCGGTTTATACAGATACTAATCTCTACGTTTGTCTCGACTTAAAGACCCCCTTTCGTTTTCTTTGTATCTATGAAGTCAATATAAATACCTGTTTTTTACGTTGAATAAAAAATCAATATGAATAATGTTTTTATGTAGAATTTTAGTTAACCTATTTATCCTTTGTTAAAGTTAACATTGTGAGTTAAACACTAGGTTTCTTTTTTAAAAAAGATGAGCGGCTGGTATGGTGTCTGTTTTGCCAGATGTGCCTGTCGGCGTGCTCCAATATTTACATAGTGACATTTCTAGTTCAAAAGGAACGTACAGCTTCCTTAAATATCTCGGTACCTTTTTTTAAGCCCATTATCCTTACATTAGATAAAAGCTCATCAATTTGTCACCTAGAAGATTAAAGCAGGTCTTCGACTTCGTACGTTCACTACACAATAGACAAACGATGGGTCGTCGACTACAATTTTACTTCGGACTAGTTCGTTTTTTTAGATCACCATGACAACCAGAATGACGAATTATGACCTTGTATTTGTATCGATAAAACAAATGAACGTAAAATATGCCCTTTATTGTAATTATTTAATGCTAGCTGTTTCGCCACGAGGTAGCTTCTTCAGATGCGAAAGTAACAATTATGCCAAAAATCGGACTTTAATTCAACCCCTGGTAAAACTAACAGTTTTCTGTGTGTACGCTAACTGGATAATGTTAAATATAGTTTAAACATTCTTTGGGCAGATTTTATATCCGTCCTGTCAATTATGTTATCAATAATCAAATCGTTGTGAATACCTATTCGTCACTTGTGTTCAAATATAAACACGTAAATGTGATGTCGTAACTTTTATGTGTCTAGGACATTCTATTGAAGTTTTATGACGCTGCAGAGGTGCAATGGCCAGTAGAGTTGTGCATCGGTTTTCTTTTGCTGCTTCCCATTTCATTCTTTCTTTAGATCAACGCGAAAGCTATGTATTACCTAGAGAATTGAGAGTTCCATCAAAACTGGTAATAAAATATTCCGCTTGTAGTAAGTAAGCAATAGTCTTAAAATATGTTCTTTTCTAAAGCTGAAACTGTACCACTTTCATTTTGAATGCACAAATAAATATATGCGCTCGAGATTCTCACTATACGCGTGTTATGTGTGATAATAAAGAAAAAGTTCTATTACTTTTTAAGATAGGTCTGTTTCAATACCAATAAAAAATAAGAAAAAGAGCACGAGTGGAATTGGTCGGATTTATACTTTTTAGAAAATGCGCATTCGCGAAACCTATTTAGATGACAAACTGCACATTTGTGTATTTAATTAAATTTTTAGCCTCTCTTGCCCTTGAATAATAATGTCATAAATATAGCAACCTCAAAATTTTATATTAGCGAAATCGTTCGCGAAAGCCGTAGCCTATGTGTTAGGAAGATATCACATACTTAATTTTTGTTTCACAAAATGGTTGTTAATTCGCTTTCTGCATAGCTGGAGCTAATACGTCTCTGTAAATATCTTCGCCGGGAGGCCCTTCTAAAACTCAGACGCTTCACGAGATAACGTCAATTCGTAGCCAATTGTTTACCAAGTGTGTAATTTAGCATTAACACTAGATGCGTGGCCCTTTTGACTTTTGACTAAAATAAATTTACCGACTAAAGGTCGCAACTGAACAACTTAATAAAGCAATTTAAGAACGCAATTTCGACTATAGTACCCACAGAAGAGGCAGCGATCTAAAAATTTCTTCTGTGACTAAGCAAAGAGAGATCGACACAAGGAATAAATATTTTAAAAACTCTGGACGCAGCAAGTGCGTTATGGTAGTGAATATTTATTAAATGCTTCAAATTTGAATAACTCAGTTTTCTATAAACTTAGAAAGTTTAATTTTGGTACATAGTAAGGTATTTTCTAGGGCAAGATATACCCCCAATTTCGTTAAAATAACTTTGTAATTTTTCGAGAAAAATTTTTTTTTCAAAATAAAAATTTAAATTTGAATAACTCAATTTTCTATAAACTTAGAAAGTTAAATTCTGGTAGTAAGGTCTCTCCCAAGGCAACATATATAGTAAATTTCATTAAAACAGCTTTGTTACTTTCGGAGAAAATTTTTTTTTTTAAAGAAAACTAAAAATTTTCCCGGAAAACCCCGTCCGATTTTCCTGGCTAACGAACTCATCCAAGCCATTAATAAAAGAAAGGCACTTGCCGAGTTTCATTGAAATCGGTTAATTATTTTTTGAGTTATCAGACGGATACATACATACATACATACATACACATATATATATATATATATATATATATATATATATATATATATATATATATATATATATATATATATATATATATAAACAAACATATAAAAATTGAAACTGACCCCGGATATGGGTTCTAGGGGTCCTAGTTCGCGCTCATTTGAAAAAATTTTTGCAAAGTCTCACCATCGATACCTCTCTATTAGTGAATTTTTTTAAATAAAAATTCACTAAAACGTAAAGAGCTTGGTTTTGAGCTGAATATTGAATATTAGAGGAACAAGTGTACTTTGCTTCCCAATAAATTAACTAAATTGTACCAAAACTACGTTTTTATTGATATTATTATTATTATTGTAACACACAGAGATAGGCAGCTGATAAGTCCGTAATTGCAATATCTATTTGGTAACAAAGAACATAGCGCAGTTTTGAATAAGTAAGTCTGGAGGCAGCAAGTGTGTTGTAGCGAATTTTCCTAGAAAAAAAAAACGGAAACATTAGGTACATTATTTGTAAATTAAATAACAAAGCTATGACTAACAAATTTAGTACACAAGTTTCTACCAAAAAAACTTCCGGCCTATCAAAACTCAGATCTCTAAGTTAAAAAAAGAAGGCAGTTATAAGCATTTAAAGAAAAAAATTGGATAACACTGGTGACCAGTGAAGGGCACAAGACCAAAAGAGTTTGTATGGTTAACCAAATCTATTAAATATTACAGACAAAAATTAAGTTTTCTTAGCACAAAAGAGTAACAGACTGACAGAAAATTACTTTAATTTTATAGTTGTCCTCCTTAAAATGTCAAGGTCGTCGCTTGAAACGTAAAAACTCTCCGTTTTTAGACAAAGTTTATCAAACGAATACGGGTTATGCAGAAAAAAATATATAGGAAATTTGTATTACAAAGCCTAAAGTTTCTCCTTTAACTGTCTTTGTCCTTCATTTTTCTAAAATGCTTGTAGCAAATTAATTTTAAATGGATCCATTTTCTGATTCATTGTCGTACTTTCAGTTATAGAGTTTGTAGTTTAATAGTTTATATATTTTAGTTACTTTTGAATTTTATAAAGGCTTCTTCAAATGGTCGCCAACTAGTCCCCTTAGAAACCATACCCGGTAACGCTTGATATATCCGGTAATATACTAGATACAAGAAACATTATAGACGCTAATTTTAGATCGCCTTGAGCTACATCTCACTTTTTTACAATCACATTAAAAATATTTTTCATCCCCTGATGACGCTAAATTTGTTAGTCAAACGATCGTCAGGTCTTAAAAAAATGTGTTGTGGTGATTTGGGTTCTCGATGTGTACGTATGCAATAATATAATTCGTGTTCCTTAAAAAACAGAAGTTTGTATAACCAACGACTTAGGGCCATCATTTGAGTGTAAAAAAATTAAGGTGCTGCTCATGACGCTCTAAAATTAGAGTATATAAAATTATTTTTCATTCTCTGATGACGCAAACTTTGTTAATGAAATGATCGTCAGGTCTTTGAAAAGATGTGTTGTGGTGAGTTGGGTTCTCCAAGTGTACTTATCAGTGCTCATCTCAAGTCCCAATCTTCAATTATTGATATTATTGCATTTTTGTATTTTCCATCGAATTACAATGCACGTTTGTAAGGGGAAAGAAGTTGATATCGTTCAGTTTTCAAGTTATATTCATTGTTTTGAAACATTTCAAACTGTAACTCATATAAAAATTGTGATAAGGCAATTTCACCAATAGGTAGCGAAGTCCCGTGAAAATGACGCATTCAGGGAAGATTTCGTTAACATATTTTTTTTCGAAAAATCGAGATGCCATATACAGGGCACTCTCAAATAGTGGCCGAATTTAAAAAAATTCACACTGCCGTAACTCATTTTTTCCAAATAGAACATGCAGTATATTATGCTTCAGAAGTGAAGCGCGTGCCCCCTGCTTCCTCTTTTGAAAAAAAGCTAAAGATTCTAGTTTTGGAATTTTTACATTTAAATTTGCATACCATAATTCATGTAGGGTTCAGTTACGCTTTTTTCAGTTTTTTTATTCATTTCTGATAACCCACCAGATTATATGATATGAGCAAATTTTCATGTAAAAATACTTATTATAAGTTTTAGTAGGAATTTTTAGAGAGAAACTACAGGTATTTTAAAAGAATCATATGCTTTAAGGTTTGTCACTAATTTGACATAAGTCATTTTATTGGGCTGTCTTTTTTCGGGATATTTCTGCAAATACATACGCTCCGCAACAGAACAATTTCCGTTGGATGAAATTAAACATGCCAACATATCAAACTTTTTTTGTTAGAAAACATATTTACTAGAAACAGTTACTAATTATTACCTAATAAATAAAAAAACCTCTGGACGCAGCAAGTGCGTTATGGCAGTGAATTTTCATAAAAATATTTTTAAATAGCAAATATGTGTGTTTTTTTAAAGAAAGCAGGCATCAAATTTAGTTACCAGTATAACATATATAGTAAAAACAATGTACCATGTTTCATCAAAACAACTTTATTGTTTGAAAATGTACAAAAATTTCCGAAAATAAACTTAAATTGTTCCCGAAAAAACTGGTTTTCTGGTCAACCTTATAGGTTAATAGCAAATTGATTCAAAATTTGAAGCATTTAATGAAAATTCGCTACCATAACGCACTTGCTGCATCCCGAATTTCTTTTCTTACAAAGATGTATTATATTTCGATGGAAAATACAAAAATGCAATAACATAGGGCGTGTTCGATTAAAAAAATTTACTAAAAAAAAAGGAAAATTTGAATCGCCAACCTGGGCCACCCTGTAATTGTGGAAATATTTTTTAAGATGTAGCTTAAGACACCCTACAATTAATGTATACAACTTTTTTTCGTAACTTGCATAATAACGGATATATTGCTCTTTAATGATTTTTTACGATAATTCGACAAAAATGATATTGACCATTAAACGATAAACTCTATAGCCAACACTACTGCTAAAGTATCAGAGAAAGGGTCTATTTGAAATGAATTTTCTGGGAATATTTTAGTAAAATGAAGGACAATGACGATTGAAACTAAGAGCTCAGGCTTTGTAAAACATTATTCTTGAGACATTTTCCTTCCATAGATCATATTAATTTCAGGTTCATTGCTTAAATATTAACAATTTTGACGTTTAAAATCGCGACTTTGACGTTTTGAGGAAAACCCAAATTTATTTTTCTTTAAATGCCTGTAACTTTTTTGTCCTTTAACCGACAGCGCTAAATTTTGGTAGGTAGCTTACATAAAGCGATATAAACCCGTGTACCAAATTTCGTTGCCCTTACTTTGTTAATTCCGGATATAATTTTTTTTCGATTTTTTTCGAAAGAAAACACAAAATTTTCCGGGAAAACCTCGGCGGATTTTCCTGGCTAACGAACTTATCCAAGCCACTCGCGAAAGGAAGGTACTCACCAAATTTTATCAAAATCGGTCCATTATTTTTTTAGTTATAGGTGTGACACATAAATATATATATATATATATATATATATATATATATATATATATATATATATATATATATATATATATATATATATATATATATATATATATATATAAACATATAAAGTCTGAAACCGACCTCGGATTTGGGTTCCAGGGGTCCTAAATAGCGCTCATTTGAAGAAATTTTTTCAAAATTCAAAAGTCGAGATCTCCTCATTAGTGAATTTTTTTTAATAAAATTAACTAACAAGAAACTAATGTGTCAAAAATTAATTGTACTGTCAATCCAAATACGGCCATTGTGACATCCATTTTTTCCAAAGCATACTTATGTCATTTTATTTCAAGTTTATTTGTTTTGTGTTTATTTTATTAAATTATTACCTAAGTTCATCCACTGGCTTATTATTAAACGCCTTAATGACGTGAAGTGTTAATTGATTTACCTAGTTGTTTAGTACTTAATTTTAAAAACTATGTACAGGTCCGTAATAGGAATTTTCTTGGTTAAGGTCGAAAAAAAGACTAAAATGGTTCTAAACAACAAGGTGTGATACATCGATGAATTTGGAATAAAAAGGGCTTTTAGAATATGATATTAGAAAGTAAGAGCCGTATTAAAAAAAAAGTTGATGATGGTCCCGCAACGACGGAAACGTCGGATTAAAAAATTATTAATGCTACGTTAAAGAAAGTAAATGGTTGCTGTGGAAAAGTGTCACCGGTATTGATGTAGGTCAACCACCATTAAGGCTGGAAAAAAAAATGTAAAATAAAAAAATGGAAATTGTTCAAAATATCTAAAAAAAAATAAATTCCGAGATATCTAAGCTTTTGAGTGCGCAACTTATATATATATATATATATATATATATATATATATATATATATATATATATATATATATATATATATATATATATATATATATATATATACATATATGAATTACAAATTCGCGATTCCCCATTAGCGAATTTTGTACGAAAATTGGCCAACAATACACAATACAAAATATTTAGTTAGTAACCTGGGTCTCTTTCACCTACCTCTCATTTTTCTATATATTATATTTAATTTATTGGTTAAGGTAAGTATAAGACAAATTAGTGGTCGTTTAAAAATTATAACTCTTATTCTAAAGCAGTAACAAAAGTTGATTTCGAGAGCGGAAATGATTTTGTACTTTATATAAATCGCTAACACCAACAGAGTGGAGGAAAGCTTTCTAGTAGCGGCGAACCTACTCGAGTATCGAAATTCATTTGTTAGGAGTACGGATGATTCATTTGAGCGAAGATTTTTGTTTAAACGTCAGAATCCCGGACCATAAAAGCTTCTCGCTGAAATTAGTGACATGTCAGTGATCGAATTACACAAATGTTCAATCTTGTGTAAATATCCACTTTGCGGAGATGAAACAATTGCGATCAGTTTCTAGCATGAGTGAACCTGTTGGTGCTGTATTTGAAGTGATATGCCATCAATCAATACGACAATACAGCACAACGCAAGGATGACGGATCATCTTCGCGTTGGATGCCAGATGTTCTGCCCTCAATTTATGTAGATGGAATTAATTGAGTGGTAATTCCGTTGCTGAAGTGCGTTTGAAAAATTCATTGGAAATTAATTACGTGAAGCAGATTTTAGTTTAGATTTTAATTGAGATGTAGCTACTGCTTCATTAAATTTTCAATTTTAGAAATGATTTTCAAACGCCAGGCTCTTAACATATCGTGTGAGAGATTTACAAAAGCAATAACTTTTTAACGTTAAAAATGATTTTTAACTGCTAACGTATTAACAAATCGTGTGCGAGATTTACAAAAGCAATAAAAGGTAATCAAATATTAATAGTCAGAACAAAAGTCACCTTTACTTAGAAAAAGTCTGAAGTAAATTTTTGATAAAACGTATTTAATAGGAAATATTTATATTTCTTTTATGAAAGTAGGCATTACATTTGGTTACCAGTATAATCTATATAGCCAAGACAACGTATCATGTTTCATCAAAATAAGTTTATTTTTTGAAAAAATGTCTGAGAATAACCTTGTTCCCCAAAAAGCTAGTCTTATTGTCCTGGCCTGACGTCACCTGACCTTACCTGACCTGACCTGACGTGACCTGACCTAACCTTTCCACCTGCCAAGATATAATTATTCACAAAAAGCCTTTTGACAAAACTAACCATTTTTTTTTTACGAAAAACCGATATTTTTTACATTAACCTATTAAACATTTATTATTTATTACCAAAATTTCACAAAAGAAGTAGAAAAAATGATTTCTGCGAAATCACAAAAAAAAACTGACTGAATATTTTTGAAACAAAAAATTGTTAAATGAATACATACACTTGTGAAAAGAAAATGTATTTTCCAACTTTTCACTTAAATTTCAACACGTGCGAGTAAGGAAAAAGATAAGCCAAAAGTACTTATTTTTGCATGTCACAGTCTGTTTGAAAAAAGAACATTACTTAAGTCTACCTCTTTAAAGTTTCTTTTGACATTTGTGAAAACAATTTATCAACTACTGATATATTATGAAAATGTAAACTTAGATAAGCCTATCAAATTAATTATTTCTTATCTTTTTTGTACCAAAGTTAATTTATATATTTTAATTCATTTTTCGAAAATTTGCTAAATAATCACATAATCTGATCGGTTATTAGAATTAAATAAAAAACAACAAAAAATAAAACTGATCTCTACATGAATCAAGGTATGCGATTATAAGCGTAAATATATCCTAAACTGAAGTTATTAGTTATAGAAAGTCTTATACAAAACTTCTTATACAAAACACAGGCTATTTGAAAAGCTTAAGTTACGGCATTTTGAATTCAGCCATTATTTAAGAAAGCATCTAGATTTTTCTAAGAATAGTATAAATTCAACTTAGAGATCTAAATTTTAATATGTAGGTTACTTTTTACAATGTTAATATGGGTACCAAATTTGGTCGCTATAGCTTTGTTATTTTTTGAAATACATATTTTGTTCGAAAGAAAACTCAAACTTATTTTCTTTAACCGGTTTCGCTGCTTGACAATTAATTTATACGAAGTCATGACAACTACAAATAAATATCTTTTGCTATCTTTTGGTCAAAAAAAAAAAAAAAAATTGAGTTTCAACAATATGTTTTGCAAATGTAGATTTGTCAGCGTAGTTATTTCAAAATGCAGAAATATGTTCCTTGTATCTGGTATAAAAATTCCTATAAAAGTTTGACCGATGTAGATTGTACAATGTGTACAAGCTAATTTATCAACTTCAGCTTTTGCCAAGAAACAAGTTTTCTTTTTATTTAACGCGAAAGAAAAATATATTTTGAAGACGACATCACTCGTTTTTATTTTATTTCTATTCTTTAGTAAATTTTTGAACACCTAAAATAGCAACAGATAGTTATTTGTAATCGTCATGAGAAATAGTCTCCACGTTTGTTTTTAGTATGGAAGGGTTTCATCAAGTAAGGTCAACAACAATTACCGAATATATATATATATATATATATATATATATATATATATATATATATATATTGATATGGTTACTAAAGGGGGCCACATATACATATATATACACACATAAACACATTTTACCACAAATTATACTAAACACAAACAAAAAACTTACTTCTGGTGTGTGCAATGTCTTGCCAGCGAAGATAATAACCATTTTTACAGGCATAACGTAAGACCTGATATAAAAAATTCAATCAAAATTGATTACGACATATATATGTGTTAAAAGGAGGCAAGGCAAGTGTAAATGTGTTGAACATTAGGAATGTATGAGAGGGGCTAGTTAGCCCTGTTTGAATAATTTTCTTTAAAATTTAAAGTCGCTATCATTTGTTTGTGATTTTTTCTACGAAAATTCACTAACATAATTTGAAATTTGTTCTTTAGTAATGGCTTGGATGAGTTCATTAACCAACCCAATCAAAGGGTTCCCTTTCACTTTTTCAATACATACTGTAAAACGTAACGTCAACCAAAGTTGTCGCATTGCATTTGAGCAAGTTTAATGTCTGCACCTCTCTTCGGAGGTGCGTAAAGCCGTCGGTGTTCGGCACGTTAATGATTCCTACTTTCCACTTTCCTTACAGAAAGGAAGAGGTTTGGCAGAATTTCCAGGATACTGAGGTTAAACTGCCACCTGGAGCCGCTGATTGGCAATAGTCGAGGAAAGAGGCCGACGTTAAAAAAAACACACACAACGATAGTTACAACTCGGGAGAAGTGAATAAAGACTAGGACTACTATTTATATATTAGTTGCCAAGCAGTTGCGAACAACGTCCTCTAGGAAGGTATGAAGGTATACAGACAGACCCCCACTGTTGAGTCTTAAATCCCTGTGATTAATACTGCATACATGCCTTTGTTATGCTGTGCGTCTTTATCAAATATTCCTTATAAAGACACCCTAGTTATTAAGATAATAGTTCGAACAATGGACTACATAGAACCAGACTCTATTCATCGAAACATTTTTGTTGAAATTTCTAACGATATATATATATATATATATATATATATATATATATATATATATATATATATATATATATATAATATATATATATATATATATATATATATATATATATATATATATATATATATATATATATATATAATTTCGTAAGCATCAAGATGACGCGACTGTCTGACATAAAAAAGTCTTCGTACTTTGCAAACTTGCATAACAATTAGTCAATAATAAATAACAGTCGCGCCACAAGTAAATTACCTAACTGCACCGAAGTGCAACATAATTAGATATTTAAATGCATACACCAAATTAACACGAAAACCATTTGTAAAAGCAATTCATTATAAATTTAGGAATATTTTAGTAAATTTGCATAATAATTGTAACAGGAAAACGTAAATCCAGTTCGTACAAAAGAATTCCATATACATAATAACAACACGCCTGTTGAAAACATTTCCCTTACATCGAATATAACGTTGACTGATTATATGGCTTTCCAATTATAAACACAAAGCAGACCCATACATTTTTATTGACTACGGATCCCAAGAGATTTTAGATAGAAGTTTACAGCGGTAAATCATGTTCATGTAATACAAGGTGATTATCAAACATGCTTTTAATTAATAGAATTCGCCCGTGGAGATGTTGAGAATGTAAGTCATTTGTGGTGGTATCAAATTTGGCTGCTAGGACTTGACCTAACACGACAGAATAACTACAGAAGATGGGATAATTATTTCACGCTTCTTGGTCACGATATTATGTGGAGAATTTACGCAGAACTGGCTCATATACTCATTCAAATATTATTGCTCTTAATGAAATCTTTTGTAAGTTTTAAAGATTTAAATAATTATTTATTTCAAGGAGAATTAACAATACAATTATCTGAGTTTTTTTTATTTTGACCAAAATATAGTGAAGAAAACTTGTCCAGTCGATTCGACAAAACACGAATAATTGAAGATTAGGTCGTAAAACCTGTTAATCACACGAGTTAAGATTTTTAATTTCCAGCACGAAAAACTTGGTTCAAGTTGTCTGAGATTGCGCAACCGAAAAGAGCCTAAATTCTGTTAAGTGCATTTTAGTTTCTTAAAACCAAGAAAAACATGGTAAATGCTTGTAATTTATTTGAAACGTTCTAGCTGTTTTGCAATGTAGTTCGAAAATATATCGGGTGTTACTGATGATTCCTCTCCAGAGAAACCATTTGAGGGTTCCGATTACGATGCAAGCTTCAACCAGAGTCAATATCACGCAAAAAGTTCTGGATGGAGAAGAGCAAGTGAGTTGCATGGTTACAGTTTTCTCTGTGCAAGTAAAACATGTGGAGCGAACTCAAGTACCGGGTTTCAACTACGGATTGGAGAAGTCACTCACCAAGTTTTAAAATGTTTATTTTTATATTGCAGACCAGGAATACAGAAAAGATAGGAAGAAAATATGCGGCGAACCAACCACCAACACATAACTAACCGGCTGAAAAATTCCAGTGAGTTTTATAGAAAGTTTGAAGAAAAAGATGAAAGACTAAAGATCGACGATGCTCACGAAAAAAATATTTTGACCTGCTGTTAGAAATAGGGCAGACGATATTGTTTTCAAAATAGTGTGAGCTTGGTTAGTATCATGCTCAAAAGGTAAATTCCTAAGGTGCATTAGCAGGAGCCTATAAAATGAAAAACTAAAAAGCAAAACATAACAATACTAACAGGCATTGGCCTGTAGAAGATGAGAAAAAATGCTTTGTTTCGCTGCACAATTTTGAAGAGGCCGTGTCTGATACATTGTGAGCAAACTGAAAGATGATGTTGTTTTCCCTCAAACAGACCAAAGAGGAAAGGGTAGAAACCACAAGAGAAAATATGCAACGAAGGAAATTGATGTAGTTCATCATGTTCTCGATTCCCCACCACGATATGAGAGCCACTACAGTCAAAATAAAAATATTAGCGTAAAGTATTTTGGTATAGAATACAATATAGAGGTTTTATATGATGAATACAAGGGGAATTGCAAAATACAACATTTGTTTTATGCATCATCAGACGAGTTTCGAAGGATTTTCTCAGAGGGCTGCAAAATATACTACAAAACTCCAAAATTCGATACTTATGCACAATGCGCTGAATTGCCTATAAATTCCAGGTTTTGAAATATCTTTAACATCGTCAGTTACTTTACTCAATTTTAAGGACTATGGTTTGCTTAATAGGGCTATCTTGATATTTTGCATTAAAAAAACTCTGATACTTGCGAGTTCTAGTCCTAGTACTGCATCCGAAAAGAGTACCTTTGAGTGTTGACCTTTTCTTTCTTCTGCCATGCTTGGGCGTTGTTGCGTCTCAGTCTGGTCTATAATCTCCTGTCTCATTAGGATCTACTGCGGTCTCCTTCCAAACTGTTCTTCGAGTTTTTAGGTTACTTTGATAACATGCAATGACATTCCCATATCATTTTTAACGAATTTTTCCACTGTCAGGTGGAGGGATAAAAGAAATATCCTGGCAAAGAAAAATCTCCTTCAAAAATAAGAAAGGGAAAAACAACTTTTAACTGTATAAAACTTTAGTTATACCCTTTAGTATATCTATTGTAGATTTTTTTGCTTTAAACTAACTCTCTTACTTTAAAAATGTTATATGGCTTTATTTTCGGTTATTCGATTTGGTTTCCGATCTAGTTTGTTGAATTATCCACTTGTTACCTTTTTTCTTATTGTGCGACACTTGTTCATACCAGTATGTAGAGCATTTTCTGTTGCCTACCGTCGTTTTCTAAAACCATCAAGTTAATCGCGGTTGCATTGTGACGACAGTGGCGACTGACGTTAAGCATTGGAACTTCACAGGGTGTCGAACGGTGTGGTTGTTTTTATAGAGGGAATTGTCAATGTGTGGGACGGAAAGGGATATATCTCTGTCGCAAGTTAGACTTCCACGTCGGCCGTTGAAATGTACGGCGGAGGAAAGAGAGAGGCGAGAGGTGAACGAATTTTAAAAAGGAAAAGTTTTGGGAGAGACAGGTTTCGGATAACAGGCAAAATTTTTGCTGTAATTTAAGTGGTAGAATAGTGATTGGAAGAGCGATTTCATTCACCCTAAGAGTTAGGGATTCGTCTACACTTAAAGTGAAACTGCGTGTGTTCTTGGAGGGGTATTTGAGGAAAGCGCAATACTCGTAGAGAAAGGGGATTTAATACGCCATTTTGGTGGAAAGTTACGCCACGTGTGAGAGGAAAGATTTGTAGAATTTTGAAGCCTGGAGAAAGTTACGCACTGGTAATCGTGCGAATTAATTGTATATTTCCACCCCGAAATAATGTTATTGCCCACACATAGAGATAAAGGGTAACCATACACACTGTTTTATAGCTAGCAATATTCGTTTTTTGTGTGTGTTATAGGGTTCTTGTACCAGGCAGAAACTTCTCTTGTACCGGGCAGAAATTATGCTAGCGTCAGGCAGAAATTATTCTAGTACCAGGGGAATAGTATTAGGTGGAAATAAGAGTCTGAGTGTTAGATGCACAGCGTCCTGGTATGAGATTTATTTACTGGTATATGTATGTGCTGGTTACTGGCTTTTTAGCATCAGTTGGTTCCATACATGGTTATCATCAATTTTAAGCCTCTAAGTGGTATGGTTGTTCAGGTTATAGTCCTAGTGGAAGGATTTTGTAGGTGATTGGGCCATCCCCGTAGTGGCAGTCCATTCGCAGTAGCAATCCATTTGTTGTAGCAATCGAGTCGTGGTACCAGGTTCGCAGACTATGTAGGTGGCCCGAAGCGTTGACACATTTGTGGAAAGAGTATTGGTAGTCATAACTTAACGAGGAGGCCCAGGAGTATGGGATATGAAATTATTTTGGTTCATATAAGTGATAGGAGATAAGAGTGATATAGAGGCCTTTGCATAATTTAAATTCTTAACAGCTTTAAATGATCTGTTAATTTTATTAACTGCTTTATTAGGAACAAATAGATAAAGCTCTTTGGTATATGATAAATGCTTCACATTGGTATAATTGCTTTGCATTTGAGTGAGCTGTGGTGTTCTTTAAGGTTGTATCACTACAAAATTGAAATTTAAAGCTATTTTACTGATTCAAAATAAAGTCTTGATAATATTTTAAGCTGTCATTTACGTACTCTGAGTATATTTGTATCATATGTGTGAACTAAGCGTGCGCACGTCTGGTAGAACATAATGGCGAATTTAATTAATGAGATCGTATGCTATTGAGCTACTATAATATTAACTGTTCGAAATTTTCGAGAGCCAGATTTATGAGATTATGTTTAAATGTTTATGTTTTTTAGTCCAGGACATTTGTTGCTGAATGTATATTCTAACTTGTTGTGGTTGTTTTGATGTTCGTTTACTAATAAACCGATATTTTATCTTATGGTAACTAGTCAGTTAGATTTATTTGAAGGTAGTCTCACTCCTGAAATTTTCCCAGTGGTTTGATTAGTGAATTTGCTTATTTACATGGGTGTCTAACTACTGTGTGACCAGTGATGCATATGGGTGCATCTATGTATTTGTCTCTCTTGCCGTGATCATTAGGTATAACTACCAGTGTGGTCCAGCGTGTTCGGGGTTGGAGTTGGGTCACTGGTGATTGATTAAGGTAATAGTATAATACCAACGTATTTGAGTATCCGGGGGCAGGTGTAAAAATCAAGTGGCGCCCTGCATAACATCTTATGGAGGAACGCTGCCCATATCCACTGTATACAAGCTGACGGCCACCTGGCCTACCGATAACGTTGCTTATACCAATGACTGTTTTGAGGTTGCGGTTTAAGACAAGTAGTCTCCAAGTCTGTATGTAGTGCGGACCAGTGAAGGAAATAAAAACAATGGTGTTTTTCTTCAGATTTATATATATATATATATATATATATATATATATATATATATATATATATATATATATATATATATATATATATATATATATATGTGTATGTATATAATCAACGCACACTCTAAAAGTGATGTCAAGTTTGATGTTTAATATTTTACTACTCAAGCAATTTTGATGCTTTTTTCCGATAGTAGCTACGCTCTTAGGGAATGCCATAAGGGGACTGCTTAATATATGTTGGGTATTTTTATTGCTCTATGTGTGTATGTGTTATACTAACGCAAGATTTTTACCAGGAAATTAAAAACGCCCTGGCTACCGGCTTTAAGCATCAGTTCATAATTAAATATGTTTTTTGCTGGCACTTTGTTTTTTGAATTAGTCTTTTATTTCATCTGAAAGCAAAGATATTCAACAATTTGGTTAATGTACGTCATCAGTTACAGGCTGTACATCCCAAAATGAGTTTTATACTCAGCGTATAATGTAAAGTATGACAACTGAAATAAATAAATAAATAACAAGTGTTTCGCTCCTAGCAGTAAGTACATCTCGGAAACGTTCCAGCATACTGCTAATTAGTCTCTTTATCTATTGTTGATCAATTGGACGCCAAATGGCTTCAAGCTTTTTGACACGTCCTTTAAAAATCCTTGAACTATATGGGAAATTTGGAATCTAACTTACTAAATCCCATAAATGCTCAATTGGATTGAGATCCGAACCCTTTTGGCCAATTCATTGTTTTAGTACCTATTTGGACATAACTCTGCACCACTCTAACGATATAAGGCGCGTTCGCATGCGTAAGCATAAGTTTATCACCAATAAAGGAAGTGAATGTTACAACGTGCGGTTCAAAAATATCCGTGATGTGCTGTAAGATTCCCATTAGTAGCAATACTAAATCGGTACGAGCCCCCAAACTTATTTTTCCCCACACCATAACCGATCCGCCACCATAACCACACACAGTCCTTACATTATTACATTGTGAGTATTCCACGTAGCCTTCTATAAACCAGGTTTCGTCTATCATTCGAGGAGAGACAAAACCTGGATTCGTTTGAGAAATTACTTCCGCCCAATCTTCAACTTGCTAATTTGAGTGTTCATGTGCTAATTTCAAGCGTTGTCTTCGACGGTTAGTAAAGGAGCTGTCGCTGCTCTACTAGGCTTCATATTACTTACTTATTTACTTATTGTTGAAACAGTGTTTTGGATTATTCAAAAATCATAACGTTTTAAAAAGTAGTGCAGTTGTTGCTAACGTTTGTCGCAATGGTTAAGCTCAAATGGATCGTTCTAGTCTTTGAATTAAAATAGTTAAAACAGTTACCCCTTGGTTACTCAAAACGAAATTTAAGCACAATCATATCGGTACATATCGCTCACTTGTAGATCGTGTAAGCTTCTCGAGAAGTTTGTGAACAATAGGCTTCTGTAGCTGCTGGAAAACAGACATCTACCATGCAAGGGGCAAAATGGTTTTAGAAAATGCAGATCTGCAGTCGATAATATCCTGGAGTTAGAGTCCGATGTTCATGAGGAGTTTATCATTAGCAACAGTGTTTAGCGGTTTTCTTTGCATAAAAAGAGCATATGATACAGCGTGGGGACATCGTCAGTTGCTGTTAGACGTACATCTAGCTCTCGCCAGATTCCGTTTCACTTGCATACGCATCTGCCATAAAAGCTGTGCTCAAACCTTTGGACATCATCCATAATGCTGCGCTAAGAACAGCTTTGGGAGCTTTCGAGACCAGTCCCATAGAGAGCCTATACTGCCTCGGTGGTGAACCGTCACTGAATTTTAGAAGAAAGTTACTAAGCCTGTCTCATGCAGTCTCATTTGCCGCTAACCCCGACCACCCACTATACGCCAGCACATTTACAAATCTATACAGAAGATATTGTCAAACAAAACAAGAGCTTCTCCAACTAACTCTGAACGCATTAGTAGATACATGGAGTATTTTTACGTCAACTTCCCTCAAGTGCAACGGAACCGTTTCAACACACTACCGCCATGGCAAATTACCAATACAAAGTGCGACACAACCCTTTCTGTATTCAATGAGAGTGAAGAAAACAATATCCAGATAAGAAATTATTTTCACAAAAAGTTGACCTTGTACGAAAATATCACAGAAATATACACAGACTCGTCCAAAACTGATACTGCTGTCGGTTGTGCATATGTGTTATCAGATAATACCTCAATTTCCAACCTCCCCGTTATAACATCTAGGAGAACTGTACGCAATTCTACAGGCAATTCTGTCTCTCAAAGATACCAGTGTAACCAAAGTTATCATAATATCAGACTCTCTCAGTCCTATAAAAAGTCTAAAACATCTGTATCCAGCAAACCCTTTGTTAGTTGATAACAAAAGCGAACTTCACGCCCTAAATCAACTTGGGAGGCGTTTAGTGTTTTGTGGTGCGCATCTCATATTGGTGTTTCTGGTAATGAAAGATCAGATGTTGCAGCTCGTGGAGCAACCCTTTAACCAGAAACAATTGAAACTGAAGCTATGTCGGTGATACCAAAGTATTCTTTGAAAATCTTTCTAAACACCTGGAAAAGTGAGTGGAAGTAGTCTTTTTAAAATCGCAACTGCAATCAGTAGCGGCTTAAATGAACAGTGTAATGAACGAAATATTACTGACTATCTTACAGCCATCAATTACGTTACTAAGATTGAGATATAAGCCACAAATCAATATGAGTGAAAACATTATTGTAAAAAAATATTTAAAGCTACAAAAATATGTAAGCTTATATTCTCTCTAATAACCTATAAGGTTGATGCGCACAGTTTTTACATAAAAGACAAATTAATCGACCTGTTTTATTTTAGTTTTAAATATATAATAGTTTATGTGGCATTAAATTATGCTAAAGTTTATTTCGACCCGTTCAGATGGCACAGTTCACAACAAGTTGAACATTATTAAATAACTATAAATTTTAAATTTTAAATAGCTATACCCACGGATACATGAAAATATAACTACACATAACTGAATAATAGTTTTTGACAAGGCTCCAAGGAACTGTTTTTGTATAAACTTTTCCATTATCACAAAACACATACAAATGTGTAATTAAAGTAACTAGGGGACCAACGTTTCGTAAGGCTTAATACACAAGTTTATCAGATGTTACAAGCAAGTTTCATCATATTTATACAATATCATGCTAATAACTACTAAAATGATTTTAATTAATAGAATTTATCCATGTAGATGTCAGGTTTATCGAGAGTCGTTTAGCATTTAATGAGTTTGCGGCCAACTTTTGCAACATACACCGGCACAAAATGGTAGAACACTTGGAACAGTGTGACGGCCAAATTGAATATGAAACCACCAAAGTTATTTATGACATCGTCAAGGTGGCAAACTTTAGATGTCTCTTTCTGCTGTGGGGAGCTGCACCATGCAATTTATTAAGTTTCCCGACTGAAAACAGTAATACAATTAAGAGACCATCAGGAAGTTTCCATGATCGCGGCCGCTCTCTACTTCTAATTTAGTTACAATACCAAGTTCATAATTAGCTGATTACAATAAAACTCTTAAACTCCACTTTTAACACTATCCTCTATACGGTTGAATATAAATTGCAACGGAAAGAAAAACTATAATTGAAGCTTTGAACTTTATTAATAGTCATACCGCTAAATCAGATAATCTTTCATAAATCAACAGGATTAGGAGATCTGTGGTTATATATATATATATATATATATATATATATATATATATATATATATATATATATATATATATATATATATATATATATATATATATATATATGGTGACTATAACTCAATAAATAATGGACCGATTATAATATGAAATTTAGGTAATACCTTCCTTTTTTAATTTGAGTTTTCTTTCGGAAAATGTTTGTTCCTCCGAAAATAACGAAACAATGGCAACCAAATTTGGTAGGCAAATTTCGGCTATAAAATTTAAAATTCATGTTCCCAAGTTAAAAGAATCTAAAGGCTTTTAAACGAAAAAATTGGGTGACCAGAGAAATGCACTGGCTCAAAATATTGTGTGTGGTTAACAAAATCTATTAAGTATTAGACAAAGTTTAAGTTTTTTTGGCGCACAAATTTCAAGTAGTCCCAGAGAAATTACTTTAATATATATATATATATATATATATATATATATATATATATATATATATATATATATATATATATATATATATATATATATATATATATATATATATATATATATATATATATATATATATATATATATATATATATATATATATATATATATATATATATATATATATATATATATATATATATATATTACATCAAACGTCAAAGTCTATTTGAAACAACAAAACTGGCGAGTTTTATACAAATGTTCTGAACCGATGCAGGTTACGTACAATAAATGTGATAAAAAGTGTGTTTTGCAAAGCCTTCAGTTTCTGCGTCAACCGCCATTGTCCTTTATTTTACTGAAATATTTGCAGAAATTTATTTTCAAATGGACCCTTTCTCTAAAGCTGTGGCCGCATTTTAAGCTATAGACTTTATAATTTGATTGTCTAGTATTTTTAGCTAATTTTTGCGACTTTTGAATTGTTTGGTCTTTTATCAAATTTTTAGGTTATATATGATCAGATTAGGTAATTACTAAGAATTTCTAACGATTTTTATAGAAAAAATTCACTAATGAGATGACTCTTAAGACTTTGAGTTCAATTTTATAAACAGGTTTGTTTCTGTTACTCAAACTTGATAAAACCATTCCATACTTAATACAGCGGAAATTGCATTTTCTGTGGATTCACAAGTGCTTGTGTTTTTCTCTGCAGCCGATTTCAATTCTTAGATTGCAATTATATAAACTATTATTTTATTTATACCTCTTACGTGCGACATATGATTAGGGATTTATATATATATATATATATATATATATATATATATATATATATATATATATATATATATATATATATATATATATATAGGGTGATTCATAAGTGGTGACAAAAAATGAAACCCCATGTTCTTTGAACAGCTTTAGAGAGGGTACGCCCTATAAAATTTTTTCCTATAATGCTTTATTAAAAAGATACAGGGTGTTGAAGTTGAATTTCAAAAAATAATATTTGCCAATTTTTTAAAAAGTAGTCCATATATTTTGCTGAAACTTCGCATGTGTAGGCTGCTGTGTGAGGCGCGTATTCTACCATAACAATTGAATCGGCTAATCCAGCAGTGGCGCGCGTACCCACATGACATTGGTTATCCCTCAAGAAAAAACGGGTAAGCCAATGATATATTTCTTTATTTTTCATTTTTTGAATCTTACTTTCATTCTTGAACAAAATGACTCTCATGATAATTTTCTGTATGACGCTTATTTTACGAGTAAGCAATGAATCAGGTAAGTGTTTTAGAGCACAATTAATGATTTCTAACCAGTCGTTGTTTGGTATAAAATCGCAAAGATACACTTTTATGCCTCCATTGGCCTGAATACACGCACGACATCTTTTTAATATGGAAAATTTAATATCTTGATAATTTTTTGTACGACGATTATCTTTGTTGTATTTTAGTAAGTAGTAGTCTGGTTTACCAAAGTTGTCATTAAGTGTCACTTGACGTTTGGGTTAACAAGTTATTATTTTGAATAGGTGTAAGTGGTAAATTTTATAAAATTGCAAAATTTTCTACTCTTTTACTTCTTATAATGGAGTACACCTCAGAAGAGTATGCAGATATAATTTTTATCTACGGATATGCTGATGGTAATGCTCTAGCTGCTTGTCGGGAATATCAACATAGGTTTCCCACTCGCCGTCAACCTACACCAAGGGTTTTTTTCTCGATCGTTTTCAAGACTTCGGCAGTGCGGTATTGGACAACGTCCTGACGTTAGAGCTAATGGTAGAAGACAACATCAACTTGAAGACGAAGAGAGAGTGGTGGATGCAGTGATGGATCAACCTTCTGCAAGTACTCGGAGGATTGCCACGCAGTTACAATATTCTCAAAGCTTTGTTTGGAGAACTTTACACCGAGAAGCCTTACATCCATATCATCGACAAAATGTTCATTGCCTTCTACCTGGAGATAATGTGCATCGACGAGTCTTTTGTTAATCGATGTTGGAAAGAAACAATCAAAATATCTTATTCCCTAATCTAATCTTCTGGTCTGACGAATCAACATTTTCAAGAAATGGTATTTATAATTCTCATAATGAGCATGTCTGGTCATTGGAAAATTCACATGCAACAAGGACTCGCACATTTCAACATAGATTTGCCATTAATTTATGGTGTGGTATTTTTAACGGCTCACTGTTCATGGAAGTCCTGCCACAACGTTTAAATGGATCTTCGTACTTAGCGCTCCTAGAAAACCGTGTAGAAAACATTCTAGATGACATTCCACTAGCAACAAGATGTATAATGTGGTACCAGCATGACTGCGCACCAGCGCATCATAATCGAAACGTTGTTACATAGCTACATGAACATTATAATGAAATATGGATTGGCAGAACTGGACCAATACAAGATCACCGGACTTAAGCCCACTTGACTTTGGGGTAATTTTAAGCGACTGGTCTACAGTGAACAAATAAATACACCAGAGCAGCTACAACAACTGATAAATAATGCTTTTCGTCATATTCAAGCAACAATGAATCCTCAAGACATTAAATTTTCCATATTAAAAAGATGTCGTGCCTGTATTCAGGCCAATGGAGGCATTTTTGAACATTTATTGTAATAAATAGATTACTATAAACCTGATAAAAGTGTATCATTGCGATTTTCTACCAAACAACGAATGGTTAAAAATCATGAACCGTGTTCTAAAACACTTACCTGATTCATTGCTTACTCGTAAAATAAGCGCCGTAAAGAAAATTATCAAGAGAGTCATTTTGTTAACGAATGAAAAATAAAAAAATATATCATTGGCTTACCCGTTTTTTTCTTGAGGGATAACCAATGACATGTGGTTACGCGCGCCACTGCTGGATTAGCCGATTAACTTGTTATGGTAGAACACGCGCCTTACATAGCAGCCTACACATGCGAAGTTTCAGCAAAATATATGTGCAACTTTTTAAAAAATTGGGAAATTTTATTTTTTGAAATTCAACTTCAACACTCTGTATATTTTTAATGAAGCATTAAAGGAATATTTTTTATAGGACATACCCTCTCTAAAATTGTTCAAAGAACATGGGGTTTCATTTTTGGTCACCACTTATGAATCACCCTGTACATATATATATATATATATATATATATATATATATATATATATATATATATATATATATATATATATATATATATAATTCTTGATATAGCAAGTCCTCAAAATAATTGTTTTGATCGTCGAGCCAAGCTATGATTTCCCATATGGGAACGTTTCTCTGCGTATCAAAGTGTTTCTATGTTATGCGCGCAAGTTTTAGCTCTTCATATGGTTACGAGGAACACAATTCAATTTCTCTCTCATCCCTCGATCCCCTTAATGTTAAAACTTCAAAAGCGCATCTCGCAACCCGTCTCACACCGGCTCTTGCTGAATATGACATAAACTGATCACCCAGCTGAACCATTATTATTCAAATTTAACCCATATTTTTTGCTAAAACCTTAATGCATGAATATGAATTATGTGAAAAGATATATGTATGCACGATAATGGTAACTGCAAAGACTTGATTTATATTGCAGTGATAGCATTATCGGTGGTTCAGAGAATTTAATATTAGTTTACTAAGCTGTAGATTTTGTGTTTAATTGTCCGACCCATCCACTAGCTTTTGCTTAAAAATATTTCATCAATACAGTGTGGAATATATCATTTACTAACGCCAGGAAGTTTTATTTTTGCGTGGCTCTATATTCACGGTGAACTTCAGCTTTTTCGTCCCGTTGACCATAAAATGTAAAGCTTGTTAAACATCTCAATCCCCTTTTAAAAATAAACAATTGGGCATCCATTTTTCTTAACTGTGCATATTGTCATAGCCTCCAAAGATGTTATGTTGTATTTTACATTGCCACAAAGAAATAAATATACGGATAAAAATATGTTGTTAACACTTAGAGTTCCAAGCCCAAACATCTAACTTTAAAGGGAGACCGTTTGCCTATTGTCAAAAGTGTCTGAAATCTACCTTGTATTTTAAGAGATGTAACTTCAGGACTGATGTTAAAACTTGAAAAACAAAGTATAAAAAAATAAATAAACGATATACTTCAAATGAGCGCGAACTAGGACTATATATATATATATATATATATATATATATATATATATATATATATATATATATATATATATATATATACTTTATTTGCTGTAATTTTTGTGGTTTTTTATTGCTTTACGTGAACTGCAGTTTTGAACCGTCCTGGTTTATCATCAGCACGTTACTGACTATGATCGTTCCTGTGTGGTCCATTTCTGAAATTGTAAGTGACGTCTGCGCGTTGAGCTTCTATTGGTCGGTTTACTGTTCCCTTGTTGGTTGTGTTTTCTGACTGTGTCGAGTGTATCTGTTTCCTGTTTTGATTATTGTGTTTTGATAATTTGTCTATTTGTATCGGTATTATTAAGTTTTGTTTAAATATCTGTATTTGAATTTGTTCTGGGATTAATTGTTTCTTATTGTGTGTTTGTTGAGTATAGTATTTTTACCAGATCTCCATTTTTTTTTTGAGGTCTTTAATATGTTTTATTAGTTGTAATTGGTTGATATCTTGTTTTTTGGTGTTTTCTGTTGTGAATGTGTGTAGCTACGTTTGATTTGTAGGTAGGTATGTGGATGTTATATATTGCTTTTACCTGTTCCTTGTATCTTGTTTCTATTGATTTTTTCGTCACACTTATATATTTTTTATTGCATGTGTTACATTGTATTTGATATATTCCGTTTAATTCACGTGGGATGTGTTCTTGTTTTTTATTTATTTTATTTTTTATTTTGTTATTGGTTTTGTAGCTCATTTTTAAGTCATATTGTTTAAGTGTTTATGTTATTTTTTTGATGTGGTGGTTATAAGTGAATGTTGTGTATTTTGTGTTTGTTTCTGGTGTTTTGTTTTCGGTTTTGTTGATTTGTTTGTTTTTGATTTGTTTTACTAGCTTTTCTATTGTTTTCTTGTTGTATACATTTCTTTGTGCTATTTGTATTATGATGTTGTATTCCTTTTCTCGTTCGTCATTATGGAGTGGTACATACGGCATTCTGTTTATTAAGTATACGGCCATTTTGTGTCTTGGTGTAGCGAGTGTTTAGGTATGGTGATGTTTGTTTGTGTAGGTTTTCTGTATATTAGTGAATTTTCGTAGAAAAAAAATCATTAATGGGGAGATCCCGACTTTTGAATTTTGAAAATTTTTTTGCACATGAGCACGAACTAGCACACCTAGAACCCATATCAGGGGTCAGTTTCAATTTCTAGATGTTATATATATATATATATATATATATATATATATATATATATATATATATATATATATATATATATATATATATATATATATATATATATATATATATATATATATGTGTGTGTGTGTGTGTGTGTGTGTGTGTGTATCACACCGATAACTCAAAAAATAATAGGCCGATTTTGATAAAATTTGGCATGTACCTTTCTTTTGTAAATGGCTTGGATAAGTTCGTTAGTCAGAAAAATCGGACGAGATTTTCCGGGAAAATTTTGAGATTTCATTCGAAAAAAAATGTATCCCAAAAAATAAAAAAGCTATGATAACCAAATTTCGTAGTTAGGTTTACTATTTAGATTTATATGTTACAAGAAAAAAAAAGTTATAATAAAATATTTTGTGCCAGATCATTTCTATGAAAATTCACATCCATAACGCACTAGCTGCGTCCAAGCTTTTTTTGTATTTAATGTGGTTTTCTTTTCTAATTAGTGTTAAGTTTATGGTGTTGTTTAATTCTTTTTCTATTGTAAATTTTATGTTGTTGATTTGGTTTATTTTCTATGTTGGTTTTCTGATTGTCATATATTATTAATATATCATCGACGTATCTTATCCATTTAATGTTTGGGTCTGTTTCTTTTATGATGGTGCTGATTTTATCTTCTAACTGTTGTATGTATATTTCTGCCATAAATCTTGATAGTGGACATCCCATTGGTAGTTCGTATTCTTGGATGTAGTATTCTTCGTTGAATTAAAAGTAATTTTGTTTCAATATGATGATTAATATTTCGTTGATTTCATTTTTTTTTTGTTATTTTGCATTTTATTTCCGATTATATTTGTGGTTTCGATAACTGGTATATTGGTGCACATATTTGTTATGTCGAATGAGGCGACTCTTTTGTTTATGTTAATGTTTTCTAATTTATGCACTAGTTGGATGGAGTTTTTTATGTTAAATTTGTTTTCTAGTTGTATTCCTTGTTTTAGTACTAAGTACTTGGTCTAGTTCCTTTGCTATTTTGTATGAAGATGCATCTTTAAAGTTAATGAGTGGTCTTATTGGGCATCCCGTTATGTGTATTTTTAGTATTCCTGTCATTGGTGGTGCTTTAAGGTTGTTATAATAATGTGTTGTTTTATGGTTGAATATTGTTTTGTGTTTTTTTATGATTTTGGAATTTTTTAGTTGGGTTTTCGTTCAGTTTCTTGCATTTGTTTCAAATGAATGTGGTTATTTTTTATATATAGTCCTGTGCTTAAATTGCTATTAGTGCGTCGGTTTTATCTTTTTTGGCTATTGTCATGTTGTTATATGTGACTTTTTTCTTATTTGTATCACAACGACAATTCAAAAAATAAAAGGCCGATTTTGATAAAATGTGGCATCTACCTTCCTTTTGTAAATGGCATGGATAAGTTCGTTAGTCAGGAAAAGCGGACGAGGTTTTCCGGGAAAATTTTGAGTTTTCATTCAAAGAAAAAAATATCTCCAAAAATAAAAAGCTATGATAACCAAATTTAGTCGGTAGGTTTATGATATAAAAGGTAACCTATACACCAAAATTTAGATTTCTCTGTTACAAAAAAAATGGTATAATAAAATATTTTGTGCCAGATCATTTCTAAGACAATTCACTACCATAACGCACTTGCTGCGTTCAGGCTTTTTGATTTACTCGTGTCAATAATTCTGTTTATTTCTGTTGCTAGTTGGTTTTTCAGTGGTTTTAAGTTTGGGCTATCTATTGAGTTTATTGCGTGTTGTGTGTCTACTATTATGTTCTCTATTGTAGATTTTTTTTGTATCTAAAAAGTTGGTTTTTATGTTGTTTTCAATGAATTCTTTTTCTTCTTCTATTATTATTATTATCGATTTTAGCCTAAAGGGCTCTCACACTCTCTCAACGGGGAACATTCACTCATATCAGGTATCTCATATACCGAATAGACTGAGCCCAGATGGAGCTATTTCCACACATTGCGGAGGCAAGGTGTGGGCAGTTGGAAGTATTGCCGCTCTCTGCGGCAGTTGCAAGTACTACCGCTTTCTGCTTTATTATAATTAATTATTATTAATATTATTATCGATCCTAAAGGGCTTCCAAACTCCCTCAAAGGAGACATTCACTCATCCCAGGTATCTCAGATATCAAAGGGACTGAGCTCAGGTCAGCTTAAGATCATCCATATACAGCAGCTGATTTAGCCTCATTTGCCCGCTACCATTGATTTTTATACCAAAGCTATATCTCCTAGAGCTCAAGCGGCTTGATAGTGGCTTTAATGCGAGACAGAAGCACAATAGCCGTAGCCAGTCGCCTTGAAATATACCTCGTCTAATTGGTATCGACACCAATTTATCGACCTGGAAGGTCTAACTGAGATGTTGCCTATGGAGAGGCTTGTGCATCCAAGATTGCGGCTTGTCCTGATCAGTCTGATGGTGACTTTGTATTTCACTTTCTTTTAATTGTAGCGGTGTTGAATCATCTGCCTTGCACATGGCACGGTGAAGTTCAGAAGTAACCGCCCGTTGGTGGAAATATGTACGTAGGTTCAATATCTGCTCGTGTAACTGTTTACCTAATCCAAAGCTCCTCTTCCACCTTGGTGTATAGGTGGGGTTACTCGCTCGGTAGCACTACGGGGGTGATGCTTTTTGGATTTTCGTGTTCGCATCTTCCGTTGTAGATTTTCGATGTCTGTTTTACTCCAGTCCACAATATCAACTGAATAGCTAAGTGCAGAACTTGCATATGTATTAAGAGCTTTAGTCAGGTTTTTGCCGTTAAGATGTGATCGCACGACCTGCTTTACTCTTTTCGTAAACTCATTTCATCGTTCTTCATTACCGAGTGTACTTTCCTATATTGATGTATTCCCAGGTATTTATAACACTCTCCTAGATCCATCGGAGCGATTTGCTGGCCGTTCTGCATTTCATAAATACCTGGTTGTATCTTCTATCTTATTACACATAAGGTGCGACATTTATCAAGCCCAAATTGCATGTCAATATCTCTGGAACACCCTTTCACGATTTTAAGGAGTTGTTCCAGGTGGTTTTTTGTGGAGGCCATCAGCTTAAGATCATCCATATATGGCAGGTCATTTAGCTTTATTTGCTTCCTGCCATTGATTTTTATACTGAAGCCATATTTGGTGAAGTTCAGGTGGTCTGATAGTGGATTCAATGCGAGGCAGAACCACAATGGACTTAGCGAATCGCCATTAGGCACGGGTGCCTTCCAATTATGAAGCTCGTTAATAACACCGAAGATTTCATCTGTGGTAAAAGAACCATGGTGCATATGTTCATAACTCTGACAAGCTCCATGTTCTTCGTGAACCCAGCTGGCGCCAATCTTGCAGGAGGCTGGTGTGGCTAGTTGAGTTTTCGAGAACTCTTCAATTCGTTCCTTATTTGAAAAAGTATCGGTGGCTGTATTCGTTGCTGCATTAAGCTGACGGTAGAAGGTCATTTCAAAGCGTTCAAACACTGTATTTTGGTGCTTCCTATTGTTTATCGCTTAATATCTCCTCAAGCCTTCTGCATATACAGAAAGCTTCTGTTTTAAGGTGTCCAAACATTTTTGTGCAGTGTAGTTAACTGGATCTTGTGTTGAGTATTGACGAACTCGACCTAATTTTTCCTCTACTTGTTTCTGCAATTTTCTTGTCTGCACTCCCCCAATGTATTGCGTCAGTTGTCCAATTTTATTTTTGTAGCGTTTCCACCCTACTTATCAAGTTTTTTTTCCCACGGGGGCACTGTCGCGAGTCTCTGTAATTGGACCTTCGATCAGAAGTCGTAGTGTCTAGAGTTTCAATTGCTGCAGTTGGTGCCTAGTAAATCAGCGCATGCGTATGCTCCAATGTGTTGATCTCTAGAAGGTGCGATGACAAATTATTCTGTTTAAAAGTTACAATATAGTTGCCAGCTTTCTAGAAGATATCTGCCTAGGTAGTGGTGGTCTACTAAGAGGATTTGTTTCTTCATACTCCTCGACTGCGCGTCTTATTTCTGTGGACAATTTGTCGAAGAGTTGCGTGTTTGCTTGCGTGTCCTCGATGCATTATTCTTGCTCACAGTGTACAGGTTGCAGATTACAACCATCAAACAGCATCTCGTCATTTTCCATAACCGATATGTTGGCAATTACACGTTCAACTTCCTGTTTGATGGTGTCCAGTCTTGTTTGTGGAATAAGGTTATTGCTAAGTATGACACGATAGTGATCCGCTACTTTATGTTGGGTCACATTTATGTGTGGGTACATTTTGAAACATTCGTTTTTGCCTATATGAGGTCCTCCGTTGTCCGAGTTTTGTTACTTTGTAGTAAATGCGAATAATTGTTTGATTCATGTCGATATTCTATTTCCTGCGCAGCGTCTTCAGTGGTTAGGTTCCCCTGCTGTTGATTTTGGGCTGTAATTTCATGAATGACAGGGGCTTGCCTCATCAGCAACCCGCCACGGACGCCCCGCATGCTATCATGTACAACGTCGGCTCCAGAAATTCCCTGGCGAACTCGAGGCAGCGGCTTTTTCCAAGGCTTTGGATTTGCTTTATTTCCATGGATGTAGCACTAATTAACCCTGGTGGCCCAGGTACGAATGGAGAAAGGAGTGAGGTAATACATAAACACGTAAAGCTAATGCCTGTGATTGTATTAAAACACAATTTTGATTAAGTTTCTTCCCTAAACGTCCAACTGACAATATTTTATCTACTGTCAGCAAAAAATGTTCAAATCGAGTACCAATTTTGTTTAGGATACTGCCAAGTTGCGAATTGATAATGTATTTTTGTTTTGTTTTTATAATAGGAATTGCAAGTTCGACATATGGTGGTTTTATGTAGGTTAACAAAAAACCAGTATTTCCATTTGAAAATATATCGGTTTCGTCATATTTCAAAATTGAGACATTATATAATGTAAAATTTAGTAACAATTGTATTTATATATGATAAGAAATTAGAAAATATAAGACAGCAAAACACATTTTGTAACAACACGCCTTTCTTCAATGTAATAGAAAGCAAAAATTAATTTTGTTTCCAAAAAAAAAAGGATTTTTTATACGAACTAAAAAAAAACAATAATAATAATTATTCACCATAACGGACGTTTTTTTAACTTTGATATTCTACTTATATATATATATATATATATATATATATATATATATATATATATATATATATATATATATATATATATATATATATATATATATATACATCATGTAAAATTGTAAGTTGAAACTTACTTTGGATGTAAGTTATAAAGATTCCTATCTATGCACATTTGAAAAGATTTTTTTTGGAGGTCTTGAAAATTGCGATCTCTACAATGATTTTTTTCTATAAAAATCCGCTATGAAGTGACTGTAATATTGTGAATATTTTGTTTAAATTATTATGGTGTGAAATCTTCTATGACAAATTGGAAATAATTAACCAAAACTCAATTTTAAAACTGGTTTGTGACAATGGCAAAGCAGTGGTATAAAACTGACAAAATAAAAGCAGAAAATTTCTAATTATGAAGACCTGTTTAGGAAGCGTTTCAAGTGAATACACGATGGGTTCTTTCCTTGAATCGCCGCTCATGTCTTGCCTTACAAGTAAAAATGATCCAATTCATCTAGGAGTGTAATCTCGGACGGGGATATATGGTAGGGCATTATTGTTCATCTGATTGTTCATCTGCCGACTTAAATCCACACCTCTAACCAAGCTGGAGGATGGCGCAGGGAAAAATGTCGCGGCTTACGAGATTTGCAAGCCGAATTAGATTAGAACAGCTGGTGGAGCGCAGGCGGTTGTTCGGGGAATAGAGGGGGCATCTGGAGCTCATAGGTGGAGTGACAATAGGAGTTATTTATTGGCCTTTTACGTGGTTATCTCTTGATACCTGATACATGTGGATTCGGTCCCACCTTCCGCTGACTACATAATGTATTATCATTCTGTCAACGTCGTATAAATATCCTAGAGCTATTTAGGCGAAAGCAGTTTTCTTTTTGTCCAACGAAGTAATTCTAATAAGAGCTTAGTGATGAACATTTTTGTAATTATTGAATTTACAAAAATCGAAAACTCTGGACGCAGCAAGTGTGTTATGGTAGCAAATTTGCATAGAAATAATCTAGCCACTTTTTTTTACAAAAAATACGTATATATATATATATATATATATATATATATATATATATATATATATATATATATATATATATATATATATATATATATATATATATATATATATACATACATACATATATATATATATATATATATATATATATATATATATATATATATATATATATATATATATATATATATATATATATATATATATGTATGTATGTATAAATTGGCACTAACGTCGGAAATGGATCTAGGGATATTAGTTTACGCTAGTGTTTGACACAACATGCTAAAAATTATATTATATAAAGAAAAAATTTCACGTAAAACCTTCTATAAAATATTTTTTTTACCGAAATACCCTAAAAAAGTTTTTGCATAAAAATTCCTTCAAACCGTATTTTCACGAGTTTCAGTAACACAATGTTGCGTTGTGTTTTCAGGCTCATGCAAAGAAATTATTCAAAAGTCCTAAAGTCATGATTTCGTGATAAGTTAATTTTTTCCATGAAAATTCGCTAAAAATTTGTCTTCCACAAAAAAATTTTGACAAGAATATACAAAATAAATCCACGTAAATTCGTCAATACTACTATAAAAATTGGTTAAAAAATTTTACACACAAAACTCGATAAAATACTTTTCACGAAAACTCTCCTAAACATTTTTTTTTGCACGAAAGTTTAGCATTCTTTCCACAAACTTTCTTGAAACAATCTTGCATCAAAACCCCGCTAAATATTTCTTAACCTAGGAATTAAAAACAAATTTTTAGTTGAAAAAAATTAGAAGCAAGTTTTCTTTTAAGGAAATACAAAAAAAAAATGAAAAAAAATTCGCTGTTGCATTAACAGTTTGCACAAGAACATTTAGTAATGCAATCAGTTAAAAATTGTGCAATCTGATCTAAATATACTGACTTTAAAAAAATCCGGACACCCAGTATGTCTTGATCACTTTTAATAAAATTTATTTATAATGCGTGTTTCATTATACTGAAAAAATAGTTACATTTTTAAACCAAAATATAAAAAAAATAACAAAGTTATTTAATGGGCCCGCCGCGGCTTCTTATGCATTCGATACTTTTCAAGGCATTGTTGAAATTAAATGATTTATATATTTTGAGGAGTGTCATCTCAGGCTTCTTAAATTCGGTGACGAAGGCCAACTAGGTTATTTGGTGGCTTGGGTAAATTACCTAAACTTCATTTAAATAATCTAGAACTGGAACAGTAAAGTGTGGTCATGCACCGTCCTGCTGGGACCAGATATGATCGAAGTTGTTACCCACAGCATTCCTTATTGCTGGATCTATTCGATTTCTCAGTATGCCTAAATACTTCTCTCGGTCCAAATTGCCCTCTATTAAAAGGGGACCAACAGTAGTAGTATCAAAAAGCCTGACCAACGATTAACTTTTGAAGGTTTTTGGGCTCTGTGTTGTCGCACCGATCTAGGGTTGGTATGACTCTAAAATCTGCAAAGGTGGCTATTTACTGTACCATTTAGCATCAAAGTGGCTTCGTCGGAGGACACGATCTTATTTGAAAAATGCAGGTCCGTATATTTTGCATAATGATTGAAAACAAAATTATCTGCGATCAAAATCGTGTTCAGATAGTTCTTGCATTAGCATTATTTTCTACAGATGAAATTTGTTTCGCACCAATACTACCAACAGATCCGACACTAACATTATGTTCTAATGCAGTTTTGCGTATATATGACTCTCGATATTCTACGAAACTTTGTATAATATCTAAGATTTTTTTCCTTCGGGGCAGTTTTGATCGCCCATATTTTGGACGATGTCTAATAGCACCTGCTTCTTCAAAACGCTTTACGATTCTCCAAACTGCAGTTTTCGTAATTGGGTTACGATTCAGAAACTTATTATTAAATAACTCAGCTGCTTCTTTATTGGAACTTTTCTAACCGTCGCAACCTCTCATCATATATATTCTAACTCTTCCTTGTTCTCTAAACAGAGTGAAATATCTTAAGATTCTTGGGAAAAGCGAGCGCTCTATTTGTTAGTTTCGCTAGTGACAGTAACAACTATCAGACGATTTTGCTTGATAAATTTAAATCATTGCTATTTCTAATTTATCATTTTCAACCCAGTGTTTTGCATTTTTTTAAATCAAACATCATATATATATATATATATATATATATATATATATATATATATATATATATATATATATATATATATATATATATATATATATATATATAAATATACAGTGTTTAATTTAAAAAAATAATTTGTCTTATTATTCCGGAAAAATGGTACATCCTGTATACTAAAGAGTTGACAGTGCTTATAGCTTTAGTTACTTCCTGAAACTTTTAATTCAGGCTTTTTAGTGAATTTTGTGTTTTCTCTCTCGAAATATATATATATATATATATATATATATATATATATATATATATATATATATATATATATATATATATATATATATATATATATATATATATATATATATATATATATATATATATATATATATATATATATATATATATATATATATATATATATCCGGAAATAACAAAGTAAGGGCAACCAAATTTGATACACGGATTTATATCGTTAGTTTGAAAAACAAAAAGTTACAGGTATTTAAAAAAAAGTGGTTTTCCTCAAAACGTCAAAGTCGCGATTTAAAACGTCAGAATTGGCAACATTTAGGCAAATAACTTGAAGTTAATACGGGATATGGAAAGAAAATGTCTCAAGAAGAATGTTTTACAAACCCTGAAGTCTTAGTTTCAACCGTCATTGTCCTTCATTTTGCTATAATGTTTTCAGAAAATTCATTTCAAATAGACCCTTTCTCTGATGCTTGGCAGTAGTTTCAGCTATAGAGTTTATGGTTTAATGGTATATAATTTTTGTCGAATTTTCCGTAAAAAATCAACAAAGCTCAATATATCCGTTATTATACAAGATACGAAAAAAATTGTATACATTAATTATAGGGTGTCTTGAGCTACATCTTAAAAATTATTTTTACGTGGCCGATAAGTCCTTTTTTTTTAGCCCAACACGCCTTAGTTTTTGCATTTTCCATCGAAATATAATGCATGTTTGTAAGAAAAGAAATTATGGATGCAGCAAGTGCGTTATGGTGGCGAATTTTGATTAAATGCTTCATATTTGAAAAGCTCAAATTGCTATTAACCTATAAGGTTGACCAAGAAACGGTTTTTTTCGGGAACACTTTAGGTTTACTTTCGGGAATTTTTGTACGTTTTCAAACAATAAAGTTATTTTGATCAAACATCCACATTGTTTTTACTCTATAGGTTATACTGGTAACCAAATTTGATGCCTGCTTTCTTAAAAAAAACACACATATTTTCTATTAAAAACATTTTTATGAAAATTCACTACCATAACGCACTTGCTGCGTCCAGACTTTTTTAACTCATCAGGAAGATAAATATTAAGGGGTTATCTTACTTTTTATACAGACTATATAGCAAAAACCTAGAAATAATCAGCTGTGTCTCCGCAAGGCTGGTTTGACCTGAGTTTATTCATAATTAGTCGTTACTCCACTGATTCTTTGGTTAAAAGCTCGTGCCCATCAAAATGGAGTGAGTGTGTGCATGAAGCAAAACATTCCTTTCACTTTATTCAATTAGGTTAAAGTCTGGCTGTGAAATGTCAGTCGGCAACGGCCCGGCGTTCTGGCGATGTCACAGAACTAAACACAGGTATAAATATTGCAAAGGCTGCTAATATAAATGCTCGGCATATATTCGTAGTCTGTGGGTGGCTGAAAACTGTGTTGTTTATTTACAGCCAGAAGTTCATTAATTTGACGTAAATAAACATAAATTTGAAAAGTCACACATTTTTTAACTTCAATAATAAGGAGCACTTAAAGATGACGGAGACTGTATAATATTGTAAGAAACTGAAGGATATCAATTATATAAGTATGTCTTTAGCCGCATTTTTAGTGAATTTTCGTAGAAAAAAAATCACTAATGGAGAGATCCCGACTTTTCAATTTTGAAAAATTTTTGCAAATGAGCGGTAACTAGGACCCCTTGAACCCATATCCGGGGTCAGTTTCAATTTATATATATATATATATATATATATATATATATATATATATATATATATATATATATATATATATATATATATATATATATATATATATCTGTGTGTGTGTGTGTGTGTGTATCACACCGATAACTCAAAAAATAATAAGCCTATTTTGATAAAATTTGGCATGTACCTTCCTTTTGTAAATGGCTTCGATAGGTTCGTTAGGTAGGAAAATCGGACAACGTTTTTGAGTTTTCATTCGAAAAAAAATTTTATCTTCAAAAATAAAAAAGCTTGACAACCAAATTTGGTAGGTAGGTTTACGATATAAAAGGTAAACTATACACCAAAATTTAGATACCTATGTTACAAGAAAAAAAGTTATTATAAAATATTTTGTGCCAGATCATTTCTATGAAAATTCACTACCATAACGCACTTGCTGCGTCCAGGCTTTTAATAGTATAAGGTGAAAAAACTTGTTTGCTATCCTAAAGTGTGCTATTTTTGATCGACAAAATAAGTTTATCTTGTCGATCACAAATAACACCCTTTAGGTTCATTGGTTTATTAGTTAATTGGCCTTTTACATCTTGTAGTGGTACCCATTTTGTCATCAACAACAAATTGTTGGGATGTATAACAGAGATTGCAAAAAATGTATTTTCCACACCGTTATATAGGTTACGTTATATTAACAGTTGAGATACTTTATTATTCGTTGATAAAAATAGACGCATAATGAGTTAACTGGTACGATAAAAATAATAAAAAATTCAAGGCGTAGCAATTGCGTTATGATAGCGAATTCTCATAATGTTTATAACACGATTAGCTTTACTAACTAAAAGTTTAGTTCCCCCGTAAACGAAACTAATTAAATTTCGCCTATCGATATATACCGTTTTTAACACAATTTGCTTTTTTAGTAGATGGCGTAGCACCTAGTATTTTTTTTTCTTTTTCAGGTAAAGTCAGCGCCTCGGTATATACAAAAAGATAGACAGAAAAGGGTTTCTCATAGTACGTGGTTAGATACGTAGGTATAAAGTCTGTAGATGAATATATTAGCAAAACTAAGTAGTTGTAGTTTTGCGGTAAAAAAAAGCTTTAAAAAACTGCATGCATATAGAAAATTTTCTTCAATAGTAGCTCGACCTTTTCTTTCTAGTTTAGCCTACCTTTCGTTACCGTCAAAGAGCGTTTTCCAGCTACCATTCTTATAGTCTCCTACTACATCCTAAAGGAAAAAAAATACCAAGCTTATGCTTGATTAGTTTATATGACACATGTCACACAGCAGATAATTCTTATCATCAGTCGATTGTTACAGATACGACATAGTATACAACAAAATCTCTAGAAATATGTTTATACAAGAAGCCCAACATTTTGAACATTATTTACAGACTTTGAGATATTGAAGTATCATATCATGAGTATCAGTATCATAAGACTGAATTATTTTATTCTTTATAGACTTCACTTGTATTAGATGTTACTGATAAAAAAAATTACTCACTTTACTTTATTCCTACAAAAAATTGGTGCTGCTGAATAGAGAAGTGGATTAGATTTAAAAAATGTAACACACTACCCACCATCCCATTTCACAATTTATAAATACCCCTCAAAGAAGTATAACGATAGGGGTGAGATTTTGATATCAAAAAGTTAGTTTTTGAAAATAAAAATCAATTTGTTTTCGAATTTTCCTTAATATGATGGATTTTATGCTTTACTTTGTAGACACAGTGTATAGAAAAGTAAATAGAATCAGTCTCATCTAATTTGACTATTAGACGGTATCAAATTACTCGTAATTTTCTACGTAAGCAAATTATATAAGCACTTCAACACGATTTATTGGTATGTTCATACCAGACATTGGAATAATGATTTAAAATATTTATTATTATTTTTTAGGATAAACCGCTTTGTTTGGAAATTGTCTACAAGATGGATTATTAGCGGTGTAGCAACCTGCATTTACCGTAACAATGACAACATTTTACTGTTCTCCCATATATTATTTTACAGTTACAGTTAATAAGTAAAGTGGGTCAAATGACAGTATGACGAGTTTGCGTGAATGCAAAATACGTCGAAAACCGCTCTTGTCATCAGAATAATATCTGTAATCTATTTCAGCATTTCCTGAACATGCTGAGGACAGACTAAATTAACCACCATAGTTTACAGCAAATAATCCTCAGTGTTGGAGTATATCTAATCTCTTTTTACTACAAAGGGTTTCCAATATATTTTTCAAAAAGTACATCAAATGGTTTGACGATTCCTTTTTCTTTTAAAATGCATTTTTCACCAGCAAGGATAATATTTGGACCCACCATTACAGTCAAAAAGCGATATCGCCCCTTCGACGCAACCACAACTTTGTCCCCGGCAGCTCTTTTTATTTGATTTTAGCCTCCGCGCTTGTGCCAAATGTTCCAGGAAAATTCTTCTTGGTTTTTTCAACAATTTTTATAAGTTTGTGTCCCTTAAATAATGTTGTCAGAAAGCCATTAAGTTTTAGAATATATTTAATTAATTTTTATTTTCTCACAATTTATTTCACCAAGGATATTCCTTCTTTCACCTCATCTAACACACTTCCATTTAGATCTTTATCGGTGTCATTTCTCTCCATGTCCACTTTTAAAAGCTTGACTTTCACTATTTTCATTCTCTGCTTAGTGAAAATCCAGTTTTCAGTCCGATACACCATAGCACTCTATACATTAACTCGAAGAACCTGTTTTTCATGTTAAACTTGAACTGGTTATTAGTGAAAAGGGCGCTATGCTTATTAGATGTTTGCTCTTCCATCAAAATCCCCCTCTCAGTTATTTTTTACATTTACCATCATTCATATCAATACTCCCAAGGTACGTGAACCATATTTTTTCAAGCTGTTGGCCCTCTAAATCTATGTCCATTTTCGCAGACCTGTCTTTACTTCTCTTGCTTCTTTCTTAAACTTTTTTAAATTCGCCGCATTTCTTAGTTTGTGCACGTTGTATTTCCTTCTTTATTTCGCCCATACTTTGCCAATGTGTTTTTGTACTTTTCTAATACCAGAATTTTGCCACAGACTGTATCTTCTCCAGAATCTATGTGGCTGGACTTAAAAAAATGCTGCATCATTTATTTGTAAAATACAAATTTTCTGGTACCTTATTGTATCTCCTAGTCCTTGTCATGTATAGCGTCTTGTCTGAGGTACTTTAAAAATTGAGTTTGTCATAGTAAGCCCATTTTCCGAGGGAAAATCCATGAGCGTCTCTTCTTATTCATTCACTGCTTCTAATCCAAATTTTCTAGCTACGGCATGACAAGACAGAGACAGTCACTTTGCAATTCAGTTTACCAACATGCGATGGTTGAACGCTAATTTTAATGCTGTCCATCATCATCTCTAAGCAAATAACCCCAACTCCTAGTTCTAACTGAAACACAACAGAGCCTCCCATTGGTGATGTTTGCCTTTCGGCATGAAGTAACGCTTCAGATTAAAGAGAAAAGTCCTTAGAGGGCAGTTCTTATGATGTCATGTGGCTATTGAACTCCACAACTTTTCTATCTTGAGTTTACTGTTCCTCCAAATATATATATATATATAGATGTATATATATATATATATATATATATATATATATATATATATATATATATATATATATATATATGTATATATATATATATACATATACATATATATATATATATATATATATATATATATATATATATATATATATATATATATATATATATATATATATATATATACTTACATAAAGCATCATACACATAACAAGTTTTATTAGAATCAATATTAAAATTACAATTTAAAATAAAATGTTATGAATGATGTTCAGCGGAATGTTTAAAAGTCAGTAAACCATTATCTAATAATTTCAAGCCAAAAATATAAAGAGAGTTAAGCTAGTAATATAAACTTTTCTATCACTTACTGTGATGTTGGTCTGTTGTGGTGTTACTATGTGAACTGAAGACTAGGGAGTGATCCTAAAATCAATTCAAGACTAGAGATTAACACATTTGAAACTCACAAATCGATTTATCTCTCACATATTTGGTGCTATATATTTGTCAATAATACCAACTTTAAGATTATATTAAGTTAAAACTAATATAGTTTCAAGAATAAGGAGTAACCGAAAACGTCCACAGATGTCACCAAAGATACTGCGCTAAATAATTTAAAGACATTTGTTTGCTCATAAACTGATGAAGTAGATACAAGTAAATGAGTGCTACCATAAGAGTAAATCGATAGACAATAAGATATTGATCAATAATAATAACGTCAATTCTCAAGCCGAAAATTTAATGTTCAGTTTAAATATAGATTCAAGTAGTATAAATATATTTTTTGTAATAATACTGTTTTGAATTTTTTGCATAAAGTGTATCATTGACTATATCTGAGTCTATTAGAAAGAATTTAAATTATAACTGATATACAAATTACAAAGAGTTTTAACAGTAATTTAACATAAAAAAATCGATTTTTAAAAATCAAAATTTTCGAAACATTTGTTCATTACATACTTCGAACCAAGTACACGAGATTAGAGAGCGATTATTATTTGTTTTGATGAAAAAGAGGTGAAATTTGTACATTTCCTGAGAGCCTGAGGACGTGGAGAGAAAGTAATCAAAGGCAAGTGTATGGCATAAGACTTGAAACTTTTAATAAGAGCATTTACTCTATGTTTTACTTTCTCTAAACATTATATATATATATATATATATATATATATATATATATATATATATATCTATATATATATATATATATATATATATATATATATATATATATATATATATATATATATATATATATTAATAAACAACAAAACTATTATTACTCTAACAATTCATTGATTGTGGTGCCCTAACTCGGGAAAACTGGTCCATACTACATACAGACTTGGAGACTACCTCTCTGGCTTCACTGTTTGTTTTCGTTTCTGCAAATGAAGGACGTAGCCAGCGCATAAGCTAACTGGAGCAAGTGGCCCTTTTGAATTCTAGATTTTCTACAACGTTTCTGTAACCAGTTTCGCTGCTGGACAGCATCCCTAGGAAAAAACTGAATTTAGACGAAATCATTACAACTACAAATAAAGATGTGATATGTTAAGAGGTTTTGATCAAAAAATTCTTTAAAATAAAAATAAAATGAATGCGTCATCCATTATTTTTGTTTCATTTTTTTCATTTAAAAGATTTTTTTGATCAAAACATCATAATTTTTGTTTGTCTGAGGATGCTGCCAAGCAGCCAAACTAGTTACAGAAGCGTTGAAGAACATCGTAGAACATCTAGAATTTAGAACTTCATTTACAGAAACGAAAACCAATAGTGAAGCCAGAGAAGTAGTCTCCAAGTCAGCATGTAGTAATTCTACTCTATCAGAAAACGAAGTATACAACACAACATGCACTAAAATACCATACACTGCTACATATAATTAATACATCAGACATACATATAAAATATAATACACTACTCTATATTATTTATATACCACTAAAACTACATAAAAGAAATATAATTAATGTAAACAAAATACAACAATTAATATATATATATATATATATATATATATATATATATATATATATATATATATATATATATATATATATATATATATATATATATATATATTATTCAATAACAAAGAAAAATTGGAACAGAAATTGCAGGTACTAACGTTAGCTACAAACTAAAATAATTTTTGCATATACAGGGTGTTGCATAAGTTAAATCCAGCCCAATCTACACTTTTCCTCTTGTTTTGCCGAGTCATCCAATGTAAGTTGTTGTGGTGTAGACAGAGTCCTTTGAAAGTTATGGCCACTTTTCTAAAACATCAGAGGCACATTGACGGTGTCTATCTTCATTTATACGTCAGCATGCAACACTCTATCATGCCAAAACCCGAACAAGTATTCTTCTTTCAACTTCAATCAATACAAAAAGAATTCCTTGAAAACAGTATACAGGGTGAGTAAAAATACTTGAGTCAAGTTTTCTCGGGACATTCAAATACCTCTTATATTATAATCGATTTTAATACATCAATAAATTTTCTTTCAGTATCATGAAGTATTTCCTATACCTAAAACCAATATTTACTGAGATGTTGGGTCTTTTTATACACAGGAACGAATTAGTGTATTATATCGTAACTATGCAAAATAAACAATGTATTGACTTACTTTTCAAACATTAACTTAAACTATCGATTTATTTTCTCGTATTGTTAAAGTGTCGTTAGTGTCAATGACCTTAGTTGTTAAGGCACATAAATTATAAATTAAAAAAATATATAACAAGACGCTAAAATGAATTTCTCTCGACAAGAAATGATTGATATAATTTATGTTAGGAGCAAGTAACAAAAACTGTTTGTTCGCGATAAGAATCTATTATGACAAATATCCCAATAGGAGATAACCACAAAGAAGTACTTCTGAAAGACTGATGCGACGTTTGACGAAACGGGAAACACAGGATACAAGAAGATTGAGAGAACCAAGCTTGTTTTGAACGAAGGGAAAAAGTTGATAGTAAATTTGAAAGTGATAGAAAACCCTCATGTCAGGTTAAGAAAAATAGCAAAGGAAATTGATAACAGTAAGGCCTGTTTTATGAACTTTACGTAAAAACAAACTTCACCCATACCCTATTCAACTAGCCCAAGAACAGTACAAATATGATCATCAAAGGCAACTGTTGTTTTGTCACTAGGCACAGCAACAAATCCAAAGAGATACAAGATTCTTTAACTTTGTGCTGTTCACTGATGAAGCAATATTTCATAAGAACAGACATGTCAACGGACATAATTTTCACTACTATGCTACTGAAAACTCTAACTTTACTCACGCGACTAGTCAAAATAGGTGGCCTCTCAACGTCTGGGGTGGAAATATTTGAAATTGTCGTCATCGGTTCGCATTTCTTTGAAGAACGGCTCACTACACAGCGATATATTCAGTTTTTAAAGAAAACCTTGAACCATTATTAGACCAACTGCCTGTTAGCTTACATGATCATATGTGGTTTATGTATGACGGTGTCCCAGTTTACCATACAGCTAAGATCAATGCTTTTCTTAACCAACATTTTCCATAACGCTGGATTGGGAGAGGAGGGCCGAATGCATGGCCGCCTACGTCACCTGGTCTAACAAAAATGGACTTGTTTTTACGGGGTTATGTAAAGAATTTAGTTTATCATACAAAACCGTCGACAAAAGAAGATATGAGGGCAAGAATCCGCGGTGTATTTGATAATATTAATTTAAGTCTATTACGAGACGCTAACAATTTTTGGAAACTCGCTCAAATTTATGTGCTGAGCAAAATAGTGGTTATTTCCAACACTTAGTTAACTAGTTTTCACTATTTTGTGTAGTTGATATACCATTGTTATCACTATTTTCCGTGATTTGATACATTCTAATTTCAGCTTTAAGTTTTATTTCAATATCACTAAATCGAAGAGTCTTTAATTTATACTTGCTACATTTTTCCATTAATTTTTTTTTCTAGTTATTATTTTTATTTGAGGATTATTTTTTCGCCATTCTTTGGTATATTGGTAACAATACATTCTTTAAGGAACATGTGGCAGTTGAAACAAGCCGACATTTCCAAGTCTTCTGAAATAATAAAACGAGGTCGGAAAGTACTAGATTTTGCGAAGTAGTGACGTAAATCTTAATATTATTTTTCATATTCATCAACAGACGATTAATAATCAAACCGAGAAGAGTCTGGACAGGAAACTGTATACAGGTGTTTCAAAGATAATACACTGGTTCGTTCCAGTGTATAAATGTACCTTTTTTAAAAAAAACATCCAATAACCCAGTAAATACACCAGTTTTAGGTACAGCTTATACTTCACGAAACTGAAATAGCATTTATTTGTTGATGTACGGAAACTGATTATAATATATAGTGCGTTCCATTTGAATTTTTCTAGAAATTTTTACTCACCCTGTATACTGTTTTCAAGGAACTCTTTCTGTAGTGATTGAAGTTGAAAGAACAACACTTTTTCAGATTTTTTTGGCATGATAGAGTGCTGCATGCTGACATATTAATAAAGATACAGACCGTCAAATTTGCCTCTGACCATATAGAAAAATGGCCATAACTTGTGAACGACTCTGCATAGACCCCGACAACTACACACTGTATGAATCGGCAAAACAAGAGGAATTCAACAATGAAACAATATAAAGGCTATACCATTTAAAAAAAGTGAAGTTTGGGCTGTACATAATTTATGCAACACCCTGTATATGCAAAAATAATTTTAGTTTGTAGCTAATGGTAGTATCTGCAACTTTTGTTCCAATTTTTTTTTATTATTGAATAGTAAAGGAGAGATTGGACTCGAACGCACTGTTGGACCACCCTGTATATATATATATATATATATATATATATATATATATATATATATATATATATATATATATATATATATATATATATAATATTGTTGTATTTTGTTTACATTTATTACATTTGTTTCATGTAGTTTTAGTGTATTAATTATCTGTATCAGTGTATAGTACTTTAGTGTACGTTGTGCTGTATTGAATAATAACGAAGATATTGCACTTTTATATATATATATATATATATATATATATATATATATATATATATATATATATATATATATATATATAATGGAGAGTGGCTAGGTTGGAAGACTGCATTTTAGTCTTAAGGTGTTTTAAATATTTCGACTGTAGACATTTTGTAAAAGAGTTTAAAAATAAACAAACGTGTTACACAAGTACCAATGAGGTGAAGATTGTGTTGTAGTGGAAGATGACCATGAGTGCGTAAATTTTCTGAATGTTATCAAAAGTTCAATGTAAATATCAAATATCGAATCAGATCATTCAACAGATGGTAAAGATACTATTATATAAGAATTATGAAGAGTCACATGTCGAAAATGAATTATGATGCCTAGAAGTTAATGCATAAACAGAAGTGTCATGGCGGCCTGATAGAGGCAATTAACTTACGAAACATATAAGTCTAATTGCGCATATTGCTAAGCTAAATGTATCCATGGACTCAGCCTTAGCTAGTATCTAATGTGACAATGATAGAAATGTAAGAGTATTTGAAGAAATATTGTTCACTGCGGCAAGAGCTAATCCTGATATAATAGGTTTAACAGTAACTCATTTAACAGACAAAATTAAATTTCAAAAAATACACATTAGCAATTAAAAAATGTGTGTGTACAGAACTGGCTTCGAACATTCCATTTATTGGCCACAAAACTTTGCAGTTATTTTGCACAATTTTTTGTATTTAGATTGTTGTAGTGGAAGAGGACTACGAGTGCGTAAATTTTTTAAATGCTATCAAAAGTTTGTAAATATCAAATCAGATCATTCAACAGGTAGAACAGATGCTAACTGTTATATAAAAGTTATTAAGTTACCTGTCTAAAATGAATTATAATACCTAGAAGTTAATGTGTGGTATGCGTAAACATAAGTATCATGGCGGCCTGATAGAGGTAATTTATTTACAAATCATATAAGTCTAATTCCGCATATTGCTGAGCTAAATGTATGCAAGGAGTCAGCTGATCCTGATATAATGTGTCTAACAGTAATTCATTTAACAGAGAAAATTAAATGCCAAGAAATAAACATTGGTAACAGCTGAAATATTTTAGTCATTATGATATTTGATTTTACACTTTGTTGACATTTTTTAAGACACTTTTGAGCTAGTGTGGTTTATGCTAAATATATTTACTAATATTACTGTTATTACTATTATTATGGCAAAAAGGTGACGGTAGTGTAATTTAATATATGTACTGATTAGATTTCATTATTGTGTTAGATTTAATTTGATAACTGGGCCATTACCTCTGTCAAAGCTAAAATTAAACGGTTAAATTCAATATACATAATTATTTTAGGTTACTGTGTGTGACTGCATTGGCAGCAAATGCTTATATGTCCTGAATGCAGATAAACCACACATATTATCTCTAATGTATCACCAGCATCGAAAATAATAACACAAACTTGGGCCCTATTAAAGGGTAATATAGCGGCTTTTAGTTTAGCATTAGTTCAGATCATACAAAGTGGGCTGTTACTGCACGTTTGTGGTGTATGTACACTTCAATGGACATATCTGAATGATCTTTTGCTGATAATGTAAGTAAATATATCAATAGATTAACCCATTCAATGGATGATTCATGTTGCTGTGGTGCATATATTAATATGCAGGCTAAAGAGGTCTGTGTTTTGTGACATACGTCAAATACAGGGTTCGTAAATATAATATTGTATGATTTATGAACCGAAATCAAATTCCGCTATAAACATGTCGGAGCAAATTTAATAATGTTATCAGATTTACTGGCACTGGTACAATATTGATAAAATTACAAAATGACTAAATTAATGCATAGACATTACATTTTATAATTAATTATATAGAGTTGCATTATAGCTGCGTGTATGCATGGCTTACAAAATTGTACATGTGTTTGTAAAATATGACAATTTTACAAAAGTAATTTGAAAATTTTAAATTCTTCTAAGATTATTTATTAATTTTATAAAATTACATTTGTGTTTTTTTTAATTTAATTCTAGATACAAAACATCGTGCTGCCAAGCTCTACATTCTACTGCAAATAAGTTTCGTTACTACCTTAGAATAAAACAACAGTTAGTTAATAACATTTTATGCAGACTTGCAGGAATAAGCATAGCAACATAAATGAGTGGCAAAGATAAAATGATATTATGTCCCGATCTATTCGTAAATTTTAATCAGGCTGTGTTTTTCGTATTTAAATGGAGAGCATAGATGCAAGTATGTTGGCTAATGAGAAAAGTATAAAACACCGGTTAAGGAATAAATTAAGAAGTCTGGACGCAGCAAGTGCGTTATGGTAGTAAATTTTCATAAACATGTTTTAATAGCAAATATGTCTTTTCTTTTAAAGAAAGCAGGCAAGAAATTTGGTTACTAGTAAAATATATTTTTCTTTTAAATAAAGCAGTCATGAAATTTGGTTACCAGCATAACCTACATAGTAAAAACAATGTAACATATTTCATCTAAATAACTTTATTGTTTAAAAATGTAAAAAAAATCCGAGAAAAAACTTAAAATGTTCCCGAAAAAAATGGTTTCCTTGTCAACGAACCTTATAAATTAAAAGCAAAAATTGAGCTAACCAAATTTGATGAATTTGATGAAAATTGGTTGCCATAACGCATTTGCTGTGTCTCTAATTTCTTTTTTTACAAGCATGCCTTATATTTCGATGAAAAATGCAAAAATTGAATAATATAAGACGTGTTCAACTAAAAAAAAAAGAGAAAATTTGTATCACCAACGACTTTGCCATGATGTGATTGTAAAAATAATTTACAACAAACAACCAGATATGCTATTCAAATTGAATTAAGCCTAAAAAGTTATCATCTCCTTTTTATTAAATTATTCTTTTATACAAAAACTCGCGAAAAAAATCAGCGGAATAACAAGAATCTGATTATATAACAGTAAAATAAAATGAAAGACTAAAAAAAAATTAACAAAAAATGAAGTCACTGACTAGGATTACATCTCGTTTTATTATCAGACTCTATTTTCGGATGCACACGCTCACACCACTGGATCACGCTCGACGTGACTCATGTATGTACTAGCAGGTATATACGCTAGTATGTAAATTTTCTAACGTCTAACCAAACAATTTTTATTTACAATTAATGTTTTGCTCATTTTAATGAAATGCAGGAAAATAACGGCTTAGACACAGATCTTGTTAGTTATTTCGTGTCGTATTTTACACTCACATTTATATGACTACCATAATTATGAATTTTGACGTTTTAACTTTTCTTTACCAGAGGCTTACCTATAAGTTTTTTGTCTTTCAACTTATAGATTTGGAATTTGGTGCGTATGATATACCAGCGTACCATGTTTGGTTGCCCTTACTTTGTTATTTCCGGAGATATATTTTTTTCCGAAAGAAAACACAACATTTTTCGGGAAAACCTGGGCCTGTTTTCCTGGATAACGGACTTATCCAAGTCACCTGCAAAAGGAAAGTACGTCCAAATTTTGATCTAAATCGGCCGATTATTTTTCAGTTATCGGTGTGATACATACACACACACACACACACACACACACACACACACACACACACACACACACACACACATATATATATATATATATATATATATATATATATATATATATATATATATATATATATATATATATATATATATATATATATATATATATATATATATATATATTAACATATAAAAATGTAAACTGACTCTGGATATGGGTTCTAGGTGATCTAGTTCGCGCTAATTTAAATAAATTTTTTCAAAATTTTAAACTCGGGATCTTTTCATCACTGATTTTTTCAAAGAAAATTCACTAATACGGAAAACGTGTATATTGTAGGAACATTAAGTAAGTCCAGTTTAGAACACTTACTGGTGTACCTGAATGCGCCTAAACAGAGTGGCAATTTAGAAAGTGTTCGGAATGTGTCGTCCATTGCAGGCGAGAGTGTCAACCTAAATTTCAAGATATTAAATGAGAGGTTTGTTTAATGGAGAAGAAAATAATTTACTTACGATAATAAACGTTTAAATTGAGGACGATTTGGTGAGGAAACACAACTAACTTCAGTACCAACAGAGGGTGAAAATGTTTAAAATATAAACATGAAGACCGACATTAATGTTCCATCTGTTAGCAAACATAGTAACGTCTTAGATGCTTTTAATCATGCCGCTAGGTTTACATCTCCTATCGAAGAAGTGAAAATAAGGTTTAATCTGCCATAAGCCTGCTTTCTGAAAATACGTAAGTCTGTAGAAATCCCTCTTGTATATTTTTAGTCATTCCCGGGCTAATTCTGAACATTTCATCTGTAATGAGATTTTGCGGTCCAGATAAATTTTATGGTCTGTTGGCCTATATTCATATATTCAAATAATTCAAGAATGTGAGATCTGGGGATCTCGCAAGGCACTCTATTGGTTCCGCCTGCCAATCCACCTTCTAGAATAATTATGTTCCGGAAAATCTCGATCAGGGGACATAGTGGGTGGTTGCGTCATGATGGTTAAACTATATGGTGTTTTCTGGAAGGTCAGAATCATAGTCGGTTAAAAAAAATGTTGCAACCGCTGGAACAAGATCATTTTGCAAAATTTCTAATTCTCTTTCTCCAGAGACGGTTCCTTTAAAATATACTATTTTTGTATCGATTATTCTAGGATCACACTCTTAATTTCTCCAGGAGCTATGTACCTTTACAGTCCAATATGGATTGATTTGACTCAATTGGCTGCAACTTTGACGATTTTCTGAGACATGGCAACAAAACATGGCCTCATCCGAAAAATGTATTCGTCAACGTCAAACGTCGATTGGGTTTGCAAAAATCCATGATGGTTTAATAAAATTGTAGTCGCCAGTCGGGATCATCATCGTTGAGTTCCTATTGGAGTTGAATTTTGTGGAAATAATATATTTCTAGCTCATGACACGTAGCGCTATTATCTGACTAACTCACAACCAATTGAGACGTTATATGAAGAATATACTTCACTCCCATTTAAAAAGGTTGCGCTTCTTGTCTTCAACAACTTCTCAATGTCCAGGTTTTGGAATATTTTCAGCACTACCAGTTTTTTAAATTTAGACCTAATTTCCCCGACCGTAAATTGTCTAATGCGACGATCTGCATATTCTGCATTAAACAAATTGCATACCTGCTGCTGAGTTATAGTTTTATGCCTGCATCTCACGAGAAATACTTTTTTAATTCTTTGTGTGACTAAATATGCCACATATCAGAAGTAGCCCTTTCCATGCTCGAGTGAAATAAAAAACTGCTCTCTGAATACGGGACTTGTACCAGGGACTACACATTCTGAATTGTAGAGGTTGCTTACCTCGCAAACTGGCCCATTCAGCCTATATATATATATATATATATATATATATATATATATATATATATATATATATATATATATATATATATATATATATATATATATATATATATATATATATATATATATATATATATATATATATATGATTTTTTTATTTATTTATTTATATTTCTAATTGAAAATTATGCCCTACAAATAAGCAAAGTTTGTGCTTGTAATAGAACATAATTTAATTTAACGCCCTCCTCCTAACTTTTTACTGCCAAATTATCTTATTTAATGTCATTTTTCACACTTTATATCCAAGTTTTCCATTCGACCATAATTGTTAAAGCATTTGTTTGACGATCGCTCAAAATTCAACATCGTAGCTAAATAAAGGTAAGTCTCATTTGCTTACGTAATGTAATTATCACATGTTAAAAAACTGTTCCCCATAAAAAAGGATCATTTGTTTGAATTTTCCATTTGTCATTTTGTATGAGAACAGTTAACGTTTTCTTTTGTAAATAAATTTCCACAAAACATTGAACATCTAAACACCCCAACGTGAAAAGTGTATTAATATGGAGCATAAAGCAAGCAAGCTATAAAATAGCCAACAATTTCGAGTTTCGTCACGCATTATTGTTGGTTGAATTGAAATTAAAAGCATCAGAAGGTGAATTCCATAGTGCTTTCAAAAAATAAATTTTGCAATATTTTTTAATGAAAGAAGCTATACCAGCCGGATTTTACACTCTTTTTATTTAAAAACAAATTTAAAGTTTTTCTCTTTGCAGTCAGTAAACCTATAAACGAAAAAACTATATATAACTAGTAGTTAATGTTCAATCGCAGCAAGTACGTTATTGCAGCGCATTTACATCTACATGTTTTCTCCAATTTGAATAGCCTAATTTTCTGTCAACTTAGAAAATTCAATTTTGGTACGTAACAAAACCTTTATAAGGGGAACATGTGTACCAAATTTAATCAAATCATTATTTCAAAATAGAAAATCATTTTTTTACTGTTCGAGATTTGACAAAATTTAAAGAAAATTCGCCACCAAAAGTCAGACTTTCTTATGTTAATAGGGATGGTATCATTGCGAATTATTTGGTGTATATAAAACTTCTTAATCAATGACAAATTGTAAAATATTGGCTTTGTTTAATTAATATTATTTTAAAACATACAGGAGAGCCTCGGTGATTAAGTAGTAAGACAGTGTGGCTCTGAACTGAAGGGTACTGGATTCGACCTCAGCGTTCTCCTTTCACTTTTTCAGTACATACTGTAACATTAACATCAACCGAGGTACTGACACTACATTTACAATCCTAGTATCAGGCCGTAGGTAAATTAATTAAACCTATTTACCCCAAAAATTCTCAACTTACATTGCTGTTAATAAATATAATTTCATATACCACGACTCGCTCTTATAATAACCAAACCACGTCTATAATGCGATCGGGGATGTTCGGATTCTTTCCGGTTGGGATTTATCCGGATACTGTCACGCCGTTTCAAAATAAAGGTGCAAGGAATCTAATTATGTATGTGCATAAAAAGTCTAGTATTTGAATAAATGTAATACTCTTACTTACAGAAGGTTAGAAGAGGGTAGTTTGTAGTTTATTGCGTGACAAATGTCCCTTCGTTTGTTTTATTTGGTGTAGTGAAATTGAGTAGAAGCTCTCTATGCGTCAATTATAGAGTAATCTGCTTACAACACTGCATTATTGATACAGCACTAACACTATCCCTCTACCCATGTGATGAGACTTTGCAGCAGTTTGGATGGATATGTACGTTCGCCTCTACTACTAATCTAATGCGGAATACCGATTTTAATTTAATATTAATGAAATAAATGATTGACTAGGCTTGATCAATGTCGTTTAAAAAGCTTGTAAATGTGTTAACAATTTTTGACTCTTTAAAAGTAACACTATATATAAATAATATTAGCCTCTATGGCAGGAATACATATTACAAAATGTAATTTTTTGTATTTTAGAATTTCAGGGCAGGGTTTGATTGGAATCTTAAATGGATTCCGGGATACTATGTCGTGTCCAAACTCACTTAGTTGCTTGCTAGACATTTCGACAACTACAGCAGTTAGCTTCTTAAGTAGCTTAACTAAAATTGAATAGACATTGACCTGGAGCTCCTTTTATGACACGTACCTAAATAACGCAGAATTCATAGAAAGCGACCTTATAATAACCTTAGCATTGCTTATACACACCACAATATCACTGGTGCCATGCTGCCAGTACCTATATAAATCTCTTTTTCCGAGTTTCTCTTGGTATCGTGTTGATTTTTCAACTTCCCTCGCATGGAAGTTGGTCACTGTTAGATAGATACCACCATCCCGTTCAGAAGCTCTGAGTAGCTTATGCCGGAGAGAGGTTACAAATAAAAGACAATAAACATGCAGTGACAGAAACTGCCACCACCGCTAATTGAACACAGGCACTTTGTGAAGCAGCCGAAGACCCATTCTACTACACCATGTAGGTGTGTGATAGTTTTCGATCTTCACGGCCGGTTTTGATTGAAACACTAAATAACTATGGCTCCCACGCTGTGTTCGCACTTTAGTGCGCTGAAATTGAATACATATCTCTTTTGAAACCAGTAACGGGGCATCCATCATGCACATTCACTCACGTACCGTGCTGTACGGAAACTTGAGGTGAAGTGGGACTGGCATCCACTAAACCCTTCTCCCTGGAGTACCGGACGTCGGACCATACCTCCAATGGAATGATTTCACACATGACATGATTTTGAATGTTTCCATTCTGTTTGCCGCATGGGCACAAGCGGGTCAGATAAGCTTTGATTATATATGATATGACTATTTATGATTATGCCTCAGTGGAAGTTGCTCACACTACGGAGCGAGAGCATTTGAATGAGATGCGGCTTTGGTAAACTAGGTGGTGTATAGTTGAGTTATAAGCTCAAGTATTAAGGGAATTTTTAAACCAAAGTGAATCTCATAATTTCTGACAAACCATGGCGCTCTGGTAACCATATCAGAATTTTATTCTGGACGATTTGAAGGCCGTTGATGTGTGTGTAGGCCACAGTGACCCAAGCGGGAGATGCATAGGTCAAGGCTGACCGGATTATGACTTTTTATATGCGCAGTTTATTGTTCATGGACAATTTTATGTTTCTCTTAAGAGCTGGAAATAAATTCGGAATGAACATCAAAGCTAGCTTCCCGTCGGACATGTCGTAAATGCAGGCGCCATGTTAAGCGCTCGTCGGGGATAACCCCGAGGTATTTGGCGGAGTCTGCCCAGGGAATTATACTGTTGTCTTGGAAAATAGAACTGCTGAGCATTTGTCGGGGTTTATGGTTAGACATGATTTCCTGTACCAGTATTGCAGCTCGTCTACGCAATTGGTAGACGTTGCTTTATTATCATTGGTTATGTGGAGCTGCTGAGGATGGTAGTGTCGTCTGCGGAAAGTGTATATGTCACGTTTTAGGGCCATGTCGGAATACCTGCGACAAATATTTTTTACCGCAGTTGGGAGATAGTAGAACCCTGCGTGAGGCTAGCCGTGACTGAGTAAGGTGTAGATCTTGTTCGCAGGTGTTTCACCTGTAACTTTCTCTATTTCAGTATGACGCGATGAGGGGTATCACAGGCAGCGAGCAGTTAAATGATAGATGTTTGTTGAGGAGGCGCAGGCAGATGCTAAATCCTGCTAAAGGCTTGAGCAATGTCGAGAAATATTGCACTACTTAACTTGGGTGTATATGTGTGTGTTTGTGTTTTTTTTGTTGTTGCTTTAACGTCAGTCCATTTTCGTTACTATGGCCAATTACCGACGCCAGGGAGCAGTTTAACCTCATTATCCTGGAAATTTTGTCAAACCCCTGCCTCTCTGTACGGAGGGTAGGGATCTTAACCGATGGATTTACGCCCCATCTGTAGGACGGAACGTGCAGACATTCAACTTGCTTAAATAACTACTTGACTTATTTTTGTAAATCCCTTGGTGATGTTTTTCGCTGTAGGAAGAATTTGACGTGTGGTGGAATGCTGGTGTCTAAATCCGATTTGGCCGACTGGAATAGTTTTCACAGATCTATGAGCTCAGCCTTTTTTAAATTAATCTCTGGATACTTTTGCCGATGACGAGGAGTTGACTATCTGGTCTGTAGTTTTGTGGGAACAGCGGGTCTTCGCTGGACTTTTAATATTAATATATAATAATAAATATTAATTATTTTGGTTTTATCTGGATAGAAAATGTTAAAATCTTAGCATGGTATTAATCATTGTTGTAACTATAAATACCTCTACTTTACGAGGTAGGTTTTAAGGGCTGCGTTGGGGATTCCATCGTATACCGGAGCTTTTCTACTTTTAGGACTTGATTATTTGGGAAAATTCTTTGTAAGCACTGGGCACGACATAAGTGTCTGGAGTGGCGCGAAGCGCACTCTTGACATTACGGTGCGTTTCTGGGTCGTGATATTGATCAAAGTTCTTGTAATTCGGGCTGAATTGCAACTGCAGATGAACTGCGAATGCACTTGTCTCATGTGCGTCCGTTTTGGATGCCGTTTTGGCCATGAAGTGATGAGATTGAAAGTTTTTCTAAAGGAAGAGCTTTTTCCATTTGCCAGATTGAATTGTCTTGGGCGGACAAAATCTCCAGGCGTTCCCAGTAATGGTTGTCGCGGAGTTTTTTAAAAGCGGATCGCACTTGTTTGATAAGAATGTTTGAATTTTGTTTTCCCGTACGATTTCCGATGCGTTAAGCTAGTCTACGCACATGGTTCTTTTCTTGTATCATTCATCTGATATTGGACGGACAAGGGTTTGAACACATTGATTTGGTAACTTCTTTTATACCCTGTAGATAACTACACTCCACAGGCAGTGACAGTGACCACAGTGTTAGTGCGAGATAGATGACCTAAGTATTGCTGATATATGCGACGATATGTACGGTGCCCTGTTGCTGTGGACAAACTGCTTTCGCGACTTTATTTTCGCAAAATATGGTCACTTATCATTTTAAAATTTCAACGTCGGGTGGATCTGAATCCTAAATAGCTGCCAGGCCGTTGGAACGTGCTCAAACTCACTTAGTGGGTTGCTAAACGTGTTAGCAACCAATCTCTTGGCATTTTCGTTAGCTGGAGTAAAACTGAACAGTAAATTGTCTTGAAAGTATAAAAGTTTCTATCTAAAAATTAAAACTTCGTTTACATTTTAAAATTTTTTACATTGATAAATTAACAGACGTATCTATAGTTGAAATATTATTTCAATGTCTCTTATGTGCTTCTTAATTATCTACCTTGTTTTAACAAACATGGCATGCCGTTGATGTTAAATTATCTATTTGCTAAAGAGTTAGCTACAAATCTTAGTTTTTTCTTAAATATACAAGAAAAAATGCGGACACATTTTTTAACCATCCAGCTACATAACATTTTACAAATGATAAATGCACATCTAGAGTTTTCTTGTCTGACGTGCTTGCTTTCTTTGCTGAAATCGGTTCTGACTGTTGCGGCTTCGCCAGGGTTTCACCAACTGAGGGCAACAAAACTTTTCGAGTCAGAAGTAATCTCAAAGTCACAAACTAATATGATATGATAACATTTCAAATGAAGATACAAGCGTATACTCGAATTCCTTGCATCAATTGTAGCTATTCATCGGATAACCCTTTGGTAAAAAAACTGTTTTTTATGCAAAAATATGAATTAAGATACTCTTACTATTAACTAACTTCACCTTAAGTCTTCCAAATAAATATTCGTAATAGTGTTCAGAAAATTGTTTTTATATTGATTGGCACACATAATCCCAAGTATGATAAACTTAACGTATTTAACGCCGTCGTGTGGGAAATGAATTTTTATATCAAGAACTCGGCAAACTCTTAAATTTTATGCATCTTAGTAAATTTTCGTAGAAAACATTCACTAAGGGGAAGATCCCGACTATTGAATTTTGAAAAAATTTCAAATTTCTTTAAAAGTGCGCGAACTAGGCCACCTAGAACACATATCTGGGGTCAGTGTCAATTTTATCTATATATCTATCTATCTATCTATATATATATATATATATATATATATATATATATATATATATATATATATCACACCGATAGCTAAAAAAATAATAGGCTGATTTTGATCAAGTTTGGCAGATACCTTCCATTTGTAAGTGGCTTGCATACGTTCGTTAGTCAGGAAAATGGGACTAGGTATTGTGAGAACATTTTGGGTTTTCTCTTGAAAAAAATTCATATCTCCGAAAATTATAAGGCTATGGTAACAAAATTTGGTGCGTTGGTTTACGATATAAAAGATAAACTGTATACCAGAATTTAGTTTTCTATGTTACAAAAAATGTTATAAGCATTTAGTAAAGAAATGCTTGCTGCCAGATGATTTCTATGGAACTTCACTGCCATATTGCACTTGCTGCGTCCAAACTTTTAGTTTTGTGTCCAGTTGCCGCCCTTTGCCGCGCGGTGTCTTTATTTAATTTGACATAAATTTTATGGTGAAGAACAGGAGTGTGCTGTATCCAATGTAATGCAAATAGTGTTTCTAATTTATCTAGTTAGTTTGAACTAATTAAATTTTGGTCGTAAACCAACTTTTCATTTGCTCAATTAGATTCGATCAACATTACGGTTCCAATTTTATTAAAGTAAACCGATTTCTATGGAAACTTGGCCACATAACTCACTTGTTCCGTCAAGACATTTAGTTAGCTGGAGCAACACTTTTTGTGCCAAAAATATTTTACTGACGTGATACACAATGTCCGAAATCCTGGAGAGGGATATAATACATTTGTGGTTAATTTTAATACTATTTGGTGAATATCTACATATTAGCATTTACAACCTCTTCCACTTGCAATTCCGTGGTTCTCACATATATCTGTAAATAAATCCCCACACTTAAAATTTGTAGGCTAAGGTTTGCCATGCCTCGATTCCTCGTTACCTTTTTAAAATTAATTCAATTAGGGACCCAAATTAAGATTGCGGTATCTTAGGGGATGCTGAGCATATGATTTAAAACTGTCAATAGAAAACAAACATAACTTGTTCTTTTACTAATCAGATTACCCAGCTAAACTGTGTCTATTTAACTTACCGCAACTTCTGTGTACTAAAAATGCTAAAATCTACACCCTAATAGGAAAACATACTACTAATTTAAAAATTATCCTATAAATTTGTCTAAATTTGCTCTACCATAAAAATGTAAGCCTATGTATAATGGTTCTACTGTCTGTCCTATTCTAATCTAACCCTTTACCACGGGTCTTGTTTGTTTGTGTATTTTAAAGCTGCCTAGAAAGGCACCTAAGGCATGAAACGTGTCTCCATCATCCCGTATTATTATAAAGGATTATGTATATATTAGTATTATTATCAAAAAATATTAAAAAGGTCTGGAAGCAGCAAGTGCGTCATGGAAGTAAATTTTCATAAAAATATTTTTAATAGCAAATATGACTCTCTAATGCAAGCAGGTATAAATGTGGTTACCGGTATAGCCTATATACTAGAAACAATGTACCATATTTTATAAAAATTACGTATTGTTTGAAAATGTACAAAAGTTTTCCGAAAATAAACTTAAACGGTTTCCGAGAAAACTGGTTTCCTAGCCAACAAACCTTAGGTTAATAGCAAATTGAGTTATTGAAATTTGAAAGATTTAACGAAAATTCGCTACCAAAACGCACTTACTGCCTCGCGATTGTTTTCTGACAAACATGCATCAAAGTTCGATAAAAAATACAAAAATGCAATAACATAAGCATGTCCAAAAAAACAATTGTATGGATCACCAACGACTTATGCGACTTATCCTGTGATTGTCAAAATATTTTACAAGATGCAGCTTAAGGCACCCTATAATTAACGTATACAATTTTTTCTCGTATCTTGTATAATATAAATTATATTGAGCTTTACCGTACAAATGCGTCACCTTGTATATATGCAAACAGATAAAAACTGAAAGTAGACTCGGATATGGGTTCTAGGGGGCCTAGTTTGCGCTCATTTGAAGAAATCTTTTTAAAATTCAAAGGTCACGGTCTCATCATTAACGAATTTTTCTACGAAAGCTAGCTACAAATTCTACACCGTTAAACCATAAATTTAACTAACCCTATAGCGGCAGCATCAACTTAACTAAACCTACAGCCTAAGCATCAGAGAAAGGGTCTACGTGGAACGAATTCTCTGTAAACACTTTAGTAAAATGAAGGACAACGACGGTTGAAGCTGATAACTTTTTGGTCAAGTTACAGACCGAAATTTGAGTGAGTATATCACTATTTATAATACAAATCCGCATCACAAATTTGGTTGCTCTTGCTTTGTTATCTCCAAAGATATAATTTTTTTCGAAAGAAAACACGAAATTCTCCGGGAGAACCCGGGCCGATTTGCTGGCTAACGAACTTATCCAAGCTATTTACCAAATTTTATCAAAATCGGCCCATTATCTTTTGAGTTATATATATATATATATATATATATATATATATATATATATATATATATATATATATATATATATATATATATATATATATATATAAACATATAAAAATTGAAACGGACCCTATATATGGGTTCGCGCTCATTTGAAGAAATTTTTTTTCAAAATTCAAAAGTCAGGATCTCCTCATTAGAGAATTTTTTAGCAAAATTAACTAAAAATAGATAAGGAAAACCAAATTGATGTACAATACAAGAAACAACGGGTTTATGCTAGAAAAAAATAACACAAAAAAAGAATTGAAAAGAGAAAGGTTAAAAAAATCTACAGTTTTGTGAAACCTATCGATCTGATCAAGTGAATTAAAAACTAATAACAGATTAATAAACAGTAATACTGCTGATGTAAGGTGTGGGAAAAACAGCGCGAGTGGTACACTGCCGTAGCCACTTTACTGAGAAAATAGCGCTGCAAATTGAATCATAACTCCAAATAGCTGTGATAATCTACTCTCCTCATAAAGACATTCCCATGAAATGAATTTAGGGTCCATGACTTGACCACAAAGAAATTATTCGTATTTCTCTGCCCATAAGCTTCTGAAACGTTACACTGTTCGAGTTTTAACGAATAAATATCAATATTCGCCAAATCACCCCTCATTTATCCCCTACCCCCTAAAGCGATCTTACCAAAAAACAATTCGAAGCGTTCCTTTGTCCGATGCTAACTGGATACCAAATGTGAAGTTGATATCTCAATTCGTGCTAAAGTTATTGCGCCTACTAACAGACAGACGTACAGGCCGACAGACACACCGACCGACAAACCGACACACAAAAATAATTTTCGTTCCAGACTCAAGTTTTCCATATGTTTTGAGATTTTTACACCGTTTTAGCAAAAACTTTTATTTCATATTTGTCACTGATATTCTACTCTCACACATTTATCCCCCAATTTAATGTCAGCGCAGAATATCAGATATTTGATAAAATTGAAAGTTTTTTTAATAAACCATCTCTAAAATGTTATATTACGCGAGTCTTTTTTAATTTTCAGCAAATTACCCCCCATTCACTCAGTGCCCCTCTGGCGGACCCAAAAACAAACCTTTTTAAACATATTGGCTCTCATCATAGGTTTAATAGCGGTGACAGAAAGACAAAATACTCTTGGCTCTTGGCTTGCAACACTTTTAGGTACAAAGTACAAAAGGTATTAGAAAGTACCTAGTCTACAATAGAAAACGTAATCATTTATTAGATAAATAAAATGATAAATAAATACCACCTTTATTAACTAAATTATAGTTCTTATTACAACCCCTCAACCACCGTCTGGAAAGGGCGAAGTCTAGCAGAGCTATTCAGACTTAACTCCCACCGTCAGTGGAAACATGGCACATTATACGCAACTGTGAATCTTCAGCAAAGAGAAGCAATAGATAGAAGTTAATCTCCAGAAAAATCTAAATAAAAAAATGCCTAAATTTCTGAGGAGTCGCAGCTAAAGGCTAACACCTAAACTAATAATGGAACCACCCAAAACACCCTAGCATCGGTCCTCACCACATGGAAACCAAACTCTACCTATTGATTGTAGAAGCAATTTTAATTTATACTTAAATTTGTTAATATTGAACATTTTAAATCCTTGAGGTAGTCGATTATACAAATATATTGATACATATAGCTACGTGTAAACATGGCTGTCCAATGATGCGGTAAAGCAAAGTTTTCGCTAAAACTAGTTGATTTAGAGTCAACGGGTTTATCAGGTGTAAACTTCTGCCTGAGAGATGAATGTGCTGTAGAGTCGTTCAAAATTTTATGTGTAAAATCTTCCAAATGTAGCAGTTTTCCAGAGTTAATATTAAGACATCTGTCCTCTTGTATTTTATATGTAATTGGATCATGCTTTCTGACCCCATATATTAAACGGCAGCAGCTTTCTTGTACTTTCTGCACTCTATCCTCATTAAATTGGGTTAGACAAGAACCATAAATAAAATCACAAAAGTTGTGACAAGACTCGCATAACAACTTCCCTGCTTTCTGGTTTAGTAAGAATCTGTTACAATATAGAGGCCTCAGGCTAGAATATGATATCCCAAGTATGAGCTTTAGATGATCCTCAAACCTTAAGTCACTATCAAGATTCCTAGCCTTGTTCGTGCAAGGGATTAGAACATTGTAAATATGAATTTTTAAATTTTGGATAACAACTGCTTTGTTTCTTTCTTGCAACACACATGACTTGAAGTTTTCTCGGATTTAATATCAAATTATGTTTCAAGGACTGATCTCGAACCACTACTAGATCTTTATTAATATATTGAAAAGCTTGTAAGAAGTCTTCTTTAGCAAGTGATAAGATACCTGAGTATCGTCCGCGCAGGCCTGCATTTTGCACCGATTCACTGAACTTAATAATTAAGAAATGTATATTATAAAAAGTAAATGCCCCAAAATGGATCCCTGAGGTATTCCAGAGAGGACATCTGTAGAGGTGGAAAAAACTGTTATTAACCACAATTTTTCTATCAGCCAAATATGATTCGACCAACAACCCTAATGACCCATCAAAAATATAATATCCATGCTTGGCACAGAGTAATTGGTGATTTATGGTATCAAAGGCCTTAGAGTAGTCAAGTAAAACGGCCCCAGTAATCAGTTCAGCATGATTAGCCTCCATAATCCCACTAGTGACATTATCCAGAGCAGTGCTCACACCATATATCCTTCTGAATTCATATTGTACATCGGGAAGCAAATTTGCATAACTCAAAGTGCCAATTATTTGGTTATAAATAATTTTTTCAAAAATTTTAGACAAACTTCCCACAATACTAATGATTCTGAGGTCTGAGAATTCTTTAGAGTCATTTTGCTTAGGCAGTGGTATTCCGTTAGAAATCATCCACAATAGAGGAAAGTACTTTCTTTCTATACAATAGTTTATAATATGAAAAATAAGTCTGTGTATGTGCACATGAAGAAATAATGTGCATTTTCTATCCTGCACCTAGTGGTAAGTAATGGACGTATAAATCCTGTGAGTGTGTATACATGAGTGCTCGCGTATGTGTGTGAGGGGATATCTATGTAAGTTTTAATTTTAATATATATTTTTAGTAAACAGCAAGTGTATAGCGAGATAAAAGGAAAAAGTTAAAGAGCTTGTTAGATTAACATTCTTAAGACAGTTTTTGCGATTGTGAAAAGCAAGGTCAGATGCAATCTTGTTCATTTTGAAGATTGACAATGACTGAATGAGCCAGTTCTCAAAGTCAAAAACTTAATAAAAAAAGTCTATCTATAAAAGGACTGCAATACGTAAGCATAGAACAAGAAATGTTATGAGCCCCAGTAGCGTCAGTTTTGTACTGTTAAGTATCCTGTAAGCTTCTTCTTCACTAGTAAGTGTAAACACAAAGGAGTTTGCTTCACAAATATTATTCTGACTATAAAAGTTCTCGCAACTATTGTTTACATTTTGAAAAAAAGGAGCGAAGTAAACAGCTATTTTTTGTGGGTCAGAAACGTGAGATGGCAGTTGCTTAGAAGAAGAGCCAGGAAGATAATTATCTCTAAAACCTACATACTTAGAAGAGCTATTTTTATTCCTTAAATAATTATTTACCTTTGTCTTCCAATCACTCCTCAGCAGCACAAATTTCTTCGTTGTTTGTCAAAAATCGTTCACTTTTAAAATGTTTTTTAAACTTTGGTGGTGAGTTGCATGGTGCTTCTCCCAGAGAACAGAACGGGTGGTTAACCAATTCAAAACCTATTTTATATAGTGTGTGCAGTGCAAACAATGACTTGTGATCAGAGGCGTTGTCTTGCGAAATAAGCAAACCCCTTGGACAATTTATGCGGCATTTTCCCAAAATCGTCTCGAACAAATTATATAGCAACCCATTATACTATGCTATGATAGTCTTGTCTTGCTTCAAAATATACAGTATATATCTCCCTATGTATACCAGAAAACCATAGACAAAGCCTTACAAACCAATCTTTAGACACGAAAGTGTTGAGTTTTGGAGAACTGTAATATTTCTACTCTTTCAATTACTCTTTTTTTATCATAGTGGCTAACCCATGTTTCGTCCATGATAACAAGGTGACCCAAAAAACTTGAGTTACCTTTTTTAAACAATATCACATTTCCTTTGACATTGTCAAACGAGCATTCAAATATTTCGCAATCAGTCTAGCTGAAAGCTTTAAGTGATTTTTTGTACAATTCACTAAGGAGCAGACATCTAATTTTGAATTTTGACAGAACCGGAGCGCGAACTAGCCCCCTAGAAGGCATGCCGGTGTTCCGTTTAGTTTTTTTATGTTATATATATATATATATATATATATATATATATATATATATATATATATATATATATATATATATATATATATATATGTATATACAGTGTGGAACAGCCAAATGGAATAAATTCGATAACGGATAAATGAGGGCGTGTTGGGAAAAACGCTTGGACACGTCGATTTGTATTTTTAACTGCGCATCTTTTTCAAGAAAAAAAAATTATATAGGGTGCGTCATGTGACAGTGGCCAATACCAACTTTCTTATTTTAAATACAAGCCCCTGTATATTATTAATTTTTTGGATTCTTCAGAAAATTCTAGACATAATTCATGTACAATGTCCTATACCTATCTTCAACTGTTTCGGAAATATTAAGTATTTTCAGATTTATTACAAAAATTAACATTAAAAATAGAAAATTATTTTATTTCACAAATTCTAATAAGAAATACTGATTATTTCTTAATAATTTAAAAAAACAAAAAAAAATTAATGTCAATGTAGTAAATGTTCAAAATGCTCGCCACGAACATCTTGGCAACATGCTAATCTGGTATAGAAATGTCTTCTAACATTACTCAACATCTCAGGCGTGACTGATCTAATCGCAAGCGTGATTCGTCTTTTTAAGTCATCTAAGTTGAGGGGCTTAGTTTTGTATACAATACTTTTGACATATCCCCACAAAAAGTAGTCTAATAGCGACAGATCAGGAGATCGTGCTGGCCATTCTATCGATCCGCGCCTCCCTATCCACCGATTTGGAAAAATTTGGTTCAGGTACTGCTGGACATTGATTTGGTAATGGGGCGGTGCTCCATCTTGCTGAAACCATATTTTATTGGCAGGAACTTGTGGGTTTGCTGGATCTGGATATAAGTTTGTCAAAGTTGGCACGACATTATTTTGGAGCAGTTCTAAATATTTATCCCCATTCAAGTTGCCATCAATGAAAAAGGGACCTACGATATGATTTCCAACAATTCCTGCCCAAACATTAACTTTTTCAGGATATTGCGTATGTTCCTCTCTCATCCAATGAGGATTCTCATTAGACAAATAGCGGCAATTTTGACGATTAACATGACCGTGAAGTGTAAATGTGCTCTCATCAGAAAACAAAACATCTTCTAATTGGATCACATTGTTATCTAACATTGCCATCATTTGTTCACAAAAATACGTTCTCCTATCGAAATCGTCCTCCATGAGCTCCTGAGTTGGTATCATTTTATAGGGATGCATTTTACTTTCCTTTAATGTTCGAAAAATTGCTGTGTGGCTAACGTTGAATAGTTGGGCTGCTTGTCGACCAGAAGTATGTGGGTTTTCTTGAAACTCAAGCGTAATATCCAATTTCGTATCATCACTTACTGCATTGGCAGCTACTTTTTTTATCTGTCTCACATGACCAAGCTCGCGAAACTGCTTTTCTATTTTGCTAATTGTTCCTTGGGATACAGGCGGCAAATTTGGAAATTTTTCGTGAAATAAGCGAGACACTTCCATCTGTGTCCGTGTGTTATCTCCATAACCAATCATTTGTAGAATGGTTATTTTGTGCATTTCTGTTAAATGAACCATTTTTCTGATATTATTACGTACAGTTAACGAAATTCAAACGACAATAGCACTGACACTAAAATGCAGGCAGACAACAAGTTGCTAAGGCTACGAGTTTTATACGAACAGAAAGAAAACTGTTTTTGTTTTTGTTTCATTTCATATCAGTAAAAAGAAACGCAGGAATGGTTTTTGTTTACTTTCTCATTATCAAGAGCTGAATGGGAAATAAGTATTGAATGCAATGTAGCGAATTTGTGAAATAAAATAATTTTCTATTTTTAATGTTAATTTTTGTAATAAATCTGAAAATACTTAATATTTCCGAAACAGTTGAAGATAGGTATAGGACATTGTACATGAATTATGTCTAGAATTTTCTGAAGAATCCAAAAAATTAATAATATACAGGGGCTTGTATTTAAAATAAGAAAGTTGGTATTGGCCACTGTCACATGACGCACCCTATATAATTTTTTTTTCTTGAAAAAGATGCGCAGTTAAAAATACAAATCGACGTGTCCAAGCGTTTTTCCCAACACGCCCTCATTTATCCGTTATCGAATTTATTCCATTTGGCTGTTCCACACTGTATGTATGCATGTATAAAGTTTACTTGGGAAAATGTCGACACCCTGGTTGAGTTAGAGTGTTGACCTTAGATATATAAAACCCAATGCAAGCCAATTAAAATAATGCCGCTTAAAAGTAGACATTTTTTGGAACATTAAAAGAAGCATATACATCAATGTATCTTCTTCTAACAACAGCTAACTCTTAATTTTGCTTGTAGAATTACTTAGTTAATATAGGAAGTATATTTGATATAACGGTCTACACAAGTTCTTCAATATCAGCTGATAATAAAGAGAAACATTGGGGAAGCTACTGATATTAAACTTTTACAAAGATGTTTTAGTGCGTGATTCAACACAAATTCACCAACGCAGAGAGAACACATCCTGGGAGAAATCCTCTGCATAATTTAGGGAATTAGGCACACAGTGCGCTGCGGCAGGCAAAAGAATATACTTACACAAGACCTAGATGGAAAACTTAATAAACTTATTTTGGAGCAAAGTGAAAAAAAATAGTTGACTGTGAGTTAAAATGCAAGGTTACTAATTCCTAATAGTCATCTCCATTTGTGCTTTTCTGGTTAAGTAGAGTACCAATCCTAGACCTTCTCAACATACGAAATTTTTTACACTGTTGTGATGTATCATATCGTTTTCTCAATAAATGCATTTTATCGATAATATTGTTGCTTTAAAAATTAGAGCAAAATGTAAGCAACATTAAAACGTTACGTAGACATACAGAACCCCCATTTGATTATAATAAAAACTCGGGACGCAGCAAGTGCGTTATGGTAGTGAATTTTTATTAAATGCTTCAAATTTAAATAACTCAATTTTCTATAAACTGAGAGAGTTTAATTTTATTTTGTATTAAGGCCTTTTCTAAGGCAAGATATCCACAAAATTTCATTAAAACAAGTTTGTAATTTTCGGAGAAAAAAATTTTTTTCGAAAGAAAATTTAAAATTTGAATAACTCAATTTTATATAAACCTAGAAAGTTGAATTTTGGTACGTAGTAAGATCTCTCCTGGTGCAACATATATAGTGAATTTCATCTTTGTTACTTTCGGAGAAAAAAAATTTTTTGAAAGAAAACTCAAAATTTTTCCGGGAAACCCCGTCCGATTTTTCTGGATAACAAACTCATCCAAGCCATTAATAAAAGAAACCCACTTGCCAAGTTTCATCAAAATCGGTTAATTATTTTTTGAGTTATGAGATGGATACAACTTTAATAAGATATTATGCTGTGACAATACCTCTCTTAAGCAGTGGCGATTTCTCCTAGTGAGCTAGGTGCCCTAAAATATAATCAAAATGTGCACAGTTATATACGTTTTATTTCTTTTTCCCTTAGTCTTAATACACTACATATTTTATGACAATCGATTTAATTTACTTATTTGATTTCATAAATAGTCGGTTAATAGTGAGTTGGAATGAAGTAGATACCACGTTTCTAACATATTCAGAGAATATGAGTAGATCAATAGCAACTGGGAATGAATTCGGTTAATCCCCGACCCACGTGTTTAAAATACCTAGTGAGGAAAATACCATTGCTTTTAACACTGCAGTGAGCTATTAAATTTGATTAACTCACTTTTCTATAATCTTAGAAAGCTTAGTTTTGGTAGGTAGTAAGGTATTTCCTAGGACAAGATATCCACCAAATTTCATTAAAATAACTTTGTAATTTTTGGAGAAAAAAAATTGTTTCAAAAGAAAATTAAAATTTTGAATAACTCAATTTTCTATAAACTGAGAAAGTTGAGTTTTGGTACTTAGTAAGCCCTCTCCCAAGGCAACATATATAGAAAATTTCATTAAAACAGCTTAGTTATTTTCGGGAAAAATTTTTTATATATATATATATATATATATATATATATATATATATAAACATATAAAAATTAAAACTGACCCCGGATATGGGTTCTAGGGGTCCTAAATCGCGGTCATTTGAAAAAAAAATTTCAAAGGCTCACCATCGATACCTCTCTATGAGTGAACTTTTTTAAATAAAAATTCACTAAAAATAAAGTATCCTGGTAGCAGCACAATGAATTAAACTCTCTCACAGCAATGGCGTCACTTGTAACATACGAAATGTCATTTTGAATTGCTAACAATAACTGTTGTTAAGTTGAATAACTTCAAGTTTATAAAAGCTCTGTGAACTCTTTTGCCGGCCGCAGCGCACTGTGTGCCTAATTCCCTAAATTATGCAGAGGATTTCTCCCAGGATGTGTTCTCTCTGCGTTGGTGATTTTGTGTTGAATCACGCACTAAAACATCTTTGTAAAAGTTTAATATCAGTAGCTTCCCCAATGTTTCTCTTTATTATCAGCTGATATTGAAGAACTTGTGTAGACCGTTATATCAAATATACTTCCTATATTAACTAAGTAATTCTACAAGCAAAATTAAGAGTTAGCTGTTGTTAGAAGAAGATACATTGATGTATATGCTTCTTTTAATGTTCCAAAAAATGTCTACTTTTAAGCGGCATTATTTTAATTGGCTTGCATTGGGTTTTATATATCTAAGGTCAACACACTAACTCAACCAGGGTGTCGACATTTTCCCAAGTAAACTTTATACATGCATACATATACATATATACATATATATATATATATATATATATATATATATATATATATATATATATATATATATATATATATATATATATATATATATACATATATACATATATATATATATATATATATATATATATATATATATATATATATATATATATATGTATATATGTGTAAGTATATTCTCAATTCTATTTAGAAACCTTAAAATTTTATAATGCTATTTAGAATTAAAGCCAACATTAGAACCATATTGTTTCACAGATTTTTACCTTTGTTTTAAAAATAACTAAGGCTAGAGTGGCAAAAGCAATTGCTTAAATATATTGACAATACCACAAACGAATATACACTTATAATCCTACTCTACCCAACAGAATTTCTTACATACAAGAACATCATGTTTTAGTAAATGTTCGTAGAAAAAAATCACTAATGGGGAGATCCCGACTTTTGAATTCTGAAAAATTTTTTGCAAATGAGCGCGAACTAGGACCCCTAGAACCCATATCCGGGGTCAGTTTTAATATATATATATATATATATATATATATATATATATATATATATATATATATATATATATATATATATATGTATGTATGTATCACACCGATAACTCAAAAGATAATAGGCCGATTTCGATAAAATTTGGCACGTACCTTTCCTTTGTAAATGGCTTGGATAAGTTCGTTAGTCAGGAAAATCGGGCCAGGTTTTCCGGGAAAATTTTGGGTTTACATTCGAAAAAAAATTTATCTCAAAAAATAAAAAATCTATGATAACTAAATTTGGTAGGTAGGTTAACGATATAAAAAGTAAACTACAAACCAAAATTTAGATTTCTATGTTACAAGAAAAAAAATATATAATAAAATATTTTGTGCCAGATCATTTCTATGAAAATTCACTACCATAACGCACTTGCTGCGTCCAGGCTTTTTAAGATTATACAGTACAACGACTACAAGGTTGAAATTAAATCAAAGGTGTTCCATATCCCATTTGCATAGGATTGGCATCACAAATTTATTAAATTGCACTTGTGATAACGCTTATGTCGCAGATTTGAACCACATAATGATAATGCAGTCACTATAAAACTTCCCGTGGGAAATTTTGGTTAACCATTTCTGATCTTAAAATATAACTCCCAACAAATTTACCAACATTATTGAGAACAGATAATTTTAGGATTTTTAACACCATCGTAGCATTCATCCGGCAGGCTCACATCACGATTTAAAATAAATTTCATATCTCGAACCTCATAATTTTTAGATAATAATGTGTAGATTTAATACATTTTAGAACGTGGAAATTTTTTTCATCTCTGCTTAATGCATTTGTAGAGACTTTGGTTTAGATAAATTATTAAGGCACCTACTGTTTTTGCTAATGTTTTGACCTAACCTATTTAGTTCTCCAGTCTTTGTTTGTGTAACTTAAATGCCATGATGAACACCTTGGCGAGAAGCGACTATTGCTAATTTCATTCAATTCGAAAAAGTGAGGCTTCATGAGAATAACACTACAGTATGTAAAGCCATGTAATTGTATATAAATTTAAAAAAAAACACTTAGAAATATAGGATATTGTTGCTGTCCAGGAGTATATTTCGAAAAATTTCACCTGATTTGGATTAGAATTGTAGCCAAACCGGTTAAGCCCGCCCATTTTTAACTTTTTGTCGGTTTAGTATAGATTTCTGTGGCCAATGAACGTACATTTCCAAGCCAACCTAACAAACACACCACATGCACACGCACACACACACGCACATACACACGCACCACATTGTCGGTTTTTCTTACTACTTAATTTTAAAAACTTGCGGCATATTGATATCTAATTAGCTTAAAAGTTTCCACTGAGCAAAAATCAATTTAGTTGCTCTGGGAACAACTATAATGTATTATAGACTAGCTGTCAATGTTTAACAGACAAAAGATTCATAATGACGAACCCGTAAACTTTTGAAAGAAACGTCATGTCCGATAAGAAGCTAGACTTTAATAAAATAGTGCTGCAAACTGAATCATAACTTCCACATACCTGTGATAATCTACTTTTCTAGAACCTCGGTGGTTCAGGGGTAAAAACGTGTGTCTCTGAACCGAAGGGTACTGGGTTCGATCCCAGGGTACTCCTTTCACTTTTTCAGTAAAAACTGTAACATTAACATCAACCGAGGTTCTGGCATTGTATGTTAGCAAGTTGAATGTCTGTACGTTCCGCCCTTCGGAGGAATTTTTACCAAATCACTCCTCATTTATCACCTACCCCCTGAAGCGATCTTACCCAAAAGCAATTCGAAGCGTTCCTCTGCCTTACATGTATATATATATATATATATATATATATATATATATATATATATATATATATATATATATATATATATATATATATATATATATATATATATATATATATATATATATATATATATATATATATATATATATATATATATATATATATATATATATATATATATATATATATATATATATATATATATATTTGTGTGTGTGTGTGTTGTGACAGTGAACTATACATATATGACTGTTCTATGCTTACTGCTTGAAGAAATTTTTGAAAAGTCCCAAAGTTTGATTCACGTCATAAGCCAATTTTTTCCATGCGAATTCGATAAAAAGGTGTTTGCGACAAAATTTTACGTAAAAAATCCAGAAGAACTTGTTGACATAATTAACCACAAAAATTCAATAAGACATTTTTCACAAAAATTTCCATTGACAATATTTTTGCACAAAAAAGTATTTAAGCATTATTTTTCAGAATTTCGTTAAAAAAATTGTGTTGCAAATTGAATCATAACTTCCACATAGTTGTGATAATTTATTCAGAGCCCATTACTTGTATTTGTATTTTTGTACCCATATACTTTTGAAACGTTATATTATTCGAGTTTTAACAACAAATATCACTTTTCACCAAAGCACCCACCATTCATCCCCTACCCCCTAGAGCGATTTTTACCGAAAACACTCTAAACCGTTCGTTGATCAGTTGCTCACTATATACCAAATTTGAAGATGATATCTCAATTAGTTCGAAAGTTATTGCGCCTACTATACTTACATACCCCGTTTAAGCAACAATTTTTTTTTTTTTTGAATTTCTGTCACTGATATTCCACCCTTACCAGTTAAGAAGAGTAGATCACGCTTGAAACATAAATTTATAGGTTTGTTTAAAGACAGTTCGTTTAATATTTTCCATGCATAATCCCCAGAACCCTTGTTGAAACGTCCTAGTTTTCACGTTTTAGATCGTCATTTTAACAGAAAAAAAATTTCAAAGTAATTTTTCTCGTACTTCTGGACCTTAAACAAAGAAAAGATAGCCTTTGTCTGTAATAATCAGTAGAAGTTATTTAAACCACAATACTCTAGTCTTGTGCGTTTTTCTGATCACTATTGGTACGCAATTTTTTTAAATGCTTGTAAGTTTTTTTAACGTAAGAACCTACCTTTTGGCACATAGTTCACATTTTATAAGGTACAGATGCGTACCAAATTTGGTTTCCATGGTTTCGTTATTTACGGAGATATTTTAACAGAAAAATGAAATTTTCCCAGAAAAACTGGTCTGCTTTTCCTGGGTAACGAACTTATTCAAGTCAATTAGAAAAGGAAAATGCCTACAAAATTTCATCAAAAGCGAGTCATTATTTGTGATTTATCGGTGTGACACACAGAAACACACACACAGATATATATATATATATATATATATATATATATATATATATATATATATATATATATATATATATATGCGGTATGCCAATTAACCTGAAAAGTATCAGAATTGAAAAAAGGAAAAAAAGACGAGACACGTCGTCGACTTTTCTTTTTTAGTGGGACTGATGATGGCGTAAGATTCGGTCAAAATGACAACGCTTTAGCAGAACAGGATATGCGGTTTCAGCAGGATTTTGCTCCACCACATTATACCGCAGACGATTGTCTTAATCAGAACTTTCCTAATCACTAGATAGGACGCAGAGGTTAAATTGAGTAGCCTCTTTGATCGCCAAATTCAACACCCTTAGACTTTTTTCTATGGTGACACTTGAAATTTATGCAACCCCACCAAACTATCTTCTGGAGCTTAGTCGGAAAATTGTTAAAAAAGTCATCAGATAACACCCGAAATGCTTCGAAATATTTGTTCGGAAGTGGAGCATAGATTTCATAATTGTATGGAAGTAATTTGAATATTTACTTAAATAACATTCTTTCATTCATTGATATTTTGTATTCTGTTTACTTGATGATTTTATTGCCATATCCAAACTAAAATTAAAAGTCTTATGTTGTCGTGAACAGAATTGAGGAAGCTTCAAAATGAGGCGTCACTCAACATATGCTTCCATTTAAAATTTAAGAGCACCTACTTTACGCACCTGCCTAAGGGCAAGACACAAATATTTACGCTGTCATGTATCCGTCTTGGAAACAAAGTCAGCGTTCTCAGATTTATAGTTTTTTTTTTCGATTTCGTTTTTTTCCTGGTGGGAAGATAAAACGGGTGGGCCATTTAAGATTTGGAATTTGAATCGGCTATAAACAAAAAACTAATGAATATGAGTTTATTCGAAAGATTGAACATTTATATTTAGGGATGGAAGACAACATCATTCAAATCACAGCCACGGTTAGCCTTACAATACCCTATTCGATCAGTCCAATTTTTCAGTACATTTTCGATTGTTTGGGTCTCTTATTTCGTCAATCGCAACTTCGATTTTATGTTTCAAGTCGTGAATCGTCTTTGAATAGTTTTCGTAACACTTGTCCTTAACGGATCCCTACAAAAAAGGTCCAACGGAGTCAAATCGTAGCTTCGAGGTGGCCAATTGACATCAGCATTTCGGCTGATTATGCGATTTTCGAAAACAGTGCGCAAAAGATCGATTGTTACGTTTTCTGTCTAGCACCTTGCGCCGTCCTGTTGAAACCAAATGTCGTCTGTGTCATACTCTTCAATTTTGGGAAACAAAAAATCTCCTAGCATGGCGCGGTAACGAACGCCGTTCACCGTAACAGCGTTACCATGTCCATTTTCGAAGAAACATGGCCCAATAATGCCGCCAGACCAAAATCCGCACCAGACAGTCAATCGTTGTGGATGCATTGGTTTCTCCACAATGACGTGTGGATTTTATGAGCCCCAGATACGACAATTTTGCTAATTGATGTATCCTCCGAAATAGAAATGGGCTTCATCTGAAAAGATGATATTTCGGTAAAAATGCTCATCTTGGATCAAGCGGTCTTCGGCCCATTGAGCAAACCGAAAACACATCGGATGGTCATGCGGCTTCAGCTCTTGCACTAATTGAGCTTTGTGCGCATTCATACCGAGATCTTTATGCAACATTATTCTTAAAGAAGTGCGTGAAATGTTCAATTCTTGAGAACGATGACGAGTTGATGTTGATGGTTGTTCACGCATACACTGAGCAACAGCAGCAACGTTTTCGCTTCAGCACACTGGACGAGTACGTAAACGGGTTGTTTTATCCAACAAAGATAAAGTTTCACGAACTCTATTCACAAATTGATCCACAAACTGCGTTTTTGGCACATCCTTTTTGTCAAATTTTTTTCGTAAATTTCTTACAGTTTGAATAGAAGACTCACCAGTTTGGAAATAAGTTTTTAATATTTCCCAACTTTGTTCAAGCGAAAAGCGACCCATTTCATAAATGTCAAACATAAAGCTAACTTTCTGTCATATCGGAAATGTCATCAAACCTTCCAACCTCAAAATAACTTATACCTCCAATTCTAAACGTTAGATGGCCCACCCGTTAGTTGTCACACCTGTATATATTATGTAATCATAAACAAATTGACACTGACCTGGAATATAGGGTTTAGGTGGCTTCGTTCGCGTTCATTTGAACAACATATTTCGAAATTCAAAAGTCGCGATCGCCTCATTGGCGAGTTTCTCACTGAAGTTCACTGAAAATAAGGCAGTAGAGCAGCATACTTTTTAATGGAATCGATTAGTCAGCTAGTATTTTCAGCGAGCAGACGAAAATAGAAAGAGATTAAACATGTAAACATGGGAGTTATAAAGAATTTAAAGACAAGCCAACTTATCAATAACAAATGTAATTCGCGACAAATCTAATTTACAAAGTTCTTACACACGACTCTGACTCTTTTAGCATGATCTAATCTTCCCCTTTCACTGAACCTGAGCACGTTTAACAGATAGACACGGCTCCTTTTAAACTTCGATAAACTTTAAAATTAATTCAGGACACTTAATGATCCGTGAATATTCCCCATGCTGACATCTCGCACAGATTGGTATCACTTGTTTGGGATTTCAAATTTAGTTTTTAGATTGCTTTTTGATTACATTTTGTCTCAACTCGGTTTAATTGATTAACAAGAAGTCATTAGGATAAGTCAACTGGGGGAAACGTTGAATAATAATTAGTTTTTAATGAAGAAATTTATCCAGATGAAGTGTTCCCCTATTCGAAGATTTATTCGTTCCAGTGTTCGAATGATAAAACAACACTTGTTTGATTCTATGCCTCTGTCGCGACTTGCATTTTTAATGCTGTTGTTTTAAATAAAAACAAACAGTTACACTTTAAAGAATAAAACTGTTTAGCCTTCTGCACCAAACTTCTATCTTTTTATTTATACAGGTGTTTCAATATACAAGAAACAGCTTTACTTGTGAGAATAATCGCACAAGTTGATATGATATTCTTCCAAAAAACAAGAAAAATACTGACAGTTTTGAACAAACGTTTTTTTAAAAGTTCCATCTAGATTTGAACGAATTCCTGTAGAGAAAATTTCGTTTATAGGGAAGTAACGACGAAATTTTGTAAAATTTTTCAAACGAGCGCAAACTATACCCACTAGAACATATATCTGAGGTCATTTTCAGATTTTTAATATGTTTACATATATTGCTATGGAATTATATAGATCAAGTACATGTTTAATAAACAAACTTAGAAAAAAGTAAGCCGACTTTAAAATAGGCACTATAAAGCGAAAAATAATTGGACTACAGGTTTAACTCAAAAGACAAAAACTAATTTAATTAAATTATTATCAATGCGCTACCTACTTATCTGTCTGAAGTCGGTACCCGCCAATTAGGTAGTCGGTTGACAGACTAGATTCACTCCCGCTACATCGCAAGTTTCTCCGCGCATGCGAGGGAATGCATGAGCATGGATTGGTCTTTGATCATAAGCAACACTAGAAGTATAATGCGTTCTTAAATAATCTGTTTATGACGCTAAGTATTACTGTGTTTCGGGCTTCGCACCGACCTCAAACAGATAAGTAGATAGCGCATATAATAATATTTCATTTGAATTAATAATTTTTTTTATCTAAACATGTAATCCAGTTATTTTTCGCTTTTTAGTGCCTATCCTGAAGTCTGTTTAATATACGCAAGGAGCAATTATGGATGCAGCGCGAGAATTAACAAGCAGCGTAAATAAATGCTTGAAAGTACCCTCAAACGTAGCATATTGCTCATATCTATAAAGTGGTGAAAGTGTTCCCAATTCTGTCATTAAAATCCCCTCATACGACATAAGGATAACAGATAGTGTTATCTCCGGGCTTTAACGGACCTGTCTAACAGTGTCCTGGGAGATCTGGGAGAGAGCGAAGCGCGTGTCTTATTCAGAAAAGTGACACTTCCTCCAACAGAACGGTTGACTGATGGAGTCACTGCAGACAAGAACCAGCCGCCTTTGAACCAACCCCTTGGGGCAGCTGGAGGTGGAGAGGTTAGAAGATATAGGAAAGGGTGACAAGTAGGTGATTATATCATACAATGTATTTTGCTTGACACCTCAAAGGAAAGCGAAGAGCATGAAATTGCGGCTTGGGTTATTGATCCAAGTAATTCACTCGCTAAAAACCAAATTCATATACAAATGTAATTATTGTATATACTTTATTTTCAAATTTTCATACCAAAAATTGTTTGAAAGAAATCCGTCTAAGAACGGTTTAAACCTAACAACTGATAAAGTTAAAAATCGGATAGCTGTATGTAGCTGGATGTTTGAAAAAAATGCATACAAACACGTGTACGCCACGTGTTTGTATGCATTTTTTTCAAACATCCATAGATAAGCAATAATAATAAGTTCATTACTAAAATGTATGCAGCATGTCCTATACAAGAACAACGTGTGCATAATTCAGTTACTTTGAAATCCAAACCTGTTTAGTAGTTATATTTATAAACGGCTCTAAAAGTATATAGATTATCTTCAACATCACTTTATCGATGTGCTTCTTTGTTTAACCTCTTAATTACCAATAACACTTACCAAATAAAGCACTTTGCTGATACCAGAATGCACGGCCCATCTTATTTCAATACAATACCACAGCACACATTACATTTATGCTACGACAATACGCCTCACAAATTTTTGAAAACTGGCAATACTACGTGACCTTTCAGTTAGCTGACTAGCCAGCGAAGCCTGCAGCAAACCGATTAGGCATACAGCATGAACATCAATAGCCTCTTTGGATACGGTCTAGTCCTAAGAGCATCAAGTATTACCATAGGGACTACGTCTTTTAGGTTGTATGCCTTCAGTTTAGACACACACATACGCACGCGCTCGCATGCACTCACCCACACACACGCCCGTACGCACGCACACTCACACGTAAGTTCAAGTGAAGAAGGTGATTTTTTCTGAATTTTTTTCTTACGGAACCAAATGAAAGTTTATGTCAGAAAGTATGAATAGGCACTTGTACTTTCAGAGGTATTCGTTTTACAAAAAAAAATGCTTTAACAATAGTTTTTCATCATATATATTTAAATGAAAATTATTTGGACGTACAAAATACAGCTGGTGCAACAACTTCTACATGGCGATTTTGAGAGGTGTGTTGAATTTTGTAATTTTATGATGGGCAAATGTAATGAGAATCCGGATTTCGGTAAAAACATTCTCTTCTCAGATACATCTAATTTTAAACTGCATGGATTTGTTGATTAACAAAATTATCTTTATTTGTCTTACCATGCTGAAGGCTCAAAGCCAACGACCACAAATGTATTGTTTTCATTGAGGAAAATCTAATATCTGAAAAATATTTAAGTCTATTAAGAGAACAAATTATACCTGCTGTGGTTACAGTGGGCCCTAGTTAATGAAGTTTTATTCCAGCAAGATGAAGCTTTCAGTAATTTTAGGAGACGCTTGCGGCAATATTTGGATGAAATTTTCGCAAAAAAGTGGATCGGGCGCGGTGGTACTATTGAGTAACCTTGTCGCTCTCCTGATTTGTTGCCATCTGAATTTTTGTTTAGCGTCAACAAAGATTATTTCAAGGAGAAATATATCTACCTCAAACTAATACAGTAATTACTTATTATATCTAAGTAGTTAACTCTTCATGTAGTGTATGGACACTTTGAAGTGCCTAAATCAAACTACATAATATAAAGTACATTATCCCTAGTTTAAATTATATAAACAGATTAGGTGAGTGGTGGATGTGCCGCCACCTAGTTGCGGAACCAAGTAGTATGTTGTCACGCCAGCTCCAAATAACAGAAAGTGTTAAAAAAAATAGAGACTATATACAACTAACTAACAATTTAGTAAATTGTTAGCCCTGGCCCATTTCTACCCTAATATAGGTTCTACGGTACTAACTGTTGTGATAATGCATCTAGCCTTATATAAACAGATGCTTAGGTTAAATTATTAAAATTTTAATTTCAAAATTTTGTATTGTTTATATTTATTTCATTTTTTAAAAGTATGGATACAGCAATAGTAAATAAGTGTTGAAAAGACTTTAAGTGCGTTATGGTATCGAATTTTAATAAACATATTTCAAATAGTGATAACTCAATTTCCCATGAAACTAGAATCTTCAGTTTTGATATATATTAAAACCTATATACAAGCAGCGTGGGTACTAAATTTTAAAAATAACACAATGAGCTTCACAAATAATTCGGGAATATGTTGATTAGAACCGATCATTGTAGCGCCTAATATGAAAAAACACTTTCCTGCCACCTATAATTTCGTAAATGCATTATGTCTATAAATGAAAATTCAATTTTCGGGAAATTTGCAGATTAGCACATGGGGGGTGTTTAGAAAAATATTTTTAGGAACATGCTTAGAACCCCCTCTGAATGCCCAAACCACCAGAATAATTTCTTGCAAACAGCACACAAATTTTCGGGACCAGTAAATGAGTGTTGGAAATGGCCTAAGTGCAGCAAGTATGTCATGGTAGAACATTTGCGTAAAAATATTTAAAATCGGATAGCTCAATAAATTTCCCATTTAGCTAGAATCTTCAATCTTGAACCATAATGAGACCTATGTAAACGCACCGTGGGTAGTAAATTAAAGAAAAATAACATAATGAGCTTCGCAGATAAATACAACTTTGCTTTAGAAACTTCCTCTGTTGTTTGTTGTTTGCAAAACCTGCATTGGTTGGCTAAAACAAAACCACCCAAGCAATTACTAAGGAAAATACCTGCCATATTTATAATTTGGCAGATACATAAATAATTAAAAAGCTTTTGTAACTTTAATCAAATTTTTAACACAATTTTTTTAAGAGACTTGCAATACTTGCATATTATATCTAAGACGAAATTTCAAATTTCTAGGTCCATATAAAATATGTATTTTTTTTTAACAATCGCTAACTGGGGTTCTAAAACCGTCTCCAAGGTACATTTAAATTTAAAGAAGAAGTTTTAATAATATATCTTATTAATAGTGTAAAATTCTTACGAAAATTCACTACTATAACGCACTTGCTGCGTCCCGAACAGTTGATTTTGGTGCATTTTTTTAAGGAACCTGAGTAAAAAAAGGCCTTTAAAAAATGTAGTTGCATAGGAACGAAGTAAACGCTAAGGAAAAATTGAATATCGCCAGTTTGTAGCAAAACATTTGTCGAAAAATCTGCGTAAAAACATTTCTCCTGAATAACGAATTACTTGGGATATACAAGTGCCTTTCCATACTTTTAACTAACCTTGTATATAAAAGATCCCGGATATGTGTTCTAGGGAGTCTAGCTCGAGTTGATTTAAGGAAATTTCTTCAAAATTCAAAAGTCCCCATCTCTTCATTAGTAAATTTTTTCACTAAAAATCAGGCGCAACCAAATTTTCAGGAACCAAATGTCACTCAAACCATCTAAATGTCTAACGAACCAATTGCGTGGAAAAGCCTATATAATATATCCTGTGTTCTGTAAGCTTTTAAAAGTACTGCATGTACATAGGAATATGTAATCTTGCTCACGAACTCAAAATTATCATTCTTGTGGGGGCGTTATTATTATACTTTGTCTAAAGTTACAGAAGTAATCAACGAGAGCTTGATATATACGTTTAAATTTATAAATATGTATTTATTTTACAAGTTGAGGATCGCGTGAAAATTTCTGTGCATGTATCTAATTGATATTTTCACTAAGCCATTAGCATAGAAATATAGGCGAGCGGTTTCTAATAACCTTAAGAAAGACAAGTTTCATGTTGCTACATAAACCGTTTCAAGCATATCGATTCCAGGCATAACCATTTGCGTGTGCGATCCAGGCTTTTATATTGTAATTATTAGTGGATATTGTGTGAATATTTTTATTTCCTATAAACCAATATTGAAATAAGTGCACATTATATCCGAAATGACTGCGATATTGGAAAATTAGTGGTTACCGAAAGGAATTACTTCCAAATAAGTAAACGCTCTATTATAGCAATTATTCTTACTTTACCTTGTTTACTTACCCCTTTATATGTAAATGTAACCGTATTGATTGCTTTTATATTAAACATAGGGTAATCATAGATAGTACTTCTACAAATATTAGCTCTACTAGAATTTTTACTGATAGGATGTAACATGGATTTTTGTTTTCCTTTGTGTATTCTATCACTATTTACTTATTCGAAAGAACTCTTCATTAGAGATTTTAAAAAATTTTACGACGCAGCAAGTGCGTTGTTGTAGTGAATTTGCATAAGAATTGTCAACTGTTAGTACGGTATGTTCCTAAAAATACCACTTTAAACTTAAACCGACCGCGAATAATATAGGGAAAATTGAAACTGCCGTAACTCAATTTTCAAATAAAACAGCCGACTTTTTTGTTTTAGAAGTAAAGGGCGTTCCCTCTGCCTCTAGTTTTGTATAACACCCCTTATACCTAAAGACTCTACAAGTTTTGAAAATATTTACATTTATAAACGCGTTCCCAGATTCATGTTGGGATCAGTTTTGAAATTTATTTTCAGTTTTTTCAGTCAATTCTGATACGACTTTGGTACAAAAAAGGTGAGACAATGCTGATTTGATAAGATTATCTATGTTTACAGTTTCATAATATATAACCAGTTGATAAATTGTTTTCACAAATGTTACATTACATTTTAAAGTGACAGACTAAATTTGGTTCTCATTTCTGAAAGCTTGTGACATAAAAAATATGAGTATTTTTCCGCATATATTTGTGAATTTTGATTTAAAAAATTAACTAATAGAGAGGTATCGATCGTGAGAATTTGCAAAAATTGTTGCAAATGAGCGCCAACTAGGACCCCTATAACCCATGTCCGGGATCAGTCTTAATTTTTATATGTATATATATATATATATATATATATATATATATATATATATATATATATATATATATATATATATATATATATATATATATATATATATATATATGTATATATATATATATATATATATATATATATATATATATATATATATATATCCAACCGATAACTCAAAAATAATTAACCGCTTTGGATGAAACTCAGCAAGTACCATTATTTATTAATGGCTTGGACGAAATCGTTAGCCAGGAAAATTGGACAAGGTTTTCTGGGAAAACTGTGAGTTTTCATTCGAAAAAAATTTGTTTCTCCGAAAATTACAAAGTGGTTTTAATGAAATTTGGAATATATGTTTCCATAGATAAGGCCCTACCACGCACCAAAATTCAACTTTCTAAGTCTATATAAAACTCAGTTATTCAAATTTGAATAATTTAATAAAAATTCACTACCATAAAGCATTTGCTGCGTCCAGAACTTTTTTTTTTACTTCCAGCGGTTCGAACTTTTATAAGTTAAAAAAATAACTTTTTAACATTTTTTTTCTGTTTTAGCTACAGAATAGATATGTATATATATATATATATATATATATATATATATATATATATATATATATATATATATATATATATATATATATATATATATATATATAATATAAATTTTGTGTCATTTTTTAACAAATTTTCGCGTAAAAAATATTTACCTAACTTGCTTAAGTGCTTCCGTAGAATTATTTTTTTTGTGAAATACTTAATAATAGCTAAAAATTAAAAGTTGTAAGAAAAATGTTTCTGAATTTTTGTACAAACCATAAGCCTATTTCTGGGAATTTTCGTGGAAGAAATTGTTTGTAAATTTTTATACACATTTTTTTTTGAATTTTTGTCGAAATAGTTTGGTGAATAATTATTTCTTGGTAGGAATAATATGAAGGGATTCGTTGACCAGGAAAATCGAATGAGTTTTTTGGGACACATTTAGGTTTGTTTTCGGAAAATTGTTATACTTTTCCGAACAATAAAGTTATTTTAGTGAATTTTCATTAAGAAAGTTCTCTAATAGGGAGGTATCGATGGTGAGGCTTTGGGAAATTTTCCTCTAATGAGCGCGAATTATGGCCCCTAGAACCCAAATCCAAGGTCAGTTAAAAAGCATATATATATATATATATATATATATATATATATATATATATATATATATATATGTATATATATATATATATATATATATATATATATATATATATATATATATATATATATACAGTGTGTCCCCGGATAGATGGAACAAAAGGGAAAACATTTTTATTTGTAACTTTACGAAAAATTTCGATCTTCATAACACCAATTCTGGAAGAAAAATCAAAAAATTTTTTTCAGCAGTTGAGAAAATTGTGAAAACACTTGAGCTAAAGATTAACATTTTATTTTATCCAATGTGATATCTTCCAACCTCTATACACTTTTCAGCTCTACATACGAATTCTTTATAAACATTGTGGATCATTTTCAGTGAGAGAATTTATCGCTTCCGTAATTTTCTGTTTCAAAATTTCAATGTGGTTATCCAAATAAATATTATAAACATGTTGTTTAACATATGCCTAGAAACATAAATCCAATGGGCTTAGATCAGGGGAACGAGTCGGCCAATTGGCGGATCTGTAACGACCTATCCATCTCTTTTCAAAACGTTCTTGCAGATAATTTCTTACCAACAGTGTTGAGTCAGGGCATCCATCTTGTTGAAAATATACACTTTGAAGGTTACGTTCATCTCTTACTGTAGGCAACAAAAAATTTGGAAGCATCTCCAAATACGTACGTTGATTAACATTTTCATTAAAAATATACGGACCGATGATTTTTCCATACATAATATCACACCGCACATTGACCTCCTGGTAATACTGACTCATCGTCACAATTCTGAAATTAGGATTTTCTCGCGACCAAACTCTACCGTTCTGCGAAGAAACTTTCTCATTGGTAGTAAATGTCGATTCACTAGAAAAAAAAATGTTTCTGTAAACATTTCGATTTACAGACGAATTTTCTCCTAGCCTAAAGCAACAGTCTAAACGAAGAGCATCATCACCATTTCTTAATTCATGTACAAAAATCGGTTTATAAGGTTTCATTTTGTTTTCCTTAAAAATTCTTTGTAAATGTGATTTGCTAGTTAACCGTTTTAACTGTATAGACCTTTTTCGTATGGATAATTTTAGAAATGTTACAACAGAATCTAGATCCAGTATTGTAGCAATATCTTTTTTATTATGTATCCTTTTCCTTTTTTTGATACCATGTACGGTACCTATTCTTTCAAATTTCGAACAGCATTAACGGACACGTGAACATCAGGAAACTTCTGTGACATTTTTGAATTACAAAGTTATAAGAAACCTCATCAGTTCCATAACAACAACGAGGTAAACTCTTTGCACTAAAGTTAGCATTACTATAAACTCTCAGCAAACATTGGAAAATATGTAATGACATTAACCAATGGCAAGCAATTTTATTTATTTATCAGGTTGTCACCAAAGACAGGTTGTCATGGAAGATTACAGGATAATTTGAATTAGTGAAAAAAAGGCAACTTGGAATTTTCTCAGCTTCTAAATAGATTTTTTTGTTTTTTTTTTCAGAATTGGTGGTTTTGAAACAGGCAAAAAAAAAGAATGACGTTTTTTCGTAAAGTTACAAATGAAAATGTTTTCCCTCTTGTTCAGTCCACCCGGTGACACACTGTGTGTGTGTGTGTGTATATATATATATATATATATATATATATATATATATATATATATATATATATATATATATATATATATATATATATATATTTCTGAGTGCGTGTGTGTATCCAACCGATAACTCAAAAAAATACTTCACCAATTGAAACCAAATTTGGCGATTTCCTTCATTTTGTTAAAAGCTTAAATGAGTTCGTTAGACATTTTTGACACGCAAATACTTTTAGAAAGATATGCAAAAAAAACTATTTGAAAACGCAATATCTTTTAAATTACTAGAAATGTTAAACTAAAACTTTGCGAGCGCGTACACATTGCACAGCTGGTCCTACCTGCCAAATTTGAACTAAACTGATTCAGGAGATCTTGAGTTATAACTAAATAAAAAATAGATAATCTACCATATAACCTGAAATTACATCTGAACGGATGATTATAATGTTAGACAAGGTCAGGCAGATATATCAGGTTCCATTTCAAACAAAATCTCCAAATTAAGTTTTAAACGGACAGACTACAAAAATATGTCACAATAAATAATCAGCGGGGTTGCCATTTGCGACAATTCATATCTGAATCTGAAGATATTAGAAAAAATGTTGGTAAATAAAAAGTTTAATGAAAGTGGTTGAATTTGTTCAAAAGCAATCTAAAACTACGTTTTATTATGTATAAATATTAAGCTTCCTACTTTTACGGTATTTAAAAGCCACCTCCCTCTCCTAGCTTAATCTGACAACATCACTATTTGTCATTTGTTAACAGACAGGAGTCACGAGAGAAACGTATACGAGAATAACTACAAAGTTGTTTTGAAAAACCTTTTTTGTTGTTTTGTTTGCAAAAACTAGTTCAATTGGGTTGACTAAAACAAAATTATCCAAGCAGTTAATAAGGAATATATCTGCCATATTGATAATTTGACAGGCACATTCCCCTTGTAGATAATCAATTTTTTGATGGAAAACTTTTGTAACTTTGATGAAATCTGTAACACAATTTTTAAAGCGACTTGCAGTATTCACATATATGTACCAAATTTAAATTTTCTAGCTCCATAGAAAATATAAATTTCTTCAAGTAATCGCTTACTGGCACCTCTAAAACTAATCTCTAAGATCCATTAAAATTTAAAGAATTAGTTTTAATAATATAGCTTACCAATAGTGTACAATTCTTATGAAAATTCACTTCTATAATTAGTCCGGTCAATCTAGACCAAAAAATGAGAGTGAAGGTGCATAAAGTCCCAACAAGCTGAAAATCAGTAAAATTGTTCAAAACATAATTATAAATATAATTTAAAAGTTCCCCATCATTCCCGTGTATGAAAAATTTTTTATTCAAAGTCAAAGGTCAAAAAAATGAGTTTTTCGCGTTTTTCAGCAAAACGGTAAATTTTGTCATAAAAGTACTTCAGACAAAAATTGTATATCATAAAATTATCTATAAAAAATGTATCAATACTTTTTTTCCGACGAGCCACCGTTTCTGAGATAAAACGATTCAAAAAGTTGTAAAAGTTGTTATCGTCATAATATGCATGAGTACGCCACGTATATACATCTCTAGAGTTGTTATATATGTTGAAATATTTTTCTATTGGTCATTGTAACTTATACTTAAAATATAAAATATACATGATAATTGCACGAGAAATATCAAAGCTGCAGAACAACGTCGTCGAACTTTAGCAACATCTTCATCTTCTGATATTTTATTTGATGAACTTATGACAGTTCCAACCAGTCAACAGAAATTTCTTACAAATACTCACAACAAGTCTCGGTTCATTTCCATGTTGAAAGAAAAGTTTACTGCTGAAAATATATTGGTAAAACAAGCTAATAATGATGCCGATGTATTGATTATTGAAACAGCAATAGAGCAATTCAATTTGACAAATAAAACTATTGTTGTTGGTGAAGATGTAGACTTACTTGTATTACTCACTGCTCGAACGTCAACTGAAAAAACTATTTTCTTCTTAAAACCAGGAAAATCTCAACATCAATCGGATATATATTCATCAAAAAGTTTATCTACTTTTGTAAAGTGTCAAAATCATGTACTATTTTTACACGCAATAACTGGCTGTGATACGACATCTGCATTTTACAGGAGGGGTAAAACAGCAGTTTTCAAATTGTTTGAAAAACAAGATTTAGTTCAATCTGCTGAAGTTTTTAAAAAGAGTAATTCAACTCAACAAGAAGTTATCACCAACGGCATCCGCTTTCTTCTTTCTATGTACGGAGCTCCTAAAAAACTACCTGTTTAGATAAGCATCGATATGCATGTTTCGTTAAAAATACTAAAAATAAAAAACAAGTTCAATTAGCTTGTCTTCCTCCAACCTCAGTTGCTGCTCATCAACATCTTTTTCGGGTATATTACCAAGTTCAAGTGTGGCTTGGTTATCAGCTAGACCCTACAGACTGGGGTTGGAAGTTGGTCAACAATATATTAGAGCCAGTTCAAACTTTACTCCCACCTGCGCCGGAAAAACTGCTGAACACAATTTTTTGCAACTGCAAAAAGGGATGTAGTGCTAAATGTGGTTGCAAAAAAGTCGGACTGTTTTGTTCTCTGGCATGCACAAATTGTCAAGGCCGGTCGTGCTCTAATGTTGAATCAGCAACAGTGAATGATTCGTTTGATTCCAACGAAGTGTCATTCGATACATCGCTATTGACGCAATTTACTTACATCCAAAATGAAGGTGAAGAAGAAGCAGGAGAAGAAGAACAAGAACAAGAAGAAGATCAAGAAGAAGAACAATTATTTGAAAGTTACGAATCAGGCGAATGAACTTCACCACTTTTTTTTTAATTTACATCGCTTTTATCTTTTCCAATCTTTGAAAATTTCCGTTATTTTGCAATAGTTTCAAATTAAACAGGATCACAACTGACCCGTAGAGTAGGCCTACTGGGGAAACCACGTTAAAAAAAAGTGCTAAGTACACTACCTCATAGGTGGCGTGGAAACGTGTGCATATTATGACGATAACAACTTTTACAACGTTTTGAATCGCTTTATCTCAGAAACCGTGGCTCGTAGGAAAAAAAGTATTAATACATTTTTTATAGATAATTTTATGGTCTACAATTTTTTTGAAGTACTTTTATGATAAAACTTATTGTTTTGCTGAAAATTGCGAAAAACTCATCTTTTTGACCTTTGACCTTGAATAAAAGAATTTCCATACACGGGAATGATGGGGAACTTTTAAATTATATTTATAATTATATTTTGAACAATTTTACTGATTTTCAGCTTGTTGGGATTTTATGCACCTTCGAATGTCTAAATTGACCGGACTAAATGCACTTGCGGCGTCTAGAACTTTTTATAATATGGCACATTGTTTCTATTAGGTATATCGGTTATACTAAATTTGATGATGAAAAAATACACATTTGCTATTAAATCGATTTTTTATGATAATTCACCACAATAACTCACTTGCTCCGTCCAAACTTTTTAATTATGCCTGGAAAAGTTTTCGCCATTAGACTTTGTACCCCTTTTCCCTGTACTCGTCGCATTTTTAAACATTTACTTTTTTGGAATTAAATACGATACTTTTACTAAAACTCACTTCATGGATTTACTGGGCAGTTCTCCTGACTTAGAATCAGCTGGAAAAGTTTTACTTTCATTTTACTTACCAGCATTTTTTAGAAATTCCGCCGTAGTGAGCTATTAACTCAGCTAACATCGTGTACCCAATATGCACAAATAATGGGCCAATAATCGTTGGGGGCTGAACTGTTTCTAAGTAAATAAATAATATATAGAGGTACCTACATTTCTGACATTTTTCTAAACACACAGGTGAAGGTATTCTCAAAATAGATGTAGTGGGTATACATAAAAATCTAAATAAACTTACCATCATACACAACTCGGGTAACTTCATACAATAACAAGGTAACTATCACAGCTACCAGAGTGAGTAGTAGATCAGTCCAGAATATGCAATTAGGGCGTCAGTCTTGAGACAATGCCATCAAATATTCATGGTGCAAGATACTGTGGCAAATCCCTGAAACATGCGTTATTAACAATAATTCAATTGTCAACAGCACTCATGCCAGATTAACAATCTCTCGAGACATAGCTACTTACGCAGGTGAATCCCCGCTATTAATTTGTATTATAGGATATTTTAAAATAAATATCCATTATATTTGTCATTTCTAATATTTTACTTAATTAGGTATTATATTACTTACATATTCATAATATACGCTGACGCTAGCTGTTGAGAGAAAACTAATAAACCCATCATATAATAGCTCAAGAACCTATGATAAATATTTGACATGAAGCTAAGGGTAGGGTTGCCAACTTTTTTCAAAGAAAACAAGGCAACCTTTGTTTTAAAAGAGAAAAAAGGTATTTGTGAGAAAAAAGAGTCTGGACGTAGCAACTGCGCTTGGTAGTAATGTTCTATAAAAAAATATTGGCAATATGTATTTTTTAACGGAAATGGATCAAGTTGGGTATAACCTATATAGTAGAAAAATGTACCATATTTAATATAAATAACTTAATGTTTTAAAAACTACAAACATTTTCCAAAAATAAAGTTATAATGCGTCCCCAAGAAACAGATCTGATTTTCCTGCTCAACGAATTTCTTCGTTTAAACACCTGCCAAGACATAATTATTCATAAATGACGAAAATTGAAAAAAAATGTCTTCAAGAAAATTTGCGAACAATTTCTTTCACAAAACTTTGCCATTTTCTTTAAAAAATTGGCTTAAGTAATGTTAACATGAGAATTAAATTTTTATGAAAATTTTTTACCTAATGAATTTTTTTCCCGAAACTTCGAAAACTTTTTACAATGCCTTATTAAACATTTATTGTTAATTACCAATAAAAAAATTATACCAAATCCACCAACAAAAGCTAGTGAGTTTTTTTTTACTATATTTGACAATGGAGATAAGATTTTTTTCAAAAACCTCACATTCGTCGAAAAATCGAGATATTTGGAAAACGGTAATAGCTAGGTAAAGGGATCCTTGGAGAAAATGAACCTTATTTTTTACATAGAATTCAAAAACGTTGTCAAATACCGGGTGTTCCATAAGAAAAAACATAACGTTGAGGTGTCACACTTTTTTGAATCAAAGTTAACTCGTATGTCATATAGTGCCAGTCGGATAATTGTGTGCCAACTATTTCCGGAACTAAGTTTAGCTGAATTCAGAGATGCTGTACAATATATTCCCCGCTGTTAGAAAAAACATTAACGTTTAATAGAATAAACAAAAATAGATAATTATTTCAATATAATCATCCAGTCTTTAAGAGGTTTGTAATAAACAGTAGGTATATAAAATCATCTGAGTGACATAGTATATTGAGAGAAAAAAATTTACTGAAATCGTTTTTAGGAATCGTTTATAAAAAGCAGCTAATTTTAGGTGGTAGGCTTAGGTTGCAACCTACGCAATCGCCGTTTGAAGTAAATTCGAAATAAGGAAAAATATAGACGTGAAAGCCTGTGGCGTATGTGGTGGGGACTCGATGTGTGTGTGTGTTATATATATATATATATATATATATATATATATATATATATATATATATATATATATATATATATATATATATATATATATATATATATTGTTGTAGAAACATAATTGGTACGTCCCTGTCTCTTTACACTTTCATTCGGTTACATTATCCTTTAAGTTTCTACCTGGAATTATTTATTTCTGTATTTCACAATCTTTCCCAATTTGCTGGTAATATTTATCCTCTAGTCGTCTGTATCGCATTAGGTTTACGCATGAACAATGCCATACAAAGAATACTTATATACCGTTAGGTTCTTTATTGTAAATAACTTTAGCTGTCGTTGACATATTCTTTAGATGCACACAGTAGATTTTCTTCACTAGGAATAATGTTTCTAGTTGGCCGTTCTGTATTACTGACATTATGTTATATCAACTACGTCACCTAGCGTTACGTGAAATCTAATTTATTAAAATAGTTGCAAAAAATCCCTCTAAAATAGACCTTACATATTACAAATAAATAAAACCTTACGCGTGATCTACTTTTTATTACACGTTCCTTGCCAAGCCTACGGTAGTCTACGGGTCAGACGGCTGGCTTATGAGCGAGGGGATGTAGATTCAAATCTCATTGATGACTGAATTTCTCTTTCAACTTTTTTTTGGTCTTTGGTTCAATTTTAACGTTATTTGATCACACTGTGTAACTTCAATATTTTAAGGACTTTTTGTTGAACAAATCAATAATGAAAGAGAAGGACTTTTAAAACTTTTGATTCAAGTTTAATAGCAGCTGATGTTGCCCTTTGTTGGTATAACCGATTCAGAGTTAACACAGTCGTAGAGATTTGTGACTTCTGAAGAGTATGTTTTCTTTTCTGCAATCGCATCCAATTATTACAGCATCACAGGAAAAATAATTTTTCCTGTCAAGCCACAGATAAAATATCTACTTCTGTATTTATAACAGATTTTGGATATATTTTATTTTATTTTATTTTATTTTATTTTATTTTATTTTATTTTATTTTATTTTATTTTATTTTATTTTATTTTATTTTATTTTATTTTATTTTATTTTATTTTATTTTATTTTATTAGCGAATTTTCTCATAAATAAACGTAATGAATTTTCTTTAAACAAACATTTGTTGCAAATTTTTGTATGAAAAATTATCCAATATGAATTTTATGTATTCTTTTGTGTAAAAAATATTTGGTCAATTTTCGCCGAAATTTTTTGTACTTCCGAAGAAATCATTTTTATAGGATTTTTTGTTGAATATTATTAATCAATGATAAATATTTAATAAGTTATCATATAAAGAATGTTGTCGGGTTTTCTTAAAAAAGTTGTTGGCAAATTTTGATGATTTTTTTTACGTATCGTCAAAAAGGTTTTTGTGAATAGTTACATTTTGGTAAGTGGGTAAATAACTTGAAGAGCTTTGTTGGCTAGGACAATTGGACCAGTTTGTTCTGGAACATTTTAAGTCCTTTTTTGGAAAAATGTTGTACTTTTTCAAACACTTGAGCTATTTTTATGAAATAATAAATAAATAAATATATATATATATATATATATATATATATATATATATATATATATATATATATATATATATATATATATATATATATATATATATATTGCTATTAAAAACATGTTTTATGAAAATTCACTACCATAACGCACATGCTGAGATCAGACTTTTATTTTGTAACTCTAGCTATTTAATTGTGTAAGTAGCACAGTAAAGAATCGAAGTAATATATTTTGGTATACTGTATTTTTATACATACATAAGCAGACACTGAAAACTGTAGACACTGCACTGAAGCAGCAGGAACAAAAGAACACTTGCTATGTGACTGTATGGCTCAGTTCTGCACCTGGCTCATATTCGTTGGGGGGTGACAATAACACCCCAGGAAATCATTAAACTAGCCCCAAAAAAGATAGCGGACCACATAAAAAAGTCTAAACTTTTTGGGCCAATACTAGGAAATAGTCATGCACAAAAGATCCGTTGGGTCGCCGTGCTAAGAGGCCAAAGGGCTATACGTCGCACAAAACATTAAATAATCTACAAAATCTACAACATTCTCCAAAAATAAAGCAGAATACGTTATTATAACGCATGATATAACGACTTAGAAGAGATATGATATTGCGCATACCCCCGCCCCTTCCTATGGCGCCACGTGGTGAGTAACGTTATAGAAGTCCAACTCCACACTTAAAACAAAGTCATTCGCAATCAAAAAATTTCTATACGTCAGTTTAATGCGGTTGAAGTTACATTCCACTTTGTCGCCTATATTGTCTTTTTCAGATAATATAGATCACAGCACTAAATTTAATCTTTTACATTCCTGTATTGTATATATATATATATATATATATATATATATATATATATATATATATATATATATATATATATATATATATATACGCACCAGACAAGTATAATAGTTAAGGGGAGCCCTTAATTTGCATTGGGGATACATAAGGGGATACACAAACTAAAAAATGTAGGGAACACGTTCGCAGATATTTAGAGGGCGTTAACATTCATAAACATTCAAACCCTACTGTACAACAGCATATTATTGTTGCATTGGACTCAACACTTGACGGCATGCGCGTGACAGTCCTAAAAATAGGTAGTCTCATTTTTATATCTCTCGTTATTTGTATCATTATTATAACGTATGGTTGGCAACCATAGCTATGCGTGGCCTAATGTGGAGAGTCAAAGCCAAAATAGTTAATTATTTTTTGTCTTTTTAGCTCCCAATGTATATTATGTTTTAAATTACTTACATTTTCAACTTTACAGGTGATTTAAGCTAGTATTTAAGATAATTATTAAGACTGGAAAAACGTATTGTGTAGATGAAATAAATATATCTACATAGATTATGAACTAAATAGTGTTTTTTTATAACTAGCTAGGAATAAAAAAAAATATCAATTAGTTATCAATATCACGTTGAGCTAAAACATAACTAAAACATAACGTTTCTAGTTGATTTTACAAAAGTTGGGTTATATGTCAGTTGTTGCAAATATATTAACATAGGTATAAACAAGATTGTGTCTAAATAAATGGGTTTTTAGTCAAGAAGACGTTACCATAATTAAGGTAATAAATGTTAAACTAAGCGATTCTCAATCTGTGGGGTACGATAAAGCTAAATGGGGGGCGCGAACATAGTGAGAACATAATGAGAAAAATATATTATTAAAAAATCATATAATTTACTGAAAGGAAATCAATACCATGCAATTATATGGGATCGTATCAATACTGCACAATGTAATTAATAATTAACTCATCAATATTAAATTACATACAAGATTAATAATTATTTGTGACTCCCTTGGGCCTGTCTTGCAGAGCAAAGTTTTTCGAAAGAAGGTTTAATATCGCAAATTGACACTAATCTATTTTTCTATATTTAGCTGAGATCTATATTTTGACTTCAAAGCAGCCACCGCAGAAAATCCGGTTTCGTAAAGGTAGGATCTTAAAAATGGTAATAGAATACGAAATGCTCTTGTTTTCAGTGCAGAAAACTCATCATCCAAACCTGCTCAAAATTCAAAGAGTGATTTATTACTAAATTGTCTTTTGATTTCGCCACCTGCTGTGAAATTTATAAGTCTTCTTTGGAAGTTGAGAGACTATTGTGAAATCAGTCCCTAACCACCTTGTCACTTGCTATCAGGTTTAGGTCAGCAAGAAAATACTTTTTAAAATTCTTTGCCAATATGGCTAAATGATTTTCAATGGTTAGAAAAACAACTTTTCCAGGTTGTTACTTAACCTTCTTAGTTTTAACACGTTCATCCATATTTGTAAACATTTCTAGTTTTTTTTTCTGCTTTACACGTCTGCTCCATAATTCCAGTTTTCTGCAAAATGCATTAACTCTATCACGCGTATCCAACATATGTGTGTCGGCTTCTTGGAGTTGAAGTTTCAAAGTATTTAGTTTCTAAAATATGTTGACCAAGTAGTTTAATTTCATCACAAATAAATCATCTCGAAACTTCTCGGCTTACGGTCGGTTTTACTCCTCTATAAAAATGGAAATTTCATATTTTAATTTACAAACATGTTTCAAAAATGTCCCACATGATATTTATCCTGCCGCGGAATAAAATAGTTCGCTGAATGCACTGAGTACCCATGTCTTTACAGAATGCAGAAAATATTCTTGATTTTCGGGGTCTCATTTTTATATGATTTACTACGGTTAGCACAATATTCAGACCAGAACTCATTTTCTTGGAAGCCAGAACTTCTCTGTGGATCATGCAGTATGTCCAGATACACTGTGCATATTTTTGTTTTACAAGTGCTTGTATATTTTGAAATTTTCCAAATATTGTATGAGCACCATCGGTTCACATTCCGACGCAATTTTTCCACGCTATGTTTGCCTCGTTTACAAAGTATTTTAAGTTATCCAATAATGCAAGGGCTTTGATTTCTATTGATTTGGAGAATAGTGATCCTTCTACTGGTGACATATCATCGAAAACCGAACATAGGCAATTAAGTGAGCATCCCATCAATACTAAATGAAAAAAATTGTCACACAACTCTTCGAAAAGCTGATGCTGTACACCTTTAGCTATATCACAAATTGGTCGGGTAGCACTCTCATTTGATAGAGGTATGGACTTTAATCGTTTGGCAAAATTATCTCCAAACATAGTTTCTACGATCTTAATTGCAGCTGGCAAAATAAGCTCTCCACTAGTGGAGTAAGGCTTTTTATATCTGCCTATTTGATATAAAACTTTGCAAGAGAAAATTAAAGCTTTTTCATTAACAAAGTTTTTTAACGATTTTTGCTTTTCATATGATTTTAATCCCAATTCATACCATCGCAAACCGAACATAGGCAATTAAGTGAGCATCCCATCAATACTAAATGAAAAAAATTGTCACACAACTCTTCGAAAAGCTGATGCTGTACACCTTTAGCTATATCACAAATTGGTCGGGTAGCACTCTCATTTGATAGAGGTATGGACTTTAATCGTTTGGCAAAATTATCTCCAAACATAGTTTCTACGATCTTAATTGCAGCTGGCAGAATAAGCTCTCCACTAGTGGAGTAAGGCTTTTTATATCTGCCTATTTGATATAAAACTTTGCAAGAGAAAATTAAAGCTTTTTCATTAACAAAGTTTTTTAACGATTTTTGCTTTTCATATGATTTTAATCCCAATTCGAAGAATTGTCGGGGTTTACTAACGTACTCACTATGAAGCGCTTCCAAACGTCGTCTAAGTTTGTTTCATGCTGTCTGCTGCCAAAAATTTTTAAGCAAATAGCGCACAAGAACCTTCCTTCTTAATTTACTTCAGTGCCGGTAAACCTAAACTTTAAATATTCTTGATAAGAACTATGACACTCGCGTTACGAGAGGACGCGAGTCGTATACGAATTGTTGCACTCGGTGCAAACGACTGGGAAACGAATAAATGATTTATGAAGACGGAGTCATGCTACTCGAAGTTGTCGAACGAATACAGTTAACATACTTTAACTATGGCGATTGCGTTACGAGAAAACGCGGGTCGTATACGAATTGCTGCACTCAATGCAAACGACTGGGAAACGAATTAACGATGCACGAATACAAAGTCATGCTCTTCAAAGTTGACGAACGAATATAATTAACATACTTTAACTATGGAACTCGCGTTACGAGAAAAGGCGGGTCATATACGAATTGTTTCAATCGGTGCAAAGGACTAAGACACGAATGAACGAATAACAAATACGAAGTCATGCTCTTAGAAGTTGACGAACGAATAGAATGAATCCAGGACTTGATTTTTGCGGGTCCCATCTTTCGAAAGATGGGATATGCGCACAATTGACTGTAGGTATGTTAGACCCTTGTGATGTCCAAGACTGCCTCATATTTTAAAATTGCATGACAAAACTAAGCACCTACTTTCTAGATTCTGCTAATCTAACGTAGAAATATAAGCCAATAGAGAAGCAAATGAAGTTAAAACGTCTGTATTGTTTGTGCCTGAAGTTATTTTGTTTTTTATTAACACAATTCATTTTGTGACCTACTATCTGCCTGCACTTCTTTTTCATTGAGGCAAAGGCGGTTAGCTTTTAAGTAGATTTTTTGGTAGTTGCTGTTGTTTGTAGAAATATATAGAACCAAGTTTAAGATATTTAAGAAATATTCCCTTTCGCCATGGGAGGTGTGCAGATTATATATAAATAAAAATTTTGTGCAATTGCTATTTGGAACTAAGATAAGGCAATAGAAATCTTCAGTATTTAAAATAATAATAGGTCATGTTATTAGTAATTTTTTTATAAAAATATCGTAAAACATTTTTTTTTTAAATGTTGGTTTTGGTTCTGATGGTGCTGCTAATTAATTATTATATGTTTACTGAAATTGAACAAACTACAGAAGATGAAACAACATTTGTGAGACAAGATACGAAGGAGTCATTTGAATGATCCTTTGGCTGGTAAATCTGACAGCATTCTCTTTGAACATCCATACGGTGATTAGATTACAACAGTTTTGTTTAATTAAAATCTCTTGTGCTCGTTAATTAGATATGCATGCAACTAATTCCTAGCATAACTAGATGTATTATGATGGATTTGCTTAAGTTTGATACGATATGGCCTATGCCTAGAATATTAGGTATCAGTGCTGTGTTCACTTCATCAATAATCGTCTGATGTATATATATATATATATATATATATATATATATATATATATATATATATATATATATATATATATATATACACGAGTATCTATTAATGTATGCACATACATTTGCTGGATATTCCAAAAAGAAAGTTAGTATTTTTGTGTGCCACTGAAATTAAATCTTTCCGGTGTATTAAAATAGATTATCAATAATTCCTCAGAGCCTCGGTGTTGTGTGCCTCTGAACTGAAGGGTACTGGGTTCGATCCCAGGACTCTCCTTTCACTATTTACTACGTACTGTAACATTAACATCAACTGAGTGTCATTTGTCAACTTGTGTCATTACATCTGAACAAGTTGAATGTATCTACAATCCACTCTTTGAAGGAGGCGTAAAGCCGTCGGTCCCGTGTCCATGCGATGTTGGGCACGTTAAAGATCCCTACCCTCCTTACAGAAAGCCGGTGGTTCGGCAAAATTTCCAGTATAGTGAGGTGAAACTGGTCTCTGGCGTTAGTGGTCGGGCATAGTTGCAGAAATAGGCTGAGGTTAAAGAAATAAACACACAAATAATTTCGCAAACATAAAACAAGAAATGAGATCTTTTACAACATAGCGATTATAGGTTTTTCTGAAAGCTACTCAATGTCAGTTGTTGGATAACTTTTGGGTAGTTCTGTTTTGTTCAGATCTTCGTTATGGGGTTATAGATCTTTTGCAAACAAAGCTGTTTGCTTTCTGTCAAATAAACTGATATCCCACTGCAAATCACGAAGGCGCTTGAAACCAAAGAGATACCGGCCATTTCAATCAATTATGCAATTAATAATGGTTACTCTTACTTGGCGAAACCTTTCAATACTAAATAGGCATTTATTTAAAGACTCTTTTGCTGGCTTTACAATTGCTTCTCTTTACTTCTACATCAATACGTAAAATAAAAATGAGAAAAATATTTTTTTCCGCTTAACCGTCGTAAAAAGTGCCAAAATATACAGAAAACATAAATCGGAAACGAAAATGTTTTTTGTCTGTCTGTCTGCATGTCTGTCTGTTTGTAGACAAGATAACTTTAGAACGAATTCAGATATCGTCTTCAAATTTGATATACAGGTAGTACCCGAAAAAAGCTGTTTGGATTGTTTTGATGTAAAATCGCTTTAGGTGCTAGGGGATGAATGGGGAATGATTTGGTGAAAAATGAAATTTTGTCGCTAAAACTCGAGTAATATAAGGTTTATTAAAAAAACTTTCAACTTCATCAAACGTTTGGTATTCTGTGCTGAAATTAAATTAGGGGTTGAATGTGTGGGGCTGAAATATCGGCGACAGAAATTTGTATCGAAAGGCGGCAACTTACAATTGGATTCAGTTGACAAGCACCAATTTTAAGAATTATATTCAATTTGTGTATATCTGTGTTTTTACTCTTTCTATTGTTGTGTCAATTACATATTTTTTTATTATTACAGTAAACTTACTGTGCTTTGATCTACGAATATTTTAATATCACTTGCGTGATTGGAATCATAAGGGTGCTATGTGGATAATATAGGATTCCATGTTTATGCTAGAATTTATTACCCAAGCTAGAGCAACCTACCTTGTTGATTCTTGTGTATTTATTTTTCTCCTATTTTTGTTCGCTTTGACCCCCGTTGTTGTTCTTTGCAGTAAACTTAAGTAAAAAAATTCCGAGGACATCGCGGTCTTTCAATTTTTTATTATTATTGCCCAGGGAATACCAAGGTATTTTTACAAATATGTAGGATAAGTTCGTGTTAAGTTTTTTGTAATTAATAAAATATATTGGTGACCAATAACTAAACCAAAAATATTCTGTGCTGTTCATTATTTCACTTTTAATAATTAAAATTTATTTTATAACTCCACCAGCAGAAAACATTTGTTTTAATTTCAACCTCACGTTTCAATAAACCCCTGTGTAATCTAATTGACACAATTAAAAATAGATAAGCAGGATATAACGGAATAGAATATATCCAATTCTAGGAATATACGAAAAAGTTCGATTACCGTTATATAATAAGGCGGTACGGGGTACGTAGAGGTTAAGCAGGTTTAGATTAATATTTGTTATTACGAATTACGAATACCGAATCCACTTTATTCTGTTGCTGCTGTTATTGGCTAGCTGACCCTGCATTGTACGTCATTCGCTCATAGAGATTTCTCATCGTACACATACACTATGTTTGCTATACACGATTCCGTATTACGTATTATAAAGATTTTGTATCGTACATGTAAACTCTATTTACTATATACGACTCGCTATTACGTATCACGCTGCCAGATATGTTCGGATTAATACGAATATTGCAAAACTTGGATTCGACGAATATTTTATTACGTATTCTCACAACACAAGCTAATACCTTATTAGGATCTTGTGATATAAAATAACTAGGTACCTACATTATAAGGTTAATATAAATAGTAGGTAAATAATAACCCAACTTTTAATTTCAATTTAACCTGAACGAAATGACTGTAGTGGTATATTATGATTGTAACATCCAATAAAACAGATAAGAAAGTGATAGGTAAACTGCATGTAGATTGTATATATTGTACGTATTACCTAGTGAACTCGATTCAGAATACACTGGTAGGTATTACAAGAAATATACCTACCTCAAACTAATAGAGTAAGTACTTATAATATCAAGGTAGGTACTACAATTTACATACATCGCTAGTTAAAATTATATACCTAAACAGATGTTTAGGTTAAATTATTAAAATTTTAATTTCAAGATTTTGTATTTATATCTATTTCATTTTCAAAAGTATGCGTACAGCTGTAGTAAATAAGTGTCGAAGAGAGTTTAAGTGCGTTATAGTAGCGAATTATCATAAAAATATTTCAAATGTTGATCACCCAATTTCCCATTAAACTGGAATCTTCAGTTTTGATACATAGTAAAACCTATATAAAAGCAGCGTGGATACTAAATTTAAAAAATAACACAGTGAGCTTCACAGATAATTACAAATTTGTTTAAAAAAACTTTTTTGTTATTTTGTTTGCAGAAACTGGTTCGTTTGAGTTGATTAAAACCGATCATTCAAACTATTAATATAGAAAAATACTTACATGTCACCTGTAATTTCACAGATGCATTCTGTTTGTAAATAAAAAATAAATTTTTGGTAAATTTGCAGATTAGCACATAGGGGATGTTTAGAAGAATATTTTCAGAAATATGCTTAGAACCCGTTCTGGATGCCCAAACCACATAAAGAATTTCTTGCAACCAGCCCACAAAAAGTTACGGGACCAAGAGTGAATAGGAGTGCTAGGCGGAGAAGAATATAAAAAGGAAATGTGAGAGGAAAGTGCGAAAGAAACAGTTAAGTTGGACCTTTTTAAGCTGCCTTTATCCCATTTTGCAGCTATACTACCTTAAAATCCTGTTTACCGTACGCAGAACCTCTATATTCACCGCAGGTCCCGTAACTTTCTTAGGGGTTGCCCCAAAATAATTTTTCTTGTTTACATTGTCCTTGTTTATGATTGTCGCAGATCAGAAGGAGAACCCCCGCGACGAAGCTGCGAATCAAGATTTTCAATTTATGTTTAAATTGTTATCTCATTTCATTTTCCTTAAATATCTTTCCAAAAATAATTTTGAGGTTGCCGTGTTTGTCAGTCTTACGTAGTAAGCTTCAATAATTCATCATTTTCAAAAAGTATGGATACAGAAACCATAAATAAATGTTGGGAAGGGCCAGGGTGCAGCAAGTATGTTATGTTAGGAAATTTTCGTTGAAATATTTCAAATCCGATAGCTTAATAAATTTCCCATTAAGCTATAATCTCCAATCTTAAACCATACTAACACCCCTCTAAACGCATCGTGGGTACTAAGTTAAAGAAAAATAACATAATGAGCTTCGCGGATAACAACAAATTTGTTTGAAAAAACTTTTTTTTTGTTTATTGTTTGCAAAAACTTGATGGGTTGACTAAAACAAACCATGCAAGCAATTAATAAGGAAAAATACCTGCCAGATTTATAATCTGACAGGTAAATTCCCTTTGTAAATAATTTTTTTTTTTTGAAAAACTTTTGTAACTAATGAAATTTGTACCACAATTTTTTAGACACTTACAGTACTTACATATTATATCTAAGACCAAAGTTTATTTTTTTAGCTCCTACTAAAATATATATTTATTTGAAATAATCGCTAACTGGGACACTAAGACCGATTTCCAAGGTCCATTTAAATTTAAAGAATTAGTTTTAATATTATATCTTACTAATAGTGTACAATTCCTATGAAAATTCACTACTGTAACGCACTTGCTGCGTCCCCAAAATTTTATAATTACACCCGTAAACCATCATTTAATTTGCCCTTTTCAGTGCTTTTATTGCTAAAAAAAATTACAAACAATACAGGCCTGTAAGTAAGTTTTATCATCTAACCCCAGGATCGTAGATAACAGAAGACAAGTTATAAGTTAATGTAGATGGTTCAGCGACTAAATGAGTAGTTAGAGGAACTTCTGTTCATTAGGTGAAACCACAACTGAAGTGCGATCTGACTAAAGATACCTCCGTAGGAAAGTTGGTGAAAGAGCGATAAGAATAATTGTAAATCATCAAGCCGCCGTTGCGTATTTCATTCAGGAAAATTACTTCCACAAGAACCATATTTGTTATGCTAGAAGCTGGAATTAGGCAGGGTGCTTTCCGCAGAAACTTCTTGTTAAATAAGAATTTAAAAAGTGGGACAAAACAAAAAGTATCCAAGAAATAAATAAGGAAAATAATCGCAAAAAATTCTCTAATTAAATGTTTTATTTTGTGGAATAATTCTTTTTCCTGTCTGGTTTTGCACTGCTTCATATTTTAAGCGTTACGACATAGCTTTGCTATATTTAGGACTTAAGGATGACAGAGCCTAGAGTGAACCGCTCATATAAATAAACTTTAACTGTATAATTTAGATCTCTCTTTTGTTTTGCTTACCGCATTTAGTGAAATTGGTTCTCAAATGTATAACATCACATTTACAAATAAAAAAGTCTGGGCGCAGCAAGTCCGCTTTGGTAAAGAATTTTTATAAAAATGCTTTTGATGCCAAATGTCTTTTTTTTAAATGACATTTAAATTTGCTTGATAAGATCATGTTTATAGTAGAAACCAATCACCATATTTCATCATAATAATTTTATTGTTTGCAAAAATACAAAAGTTTTCCAAAAATAAACTGAAAATTTTCACAAAAAGACTCGTACGATTTTCCTAGCCAAAGAAATTTATTCACGAACTACACCTGCGAAGATATAATTATTAATAAAAACTTTTTTGACGAACATTACTAAAAAAAAGTTTAGGAAAATTTGTAAATAATTTCATTTACAAACAATTGCCTTTCTTTTAAAAAAAATGGCTTTGTTAATGTTCAACGAAAATTACATATAGATCTCTTTTCACGAAACGTTCCGAAACAGTTTTTTTACACAAAAATCTGCTAAACAAATGTTTTTTATCAAAATTCGAATATATTTTTTTCGCATTAATTCGTATTATTTTTGCAATAACTTATTCAACATTAATTATCAGTTACATATTAATATTTTGCAAAAATTTGACACAAAATTATTTCTGCGAAAACAGTAAATTAAATTCTGGGAAAACTGACTAATAATTTTTTGCACAAAAATTTGCTGATAAAGTCTGTAAAAATGAAAAGATATAAATGTAAAAATGCTGTTAATTAACTTTTTACGGAAGATTGAACCCGTGGAAGTAAAGAAATAAGAAAAACTCGGGACGCAGCAAGTGCGTTATGGTAGTGAATTTTCATAAAAATGTTTTTAATAACAAATATGTGTGTTTCTTTTTTTTAAGAAAGCAGGCATCAAATTGGGTTACCAGTATAACCTATATAGTAAAAACAATGTGCCTTGTTTCATCAAAATAACTTTATTGTGCGAAAATGTACCAAAATTTCTAAAAGTAAACTTAAAGTGTTCCAGAAAAAACACGTTTCTTGGTCAACCTTATAGGTTAATAGCAAATTGAGCTGTTCAAATATGAAACATTTGATTAAAATTCGCTACCATAACGCGCTTGCTGCGTCCAGAATTTCTTTTCTTACAAACATGCATTATATTTCGATGGAAAATGCAAAAATGCAATAACATAAGGCGTTAAAAAAAATGGAAATTTGTATCACCAACGACTTATGGGCCAGCCTGTGATTGTAGAAATATTATTTTAAGATGTAGCTCAAGACACCCTATAATTAATATATACAAAAATTTTTTATATCTTATATAATAACGGATATATTGAGCTTTATTGATTTTTTACGAAAATTCGACAGAAATTATATACCATTAAACGATAAACTCTATAGCTAAGGCTACTGCCAAGCATCAGAGACAGGGTCTATTTGAAATGAATTTTCTGGGAATATTTTAGTAAAATGAAGGACAATGACGATTGAAACTAAGACTCCAGGGTTTGTAAAACATCCTTCTTGAGACATTTTATTTCTATAGCCCGTATTAGATTCAAGTTCTTTGCCTAAATGTTGCCAATTTTGACATTTTAAATCGCCACTTTGACGTTTTGAGGAAAACCCCAATTTATTTTTCTTTAAATGCCTATAACTTTTTTGTCTTTTGACCTACAAAATTAAATTTTGGTAGGTGACTTACCTATAAGGATGTAAACCTGCGTGCCAAATTTGGTTGCCCTTACTTTGTTAATTCCGGAGATATAATTTTTTTTCGAAAGAAAACACAAAATTTTCCGGGAAAACCTGGGCAGATTTTCCTTGCTAACGAACTCATCCAAGCCATTTGCAGAAGGATTTTTTTCACCAAATTTACCTGACTGACCCCGGATATGTTTTCTCGAGGGCCTAATTAGCGCTCATTTCAAGAAATTTTTTCAAAATTCAAAAGTCGGGATCTCCTCATTAGTGAATTTTTTTTAAGAAAATTCACTAATATAAGCGGATAATTGCGTATCTTTTCATGTTATAAGCTATCATAAATAAGAAGGTTACTTAGGTCTGTTTTGAAGTTTCATTTTGTAACGATTCGTTTTAAGTTAAATTACAATCAGTTAACTATTATCATTTGTATTTTGATTAAAGATTATCTAAATTAATATTGTCGATATAACGAAATATAACGAAATAACTGTCACTTTATCTTTTCATCTATATAGCGGCCCCACAAGCCTACCTTTTAGCCATTTTTTTGTTAATTCGCTAATGAGGAGATCTGTGTTTATATATATATATATATATATATATATATATATATATATATATATATATATATATATATATATATATATATATATATATATATATATATATATATATATATCCGACCGATAACTCAGAAAGTAATAGACCAATCTTGATAAAATTTGGTAAGTACCTTCCTTTTGCAAGTGGATTGCATAAGTTCGTTAGCCAGGAAAATCGGGCCAGGTCTTCCCGGAAAATGTTGTGTTTTCTTTCCAAAAAAATTCATATTTCCGGAAATAACAAAGCAAGGGCAACCAAATTTGGCACACGTATTTTTATTATAAAGAGTTAACTCTGTACCAAAAGATCTCTAACTTTAAATACAAAAAAGGTATGGGCAGTTAAAGAAACAAATTTTGGAGTTTTCCTCAAAACGTCCAACTCGCAATTTTAAACGTCAAAATTGGCAATGTTTAGGCAAAGAACGTGAAATAAATACGGATTTTGAAAATAACATGTTGCAAGAAGAGTGTTCTGCAAACCCTTAAGTTTCAGATTCAACCGTCATTGCCCTTCATTTTACTAAAATATTTACAGAAAATTCATTTCAAATAGACCCTTTCTCTGACGCTTTGGCTTTAGTTAAGTTGATGCTATCGCTGTAGGTTTAGTGAAGTTTATGGTTTAACGGTCTAAGCTTTTTTTTAGATAATTTTCGTAGAACAAATTCGTTAATGCATTTTTGCATTTTTTATCGAAATATGATGCGTTTGTAAGAAAAAAATCAGTAGGTGCGTTTTGGTAGCGAATCTTCGGTAAATTTGCAGTTTAGCTCCGAACGCTTTTCAAAAAACTGTTTTCACAAACCTGCCCAGTCCACCCCCTCTGGATCCACAAACCCCAATAAAAATTTCTTGTTTACACTCCCCAAGGAAGTTACGGGACCAGGTGTGAGTAGGGGTGTATAATTTTTTTAGCTAGTTTTCGTAGAACAAATTCGTTAATGCATGTTTGCATTTTTAATCGAAATATGATGCGTTTGTAAGAAAAAGATCTAGATGCAGTAAGTGCGTTTTGGTAGCGAATTTTCGGTAAATTTGCAGTTTAGCTCCCGTACGCTTTTCAAAAAACTGTTTTCAGAAACCTGCACACACCCCCAAGGAAGTTACGGGACCAGAAGTGAGTAGGCGTGTATAATTTTTTTTTAAGCTAAATTTCGTAGAAAAAATTCGTTAATGCGTTTTTGCATTTTTTATCGAAATAGGATGCGTTTGTAAGAAAAAAATCTGGACGCAGTAAGTGCGTTTTGGTAGCTAATTTTCGGTAAATTTGCAGTTTAGCTCCCGAACGATTTTCAAAAAACTGTTTTTAGAAAGGTGCCTAGCCCCCCCCCCCCCCCCTGGATCCACAAACCCCAACAAAAATTTCTTGTTCACTGCCCCCCAAGGAAGTTACGGGACCAGGAGTGAGTAGGGGTGCTGGGCGGGGTAGGTAGTAAAAAGGAAATATGAGCAGAAAATTCGAATAAAGCGGGCTTGAAAGCTGTCTTTTTCACATGTTGAATCCATATCCCCCTTAAACCCTACCTACCCCGCACAGCACCCCTATTCACTCCCAGTCCGTGGGTCCTAGTAATGTTTCTGAAAACAATTTGTTGAAAAACGTTCGGGAGCTAATCTGCAAATTTACCGAGTTTTCATTAAATCCTTCAAATTTCAATAACTCAATTTGCTATTAACGTAAGCTTTGTTGGTTAGAAAACCAACATGTAAGTTTATTTTCGGAAAATTTGTGTATATTTTCAAACCATAAGTAATTTTCATAAAATATAGTACATTGTTTCTACTACATAGGCTATACCGGTAATCAGATTGATGCCTGCTCGCATTTGCTATTAAAAACATTTTTATGGAAATTCACCGCCATAACATATTTACTGCATCTAGACTTTTGAAAGATGTTTATATATTTTCAAACAATAAATTGACTTCGATGAAATATGGGACTTTGTTTCTACTATATAGGCAACCAAGTTTGATACCTGCTTTCATCAAAGAAAGACATTTGCTATTAAAAATATTTTAAAGGAAAATCGCCACCATAACGCACTTGCTGCGTCCAGAGATTTTTTGTCTAATACACGCGCTTTGAATATTATTTCGAGCAAATTAATAAAAAGTCTACGAACCTCGGTGGTTGCTATATGACTAGGCGAACGTTTTTTTTTTTTTTGTCCACAAGGAGAAAAAAATACAGAACTGTCAACAATGACTCAAAAACATGCTGTCTCGCATGTTTTGTTTTTAAATCAGCGACACTCAAACAAGTACGTTTAGTAGTCCCAACCACAGAACACTCCCTATAGAAGTTTCACCTAAATGGAGCTAACCTGGACTTTATTAGGGCTTTAGTTCGGACATCGCATATAGTAGATGTCGCTAGTAGTGCTACATTTCTACTGAACAAGCTGTTCAGTGCGCCATTTTATCATACATTCAAAATTCAAATGTTTTGAATGAAAAAGTTTTGTTCGCTTCTAGTTCTTTCATTGTATGATTATAATACAAGTTTGTTGCTAAACGTTTCTTTTAATTAAGTTTTACCCATATTAACTTTTAGTGGATACTTTACAGTGTTTTCATTGTTCGTAGGTTTTGTGTTTTAGAGGTGCGTTTTTTTTTGTGAATCAGAATATGATCGTTATCATAAGCTTTGTGCTTAAACAATTATGTAATTTTAATTCTGTCTTCAGTTTTTCATAGTTGAAGGTGTTTTGGTGAAACATAATTACAACTGTTTTAGTTTTCAGGCAAGTTTAGAACGTATTAGTAGTTCAGAGGTTATAAGTAAATAAAGTTTTCTTACAGAAGCTTTGTGGATATAAATATGATACCAACCAAGAAAACGATTTGTTAATTGTGTTCCGGGGTGCCTGGAATTATTTAGCAAAAGACATCGTTTTTCGTTGAAATCATCTGAAGACCATTTTGATGACTGGGTGAAAGCTGTACAAAACCCTAAGATGCTTGGTTTATATTCACAAGCCATTTAAGATAGATTTTATATTTGTGATCGTCATTTCGTTGATGAGGATAAAGTACCTGAAATGAAAAGAGTCCTGAAAAGAACTACTATTCCCATATTACATCTTCCTTTGAGTAAGTATTCATATATTTTAAAGTACAAATAAAAATTTCTATTTCTATTTATACAACATCTCAAAAGTAAACAATGGATCGGGTGAGTTCGGAAGGCGACCAGAAAGCCTGATACTGTACACTGTTGTCAGATGAATATTACCAACTGTCATTTTAAATAAAGAAGGAAATTAAAGAGTGCACAAATTGACATACATTGTGGTCATGTGAGCATATAAATGTAATAGTGTACAAGCACCAGACTGTTGTAACATACCTACCAGTCGATAAGGAATGGCAATATATACTTCATCTTACTTTCAGAATTAAAAAGGTTTTTAAATAAATGTAATAGGAATACTGTTCTAGGTTTTTAAATAAATGTAATAGTAATACTGTTCTAATAAAACACAAGTGTATTTCATCTTGTTTGATTTTCCATTAATCATATCGATGCTAAAAACCGAAGCTGCAAGTGTTAGAAGGTTCAAATTGCCCATTAATTTTTCCTATGATTGCAAAGCTTAAAACAGCCGTATATGTGTTATTAAATCATAACTTGTTTTGCTTTCACTATAAAAATCATTAAAAAAAATATTTGACTAACTTAACCTCTTTACTGGCAATGGTATAAAATTAAATAGAATTTATTTGGATTTGCTAAATGAAAATGTAATCAAATTTCCCGCGTGTGACCAAAATTCATCGCATCCGCCAGAGGCGCTGCAATATTGTTCAAAACGTCAGCATTGGCGTTTCCCTTCTATAGGGGGTGTTCTGTGGTCCCAACCCCGGGCCAAGAGCTACCACATCTTTCTTGCAATGAACAATGTTGGCGATTTCTTGGTCACACCGAATTTATGCTACGTTTACTGCGGTAGTGTTACCGTGTCCTGGTTTCCTGCTGCAATTTTCTGGAAGTGGAATTGATGACAGGCTTATCATCTCATCAACGCGTGTTACTGTTATGCAGCGAGGCTACGACGCCGTGACTTACGAGGATCGCAGTAGAAAATTCAGTATCCAGATATGTATACACTTTTTTTCTGGTAACGTTCTTGCGCCATATCGTTAGTTGATGAACTGTTCTGTCTTGAACGCTGACTTGATAACTGATTAATTTTTGTCAATAGACCTTCAATTTAATATCTATTCTTTTATTATGGAGTATTTTCAAGATTTTATTTTAATGTATAATATATTGTTCGGCAGCAGGATCCTTACGCCTCCATTCACCCCTGTGAATATATTTCGTATTAAGATAATTGAATTCATTAAGTATTAGCTCATTTACTCGCATACGTCATACCGTTAGTTGAAGAATTGTTCCGCATTTAACGTTGACCTCATAACTGATTATTTTTTGTCGACATTAAATTTAATTAACAATTATTTATTTATTCTTTTATTATGGACCATTTTCAATTTCCTAATTTAATGTCTAATATATTGTTCGGCAGCAGTGTCTTATGACTCCATTCAAGCACTGTGAATATATTTAGTATTGAGATAATTGAATTAATTAAGTATTAGTTCATTTACTTTCATAATTAATATTCACCTCTGTACATGAACAGTGAATAGAGTTACCACTAAAACTTTCAGTTTAACGTTATTTTATTTACAGTTCACCAGGCGCCAGTAGCTGTCAGCAGCTGCATTGTTATGTTAAAAAAATGATTACGAATGTCAACATTTGGACAACATTTTTTGACATAACAATCTGGCTGCTGGCAGCGCTGGTGCCTGGTGAACACGCCCGCTGATGGTTGAGGGCATATTTTAGCTGCACTCTTGACTCATATCTCAAAACCTATTTCAGTAGATTTGAATTAAGTCTACGATTCTCCATTTATTAATTTTATGTCTTTGCAACACAATTAGAAAGACTTAAAATTAAATGAAGCAATTTGACACTTGTAAAAACAATTCAATTACTTATATTATTACGATAAGGTAAACATAGATAATCTGAACAACTTAATCAGTTCTTACCTTCTTAGTGAATTTTTATTAAAAAAATTTACTAGTAGAGAGGTATCGATGGTGAGACGGCAATTTTTTCTTGAATGAGCCCGAACTAGGACCCCTAGAAGCCATATATCCGGGGTCAGTTTCAATATATATATATATATATATATATATATATATATATATATATATATATATATATATATATATATATATATATATATATATATATATATATATATATATATATCCAACCGATAACTCAAAAAGTTATTAACCGATTTTGATAAAACTCGGTAAGTACCTTGGATGAGTTTGTTAGCCAGGCAAATCGGATAAGGTTTTTCGAAAAAACCTTTAGTTCTCTTTAGAAAAAATTTATCTTCGAAAATTAGAAAGTTATGTTAACGAAATTCGGTAGATATGCTACCTTGGGAAAGACGTTACCATGTACCAAAATTCAATTGGCTATGTTTATAGAAAGGTATTCCATAACGCACTTGCTGCATCCCGAACTTTTTGGTACTAAACTTAATTGTAGAATGTTAATATTTTCTTCGAAAATTTGACTAAAAGTCACATAAGCTCATCGGTTACTAGACTTGAATAAAAAACGGAACAAAAATTTCAATGTAACAAATTTCTAACTTTATTAGACAACTTGTTATAAAGTTTTAAAAGCCTGTTTATGAATGTGGGCTACCATAATAACGCAGTGTACTTCTAGATATATGATTCGTCCGTTCATAGTCTTCAGACCTAAAGAGAGAAATTTATTTTGTTAAATAGATAAATATTATACTATTAAATCACAACCTCTATATTTTGAATTACTACCAAAGCACCAGTGAAAATATTTTAGTAAAATGAAGGACAATAGCGGTTGAAGCCAAGACTTATACTTTTCAAAACACACTGCTTACAACATTTCTTTAATATAAGTTGTATTATTTTTGTTCAAAAGTCTCACATTATGACGTTTCAAATCACCACATGAACGTTTTAAGGAGACAAATTATAAAATTTTCTAAGTAATATTTGTGGTACTCCTTGAATTTTTCCGTCAAGAAAACATAGTCTTTGTCTGTTATATTCAATAGCCACACAAGATATTTTGGTCTTGTGTCCTTATGACCAGTAGCACCCAAACCGTTTTTCTTTAAAAGTTCATAACTTTTTTAATTTAAACCCAGAGTTTATATTTTTGGCATGTTGGATAGGGTTTAGAGTAGAAACTTGCCTATTATTTGCACTGGTTGCCATAGGTTTGTCACTTTCGGAGATATAAAAACTCTCCAAATGCAATCTTACAATGTTCCCAGAAAGACTGGCCCAATTTCTGGCTCACCAGATCTGACCCAAGTCGGCTCATTATTTTTTAGTTATTAATGTTATAATATATATATATATATATATATATATATATATATATATATATATATATATATATATTCATGTAGACAAAAGATGATTAGTGGGGAAAGTTATTAACGTTTCTATTGACACCCTTTGGGTCTGTTGTGATTTGGGTTGGCATCGGTGGCTCAGTAGATAAATTTGTATTAAACGATTAACATATGCTAGACATGGTGTAAGGCCGTCGGCAAAGACAAAATCGGTTTTGGCATTTATCTATATATCAGTGACTGCTGCATACCATACTACTGGCCTGCTATCATCGGCGAGCAGTATAATGATACAGTGGGGTAGGCGCGGAAGCGCCATCTTAGTAGACTACGGCAAGTTAGTTATCTTACTACATACAGCTGAACAATTTTCTACAAACCAATAGGAGTAGGCACTGTCTTGTATAAGTCGACACTTCAGATACTACAAAGTCTTGTGGGACCTTAAGTGACCAACAGTATGTCCACGTCTTCGAGCCCATCTACCTTTGAACGAAGTATCCAAAAATCTCTTGGCCTGTGTAACATAATGAGGCAGAGCGCCAGTTTTTTGCTTTAACCAAGTAATAGGGAGACGGGGGGAATATTGAAAATAAATGCTGGCATCTATCTCGAAAAATGTCTAAGTTCTTTGTGAGTTGTGGTGAACTATTAGGGAGACGGTGAGGCATATTGAAAATACCCCTCTCCCCTATATTTATTTTGAGCGGTGGAGGTAACTATTGATTTGTAAATAGGGCGATGTACTTTTTTATAGAACTCGCTTAAGTTACTTGCGAATTTTGACATTTTGCGGATTATTTTTCCGCTGATTTTTCACTTAAACGTGTAAAATAATTTTAATGTGGAAGACGATACGTTGCTAATATCGCGCAGTGCAGAAAAAAAACTACAGAAGAGCTGCAGTGTGGACAAGAAGGGTTCCTAATAATCCGAAATCTCACATTCCATTTCAATTGCTGTAAACCAAGAGTGGTAGTATTGGCAGTTTAAAGTCGAAACCACGAGTTCGGAAGAGAACCAAAACTGACTAAAATAGTAGTCAGGCGTTTTAGGGGAGGTAGCTGTTGACCCGCATCTAAATATCAGGCGGTTTGCAATAGATGCTGGAATAAGTCAAAAATCAGCTGTGAACATATTGGCACTTCTATAAATTACATTTTTATCATATTACACTGCACCACTGCTTTACGGACAAGATTGTGAAAATCGCGTTACATCTTGCAGTTGGGTTACCAGACAAATGCAAGGAAATAACACGTTCCTAAACAATGTTATTTGTTCTGACGAAGCCATGTTCTATAAGTGTGGGCAGATATACCTTTTAGCTATCCCTTATCAGTAGTTTCTTTAAGGTAAGTAGACACAATATGCACTACTGGGCGGCAGAAAATCTCCACTCGATAAGAACTACCGAATGAGCATTCATGGTCAATTAATGTCTAGTGTGATATAATCGGAGAGAAAGTTATTGTTCCGTATTTTTTATGAAAGGCACTTAAATAGAGCAATATAAACAATTTCTTTTAGAGACCAGTTACCTAAAATATTTATACTAAGGGATGTGGTTTCAACAGGATGAAGCTTTACCCCACTATTTAATCATTTGAATGGGATATTTAAAAACAGATGGATTGGTGGAACAGAGTAGGTCACCTGGCCCCAATTTGTATTTCTTTTGGGGTTTTATAAAGGAAAACGTAATGGCAAATGCACTTATAACTTTAGATTATATGAAAAAAAAAAACAGAATCCGCTGCGCCTCCATAGTGGCACCTGAAATCTCACAGGCTGTTCATTTATAAAAATAGTGAAAACGTATTTAGAATAATTTCTGAGACATGCAAGGTGATAAATAAGTTTAAAATATAATTGTAATATTTTTTGTACTTTAAGCTCCGTATACGACAGAGCTAGTCAATTTTTTTGCACACAAGCCTAGCCTTTTACGTAAATTTGAATTTTATAAAAAAGAAAACCACCCTATTTAAAATCCTAAGTCACCCTTCGCCCCTTCAAATATAGAGGAGGGGTAAATGTTAAAGATATGTTTAAATGTGTCCCTTCCCGTCTCCCTATCACTTCACCAGAATTTCACAAAAAAATAATTTTAACAGTTTTTTAGATATCTACTTGTAATAGAATAAAAAACTCACACTGTATACTGACAAGGTTTATATACTAAAACATAGACTTTTAGACCTAAACTTTCTTAGGATCAGACTTATACTTGTCTAATAAACTGCGGCAATAAATAACATTTTACATTTAACAAAGCTTAATGGTTAATCGGTTGAATGCTTTATGTTGTCACTATAAGCTTTTTAGAATATTTTAAAATTAACTGCAGGGATAGGCGGCTTAGAGAATATGTTAGAAGTGTAATAATAAGATAAGGGAGTAGTCACTTGAGAATTCATTCCCATACGGTAGACGTGATAAACCTAATCAGCTGCTTTATGGAGAGCCGATACTTCTCAAAATGAACATTACAACACAACGTAACCGAAGCATCCTGTTATCTTTATCATGTTTGCTGTAACGATTTTTATATTACTGCTTTTTAACGATCAGACACTTGATATGTGATCCCGCCGCAGAAACTGGGCGATTAGTTGTTTTTTTATCCATGTAAGTTTACACCAAGCGTATAATATAAAGTGGGTGTTTACTGCCAAAAGAAATAGTACCTAGTTGTTTTTTTTTTTACTTCAACGTCGGTCTATTTCTGCAAATAGGGCCCATCACCGACGCCAGGGAGCAGTTTCACCTCAGTCCCCTTGAATTTTTGCCAAACCACAACCTTTATGGAAGGAATGTAGGGATTTTTAACGTGCCCAACATTGCATGGAGACGGGACCCACGGCTTTACGTACCCTCCGAAGGGTAGAACGTGCGAACATTGTGCTCAGATGTAATACCACAACCTCGGGTATGTAAATTTTACAGTGTGTACTGAAAAAGTGAAAGGAGGAACCCGGGGGATCGAACCCATTACTCTCCGGTTCACAGGCACTTGTTCTTACCCCTGGACCACCAGGCTCTTATTTGTAGTAGTTACAAATTATGTTTTAACAAAATTAATAAAAAGCACTGCTAAAAATGCTACACTTATTTTGTTTACTAATCTTTTTTTTAAACTGGTCGATCACGTTTCTTGTAGTGATCGACCAGTTTAAAAAAAAGATTAGTAAACAAAATAAGTGTAGCATTTTTAGCAGTGCTTTTTATTAATTTTGTTAAAACATAATTTGTAACTACTACAACAACAAGTCACTTGTCACGTTTGTGTGCATTTCAAACAATGTCTTGATTTGAACATTAATCCGTTAATCCTTAGCTACTGAGAGTACAAATAGTTACATATTTACTGAGCATGGGTCATACTCACCCAACCACAAAAATACCTATTAAAAATTAGGTTTTTTTTCTTTTTACTTTCGGAATTCATATCAGATGCAATAAAATGTTTATTCTCTAAAATTATACATGTTTCAATTTAATCGGTTATTTATTATATCAAAGCTACAGTAAATTGAAATTAACCTTACATTTGGAAGAAAGAAAATATATATATATATATATATATATATATATATATATATATATATATATATATATATATATATATATATATATATATATATATATATGTATGTATATTAAGTGAGTGGTAAGACACAAAGGAACGTGCCGCCACCTAGTTGCGGAACCAAGTAGTATGTTGTCACGCCAACTTCAAATAACACAGTGTTAAAAAATAGAGACCGTATACAACCAACTAACAATTTAGTAAATTGTCAGCCCTGGCCCATTTCTACCCTAATATAGGGACAGAATATGTAAGGGTAGATGTATTTTCGCCACAATTAGAACCCTAGACCGGTTTTGCTCTAACTAGAGCTCTTCAGTGCGGCATACTAATTGTAGCGAAAATACACCTATAAAGTAATATGGTTATGGTAGCCAGCCTTCCAACACTAACTGAGTGGTAAAACACGAAGCAACGTGCCACCACCTAGTTGCGGAACCAAGTAGTATGTTGTCACGCCAGCTCCAAATAACACAAAGTGTTAAAAACTAAAGACCGTATACAACCAACTAACAATTGAGTAAATTGTCAGCCCTGGTCCATTTATACCCTAATATAGGGACAAAGTATGTAAGGCTAGATGTATTCTCGCTACAATTAGAACCGAAGACCGCTTTCGCTCTAATTAGAGCTTTTCAGTACGGCATACTTATTGTAGCGAAAATACACCTATAAAGTAATACGGCTATGGTAGCCAGCCTTCCAACACTAAGTGAGTGGTAAGGAACGTTAGTTGTGAGGTCTGACCTACATAAGAAAGAAAACAGTTTTTACAGTCCTTATGTAGGTCAGACCTCACAGTCTGTTGGTAGGAGGATTAGTCAACATAGGAGTGACTCCCGATTTACACCTGATAGATGTGCATTGGCACATCATGTGTCAACTTTGAGTCATAACATAGATTTTGAAAATGTCAAAATTTTGGATAGAGAAACCAATCTGAAAAAACGTTCCCTTCTGGAAATGTGTCATATTCTTGAAAACGACACTATGAACTCAGAATCAGATGTTCAAAATTTGAATAACATATATAAGTATGTAATACTATTTGATAGGTCTGATGGCGTCTCTATGTTGGCCGGTTCTATAAAGTAGAAAAATGAATTATAAATTTAATCAATAGAGTAACAATAGTCTATGATCAATCATTGTTTCTTGGTTTGCAGTTGTCACTGGTGTCTATGGTCGGTGTCTAACGTGAAAAAATGGGGTTAGATGCCCAAATTCTTATACGTGAATTTTTGAAAATTTTTTTAATATTTAAACCTTGCTAACTATTTATTATGCTTTTTCATGACTGAGTTTGAATGTTTTTAACGTACAAATCTTCGCGTAAAGTTACAGGTAGTTTTTAAAATGGTTGTTACATTTCCTGTTTTTGCATGTCTTTGTGGCAGAGCTTCTCTGTTTTGATGTTTCTAGCTTTGCTTTTCAATTAGCTACAGTGCTGCAGGTGTTCTTTGTTGCATAATCTAGGTGGTATGTTATTATTTATTTATTATTTACGTGCTCCTGAGGATGCCGGGTAAACTCAGGCGAAATATATCGAGTATTTAGTACAGAGTGACATTCTTTAAAATATAGCCCTCAATTTTTGGTCGTAATTGCCCTTAAATGTATACAAATATTAGCACGCTAACGTGTAACGACTGTTACTCCTCATTTAATCAATATATATCTATATATATATATATATATATATATATATATATATATATATATATATATATATATATATATATATATATATATATATATATATATATAAACATAGATGTCCTTATTAGTGAATTTTTCGTTCCACGATACATTCAATAAAACTTCGTTTCCCTTTGATATGCTAGTAGTCCAACGGCTGCAGCTAGAACCTTATGTCCCTCGTTAAAATTTTGTTTAGCAGATTATTAAAAGCCTAAGAAATACGAGTAATATATTTTTTACTGGTGAGGCGCAATTTACAAGGAGTGAAATGTTTAACTCCAGAAACTCACACATTTGGTCAGAAAATATCCCCCATTATGTAGGACAGTCAAGGCCGCAGCATAAAATTTCCATAAATGTTTGGTGTGGCGTTTTAAATGGCCATTTAGTTGGACCTTGCATTCTTCCAAATATCCTAACAGGGAAGATTCACCTAGATCTTATTGAAAACGTGTTGCCGGTCTTGTTAGGAAACGAAAATATGAGGGAATGTTTTTTTCAACACGATGGAGCTTCCCCAGATTTCAGATTAGTTGCGAGAAATCTCTCAATCAAAATTTTCCAAGCAGGTGGACTAATTCCATGGTCACAGAGAAGTGCAGATTTTACTGTGGTAGATTATTACTTGTGAGAAGACTTAAAAGCAATGGTTTGTGCTGAAGACATTAATAACAAGGTGCAGTTGCTCGAAAGAATAAACAATGCGTGTGAAGAAATAAGAAATGATCCTGGTAAAATTAGGAGATCAGTCAACATTTTGCCTAAAGGAGCTGGAATATATATATATATATATATATATATATATATATATATATATATATATATATATATATATATATATATATTAACAATAACGGTGGCCATTTTAAACGGCATCTATAAATTTTAATGTAATTACCCAAGATACTTTTCTTGAGTTTCTAAAAAATAACGTGCCATAGTTTGTATGATTCGTCCTCAAGTGTGTTAATTGGTTGTCAAATTTTCTTGTGGAAAAAAATGTATTAAAAAATGAGACGCACAATCTGAAATTGTACTTTATTTGCTTTATTTTTTATGCTGTGTACAAATTTTAAGACATATTTTTAAAATTTTCGATACAGGCTGTTCTTATTGGGATTTAAAAATTCGGCCACATTTTTCTGTCTCGACTTGTATTTGGATAGGGCAATTTTTTTATATATATATCGATAAAGGTGGCTGATTGAGCAAAATAAACACACTAACTTTTGTTTCTTGGTGCCTAGTGGTTCTGAAATTATGGCCCAAGACAAAAATGGGCAAAATCAATAAAACAACCTGTATCTTGGTAATTAAGGATTATTAACCACCCAACAATAGGTGCTATGGAATCGCCCAAGTGACCTACATATGCAGGTGAAGTATATATACCTACCAATTGATCACCTGTATTTATTCACGTATATTAAATGAAAGAGGCACGAAAAACTAATAATTTTAATGGAATGTTAAAGCGATTTTGCGGAGAAAGTTTTGAATTTTTAAACAAACCAATGTAATTTAAATTCTACGTATCCCTCTCCAGCGAGACTAAAATATATTCAGCAACTGCTGAATAAAATAAATTATGAACAACTTTAATGCGTTTGTATAAAACGTGTATGAGAATACTGCAGATTGAGAAATGGGAGCAAATTCAGTCATATAAATCATTCAGGTGTCTCTGTCGGCACTTTTTTTACGAACTCTACGTACTCAGCATTTATTTCAATTTTTCCCCTTACGCAACTCTCACATGAATTTCATATTGTTCCCTGAGCAACGTACCCGCAGAATGCTATATATCATATTCCCCCTCTAAATAAAAGAACACTCGAGGTAAAAGAAGACGAAAGATGCTAAGCACAAGTTTAGAATTTGGCGGCGAACAACTGTAAACATGAGAAGAAAGTTTGAGGGAGTTGGGGATGTTTGCTGAGGTTTTAAGACACTCCAGGGAATTGGCAGTGGGAGTTAGCGCCCTCCCTAGAGCAGCAGACCGGTAACTGTTGGTCTAATTACCGAACAAAAAGGCTCGGACAGCATTGCGCTTTTCAAGTAAAAACACAATGTCCATCCACCCATTAAAATAGAGTTTTAGGAAAATAGACATCTGAAGTTGTTGTTGCTACAATAGAAGCTCGCCTGAAAGGATGGCCAATTATTGTTTGACGTTTTCAGCTAATCAAGATTGATTCCTCTATATAAAATCTAAGGTGGCGTCATTGATAGCTTCATAGCTCCATAAAATTCAACTAATGGAGACTGTAAAATATTATGGTCTAGATAAGGGGCATTATCGTTGCTTTATAAACTTTATAGAAGGTGAAGAATTATAGCCGGTTTATCTTTGGCTCATGGATATAAAATTCGTGGCTGTTTATTCTTTCTATAAATCATTGTTAATTTATGTTTGCCCTAACAAAAATAATATTAATGAAAATCTGAAAAAACTATGCCTTTCTATGTAAAAATTTAGATAATTCTATTACCAGCAAACAGCCGGATATAAGGTTAACAAAACACATAGGACGTTAAAAAAATTAATATCATGTTTTTATTAAAAGCAAAATAATGGTTATATTTATTTTGGTAAATTTTATGACAGCATGTTACAAAAATTTACTATTGGAGAGGCCACAATGGTGAGATTTTGTATGTACCATCGCGATAACCCAAAAAGTTCTGGACGCAGCAGGTGTATTATAGTAGTGAATTTTCATCAGAATTGTACACTATAATGTATATTATTAAAACTTATTCTTTAAATTTAAATGGACCTTGGAGATCAGTTTTAGAGTCGCAGTTAGCGATTATTTGAAGAAATTTCTATTTTTTTGTGGAGCTAGAAAACTTATATTGGTAGATATATATAAGTAGTATAGGTCTCTTTAAAAATTGTGTTATAAATTTCATTAAAGTTACAAAAGTTTTCCAGAAAAAAATTAATTATATACAAAGGGAATGTGCCTGCCAAATTATAAATATGACCGGTATTTTTCCTTATTAATTGCTTGGATGGTTTTGTTTTCGTCAACCAAATAGCTAGCTTTTACAGACAAAACAACAAAAAAGGTTTTTCAAAACAAATTTTTAGTTATCCGCGACTCTTATTATGTTATTTTTCTTTGATTTAGCACCCACACTGCGGTTACGTAAGTTTTACCGTGGTTCAAGATTGAACATTATAACTTAATAGGAAATTTAATATTTAATTTAATAAATATTTTTAAGAAAATTCTCTCCCAAAACATACTTGCTGCACCCAGCACCCACCTTCTGAAAACCTACAACCACCCTCAATGCATAAACAAGAATAATGTAAACCAGAAAAATGTCTTGGGAACGGCCGCCAAGAAAGTTACGGGACCTGCGGTGTATAGGGATTCTGGACGAGGTAAATAGGAATTTAGGGAGGTATAGTTGCAAAACGGGATAAAGACAGCTTATAGAGGTTCAGATGAGCTGGTTTTTCCGCACCTTTTTCTCACCTTTCCTTCTTGTCCTCTTCCCCGCTGAGCACCACATTCAGTCCTGGTCACGTAACTTTTTTAGGAGCTGTTTGCAAGAAATGTTTCTTGTAGCTTCTAAATGCAGAAGAGGTTCTTAGCGTGTTTCTGATTTTTTTTCTAAAAATTCCTTGTGTGCTAATCTAAACATTTACCGAAAATTTAATTTTTATTTACAAAAAGATTGTACCTGCCAGATTACAAACGTGGCAGATATTTTCCCATAATAATCGCTTGGATGATCCATTTTAGCCAACTGAATCGAACCACTTTCTGCAAACAAAATAACAAAAGAAGGTTTTTTAAAATATTTTTTTAGTTATCTGTGAAACATATTGTGTTATTTTTTTAATTTAGTACCCACGCTGCTTTTATATAAGGTTTACTATGCATAAAAACTGAAGATTCTGGTTTAGTGGAAGATTTTAAATATTTTTACGAAAATTCGCTACTACTGTTGCAGTATCCATACTTTCTGAAAATGAAATAAATATAAACAATACAAAATTTTGAAATTAAAATTTTAATAATTTAGACCGAACATATGTTTATATAATTTAAGCTACTTTATGATATTACGTACTTTCAATTACTTCAAATTTCACATTCACTACATGAAGACTAAAAACTAAAATTAAAGAAAACAATCAGCACCTAGATATTATACTTACTGTATTAGTTTGATGTAAGTATACTTCTTCTTGAAATACCTAATTTTGTTTCACTTTGGCAATGCAGTACCTACCTGCATGCTCTGACTTAAGAATCTGTGACTGATGCACACAGCTTTATTTACCAAACACTTTCTCATTTATTTCATTGAATGTTAAAATCATAATATAGAACAGTCGACGGTCGAGGATATTGTTAGAGTTAAGTTAAAATTATAAGTTGGTTTATTATTTACCTACTACTTGTATTAACCTTAAAATTATTCTAGCTATATCATATTATAGGTAGCTGTTTTATATTGGAAGACTCTAAGGTATTAGCGGAGTCGACTTCGAAGTTATGCGCAGAGCGCACACGCTTCTTTCACGACTGCTGTCAGTTAGCAGAATACAAATGACAAATAGCTAGGTAGTGTTGTCAGATTAAACTAGGAGAGGGAGATGACTTTTAAATACCGTAAAGAACGGGAAGCCTAATATTTATACATAATAAAACGTAGTTCTAGAGTGCTTTTAAATAACGCTTTCATTAAAATTTTTATTTATTACTATACATTTGTTTGATATCTTCAGATTCAGATGAGAGTTGTGGAAAATGGCAACCCAGCTGATTGTTTAGTGTGACATATTTTCGAAGCCTGTCCGTTTAGAATTTAATTTGGACATTTTGTTTGAAATGGCAGCGTAACCCCGATATATCTGCCTGACCTTGTCCACATTATAGGCATCCATTCAGAGGTAACTTCAAGTGTTATCGTAGACAATTTTTTTAAATTTAGTTATAACTCAGAGTTTGGTAGATAGGACCAATTGTATGGTATCTACGTGCGTGTATAGTTTTGGTCGAGGGGTAAATCACTGAGGTATTTTAGTGTACAAGGTAAGGAATTACAGGGGCATTTCGAGGTTTTTCGGGGAATTTCAGGGTATTTCGGGGAATTTCGAGGTATTTCAGGGTATTTTGTGATATTTTGGGGAACTGCATGGTATTTCGGGGAATTTCCAGGTGTTTCGGGGCGGTATCAAAAATACGCAAGATGGGTCATGTAGAGAGTTGGGTAAACTGTCTGTTAAAACTAGTTCTACCAGTATTAGCAACTATTTCGTAAAACTCGATAAAGCAACAATTATTGACGAAACTCCTAATAGATCAAGCAGTGTCACAGATGATTCCGTCGATCAACATTATCCTGAAAGTGGTAACTTTGCCGTGAGTTTTGATAACTCGCAAAAGTCGGAATCAAGGTCGGAATGTAGCAAGTTCAATGAATGATCCCAGATAAATGTAATTCAATCCATGAAATTAAAAAAGTTTGTTCAACAGTTATTAAAACAGACAGAGGAACAGACCGAGGTACAGACTTATATTCGATTCAAGAACAACCGATTACAATATTGCCGAGAATATTGCCCACCACGGCATATACGACATCGACTTAAAGAGAGACTTAAAGGAACAAACAGATATTCAAATAGATTCCGAAATTACAAGACACCAAGAACAACCTGAAGATGTCTTGCAAAAGCAGATATTAGTTAATGATTATATTTTGAATAGTGAAATCAAGGACGCCAATGAAGAAGATGCTACTAATCTAAGAGATTTTTTACACAAAAATATAAAAATGTCAGAAAACAGCCCTTTTGCAAGAATTAATTTATTGCAAAATAAAAAGGCTATAATAAAACAATCAAGTTACTGTTGGTTACTTAGTGACAACAACGGAAAAGTTAGCAGTGACAGACTAAAAAGGTTTATAACTTAAAAAAAAAGAATTGCCAAAAGCAATTGTTAAAAAGAAGCTAGAGAAAAAGCAAAACCCTCGACAAAACCCGAGAAAAAAATTTAAGCGATACCCTAAAAGTGAAAATACTGTAAACTATACTGCAAATGCTTGCGTAATTGAGATAAATGAGGACACGGAAGACGAAACAGATAATAGTGTTACGACGACTCAACGGACACAAAAACATTTATGGAGTTAGAAACAGAGCAAGATATGGTCGATGACACAGCGACAGTGGTGACTACCATGTATGTTAACTGCGAATGCTAATATGCAGTTTTTTTATGAAGAAGATTGGTTTATTGGAAAGGCGCTGGAAAAAGTAAGAGATAAATTTAAAATGATTTTTTAAAAAGAGAAAGAAAATCGGAAAATAATAAGTTTGTATGGCCAGAGAAAGAGGACATTGCTAAACTGGAGCAAAAGTATATATTTTACGGTCTAATTAGTCCATTGAGTTTCGACCCATTTCAGCTTAAACGGGTTGATTTTTTTTATATTAGCAAAAAATATTATCATTTAAGAAATCACCTCGGAAATAATATATCAAAATGTTATATCACGTAGTTATAACTTATAAAATAATATATGTTATATTCTCGTTCATATTATTTTGAGCTTTATGATATGATATGCGTCCTAAAAGTAAATAATGACTTTTAAAATATTAAGATTTTCTTGTTTTTGAAACTTTTCCATTAATGAAGAAGGTTTTTTTTTGCAAAAAGTGTCAAAAAGTATTTTATTTTGTTTATGTCGAGCTTTATGTTTATTTGTTATCTAAGAATATTTTGCATCTTGTTTTTGTGTGGTAACTACATTATAAATTTGTATAGTTATGTATTTAGTCTTTAGAAGCCATTTTTTTCTGACTTCTCAAATACATATTTAGAGGATTTTGTTCGTTTTTTTTGTGTTAGATGAGGGGACTGATAATGATCTCGATAATATTATACCAAATACTGGACCAAATATATTTTGTGATATGTTTTATATAAGTTTTTGAGAGAGTTTATGTCAGAATACCTTTTTAGTTTTTCTTTGTGTGCCCTAAAAAAATATTGACTTTTTAGATATTACAATTTTTGTTTTCTTTAAACTTTGAGATTATTTAAAAAGGTGTTTTTGACAAAAATAGTTTTTGATTAGTTTATGTTTATTTAGAAGTTTGTTTGTTATGTAAGAATATTTTCGTTTGTTTTTTTCCAAGTGATACCTATGTTATATTATTAATGTGTGCATTTATTTGTTTACTCTTAAAAAGACATTTTTTACTGACTTCTTTAATATATATTTAAGAGATTTTTTGTTTTTAAAGTTGTACAGACTAATGATCTCCATAATGATACACCAAATAGATTTTCTGATGTATTTTATTTTTTGTATAGTTATTAATTTAGTCTTTAGAAGCCATTTTTTTCTGACTGCTCAAATACATATTTAGAGGATTTTGTTCATTTTTTTTGGTGTTAGATGAGGGGACTAATAATGATCTCGATAATATTATACCAAATACTGGACCAAATATATTTTGTGATATGTTTTATATAAGTTTTTGAGAGAGTTTATGTCAGAACATTTTTTACTGACTAATGATCTCCATAATGATATACCAAATAGATTTTCTGATGTACTTTATTTTTTGTATAAGTTTTTGCAAGGGTTTGTTCAAGAATGCCAATTTGAAAGAGCCAAACCATCTATTTTATATGAGTTTCGATATGTTTAGTTTTATTTTTTGCTTAAGAACATTTTGTGTTGTGTTGTTATGTGAGTTTGTTTTCTTCTTAATTTAGTATGAATAAAAATTTTGAATGAACACGAATTTTTCTTTCTTAAAAAATTTTAAATAATAGTATTTACCAACAATACGTATTGCACTACTTCAGTCGATTATTATTTTTCGGTTAGAGTAAGCATTCACAGACATGTATGTATATGTATTTATTCTCGTTTTAATACAGGATAACAGTTGTGACGTCACAAAATAAATAGAGTTTGCTGTGAATTTCAAGAGCGCTTTGGAGAATTTCATGGAATTTAGCGGAATTTTGGAGGAATTTCGGGGAATTTCGGGGAATTTCAGTGCATTTTTGGGGAATTGCAGACAACTTAAGGGAATTTCCAGAGTATTTCGAAAATTTCGAGGTATTATGGGGAATTTCAAAGAATTCCGGGTAATATCGGGGAATTGTTTCTGAAAGGGGAATTTTAGTGTACAATTTATTTTAGTGATTTGCCCCTCGGTTTTGGTTTTATGCTTGAAGTAATTTATTTTTATTGCGTTTTGAAAAACTTTTTCGCAATTTTTTTAGAAGTATTTTAGCCTCAAAACTGTCTAACGACTCATACAGACTATTAACAAGATGAAGGGGATTGCCAAATTCTGTTTTTATTGGTCAAGTAAACTTTGAGTTATTGGTTGGACACAAAGATATATATATATATATATATATATATATATATATATATATATATATATATATATATATATATATATATATATATATATATATATATATATATATATATAGTGTTACAAAGCACTTCAATAGATGTAGGTGCGGCGTTGCCACATATCCAGAACTTCCCCAACATCTGAAAATTTTTGCACCATCTGGCAACACCGCCTCCCTACCCCCGGGGGTGCCTGGGGTGACCCCCCCACAGGCGAAGTCCTAACCCTCTAGGACCAAAAATAACGAAGTTACCAACTTGTACCCCGTCGGAACGGATAACTGAGGTCTACGCATTCCGAACACCCTGTATACGTAGAGAACCATTACACCCTGTATACGCAGAGAGATCTTATGGTGCGAGAAACGCCTCTTGTGTAACATAGGAGTGATGACCACATTTGGATCATCTGTATATACATCCCCCTGTATACACACGGGGCCGATCTGTATTCACAGAACCTTCTAGCAAAAGAAGGTCCTGGAATATTCTGGAATGGAACACTCTAGAAACGAGGTGGAAGGAACGACAGGTATATAAAGGCGAAAGCAAGCCAGCCCCAGTCAGTTCAGTTCAGTAAGAGAATGTTGAAGTGACTTGAAGAAGCAGTAACCAGTGTAAAATGTGTGCAGATTAGTGATTGTAAGGCCAGATAAACTACGTGTTTTGTGAGAGAGACATTCTAGACCTTTATTGTATCCATATTTAGACAGTAAATTAAGTGTTTTGTGAGAGAGACATTCTAGAACTTTTATTGTATCCATATTTAGATAGTAAATAAAGTTCTTTTGTTAAAATTTAAAGTCTCACTTAGCCAGAACCCGGAGAAAACCCAACAATTTGGTGTCAGAAGTGGGATAAGTGAGTGAAGAAGTGAACAACTAAGCTAGCTGTAAATGGTAAACACCAGATCGACTGACTACGACGAGATGGCTGAAATCAAAGAAGTTGATGGACTTACTGAAGAAGCAGCGCGAAGAAGACAAAGAAGAACACAAGAAGCAGCGCGAAGACGAACAACGACGACAAGAAGATAAAGAAGACCTCCGAAGTATGTTCCACAATATGAGAGTCGATGTAAAAGAAGAAATTGAACAGGTCAACGAACAAATAGAAAAGGTGGACAGGAAAGTAGAAAATGTAACAGAGGATTTGAACAAACAATGGGAAGAGGTGGAAGGGTTGAAAGAACAAATAAAGATGATTATGAAAGGCACAGAAATCAGACATAAAGAACTGACAGATTCTGGAATGGAACACTCCAGAAACGAGGTGGAAGGAACGACAGGTATATAAAGGCGAAAGCAAGCCAGCCCCAGTCAGTTCAGTTCAGTAAGAGAAATTTGGTACACGTGTGACATTTATAAAATTCTATGCACATGCCAAACTTTAAGTTTTTATGGAAATATCAAATAATGTTGTTAGAGCTTGAAGTAAATTGGCAACTAGAACGTACTTCATCAGTTGACTTTTTTTATAAACAATGTTTTACGAGGTCAAAACGATAATGACTGAAACGCTTAAATATTCAGCAAGTCGGTAGGTCTTGACAAATGACAGAGCAAGAAGGAAATGTTTATTTTGTCACAACTGAAGGACAGAAAGGCGGTTTACCAAAAAAGGTTCTGAAACAGATGTAGTTTATTTTAACAGGTGTTGCAAAAAGTATGCTTCCTAAAATCTAAAGTATAATTATTACTTTTTTAATGAAGTAAAATGTTTTCAGACAATTATTTTATGTACACTTTTGTGCCAGCTTGGGTATATACGCGGTTAACGGGACACTGGATTATTCCTGGATGGGTGACTGGCTGTAATAAGGTAGTTATCACATTACCTAAATGATTTCCCAGCGCAGATACACGGTTTCTGGAGAACAAAGTATTACGTTACTTGTGTTTGATAAGTTCTTTTATTTATGTTTAAATTCCTATCTTATTTCATTTATCTAAAATGTTTGTCAAAAATAATTTTCATAATAACTTTTTTTGTCAGTTTCACATAGAACCTAAAGGGTTTTATCATTTTCAAAAGTCAAGGATCTGTATTTAGGTTATAGAACATTTCATTCAAAATAAGTGTTTTCACCAAAAAATTGTTAGTGAAATGACAATTAGGTGGCAAAAAGGTATGTGTGCAGCATGTGCGTTGTGGTATCAAATTTTCATTTAAATATCTCAAATCCTAATAATTAATTTCCCAGTAAGGTAGTATCTCCAATGTTGATACAAAGTAAAACTTTAATGAAGGCGGCATGGATACTGAAAAAGTGAAAAATTAAGCCTTTCGTTGTAAATTAATTCTAAAACCCGCAAAAATCAGATTAAGATTAACATCATTGTGCCTTTGAAAGTAAAATCTTAATTATATTTTACAAAAATAGTGCTGCAAATCGAACCACAACTTCAGCATAGCTGTGATAATTTACTTTTCTCAGAAAGAAATTCACATGAAATGAATTTAGTGTAACACGACTACAAAGGAAATATATCAGACAGACAGGCAAAAAAATTTTTGTTTCAGAATCAAGTTTTGTCTGTTTTAAGACTTCTACGCTGGTTTACCAAAAATTTCTTTCACCGACATTCCACCCCCACATATTCTACCCCTAACTTAACTTCAGCACAGAATACCAGATGTTTGATAAAATGTTGTAATAAACAAGCCCTAAAAGGTATATTACTCGAGTTTTAACGAAAAATTGTCAATTTTCATCAGGTCATTCAGCCCCATTCATCCCCTACCCCCTAGAGCGGTATAATCTAAAAAACAATCGGAACCGTTTGTTTGTCCTGTGCTAACTGTACGCCAAACTTAAAGGCGATATCTTAAGTCTTTCTAAAATCATCGTGGCTACAAACAGACAGACATAGAGATCTACAGAGGACAGGCCTACAGACATAAAAAATGTTCGTTCCCAGATCATGTTTTCTATATGCGTTGACACTTTCTGCGACGTTTAAGCAAGAAGTTTTTTTTTGTTGCCGATGCCCTACTTCCACACGTTTTGAGGACGTGGAAGTTTTAATGCAATAACCGAGGGGATCACTGGAAAAAATTGTACACTAAAATTCCTCTTTTAGAAACAATTCCCACCATTACCAAAAATCCTTTGAAACCCCTTGAAATATTCCTAAGCTTTCGGAATACCCTAGAAATTCCTTTAAGTAGTCTGCAATCCAAAAATTCCCCGAAATTCCATGCATTTCCCCAAAAACCTCCTGAAAATCAATGCAATATCCCAAAGCACTCTTGAAACCCTCAGCAAAACTATATTTATTTTGTAACGTCACAACGGTTTCAGCTGTTATTCTGTTTTAAAACACAAATAACACAAGTATTCACATATACATACATATCTGTGAATACTTACTCTAACCGAAAAATAATACTTGACTGAAGTATATATTGTTGTTAAATACCATTATTTAAAATTTATTAAGAAAGAAGATTAATGTTACACATTAAACGTTTATTTACCCTAAATTAAGAACCAAACAAGCTCACATAACAACACAATACAAAATGTTCTTAAGCAAAAGATAAAACTAAACTTTTATCCAAACTGATATAATATTTGTTGTTACAATGTAAAGGACAAAAATTAAAACGGCCTTTTTGAACAAACCCTTGGCAAAAACTATATAATAGAAAACATAAAACAAATCAAAAAATATATTTGGTATATTATTATGGAGATTATTATTCTCTCTAACATTAAAAATAAAAAAGCTCTTAGATATGTGACAGTCCGGGGTTCTTTTTGTACCCCAATCTCTGTTTTCTCCATGTAATTTTAGGTAATCCTGAAAAAAAGGTGTTTCAATACTTTTTTTTATGTCTACCATTAAAATTAATGAATTTTTCCCAAGTAAAATTGAAATATTGAAGGCGATGTACCGCGGTTACCCCGCACGGGCGTTTGTGTTACGGAATAAACATACATACATCCATATACATATCTGCTAGAAAATTTCCAGCTTCTTCCAACACAATAATGCAATTTTTGTTTAGGAATTTAAGAGTGAATATCCAAAATATAATGCAGTATATGTGGAGAGTCGGTTTGTAATATACACTGTTTGCCAAAATAGGAATAAAATTTTGTTTCATTATTTTTAAGTAGTTTTGTTATTGTTTTTGCATCTTATAATAAAAATACCTTGGAGGGAATAGTAAGTAAAGTTAAAAAAGGCACTTATCACTTTACCTCAAAAGGAGAATCTGCAGCTACCTGGAAGAGAGAATGATATTTGTCGGCAATTGTACGAAAATCAGCGAAACTAGTGGGGTCCCACAGGACTCTGTCCTTGGACCCAGTCTGTGGAACCTCTACTACGATGAAATGCTGACACACATCCCAACACCAGACAGCTGCCATATAATTGGATATGTCGATAACCTGCCCTTAATCATATGTGGCAACAGTACAGAAGACATAGAAGAGCTGGCAACATGGTATTGGCAGGGTCAGCATTTGGATGAATGAGAAGGGGTTACAACGGGCCTCTCGGAAAATTAGCGCTTTAGTGTTGGCCGGCAAAATAACTGTCAGATATGTCGAGGTAACGGTTGAAGACCTAAAGATAACCTCCAAGCCGAATCTAAGATACCTCAACATCCAACCGGGAAACAACATGAGCATGGGCAGGCTGATTAAGAGTGTGGCAAGGAGAGCTGACAAAATGACGGCGACACTGACAAGGTTGATGCCTAACCATGGAAGGATCAATGTCTAAAGAAAGGAAACCCTTAAGTGGGGTAATCAATTCAATTATAAACTATGGGGTATCTAGGTGAGGAGACTGGTTACAAAAGTTAAAATACAGAAAAGTGCTAGAAAGTGTCCAAAGGAACGCAATCAAGAGAATAATATGTATCTATAGAACGGTATTGACGAAGGCAATAAAGGTTATCGCCGGAGCCGCACAAATACATCTAATGGCAGAAGAACACACATACGAAAAGAGAATATGAAGGCCGAAAAAGACAAAGGGCGGAACACAACAATCAATAGATGGCAGAAAGAGTGGACTTACGAAGCGTATCTTACACAGTGGATAAAACATCTGATTACAGAACTGACATCTTGGTTCTACCGCAAATATGGACTGCCGAGTTATCACCTAACTCAATTTTTATCTGGCCGTGGACGCTATGCTGTACATACCTTTTCCGGTTTGCTATAATCGAGTTAAACCGCTACATATATTGTGACGGAATCGGTACGCTAGTGCACACAGTGCTTGTCTGTCATCAATGGGATTCTATTAGAGCCAAGGCAGGGTGAGCAATTGGAGAAACCCCTAACGAAGGGTAACATCGGCCACGATATGTTGGATAACTAAAGAAAATTGGAAGCTGTGAAAAAATGTTGTCAGACATAATGAAACACAAAGAGGCAGACAGAAACTAGAGCAAGCCGAGAGTGGGGTGCAGTGAAGCAATACCGAGAGGTGATTCCGATGCAGACCCACGAAGAGAAAGGGGATGTTTAGTGGGTAGACCTTACCTGAATGGAAAGGGAGTCTCACAGTGCCGGGTGGAATTGGAACTGCGGAAATGAGACAGTCACCGGTCTGCGTCAATGCATTTACCTCCAACATAGAAAAAAAAAACTTATAATTACTTTACAGTTACGCAACTTCTTAGTTGCTTTTAAGGCATTATAAGCATGTTAGTTACTCTCTGAAAGACTCAAAAGTCCCGCAAACATGAAGGTAGCAAACGGCAGTAGCCGAAACTATCTTATGTTACTAAAATGCTACATCAAAGTTGCAGCGGCTTCCAAGCGGCACTAAGAATTTCCGTGACGATGCCCGGCCCTTCATATTACACCTACTAGTTGTGGAATTTCTTAAGGGTATATTCTGGTGGCAGTCACGTTTCCACTACCTGACAAAGGAAATTTTAGTATTCGTGGCTTCTGTAAAGTAGCAGTAACCCTTCAAACTTACTATAAAATAATTTCCACCCTACAGTCTCACATATTCATAAAGGAGAATTGTTCTATTCCAACATCATTGTTGAGGTTGTGGAACTCTAGTAGAGCGTTTAGTTCCAATAATAATGTCATATGCCAAAACAAAGAAAAGTTTACAGAACTTTTGCACCATTTTGCAGGAAGGAGGGAAGTAAAACAGGCAAAAACAGAAGTTTAAAACAATATAATGCCCTTATGAACGCGCCACTATTTTCAACAAACGTCAGTGCAACATAAACGACAAATGAGGAGAGTTATTCCCAAATGGAATATCAAGCGTTAAAAAAATTATTATCCTAGTTCTGCGTAATTAAAATAACGATATACAATATGTTATTAACGAATCTTGTTTCTCATAAAGCACTTTATTTTTCCCTTCAAAAAAATAATCGCGAACAAAACACAGGTCAAGACGCATGTAAACCACAACCTAAATTTATTAATTACTCATGTTCTGTTTAATTAAAACAACGATATATAATGTGTTATTAACCAATCGTGTTTTTCTTAACGCATTTTCCTTTTCTACTTAAAAAAGTAATCGCAAACAAAGCACAGGACGAGACACATGTAAACCACAACCTAAGACATGGTTAAATTTAAAATGACAGATGACAGGCAAAACACATAATTTGAGAAGTATTTTCTGTTTAAGAAACCATAGAGTGGCAAGGAGAACTATAAGCACTCATTTAATACATTACGAACGCCGCCTCTACTACAATGTTGAGTCGTGGCCCCACTTGGTAGCTTTTAATAAAACTAACTTTAAAACTCCGGCATTTCAGTATTCGCCACCAAAGACAAGATATAACTACTGTCAAGTTCTATATTGTAGCGAATTCAAGTTCAGCGTTTTTGTTTTGAAATACGCCGATTTGTATATGAAAATCTACTACCCCATTAATACCTTCGCTCTTAGGATATATATCTGAAAACTAATTTTTTGCAGTTATCGTAGCAAATTTTCATAAAATTATTAGTTTCTTGTATAAAATAAATAAGAATATAAATTACAGAATCAAATTCAAGACATCCATACATAAGGTATCAGAAATCGAAATAATAATTTTGATTTGTAGTCTCTATAGTATATATAGAATAGAAACAAAAAACAAAGTGGTTTTAGAACATAGAGTTAGAGAGAGTATAATTATTTTGTGGAATAATTTTCGAGGAGAAAGAAAGCAAGTGTAAGACAAAGTAGGCAGTGAAAAGTCCTGTGATAGTGGCTGCTCCAGTTTTGCCGCGTCGTCACTGCGTAAAGGCTACGTTGTTGGGATGTAGCTGGATAAGTTCGGATACCACGCCGCAACGTTGCCACCATTCCCCATTTTGGTGGTTGCCACGTGATAGAAACGTTCCTATAGCGGATCACTGACTGGCGGTAAAATATCTAGAAGTTATCATGACAGTCGCTGCCACGTTCCAGCGGCCAATTTTGCTAGTTGGGTTATGACTTACAAAAAAGTAAGAGTTGATAATTTTTTTAATTGTGACTGATAATTATTAAATTGTGCTCTCCAGTTTCTTTAATAGCGAAGAAACCTCAGTGTATGAGTGACTTTCATTTTATTTGTCCAGGAAGGCTATTGCTGCTTGTGCAGTTATTCAACAACATGTTTTAATGGATTGCACAGAGGGTGGATATATTAATTTTTCTATGAAAATAATCAATGTGCTAATAGAACAGCAGAATTATTTAATCAACAACATTAAGATGAGAATGTTAATCAAAAAATGGGCTAGGGTTGGTGACAACGTTTTAAGAGACCAGGTCTGTTTGTCATAAAAAGCGAAGCGCTGAAAGAAATGAAGCGGTAGAAGTGGCAGTTCTTGGTCATGTTGTTTTGAATCCCAGGACCAGTACGAGGCAACGTGTAAGTGAATCTGGTTTTGGGCGAATTACCATTTAAAATATTTTAAACGATCATGAATTTCACCCATGCAAAATTCATCTTGCACACGAGCTAAATAAAAATTACTAAACGCCGTTTGGATTTTGTGAAGTGATACGGGACCGGGTGGTGGATGATGAATTTTCTTTCTAATACTTTTGCTTCTCGGATCAGTGTTAGTTTTTCCTAACTGGTGCCGTGAATCGTCGTGGTTGTCACTATTGAATATTATCTCGAAGATCACTTGGTATTTCAGCAATATGGAGCTCCTTCACACCACTTTGCCTGTTTATAAATATCTTGATCAAAGATGTCCAAATCGGTGGCTTGCGAACAGAGGTTCCATAGAGTGACCTGGCCGTCATATTTATCACCCGTAGATTCCTTTTTGTGAGGTCACATACAAAGTAAAATTTATTTCACTCAGTCCGATTTCTTACAAGATTTACGCCAGTGTATCGTAAACGAATGCCCCCAAATCACCCCAGAAAACTAACAGAATGTGCGCCGACATTTTAAACAAAATTTGTCCTATTTGTACGGAGGCTGGTGGTAGAAATTTTGAACATTGGATCAACTGACATGTCAGTTGTTGATAAATAAATTACTCCACTTTCTAAGTTAAGTTCTCAGATTCCACTGTAAATTCAAAAATCAGGCATTGAAAAGGAACTAAAATGGTGTGCTTGACCCCTTTTTAAATTAATATTTTAGGGGTGGATCACGCCACCGCTTAAGGGCTGGTGTTGCGATGTTTAAAATAAGCCTAAAAGTCTCCGCCCTTGAAAACAAAATTTACCTCTTTGAACGATTTTTAACAAAATCACGATAAGCGATCCAAAAGACCCCTGCTTTACCTTCATGTGGCCACCCTGTATAGCCAAAGTCTTACGGGCGTTGCACAACTAAAATCAATTTTTATTGCTGAAAATCTAAGCGAGTTAAATTTTTGGTATAATGGTCAGAAATACATTAAAAAATAATTAAAGCTAAAAACAGTATTCTATAAATATTTGCCTTGACCGACCACACGTATAATTTAGTTTTAGGTTAAGAGTCTGCCACAATAATTTATGAAGACATGTCATGTCTAACTCGGTCATATATCGCAATGCTGTCACTTTAGATACATTCCTCTCGTGGCGGAACTAAGGTAATTTGAAATGGTATCTTGTTTCCAATTAGACGCATCACGAGTTAATATAAACTTCTCGGATGGCAAGATAAATAAGTATAAAGGTTTATTAAACGTGATATGACTGTCTCTGGAGGCAGCAAAATTTCAACTGGTTTAAAAGAGTGTATAATACCAAAAAACTTAATAATGAATATAAAAAGACTGGACGCAGCAAGTGCGTTATGGTAGTGAATTTTCATTTAAATGTTTTTTAATAGGAAATATGTGTGTTCTTTTTAAAAAAGCAGGCATCAAATTTGTTTACCAGTAAAACCTATATAGTAGAAACAATGTGCCATGTTTTATCAAAATAACTTTATTGTTTGAAAATGTACACAAATTTCCGAAAGTAAACTTAAAGTGTTCCCGAAAAAACTGATTTCTTAGTCAACCTTATAGGTTAATAGAAAATTGAGCTCTTTGAATTTGAAGCATTTAATGAAAATTCGGTACCATAACGCACTTGCGTCCCGAATTTATTTTCTTACAAACATGCATTATATTTCGATGGAAAATGCAAAAATGCAATAACATAAGGCGTGTTCGATAAAAAAAGGAAAATTTGTATCACCAACGACTTATGGACAACCCTGTGATTGTAGAAATAATTTTTAAGATTTAGCTCAAGACACCCTATAATTAATGTAAACAATTTTTTTCGTTCTTGTATAATAACGGATATATTGAGCTTTATTGATTTTTTACGAAAATTCGACAAAAATTATATACCATTAAACGATAAACTCTATAGCTAAGACTACTACCAAAACGTTAGAGAAAGGGACTATTTGAAATGAATTTTCTGGAAATATTTTAGTAAAATGAAGGACAATGACGGTTGAAGCTAAGATTTCAGGGTTTGTAAAACATCCTTCTCGAGATATTTTCTCTTTCCTTAGCCCGTATTAGTTTTAAGTTATTTGCTTAAATGTTGCCAATTTTGATCTTTTAAATCGCGACTTTGACGTTTTGAGGAAAACCCCAATTTATTTTTATTTAAATGCCTCTAACTTTTTTATCTTTTAACTTAGCGAGGTAAATTTGGGGAAGTGGTTTACGTATGATAATATAAATCCGCGTACGAAATTTGCTTTCCCTTACTTTGTTATTTCCGGAGATATAATTGGGTTCGAAAGAAAATACAAAATTTTCCAGGAAAACCTAAGCCGATTTTCCTGGCTAACGAATTTATTCAAGCCACTTCCAAAGGGAAGGTATTTACCAAATTAAATAAAAATCTGCCTATTATTTTTAGGTATCGGTGTGATTAATAATATTAAGAGGTAAATTAGCAGATTAGCATATTGTTCGTTTTTTAGACACAAAATTCAGAAACATGCTTAGAGGAACCCCCTTATCCATTAACCATCGGACAAATGCTGTGCTCTCAACTCCACAATACAGTTAAGAGACCTAAAGCAAATTGGAGGTTCTGCGCAGGCTAAACATACTACAACGGAGATAGAAATACAAATTGTAAAAAACTCACCTTACAGAAGTCCATAGAAAGGAGGAATTTCTTACCAGCACCGTTTCTCCATAAAAAACTTCCACTTTTCCAAATTGAAAGAAAAAACGCTAAATAATAACGTAGCCTGATTATTAGAATTAAATCAATAATTGAAACTGCTACCAAAGCATCACATTGGGTCTATTTTAAATTAATTTTCAGCAAATATGTTAATAAAATAAAGATCAATGAAGATTGTAGCTGAAACTTCAGGCTTTCTAACTTCTTACGACATTTATACTGCATAGCGGTATTCATTTAGGTACTCTATCTAGAACATGTCAATGTTGACGTTTCGAATTGCGACTTTTTGACGTTTTAAGAAGAAAAACTTAAAAGCTTATAATTTTTTATTTATTTTAACGTAGAGATTCAAATTTTGGTGCCCGATTTTTTTATGATATAATCCCTCGTACCCAATATGGCTGCCCTAATTTTGTTATTTTCGGAGATATAAAAATTTTCCGAAAGAAAATGCAAAATTGTCCGGGAAAACTAGTCCGATTTTCCTGGATAACGAACTTATCCAAGCCACTTGAAAAAGGAAGGTACTCACCAAGTTTTATCAAAATCGGTCTATCATTTTTTTAGTTATCGGTGTGACACACACACATACACACACACAAATATATATATATATATATATATATATATATATATATATATATATATATATATATAAACATATAAAGTCGGAAACCGACCTCGGATTTGGGTTCCAGGGGTAATAAATTTGAAGAATTTTTTTCAAAATTCAAAAATCGGGATCTCCACATTAGTGAATAAAAAAAATTCACTAAAATTACAAAAAGCAAATGAAGATGCGTATACATATCAAAAAACAAAATTACTACCATAATTTGATACCGAGGTTTTTTCAACGTATTAATTTAATATAACTAAACTGGTGCGTTAAAAAATAAATACTTGCGGGAAAAACTTTTTGTATTTCTCAAGCTTCATAACCTAAAATTATTTTCAGTTATACAGACTGTCTCATAAATGCCCAACAGTATTCATTATGGTTTTTTCAAATAAAACACCCTGTATATTATTCAATAGTTGGATACTACAGAAGATTTTGATTACAATTGGTCAAAGTACTATAGGTTTTGAATCAATAGTTTTTGAAATATTCGACTTTTTTTGGAAAATTTCACTCCGAGCAACCACTCCCTCAAAAATTAATATCTAATTTGATATTTGAAAAAAATTCTTGAATTATAGCACGTTTCATCCTTAGACTGTACTCTAAGATCTGACGATGTCAAAATTTCAAGATTTTATACAGTGAATTTATCATAATGGTTTAATTTTAAATAATTTCAGACCAACGAAATCTCAGTATTTTTAAATGTAACATTCTGTATTTAATTAAACGGTCGAATGCAAAAATATATTCTCTTTCACAAGTATAAGAGTACCATATATCTAAAGTGAGCTATTTTTGAGTTGATCAACTTTTATGGAATCTGTTACTACTCTGCTGACCAAAAAATTTCTTTAAATTTTGCACGTTTCATCCTTAAACTACACTCTAATATCTGTTAACGTCGAAATTTGATGATATTATGCAGATAACTTATAATAAGCGTTTCATTTTAAAGAATTTCAGAGCAAGAAATCTCATTCAAACGCAACACCCTGTATATTATAAAACGGTCGAATGGAAAAATTTATTCTCTTTCAAAAAATATAAGAGTAACAAATATTTAAAGTGAGCTATTTTTGAGTTATTCAACTTGTTATGAAATCTGTTACCACTATGCTCATCAATGATACCTGGTGACGTAATAGACGGTGCATTTGGAAATCTGACTGCTGCTGAATGGTCATATGAATGTATATTATTATCAGCTAGAATTTGTCAATCATACCACTGTTAGTTATGCTACTGAATCATGTTTATTATGATTGCATTTATTCGAGCCTAACTGTATTTTATTTGTAATTTCCAAACGAAGTGTCTATGTTTACTTAAACACAACACTTTGTATATTATGAACAATTAGGACGTAGAAATACATTTATTTTCTAATCATATATCTGAAAAGATATCTGATTTAGATTATATAAAGATAATCTATATAAAACTCAAATAAGCAGAATAAAATATAGTTTATTTAAACATAGATCAAGAAACAAAAAAAGCATAACAACAACTGAATAAAAAATACTCAATTGCTATAAGTAAATTATAAGATAAAACCTATAACATTTTGCTTCATACTAATAAATAAATATGACTTGCGAGCCATCAACCAACAAGCAATGTAGGTACATACTCTGAAAAACCAATTAAAAAAAAAATAGGTTAATAGGTTTAATGAAGTAAATGCTCAAACAGTTGACCGCCTTACTGCAAGCAAAGTTCTTGTATAGCACCCCCGCACATTCACTAGCATTTCATCCGGTATGGCTTGGAAACATTGGCGAATTCTCTCCCGCATATATTCAGCAGTTGATGGTGGAACCTGGTAAACTTCGCGTTTTAAGTAATTCCACAGAAAATTATTCATTAAACTTGGATCGGGAGATCTTGGTGACGACGGTGTTGATTCACCTTGACCTGCCACCCGTTTTCGAATCGTTGGTCCAAAAAATTTCTTACACCCACAGCGTAATGAGGCGGAGCGCCATCATGCAAAATCCACATTCCTTGCCTTATATTTAATGGAATTCCTTCGAGAAGCATGGGTAGTTCGTTCGCCAAAAATGGTGGTAGATATCTCTATTCAATGCACCTTCGAGAAAATGCGGCCCAATCACACTAGTTCCCAAAATTCCACCCCAACATTGACTTGAAAACCCGTGGGTCAAATTAAACAAGGATTAGCATCAGCATAATGGTGGAGATTTCTTCCGTTTGGAAGTCCATTTTCAGTGAAAGTTGACACATTCGTGAACCAAGCATTAGTAAAAAAAAAGTCTATTTTCATTGAGTTTATGCAGTCCAATATTCTCGATTGAAGATCCTGATTGAGATGTTGTACCTTTTTGAAATGGTACGCGTGGTAGACATTTTGCTTTAAACATCTTTGTATTGTTGTTTTACTTACTCCAAATTGACCACTCAACTGCCTTTGACTAGTGTTATGATTTTAGTGTGTAGTCAGTAGTATGTATATCTGCAGATTATTATTCATCAGAAATTTTTCTTTTAACGGCTTGGTATAGTCCACATTTGCATTAAATCTGTGTTTGAGCCTCTTTAGATTAAGAATCTGGGGCTGTCTCCTTTGCAGGTAACGTCTTCTATAATGCTGAATGCCAAAAAACAGTTACTGTCGCTCTCTCCAATATATAATATCAGTCAATTCTTCTTTTGGATAAAAAACCATATTGTTTTGAAATGTATAGATAGTATTATATTACACACGAATAATTAAATTTAATTCAAGATCCAATAACAGCAATAACAAGTTGACAATATCAATTTAAATAACCTGTTATAGGTGTGCATCAATTTGACAGTTCAGCAGCAGTCATATTTACAAATGCACCTTGGTTTGTTACGTCATTCTTTTATTACATAAAAAACCATAGTGTTTGCAAATGTATAAATAGTATTATATTACACTCGAATAAATAAAGGAGCTCAAAATTCAAGCCAATAACAAAAATTAACAGTATTATTTTGAATAACCTATTAAAGCTATGCACCAATTTCACACTTCAGCAGCAGTCATATTTCCAAATGCACCTTGATCTGCTCCGTTGTCACTGCATTGGTAAGTATAGCAATAACAAATTTCGGAAAAAGTTGAATAACTCAAAAATATCTCACTATAGATATTTGGTTCCCTTATACTTTTTGAAAGAAAATATAGTTCTGCATCTGACCGTTTAAGAACATACGGGTATTCCATTTGAAATTATTGAGGGTTTCTCCTCTGAATTTCTTTAAAATGAAACCATTATTATGAATTCCCTGTATAATGTCTTCAAAATTCGACGTCATCTGATGCCAGAGTGAAGTTTAAGAATGGAACCCCAAAATTCAAGATTTTTTTTTAATTAGCAAATTAGATTTTAATTTTTCATGGAGTGTTGGCTTGGAGTGAAATTTTTCGAAAAAGTCAAATATTTAAAAAAAAATCACTTTCAGACATATGGTACTCTGACCAATTGAAATCAAAATCTTATGCAGTATTCACATATTACGTAATATATAGAATATTTCATTTGATGAAACCATGAAGAATGCTATCAGGCATTTATGGGACAGTCTGTGCAATTGAAAATAATTTTAGGTTATGAAGATTGTGAAATACAATTTTTTTTCCCGCAACTTTTTCTTTTTTCACCGCACCAGTTCGTATATATTGAACTAATACGTTCAAAAAGACCACAGGATATAAATATATATATGTATATATATATATATATATATATATATATATATATATATATATATATATATATATATATATATATATATATATATATATATATATATATATATATTTATATATATTTATATATATTTATTATTGCTTAAACGATGACCACTGTTTTTTGACAGACAGTATAAAATGTTTTATTTTATACACATTGTTTATGAAAACGGGTCACACAGTCAATAAAAAGTTGTCCCAAAATAATATTGTCCATGAAGTCATCGTACTTTTGGGACACCCGTACAATACTTGCACACCTAAACTGATGTTAATCAGTATTGAGGTATCTAGGTAAAGGTATATAGGTACAGGTAACTAAACAAAATTATTTGGAATGCCAAGGTCTGTGGTTTTGGTTGATGTTATTGTAAAGTATCAAAGCAACTACTTTACTTAGTCCCTTAATGTTATGAAAAGTTGTTTTACGAAAAAGACTTTGAGAAGATGATAAACTCAATAATACTTCAAATTGTAACAATTAGCAAGATTTATTATACTCCAACTTGCAGCGTTCTAAATTTGAAATGACAATTAAACAATTAATTTTAATACACACATAATTCAGTGGTTTAAATGAGGGTTGTGTGTGTGTTTTGGTTTCTTTAACATCGGCCTATTTCCGCGACTCTGGCCAATCACCGACGCCACGGAGCAGATTCACCTCCCTACCCTGGAAATTTTGCCGCATCCCTGCTTTTCTGTAAGAAGAGTATGAAATTTTAACGTGCCCAAAATCGCATGGACATCGGACCGACGGCTTTACTCTCCCTCCGAAGGGTGGAACGTACATACATTTAGCTTTCTCAAATACAATGCCACAACCTCGGTTGATATTAATCTTACAGTGTGTACTGAAAAAGTGAAAGCAGAAACCTGGGATCGAACTGAGAACCCTTCGGTTCGAGGCACACGTTCCACTGAATCACCGAGGCTCTAAATGAGAGTTAAACTATATTTTAACACAACTGTATGCTTTTGTCAACTTGAATATTAAAACAAAAGTAGTCACTTGACTTTTTTATCAGTCAATTATATTTTAATTGTAGATAATCTTAGGAGACATAATTATATTTACATAAGTAATTTGAAAAACATACTAAAGAGACAAATGAATCTAAAATGACTTTAAGTCCTTATTCAAAGTTTTGTAAGAGGTACACACAATAATACTCAAATTAAATTAGTCTTAAATACTACACCAGACATGATGCTATTTACCATACCAAAAGAGAGTAAATGCAAACGTAGAGACACGCAATGGATAGATTCACCACTTCAGGTTGTTGAATTTACCTTTAAACAGGTAATTTCGAAAAAACAATGCTCTTGGAGCAGTAACTCTCTGCTAATAAATTCAAGCAAAAGTCTTGAATTGTGCGTTAACCTAACTCACTACTCGTATCGTATAATTGGCACCCAGTGTTGAAAGTGTGACGCAATACTAATCTTGTCACTCATTACTGATCTTGTATTATAAAACGTATCCTATGATTTTAGTCCAGTTCTAATCCCCTAAGAATTTAAAAGAACAATGTCAGTATTTTATTGTGAAACAATAAATTAATATATCACACTCGCCGTTTTCAAACGACGAACATAGAGTTGCTTCGAATTTTCACTAGATGGTATCGTTTTCAACACTGGTCTGAACAAACTGCACCTAGATAGGTACCCAGATATAATTTCGACTAATATAAAGTAAACTATTGAGTCGGCGTTTTAGTGAATTTTCTTTATAAAATTCACTAATAAATTTTCTTTATAAAATTCACTAATGGGAAGATCCCGTTTTTTGAATTTTGAAAATATTCCTTCAAATGAGCGCTAATTAGGCCTCCTAGAACACATATCCGGGATCAGTTTAAATTTATATATATATATATATATATATATATATATATATATATATATATATATATATATATATATATATATATATGTATATATATATATATATATATATATATATATATATATATATATATATATATATATATATATATATGTATCACACCGATAATTCAAAAATTTATGGGCCGATTTTGATTAAATTTGGTGAATACCTTCCTTTTGTAAGTGGCTTTGACAGGTTCGGTAGCGAGAAAAATCAGCGCAGGTTTTCAGGGAAAATTTTGTTTTCTTTAAAAAAATATATATCTCAGGAAATAACAAAGCAAGGGCAATGAAATTTGGTACGAAGGTTTATGTCATAGATAAATGACCTACCAAAATCTAGCTCTGTAGTTTAAAAGACTAAAAGGTGATAGGCATTTAAAGAAAAATAAATTGGGGTTTTCCTCAAAACGTCAAAGTCGCGATTTTAAATCTCAAAATTGGCGACATTTAGGCAAAGAACCTGAAATAATACGAGCTATGGAAACAACATGTCTCAAGAAGAATGTTTTACAAAGCCTGAAGTTTTAGCTTCAACCGTCATTGTCCTTCATTCTACTAAAATATTTCCAGAAAATTCATTTAAAATAGACCCTTTCTCTGATGCTTTGGCAGTAGTCTTAGCTATAAAGTTTATTGTTTAATGGTGTATAATTTTTGTCGAGTTTTCGTAAAAAATCAATAAAGCCCAATATATCCGTTATTATAGAAGATACGAAAAAAATATACATTTATTATAGAGTATCTTGAGCTACATCTTAAAAAAAAATACAATCACAGGCTGGCTCAGAAGTCGTTGGTGATACAAATTTACTTTTTTTGTGTGAATCGAACACGCCTTATGTTATTGCATTTTTTGCATTTTCCATCGAAATATAATGCATGTTTGTAAGAAAAGAAATTCTGGACGCAGCAAGTGCGCGTTATGGTAGCGAATTTTCATTAAATGCTTCCAATTTGAATAGCTCAATTTGCTATTAACTTATAAGGTTGACCAAGAAACCAGTTTTTTCGGGAACCCTTTAAGTTTACATTCGGATTTTTTTTTTTTGCATTTTTAAGCAATAAAGTTATTTTTATGAGACATGGCACATTGTTTTTACTATATAGGTTATACTGGTATCCAAATTTGATGCCTGCTTTAAAAAAAAACACATTTGCTGTTAAAAACATTTTAAAGAAAATTCACTACTATAACGCACTTGCTGCGTCCAGACTTTTAAATATATCACGCGCATATATTGTTCGCAAGTGAATCACACCGAATGAGCCTGTCTTGCGTTGCACGCGCCGGCAACAAGTCGTTGTTTGAATATTAATTCATCTACTCGGATTTTTATTGGTATATAATTATTTTGGCCGTTAAAACTTATAGTGCCTGTTTCTCTCATTTGAGTTATTATGAAACTTTCCACTGTAAACAGGGTCCTGTACAATAGTTTTTTTGGAATCTAAGAATTACTGGTGTCGTAGTAAAACTTATATGCTCTTGGATGTTCTAATACGTTCTTTGGACTAATTTGTTTTTAACAAGCGTACAACGCAACTCTATTTAAACTGCTACTGAGACCGAATTATACTTTAGAAGAATATTTCTATTGCTAAAATGGTCGAAAAAATTTGTACCGAAATTTACTTTTATTTTTGAACCATTTAGATATATATGCTGAGGCATCTATAGATTTACTAAAATAATTATACAGAGTGTTAATTTATATGTTGGCATTAGTTAGATATATTTTAGGATCTTACTAGTAATTTGGAAAAATTATTTAATGAAGAGAGCGCTGCAAAAGTGAGGCGTTGCAGAGTATAAATGTGTGTCAAGGTTCTGTAATTTTACTTGCGAAACATTGGGCACATTGAGATCTTGCATGCGTGACCAATGTGTGTTTCTGTCTAGGTCTTCCGTTTGCATAACACTTTTTTGGTAAATTTTTGTTTTTTAAGGGAATTCAAATTAACATATAACTGAATTTTTGTAAAAATATGAGGCTTGTTCAGTTGAAACCAATCTTTGGTCAGGTCAGACTTGGAAACAGTTGTAATCACTTGACGTTTTGCAATGTTAGTTGTGTTTGTAAATATCACACTGATCAGTTCCTATCATTTGTATTGACAGCGATTTTAAGTATTGTGACTTTAAAATGGCGTTTGTTGTTAACAATATGTCCAAATATAATCAGCGTGCGGTCATTCAATTTTTGTGTGCTGAAGGTTTGCAACCATTGCAAATTCATACGCGAGTGCAAGCAGTGTATGGAAACGCATGTTTTGCGTATCCAACTGTCAAGGAATGGTGTCGAAAATTTAAGAGTGGAAGAGAGGGGATCAATCATCAGCCGCGACCAGGTGCATTCACTACTGGATCAACAGACAGGAATGTGGCATGTGTAGAAGGCCTGATTAGAGAAAATCGTCGAATGTCAATCAAAGCAATTTCAGAAAATGCTTGTATGAGTATAGGATCGCACACAAATTGGGTTACAGCAAAAGGCGTTAAAAGGTAATCGTTTTCAGTCGGACGAAGAAGTACAAAATGCCGTTAAAGTATTCTTCGGGCAGCAGCCACAAGAATTCTTCAAGCAGGGTATACATCGGCAGGTGAAACAATCTGATATGTGCCTTAATAATAGTGGTAATTATTTGTAAACATATTTGCAATAATTTTTTTCTGAACCAAAGGTGGGTTTCGAACAAGCCTCGTATTTTCTAGAATTTTGACGATTTCTCATATACGATAATTTTTAATGACTTAATTAGAAAAGAGGTATACTTGCCAAATTTATAATCTTTTCTTTCTTAATCGTTTGGATGAGTTCGATCACCAACCCGATCAAAACGTATTTTCCGAAAAAAGTTTCTTCTCAACACAAATTTGTATTTCCAAAGTTGATTACGTTGTCATTTTTTGTGTTTTTAAATATTTTAATGAAAATTCATAACGCACTTTTTGCATCTAAACTTTTTTCTGGGGCTGCGCGTTACTAAGATACCATATGAAAATTACGAACTTGGAATATTATGTACCTAAAACAAAGTGTCTAAATGAGCAGAATAATAAAGTATTGCAATCTATACAGGTCTCCCAACTAAAATTTGGACCCTTTAAAATGTCCGATTTCCTCCAAGTGTGGGAAAAATGCAAAAACAGGTCAAATTTAACTTGAAGAGGGACCAATTTTTTTTGGTTTAAAAGTTATTTTTGCATCCCTCTAGCGCGCAGTGCCCCCCTTAAAAAGTTTAAATGGCAAGATGGGTCAAGTGACACAGCATTTTGAAGCTACTTTCATTCGCTGTTGCATGCAATAATGATTTTTTTTTAAATTTAAGCGATTGATTTCTGATAACCCTGCCTTTGATAATCTAGATAGGATTTCGACGGTTAATTATGTATTTTGTTTGTAACAGAGCCTGTTTCCTCAAGTTTTGCAATTAAATTAATCACGTACCGACGACTAGCCTGCCGTTCTACATGATTTTGATTGAAAAGTCTAGCAGCAACACTGACAGTATTGTTATTTCCATAGCAATATTTGTTAAATGTTTTGTTTAGTGCTATGAACCATTTAAAAACTTAGGGTTGTTCTTTTTAACTTAGCTACTGGACGACGATAATCCATAAAATCAAGTAGAAACTGCAAAATTGATAATTTTAATACATTGAGTCAAATTTTTTTTAATCAGACATTTTACGGGGTGTAGATTTTAATTGGGACACGCTGTATAAAAAATAATTAAATGCTGGGCCGATTTGGCTTATGTTATTTTTAAAATGTTCCAACAAAGGTTTTCGGGAAAGAAAAATTGAAACACATGCCTAGAAAATTGGAAAATTCGTGAAAATTGAAAGCGTTTTTTTTTTCTCCGATTTATTTCAATCGTTAATAGATACAATGGTCCCTCGGAAATACGTTTTTTTTTTACTTTCTTTACACATTTAGAATGGCTTTTCAGAAATTCACAAAACGATCAAAAACATATTTATTGGACAAACGTCTGTCTGGTCAGCTAGTTTAAAATAAAAATATTTATTGCACTTAGTTAAACATGTTCAAAGGCGACATTAAAATATGATCTGGCAAGAAGGATTGCTTTTTAAATTTCATTTGTTTTGCACAAAACGTCTCACGATGTCTAAAAGTTGTAAAGACGTTTACTTTTGCTGTGCATATTACATAAAAGCAGTGCAAAGTTTCGAGAAGTGGGTCCCAACTTTCTTTTATGACGCGGAATATACCCTCTATTGTTTAGTTAAAGGTACATTAACTGACATTATTAGATGACTAAAGTTACCGTACTCGACAAGGCTCACGTGAGTTATCCATCCTGCTAGAATGCATCTCAAGCAGGAAAACGGAAAGCAGGAAAACTAACTGTGATATCTAGTTCCCAATTATGCGCAGCTCCATTATAAACAAGCTGGATATGTAGCCAGACAAATAAGTATGCGTTTATTAAATCTCAAGACTGTCTCTAAGAACAGAGACAAACCTTGTTGTATAGGGCCATTTAACAACTGCACAGAAATGGGGGTATGAATTTGGAACATCCTAGGACTTAGCTGGATCAAAGTGGTAAATCATCTTACAATCAACCACGGCTTGCAAGTTGCCAAACACCGAGTTTAATTATAACAATGAAAACAAAATTACTACGAAGTGTTGTGCACCAAACAGTATACGAAATGCGACTTGTGCGGTTGTGCATACCTTCAAGCTAACTGGTAAATTATCTTGTGTTTGCAGAACCAAAACAAAAACCGAAAACTACAAACTGCATTGCTTACTTAAAAACAATTGACAAAGTCGTCTCATGGACAGTACTATCACCACAGTGTAACGGCGATGTCTCCCTATCCTCCAAATATAATCCTTTGTTTTCACCAGCTCTAGTAATTTTGTAACAAAAATTGAAACGCAGTGCACCATGCTTTTTATAACTGTTTTAAAAAAATCGATAAATTAAAGGGTTTATAAAGTTGATATTTATTTGCGCATTGACACTGGATACAAATAAAAAGGTTTGGTTTATAATTTTTATTATACAGTGTGATTCTTTAATATTAAGAAAAAATTGTGAGGAGCGACTCCTTGTCAGAAACTAAAGAGGGTTTTTCATGTAATGTTATTTCAGAAAATGTATCCATTCGCAGTTACACCCCTTCAAAAGTGTAGGATAATATGGGATGTTTATTTAATTTCTCAGATTTGACGAAACATGAAAGAATAACATTTTCCATATAACTTTACCTTATTAGAGTCTTTCAAACTCCAACATTCTTATTTTTTTCTCGTACTCAGATAGGGTTGAAATTTTCAACACCCAATGAGTTTTTCATTGTACATTTTTGTGGAGTTTCAAAATTGCAATTTGAAAAATGCTTCTTTACAGCCTAGCTCACTCCGAACCATTTTAGTTTCTTGTATTTTTTGTGTGAAATGTACTGTTTTTTGGGAAAAAATACAAGTCATGGAATGAACAAAATAAAAGCAAATGGTAGTGTCAAATTAGTTTTCACTGTCTTCTTTGCAACATTATTTACTTAAAAGATAATAAGAATTGTAGCTGAAAATACTTGCATATATTTACTTTGTATCCGTAAAGTCAATTGACACGCTTATTGTCGTGTACAACTTATACGGTCTGTAAAATACATAACTACACAAATAGTGAAATGTGTAATATGCACTTCGTTTATGGCCTCTATATCAGTAACCAGCGCCTTTATGAAGAATGTTATCGTGATCGCGTTATTGTGCATCATACTATCTTTAGTCGTTTACATCAACGTCTGAGTGAAAGTGGTAGTTTTGAAAAAATACTGCTGTAAACGGGTACCCTCAGACAGTTACACTTCAAATGAAAGAACAGGTGCTTAATGAAATAGAAGATAACCCTACAATATGCACCAGAAAGATTACTTATGCATTAAATCCTAGCCAGTTAACAGTTTAGAGATTTCTAAACGAGCAGCTTTTGTACCTCTATCATATTCACCGGTTGCGGGCACTCTTCCCCAAATATTTTCAGAGAAGAGTGGCTTTTTGTTCATGGATGCGAGAAAGTATACAGCAAAGTCCTTAATTCATAACAAAAAATCCCTTTACCGACGAGGCTAAACTTTCTAAGGATGCGTTAATCAATTTTCATAACAACATAGGGACTGATGAGAACCCGTTTTTTTTTAATGTTTCGTATCAAAACCAATGGATATATCGAGAAGGGGCACAACCTTGGCCTCCAAGGTACCCAGAGCCAAATACTATCAATTTATTCCTCTGGGGGCATCTTAAACAATTGGTTTATACGACTCCAATTGGAAAGGTGGAGGAATTGCGATATCGCATTATCGTGTCTTGTGAGACAATCCAATAGACCTCGGGTAGGTTTGAGCGTGTTTGCTAATCAATGCGTCGCAGGATATAAGCTTGTATTGAAGTTGAAGGTGGTCATTTCCAACAGATTTTGTAGATGTGTTTTGTCTTTTTTGCACTAAATAATTCTGCATGAAATAAAAAATCAAACTAATAAAAATTTCTGGACGCAGCAAGTGCGCTATGGTAGCGAATTTCCATTAAAAGCTTCAAATTTGTATAACACAATTTTATATAAACCTAGAAAGATGCCTTAGGAAATACCTTTCTACATACCAAAATTAAACTCTCTAAGTTTATAGAAAATTGAGTTATTCAAATTTGAAGCATTTAATAAAAATTCACTACCATAACGCACTTGCTGCGTCCCGAGAATTTTTTATTTTTAAGTTTCTATTTTATTATTTGTTGCGTTCCGTTTCTAATTGTGTTGTTTTATGGAGCTTAAGTTTCTATTTGTTATTGCCGGGTTTCGGTATTCAACCTTTTCGCATAATAATACCTAGCATTATAACCTAATTAAGTATTGTAAATCAAATCGCAATATTTTTTTATCCTGAATCATTACGGAAAATTATGTTAAAAGTAAAAGTCTATTGTAAGACTCCATGGCCTACTGCTTTTTGAACACTTTTTTTTGTCATTTGTTTTCTGGCATCGGATTTCATAGCCTACAAATTTAGTTATTCAAATTTGAAGCATTTAAGGAAAATTCTCTACCATAATGCACTTGCTGCGCCCCGAACTTTTTCTTTAATAAAGTGCTGTCAAAATTTATGAAGATGTTTCGGCACTTTGTCTATAAGAGACTCACGTCAAATTTGGCGCAAATATATCAAATTACATTATTTACAAGCATACCAAACTTTAAAAACACGAATCCTCTAACAACAAAAAAATATTAAAGCAAACTGACTGAAAAAAAAATCAAGAGCCTGTAACTCTGCTACTTTTGAGTTTTCGATTAAAATATAAACGTAGGGCATCATTTGTTAGAATATAATCACCTCCCGAGTTTTTTGCTCATCATTTTCGGACACCTGTATGTTGGTCGTATCTTTTTTTTCTTCTCTTATTAAATGGTCTTGAAGAAAAAGAAATGGAGAGCCAAGAGTATCTCTTTAGTTTTTCTAGAAACCTTCGTCTTATTTCGGAAATTCCCTGTTTATAAAATGTATGGATTTATGCACTATTTAAATACACTAAACAGATCGGTGGAAAGAAAGGCTTCTAGCCTCATTTACGGAATCTGGATGTCCAGACTCGGTGGCTCAGCGGTAAGAACATATGCCTCTGAAGCCAAGGGTTTTGGGTTCGATTCCCAGTAGATGCGTCATTTAATTTTTAGTGAATTTTTATTTAAAAAAATTCACTAATAGGGAGGTATCGATGGTGAGAAAATTGTTTCAAATGAGCGCAAAATAGGACCCCTAGAACCCACATCCAAGGTCAGTTTCAATTTGTATATGTTTATATGTATATATATATATATATATATATATATATATATATATATATATATATATATATATATATATATATATATATATATATATATATATATATATATATATATATATATATATATGTATGTATCCAACCGATAACTCAAAAAATAATTAACCGATTTCGATGAAACTCGGTAGGTGCTTTTCTTATATTAATGACTTGGATGAATTCGTTAGCCAGGAAAATCAAACAAGGTTTTCTGGGAAAATTTTCAGTTTTATTTCGAAAAAAAATTTTTCTTCGAAATTACAAAGCTATTCTAACGAAATTGGATGGCTATATTTCCTTAGGAAAGGCCTTACTACGTACCAAAGTTCAACTTTGTAAGTTTGTAGAAAATTGAGTTATTCAAATGTTGAGTTTTCTTTCGAAAAAAATTGTTTCCTGAAAATTACGAAGTTATTTTTATGAAATTTGGTGGATATATTACGTAAGAGAAGACCTTACTACACACCAAAATTCAACTTTCTAACTTTATAAAAAAGTGATCTATTGAAATTTGGATCATTTAATAGAAATTCACTACCATAACGCACTTGCTGCGTCCAGAATTTTTGGAAATAATTTTATATGAGAATTCGTCTTTAGTTGGTGACAGGCAATCATCCCTTGAAGGTTTCGCAATATTAAAGAGTCACCCTGTATAATCAATTAGTCAAAGATAACAATGTTAATGAGTTTAGAATTTGAAATAAAATAATAATAATTAATGGCAAGTTAAAAAAAAAAAAAATCATTACTGAGAAATTGAAAAGTGAAAAAAATCCCTCGAATAATTCAAGTTTTACTGAACATACTTTACTGGTGTTGATTTTTGTACAGCCAAAGCCTAGTCTGCCGTATGATGTAACCAAAGCTTCCACCAACAAGCTGTAGCTTCGTTTGAGTTGACTTCACCATTTAGAGCTGGCGGGACTGCTCTATGACTCAATTGTACAGACAGAGCTGTTGAAACTGCTAAAATGTGAAACTCCAACCAAACACTGGTCCCTGGTCAGAAGGTGTTCTCCATTAGTAATAACTGACACCCGGATTAACGGGACAGCTGAAAATCGCAAGAAACTTTCTTTACAGTACGTGTTATATGACCAGAGCGTGCTACATCTGGAAAACGTATGCAGTTATTTCATGCAGTAAAATATAGCTCAATAATAATACAAGGCTGACGGTAGCATTGAAAGGCGAAAAGCAATAATTGTTGTAAGGGGCCTCAGTCAACCTCTTAGAATCCATTTTCATGAGACATTTGCACATGTAGCCCGTCTTAGCTCCATCAGACTGGTAGCTGTTTTAGCTGCACGTCTGCATATGGACATTCAGCAATTATATTACTTGTGCCTACCTAAACGGTGACCTAGAGCAAGTTATATATATGGAACCTCCGAAATATTTGTCATAATCGCTAAGTTTGATCTGTCAAGACCGAAGCTATGGAGAAGACTTCCAGAAAAAGGCAACCGAGATCCTGATTTCCCTCAAATCTGAGAACAGAGTTTGTCTTCTAAAGACATTGCTACATCGGTTAAAGAAGGCCGACAAAAGTTGGTACGAGAAGCTTAGTGGAGTCCTCAATAAATATTGATATAATCCCAACAAAGCGACTCATGTTTCTTTACACTAGGTGAGGGAGATAATGTTATACTAGTCGTCACTTACGTGGTTGACATATTAATAGCACCCCGTAACAAAGATAATTTTTCAAGTTTGAAATTAAAACTTGCTGAAGAATTCTAGCTAAGAGACCTGGGTGATGTTTACCAGTGCCTGGGTATATAATTTAAACGTGAAAGCGATAGCATTAACCTACATCAGAGAGGGTATGTCACATATCTTCTGAAGAGATTTGGTATGCAAGAAGCGAACCCAGTGAGTACATCCACCGATCCAAATGTGAGGCTTAGAAAACCCTCCAAAGAAGCTACCCATGAGGACGAGCAGATGCCTCACTGAGAGGTTGTGGGCGCTTACATATTGTCTATGGCTAGAAGACCAGATATTTGTTTTGCGGTAAGCTACTCAGGGCAGTTTAAGAATTGTTATAGAAAAGAGCATTGGTTAGCTGCAAAACGCGTTCTTAGATTTCTCAATGGAATCATCGATTACGGTGTAGTGTTTAGGGCCGATGACTTGTGTACAGTGGATTTTGTCGATGCATACTGGGGCAATTGTCTTGACTACAGACACTCATCTACTGGCTATACATTTATTGTATCAGGGACACTCATATATCATGGGAATCAAAGAAACAGAAAAGCCGCTTTGCCATCCACCGATGCCGAATACATGGGGGAGACAGAACCTGAGAAGGAGGCTATATATCTGAAGAAATTTGTGAGTGAGATTTGTTTTAAAATTCTGGATAAAATTGTTTTACATTGTGACAATTTAAGTGCTATCAAGTTAGCTGAGAATCTAAAGTTTCAGGCTAGACATAAGCACATAGATAGAAAATGTCATTTTGTTAGAGAAACTCTTGAAAGAGCGGAATTTTCATTGATAATATGCCACGTGAAGATTTGGTAGCGGAATTTTTACGAAACCATTACCGAGAAGCAAGCATGTGAAGCGTGTTGAACTGGTGGGGGTAGCGCGTTAAGGTTTAAGCGTATTTTTATCGTGCCTAGTTCAGTGGTCTATGTTGTGAATCGAATGGAAGTGTTAGAAAAAGAATAGTGAAGGTCATTTCCTTAAAAGCGATTAACAACAGTCAAGGGTTTGTTGTATTGATCATGTAAACTCTGTATTTGCTGTTAACTAACTCACCGTTATACTAATTCAATTCTATTTGTAATCAGCACACAAGTATTACATCATATATTTATACAGTCCACGGCGTGTTATTTCCACAATAATCCTAACAAATCAAATTTGGTATGTAGATTTATATAAGGAATGGTCTACTACGTACGAAAATGTAGATCTCTCGGTTAAAAGTGAAGATAGTTATAGGGATTTAAAAAAAATTTTGGGTGCCACTGATGACCAGAGAAATGCACAAAAACCAAATATTTTGTTTGGATAACTAAATATATTGTATATTATAGACAAGGGGAAGTTTTGTCTTATAAAGTTCAGGAAGTACCAGAAAAATGTCTTTGAAAATGTTATAGCGTTTCTTCTTAAAAGGAAAATGTGGCAAATTGAAACGTCAACATTGGCAACTTAGACAAAGAATCTAAAACGAATGCGAGTTGTGTAGAAAAAATGTGGTAAGAAGTGTATTTTACAAAACCATAAGTTTCAGCTTCAACCGTCATTGTCCTTCATTTTACCAAAATGTGTATTTGCAGAAAATTAATTTCAAATAAACTTTTTCTCTGATGCTTTGGCAGTAGTTTTAGTTAGAGTTTATGGTTTAATGCCGTGTATTTTTTAGCGAATTTTTGTAGAAAAGTCTCTTTTAAGGAAACCGAGACTTTTTAATTTTGAAAAGATTTTTTCAAATGAGCGCAAACTAGGCCCCCGATAACCCATATCCGGGGTTAGTTTCAGTTTTTATCAGTTTACACACATATAGGGTGACGCATTTCTAGGGTAAAAATCAATTCAGTAGTTAATATACAGATACGAGAGAAATTTGTATCTGTTAATTATAGGGTGTCTTGAACTGCATCTTATAAAACGATTTTGCAATCACAGCGTCGCCCATAAGTCGTTGGCCATACAAATTTTCGCTATTTTTTTAATCGAACACCCCTTATGTTCTTGCATTTTTGATCGAAATGCGTCGAGATTGCATGTTTGGAGTTAATAGAAATTGGACGCAGTAAGTGCGTGTTGGTGGCGAATTTTCATTAAATGCTTCAAATTTTAAGAATTCAATTTGCTATTAACCTAGGGTTTTTTAGAAGCTATAATTCTAGTTGGCTAGAGAAACAGCTTTTCCAGAAACAAGTTTATTTCCTAAACATTTTTGTACTTTTTCAAACAATACAACTATTTAGATGAGGTATGTTACATTATTGTTTCTACTATATATGTTATACTGATAATTATTCATTACTTTTTACACTAGTGGATTAAGGTTTCCTAGATAAAATATACGTTTATGTAATAAAACACGTGTTTTTTTTTACTAAAATGCTCTTGAGCTATTGAAAATTAGATTCGGTGACTCGCCATAGACGCGGGTACATGCCGATGTTAAAAATACAATATACCCTAACTGAAGATTGGAACCTGTGATAAGCACTGATAAGTAGGGGAACATGTTGTACCTTGAACACTGTTGCACCTTGAACACATCTCTTTATTTTGAATTTCGCGGATGTTTGTGGATGGCTGTGAGGGACAGAATCTTGAATTAGGCAACCTGCAATATCGTCATATGTGTTTCAGTTGTTCACCGATAATCGTGTGAGTGTGCAGTGCAGTTCGGATTTTTGACTTGAAAAAGTAAGTTTTTACGCTCTGCGTTTCATACACATATATCTTTTGTCTTTAATGTAATGAACTGGATCTTTTTTTTGGGCGATGGCATACTCATTTGGCTAATAACTAGTTGTGTCAGACATGATCTATTCTTAACCTAAAATTTTCAGTAGTTTGATTATGATACACCGGCACGGTGTTGTACCTTGAACATACCACATACGATGTACCTTCGACATGTTCAAGGTACATCATACGTCTTAGATACATCGATTGTGACATGTTCAAGGTACAAAACTATAACGGTGTTTCAGCATCAAATTACGGTTAAGTACAAATTATGATTCATGTTCTCTGCTTTATTGCAGTTAATGTTGCCTGGCTTCTTGTACATGTTTTGAAAATATGCCACGCAGTCGAACAGGTGTAAAAAGGGCTGGACCAGATCCTGAAAGACTCACAGATGCAATTAAATTAATTTATGAAAATAAAATGACATTATATAGTGCTGCAAAACATACAGGATTGAACCGAAGCATAATACGTCGACATCTGCAACATTATAAAAACGATGATGAAAACTACACCTGGCGTAACGATAATACTACACAGCAAGTTTTCAACAAAACAGAAGAAGTTGTGCTCGTGGACTATATAAAACAAGCAGCAATATTGCAGTATGGACTCACATTGAGGAATGTTCGTGAATTATCATACAAATTTGCGGCAGAAAATCGGAAAAAATATCCTTCCAGCTGGCATAATGACAGAATGGCGGGTAAATTTTGGCTGCGCCTTTTCAGAAAGAACTATAAAGATGAGATAACCCTTCGGAAACCAGAATCTACCAGCTTAGCAAGATCAACTGCTTTCAACCGTACCAATGTTGCACTGACATTCCAAAATTATAAAGTGGCTTTGCAAAAATGTCTCCCTTTGCCGGCAGTGAACATATGGAACTGCGATGAAACTGGGCTGTCCACAGTTCATGTTCCTACGAAAATACTTGCTACCAAAGGATCCAAGCAAGTTGGTACAATGACGAGTGCAGAAAGAGGCATAAATATCACTATGATAGCTGCAGTCAATGCTGGAGGTTGTTTTATTCCACCAATGCTTATTTTCCCAAGAGTGAATTTCAAGGAATTCATGATAACTGGAGCTCCACCAGGGACAATTGGTGGTGCAAATCAGTCTGGTTGGTCCAATGAAGCATTATTCATTGAATTTTTCAAACACTTTTTGAAATATGTAAAGCCGTCAAAAAAATCTTTTTGCATTTTATTGATCGATAACCATGAAAGCCATACTTCAGTTCCCGTTATTCAATTAGCCAAGGATAACGGAGTGATTTTAGTAACATTTTATCCACATACCAGTCATAAAATGCAGACTTTAGATAGAACCGTATTTGGACCATTTAAAACATATTTCAACACTGCAGTGAATGATTTCATGATCACTCCAGGAAATGCTGTAAAACCGGCAACAATCTATGATCTTGCTCCACTGGTGGGAAAAGCATTTCCACTAGCTTTTACATCAACAAATATTGTTCAGGGATTTCAGGTAACTGGATTCGTTCCTCTGAATATTTTCAAGGATTTTGAATTCTCTCCAGCAGTTGTCACTGATCGTCCAGACCCACCAGCAATAGCTCAAGATAATCCCCAAGATGTTAGCTTGCCATCAACTTCAGTTTGATCTTTGACTCAACTTAATTTCAGTGAACCAGTTGCCTCAACTTCTGCCTTGATTTCACCGGTTATGATTACGCCACATCCAAAAGCCGCACCACGAAAAGTCACTCATAGAGAATGTGAAAAAGGACGTTCTCGCTAAACTAAATAAAACAAGAGTTCCGTATCAGAAAACAACAACAATTTCAAAGAAAGTTGCCGCAGTTAAGCGCAAGGTATTAGTGTCTTACGACTCTTCTATGTCAGATCAGTTCTCAGTGCATGATTTTGAAGATTCTGTTGGACCCTTGGACTTTTCGGAATCAGAAGAAGCTGTTTGTAACACGAGTGCTACTGAGACATCTGGACAGGATGGAGGATACTGAGTGGGAGATTTCATCATTTTAATATGAAGCCAAATATTTTCCAGGTAGGATGTAACGGCAATGGAGCCAACCAAGAATAATTGGAAATGGCCGGAAAAAGTGGACTCATTGTTCTATCCATGGGTGGACATTATTCAGAAAATTAATTCCCCAGCGAAAAAATGTTCCAAAAGAGACATCTACGAGGTTGGAGAAATAACTCAAATTTGTGAAAAATAGTTTTGTTTTCGAACTGATTTTTTATATTAATGTTCATTTTTCAAATATTTTTCAGAATAATGTTTTCGAATATGAAGTTAATTTTGCATTATAAATTGTTTTTTACATATAAGGAGGTCTAAATAAAATTTTATACCGAAAACTATCTAATTTATTAGATACATGTTCAAGGTACAACGGTCTTAGGTCCGAGGTACATCACTCCTGTTGTACCTTGTACACAAATACACTTTTTCAAATTAAGCTTTTTTATCATCGAATTTCTATCGTCCTAAGCTCGCAAAAAACTATTATGTATAAAATATCGCCCGCTATCCATCACGCCAAAAGAAGCCTCTGACTAGAGTTTATTCTTCATGAATTTTTTTTAAATCAGGAATGAGTTCAAGGTACAGCATGTTCCCCTACACTTGGAGAACCCAAATCACTACAACGCATCTTTTTGAAGATCTGTCGATTGTTTCACTAAAAGATCTGCGTCATCAGAGAATGAAAAATTCATTTTTGATCCATCCATTTCATCCTCTAATTACGCTAATTTTGTTAGTAAAATGATCGTCAGTTCTTTAAAAACATGTGTTATGGCGATTTGGGTTCTCCAAGTGTACCTATAGAAAATACATACGAGCTATTTACAATATAATACTCCGCCTGAACTTAAGTATTCCCCAAGTATTTCTATTACCAATAACATAAACAAGATGCGTCACCGACATACAGGTCGGGATCTTAAGTATCTAATGTGCCATTTAAGGGTGGAAGTTCCTCGTAAATATTACAATTGTTATATTAATACTGTGTTTTTCTGAGTACCTACATTTTTTTATGTTAAAAATAAAACTAAGTTTTCCAACTGTTTAATAAAACACACCGTATTCATAGAGTACGACTCTACTGTATTAAAATTTGCTTACATTACTAAATTAACCAACTATGCTAATGCAATCTGATAATATCAGATTTTGTAGTTATTTACTAAAATGGTATAGCTCAAAATTTGCCAATAAATAATAATATATTGCAAAAGCAATTTATCATATATTAAATAGATACAGCTTATTGTAACAAAACTGTTTTATATGAGCCATTACCACACTGTCAGCATGATGTAGTCGATGCAACTGTGTGTTTGCTCTGATATGTTTATATCATTCAAGTTAAATTTGTGCGCCGGGTAATAAATTTAACAACTTTAAAATGCTTTTAGGGCTAATGTTTGATTTATTGTAACTGTGCTATCAAAATTCTTTTGCATTTTAATTAATTTTTGTTTGTTTAGATCTCCCGTTCCTTTAATAGAAGAGTTTTGCTTTGCTTGCGCTTTATTTTTATGAAAACAATTCCTTAAAATGCGGGTTTCACTACGGAACACGATGGCTAAAACTTTTTAGAGTAGCTTCCGCTTTTTGAAGATCATGACATTTCCAGTTTTACCGGAAATGATCATCAACTTTCTCATTTAAGTAAAACATCTTGTATGTCATCGAATAGTGTATTCTACGGCAAACCTTGTAACGATGTCAGTTTAGTGTAGCCTACGTTCAACAGTTTTCAAATTACAGCGTTTTTTGTCAAATTTTGTTCGCCATTATGTTAACTCGCCATTTTCTGACTGCCGTTTGGTAGTGAAAAACTCATCTTTGACAGTTGGTGAGGATATACGTGGGGCTGACACAACACTATTTACAAATCATTAATATTTTATAAAGTGTCGGAAATTAAGCGCCAAATCAAATAAAGTTGTAAGTTCTGTGTGTATTTTATTTCAAATAAAACACGCTGTATATTTTAAAGTATTTGAAACCAATATCGATAAGTACACTTGGAGAACCTAAATCACTATAAAACATTTTGAAAAGCCTGACGATCGTTTCACTAACCAAGTTAGCGTCATCAGAGGATGAATAACTCAAAATATCTTATATCTATTAACACTCTTCTGTATGTAGTCGGTCATTAACGATTTAGGGAGCTTCAATGACACAAAAACTAACATATTGCCGGTCCTTTTTGTAAAGTAGCCTATCATCAGATTACCCATAGGCGGCGGAGCCAAATTTATGCACTTTTTATTATATTTAGCAATAAATATACTTTGGAAAGCGTTTAGCTGTCCTGGTTGTCTAACATTTTCTTTACTAATTTAGATTATCTTTGGTTGTGATTATTATCCCGAATATTTCAGGCAACGGAAGATTAATGTATATCACCGTATCTTAGTTGTGCTAAATGTTCTTTGGATCTAATTTTAAGAGATCTTTTTGTTTGTCCAACGTATTTAAGGTCACAATCTTTACAACTTGTTTCATAAATTCCTGAACATTTTGGCGGTACTGTCCTTTTGTCTTTTGAGTTACCTAGCAAGTTTTTATAAATTATTTTTTTCAAAAACGTTAGTAGCAAATTGGCTTTTTTTATTCTAATTAGGCCCATCGTGATTCGAGGTTTAAATGGTAAGAAAACAAAGTTTTTGTCCGGATTTGTCTCTTCTAAAAGTCGTTGATGTGAAAGCGTTAAGCTGTCCTGGTTGTCTAACATTTTGGTACTGCATTAACATAATGCAGTAACAGTAGTCAGTTTGGTATAGGCATGGCCTGTTGAAGAACTTTTGACAATACTCTTTGATTGTTCTAATTCGAAAAAGAATACCATACCTATTGTATCTGCTCGAGTTTGGTGTAGCTTCTCTGGATTTTACTGTGACTAAGTTATCAATAATGTTACTTTTCAGTTTATATATTTTACAGGTCTTTGACTTGGACATGTCTAATCCAATATTGTATTCTGTATTCTGTACTAAATATTTTACCACATGCGTATTCAGGAACTGGAATAATACCTTTTTCTTCACAAGCTAAATTTTTATATATATATATATATATATATATATATATATATATATATATATATATATATATATATATATATATATATATATTGTGTGCTTTGTTCATAAAACCTACAATATTAGCACAAATAAGGACAAAAAAATCCTTTTTTTTTTTACATGCTCACCTTAAAACAATCCCAAGCTGCACAATATAATATAATACAAGATACATATCATCAACTACACTATCATAACGTTAATACTCCCATGCGTCCCCTCCGAGCAAGCCTGCAGAAGTTACACTTGTGCGCTGGCCATAATCGGAAATGAAGACGCAAGACAGAGCCCTAACAGTGTTAGCAAATCATAAGTGAAGTTGTCAATCAATTCGGAAAATCTGTCATATTCCACAGACTTGCACAACATACATACACATCACACATACACACTGTGTTCGGTGTCTCAACACTCAGGCAAAGTCAGGTGTGCTACACACAATATAACTCACCACAACATCACGCAACATATTATCGGCCTCCAATTACCTCGCACATGCATCATACATAATTTTTCATTTTTTCTTCTCTTTTGTGTAGTATATCTCCCAGTTCGACTAACGATTTAATTTTCAATCTTGGTTTTGATGCCACCCATTTGATGATTTGCTTCTTATATAATCGAGAGGAGTTTAGCACTATTGCATAAGGTGGCATCATGTTAAATATCTTTGGACCGAGGAATAGGAACGACCTTTGAAATATTGTTTTCCCACTCTTTGGCATAGTATCCTGTGTACAGTCTCTACAACGTGTCTCGTAACGGTGACCTATTTCCTCCACATTGGACCTATGACTGTATTGGTATACCAGCAATCTTATTGCGTACAGTTGTCTTACATAAAAATACCCAGTCTTCGTATATAATTGACCCGATGGGTAAGTAATGTCCCTATTAAATATTAATTTATATATATATATATATATATATATATATATATATATATATATATATATATATATATATATATATATATATATATCGTTGTATGGGCCAGAAATAGTCACGGGAGTCTAAATAAACTTACTCTTGTTGATCAGGCAATTTGTCTGGCCTTGTCGAATGTTTCCTTTTTTTTTGTCTCTAGTGAATTTTTATTTAAAAAAATTCACTAATAGAGAGGTATCGATGGTGAGACTTTGCAAAAATTCTTTCAAATGAGCGCGAATTAGGACCCCTAGAACCCATATCCGGGGTCAGTTGGAATGTTTATATGTATATATATATATATATATATATATATATATATATATATATATATATATATATATATATATATATATATATATGTATGTATCCGTCTGATAACTCAAAAAATAATTAACCGATTTAGATGAAACTCGGCAAGTGCCTTTCTTTTATTAATGGCTTGGACGAGTTCGTTGGCCAGGAAAATCGGACGGGGTTTTCCGAGAAAATTTTGAGTTTTCTTTCAAAAAAAATTTTTTTTCCCGAAAATTTCGATAAAATTTGGTCTACATATTGCTTTGGGAAATACCTAACTATGTGCCAAAATTCAGCTTTCTAGGGTTACAGAAAATTGAGCTATTCAAATTTGAAACATTTATGTTTAAATCATAAGTATGTGGTTGCTGTTGGTTAGTCAATGCTTCTATTATTGTCATTGACTCATGAAATTCATTTTCAAGTTTCAGAGAAATGTCAATAATACTGAATTCACTGATTGTTAATCATTGGAAGCATTTACGATTATATATAACCCTATTGTAATTTATTATCATTTATCACCTCTGTAGTATAATTATTTTTTTCCTTACAACTCGCAGCGTTTTTAGTCAATTGTTGTTATTAATAGTCAATAGTTTCTTTCCGAATACACACACCTTCCATTGACTTCTGCTTCTGCCGCTGTTACAGTCCTTTTATTTAGAGGTAGAGTTGTATCCACTCATACAAACAGTGTTTTTTAACCACGTGGCTGGGGGACTGACCGAATTCATTCCCAGTTGCTGTTGATTTACTCATATTCTCTTAATATGTTTGATGATGTGGTGTCTACTTCATTCCAAGTCACTATTAACCGACTATTTATGAAATCAAATAAGTAAATTAAATCGATTGTCATAAAATATGAAGTGTATTAAGACAAGGGAAAAAGAAATAAAACATATATAACTGTGCACATTTTGATTATATTTTAGGGTGCTTGAGAGATATATTGTCACAGCATAATATCTTTAGGTTTAATTTTTATATGTTTATATATATATATATATATATATATATATATATATATATATATATATATATATATATATATATATATATATATATATATATATATATATATATATATATATATGATCACTCAAAAAATAATTAACCGATTTCGATGAAAGTTGGCAAGTGCCTGTCTTTTATTAATGGCTTGGATGAGTCCTTATCCAGAAAAATCAGACGGGGTTTTCCGGAAAAATTTTGAGTTTTCGTTCGAAAATTTTTTTTTCTCCGAAAGTAACAAAGCTGTTTTAATGAAATTTACTATATATGTTGCCTCAACCTTACTACGTACCAAAATTCAACTTTCTAAGTTTAGAGAAAATTGAGTTATTCTAAAATTTTCTTTCGAAAAAAATTTTTTTTCCGAAAATTACAAAGTTATTTTAATGAAATTTTGTGGATATCTTGCCTTAGGAAAAACCTTACTACGTATTGAAATTAAACTCTCTAAGTTTATAGAAAATCGAGTTAGTTAAATTTGAAGCATTTAATAAAAATTCACTACCATAGCGCACTTGCTGCGTCCCGAGTTTTTATGAAATAAACGAGTCTCGTAACGGTGACCTATTTCCTCTACTTTGGACCTGTGACTGTATTGGTATACCAGCAATCTTATTGCGTACAGTTGTCTCACATCAAAATAACCAGTCTCCGTATATAATTGATCCGATGGGTAAGTAATGTCTCTATTAGATATTTATATATATATATATATATATATATATATATATATATATATATATATATATATAAATATATATATATATATATATATATATATATATATATATATATATATATATATATATATATATATATATATATATATAATCGTTGTATGGACAAGAAATAGTTACGGAAGTCTAAATAAACTTACTCTTGTTGATCAGGCAATTTGTCTGGCCTTGTCAAATGTTTCCTTTTTTTCTGTCTTTTTCTGAAATAAAATACCAATCCATCTTAATTGAGAGAACATCATTTATTCTACTACGAGAATGTTGGATAACGTGGATTTTCAAAAACTTAGTTTGACAAACTTTAACTACTTACCATTGACAGTGACAGTATAAGCTGCGTTACCTTGCCTAGAGGGCTCTTGTAGTTTTTGTTTATAACAGTAAAATTATTTTCACCTGAACTGGCCACTTTGATGAAGATAAATAAATAACTATTTTGTGCGCCAAATGAACTTTAATCTCAAAGCTAAATTAACACTCGTTATTCCGTGTTTCAGTAAATTGCTACTAGGAAAATTCACTAAAAGAGAGGTACTGATGGTAATACTTTAGAAAAGTTTCTTTAGATGAGTGCCAATTAGGGCCGTTAGAAACCATACCCAATGTGCGTTTGAATATATATATATATATATATATATATATATATATATATATATATATATATATATATATATGCATGTATATGTGTCCAACCGATAACTCAAAAAATACTTCACTGGTTTGAACCAAATTTGGGAGTTCCCCTTATTTTGTTAATCGCTTGGATAAGTTTGTTCATCAGATCGTAACGCCTAATTTTTCGTGAAAAAAATTACGGGAGCAGATATGAGAGGGAAAGCCACTTAGTCGGACTTTGAAAATATTCGTTTTACACATTTTGTAGCAATACCTCATTTAAACCTTGTATACCCTGTGCAGCACCCATATTCACCTCAAGTCGGTAACTTTATTGGGGGTTGCTCGCACAAAAAATTTCATGTGCTTTATGCCTCGAAGGTGGTTGATTGCATGCACAAGGGGAAAGAGAACCCCCCGTGTTTTTGGGTGAGGTGGTGGAAACCTTCTTCGTCCTGGGGTTTCTTCTTTCCCCTTCTGCAAGCATGCAATCACCCTCAATGAATGAACTACATGAAGTTTTTTATGTTCAGCTTTCTAGTTTATTTTTTGTTGAGTATATTTCCTGTTTATCAATTGCGTTGTTTGACTTTTGTATCCGAATTACTGTATAAATATTTTTGTTAGAGATCATGTTTTGACTTGCCCTCCTTTATCTTGTTTTTTACTGTTGCTTATTTAATAAAGTAATCTTTATAAGTTTTAATATAAAGCTAAACCACTTATATACTAATCTCATGAAAATTCACTAGAATAACGCACTTGCAGCGTCCGGAACCTTTTAATTTAAATTCTTCAGTTATTATTACAATCACATGTCTACTCTTACTCTCAAGCTTTCACGTTTTTTCGATTTTTCTCTAGTTCCACATTTAGTCCTGCTGTACATTTCTTCCTTTCTTTGCCTTCGTCTTCTTTGCGGTATTTTATAATATCTGTTTTGAAACAGACTGACTTTTATATTCCAGAATATATTCATGGCGTATGGCGATGTAATTATAACAAAACTCTAGCTAAGACCACAAAATCATCAGCTAAAAAACTAGACACTTGTTGTTCGGTAGCTATATTAAAATGGTTAAAAAAGGCTTGGCATGTTATCTGAGTAAATATTGTAGCATGTGATAAGTACTGATAAGTATACTCTGGAAAACTCAATTCACTACTTTTCTCTAGTTTTACATCTAACCCTACTGTGCATTTGTTCCTTTTTTTGCTTTCGTCTTTTTTCAGTATTTGGTCAGGTGTGTTCTTTCCTGCTTTTTATAGTATATTTTATGCTACTTGCTCCAAAACACGCCAACTTATAGATTCCAAAAAATATTCATGGCGTACGGCGATGCAATTATATTAGTAGTGTCACTAAAACCACCAAAAACATCAACTACAAATTTATACCCTTGTTGTCCAGTAGCCATCTTAAAACGGTTTAGAAAGGCTTGTCAATTTATATAAGTAAAGATTGGAGCCTGCGATTACCACTAATAAGTAGACCCTGGAAAACCCAATTAATTGACCACAATAGATTTTTAAAAATCCAACGATCGTTTATCTAACAAGGCTGGCGTCAGTAGAGCATATATAATTCCAACGCTTATCGACCAATATTGTATTTATACTAGGTGACAGGCAATCGTTATCGCTCTTAGAGGGAGGATCCAAAACGAACTTTTTCTGAATGTTCCTACAGGATGTTTCTTTATTAAAATTCCGTTTTCTTTGTTACCATGCAATGTCCACACCTCTTGTTTGAAAGGTACATTTGTTAAGCAATGACCTGGATAGAAGCGGCAGGTGATATATATATATATATATATATATATATATATATATATATATATATATATATATATATATATATATATATATATATAGTATTATTATTGCTTTTACTGCTTCACGTTTATGGGCGTCAATTGTAATGTTATTAAGGTATTTAAATATTATTATGTATTATATATATATATATATATATATATATATATATATATATATATATATATATATATATATATATATATATATATATATATAGTATTATTATTGCTTTTACTGCTTCACGTTTATGGGCGTCAATTGTAATGTTATTAAGGTATTTAAATATTATTATGTACATAATGTATATTATTGTTTTATATATTGACGACTTTATATTGTAAAGGATCACCCTATATATATATATATATATATATATATATATATATATATATATATATATATATATATCAGATTTTTAATTGTATTATAATATATAAAGCTTACAACTAATGTCTATGCATTAATTATGTAAATCCTATCTTTATTTTTGTGATTTGAAGTGTTTATTAATAACTGTTCTTGACTGTGGTTTTTTAAATTATTTAAATCCGTATGTATTTCTGTGTAATGTTGGAGACCTATTCTTTACTACTGTTACCAATAATTTGTTAGTTAAAATAGCAATGGATACTTATATAAATACTTGCCTTTTTAATTTGCCCTGGCTTTGCTCTGCTCTGCACTGACTATCCCAGTAGTCGGTCCTAATCTGGAGACAATAGACTGCTATATGCAATTAAATCTTATATCTGCATTTGCCCAAAGAAATAGGTCATGTTTTAATTAGTAACAAAATATTTTTATTTTATTTTATGAAAATTCTAGAATTTTTATCTCAAAGCCGATCCTCTAATATTAAATTTAAGAAGAAATTTTACTATTAATTGTGTGAGAGGATTATTAACGTCTCAAGGTTTACAAAAATTGATAAATATTGTTTTGAGATTTCTTATTTGAGACACTTCGCGCCCTCTATGATTCCGCTTTTCAACTATCGTGAGAATTTGATTTGAATTTCTGTTTATAAGTTAATTTTCAGCTTTTACCATGAATACATTTATAGCTAGACATAACGGTTGACAGTTTGTCTATCTTTATACTTAAAGAGTCTTCCTTTCTGATTTGATTTAAACAAATTAAACGGGCTTTCGATACCTTGTTTTTTATGATGATTTTATAAGTGTCGACGTGATTCACCATTATATTCTATTCATTTGGGTGATTTTATTATTCTGGATCATTTAATCTACTTCTTCTGTTACTTCTAGAAATAAATGGGTATTGTTTACACACAAAAATGGTGTAAATATTTAAATTCATTCTGGAAGGGAATATGACGCTCGCTACTAGAGTCCTACCAAACAACAACTCTCTCAATTCAAACGGAAATCGGATATTGTCGAAAATTAATCTCGAACCCTATTTCCTGTATTATCACAGCAAGCCTTCTGGAAAATTATTATTTCACCTCTTGACAGGTATGTATATTTCAAAAGCCCGCTAAGTTCAAATCCTGTACCTTAAATTCTTATAATTGACGTTACCTAATATTGGAATGACATTTGCATAACCTCACTAATTAGATATAACAATCATACTAAATTTAAAACTAAAACACTTTTAAATGCAAAAATCTTGATTTCAAGTCTCTCAGCATCACTTTTGTCCTTTGGGTTTTGAAAATACACTTTTCTATATAATATACAGAGTGTGTTTCAATATACCTTATTTTAAAATATAAGGTAAATATCTTTTGATAATAATTCTTTGGTTTAAATGACTTGTTCATAAGTTTAAGCTACACATATACATTTAGATATGTGTATTAATTAACCTATTTACTGAGATATTATTCCAAATTGTTTAGGTTATAAATTTCAAAATTGTTATTATTGATCATTTAAGTGAATCATTGCTTTCATAGCTTTCATTGCTTTTAACCAGCATTAACTAACAATAATAAAGAATATGCTCGTTTATAATGTGTTTTTATTTATGTTTGAGTGTGGATAAATGTTGAGTAATATTGATATTGATATGGATACCATTCACAAAAGGAAATTATATACATTATGTGTAAACTGTAAGTATCGTTTTTACTGCTGACCTGTGGTCAAGTTCTAGTAACAATATTGCTAAGACCTTTTTATCATAGCAATATATATATATATATATATATATATATATATATATATATATATATATATATATATATATATATATATGGATAGAGATAGAGTTCTTTATTGTGAACATACCGACCATACCTTAAGACTTACCATAAGACTCAGTATATAAGGTGATTATTATCCCATATATGTTGTGCCAGACATGATTTGTCCACCGTACCATGTAAGGAGTCAATATAAATACTTGTTTTTATGTAGAATTTTAGTTAAATTATTTATCCTTTGTTAAAGTTAACATTGTGAGCCAAACACTCAGTTTGTTTTAAAAAAAAAGACGAGCAGCTGTTATGGGTCTGTTCGCCAGAAGTGCTTGTCGGCGTTCTTTAGGTGCTCCAATATTCACATAGTGAAATTTCTAGATAAACAAGAACGTGTAGCTTCCTTAAATATCTCGGGTCCTTTAATTGTAAGCCCATTATCCTTAAATTGGATAAAAGCCTATAAATATGTCAACCAGAAGATTAAAGTAGTTCTTCGACCTCCTCCGTTCAATATTGACACAATAGACAAATGATGAGTCCTCGACTATAATTTTTACTTCGGATTAGTTCGTTACCTAGGTGCGATATAAATACACTGTAGGTGTTGATTTTAATTTTAGAATTTTGCATCATCTGATGACGTTGACGTTGTCAGCTAAACGATTGTACGGTCTTTGAAATATGTGTTGTGGGATCTGGGTTCTCCAAGTGTACTTATAAGTGCTCATCGCAAGTTCCAATTTTCACATCGTGTTTTCTTGGATATCTCTAGATATTCTGTCAAGTATTGTGGCGCTCCCAATTTCTGGGAGATCCTAACTTCTTCTTCTACTTGGAAGTCTTTATCTCTGAGGGTACTTTATTATAACGCCTGTTACGAAGCAGTACATCGTGGCCAAGCACATGTGCAAAGATTCAGACTCGTGAGAGTATCAGAAACGTGATGTGTCGATATGGCGACCAGGAATACTACGAACGGGAGCCACATTATATGTCATTTTGAAACAATCATGCCGTATGGATTTTGCTAATCATATACAGTATATTCATTAATTTGGTTGTTAACCTGCTCGTACGTAACTACCTCTTCGCTCTTTTGTTTCTGAGAATACCATTGTTTACACATACTTTCCCTGATAGTGAGTCTAGCTATTTACTCACTACAAACATATATATATATATATATATATATATATATATATATATATATATATATATATATATATATATATATATATATATATATATATATATATATATATATATATATATATTTAAATCGTAACTGGTATCTAATTTTTGTTGACAAAACTTCCGTCTGTTTTGAAATAATTCCGACTAGTCTATTAACTGACTGCAATTTGAATTTAATAGGAATTTTATTTTACTTAATTCTTGTAAAAAAAGCTTTCAAAAATGTACTAGAAACGTAAAAACCTTTTATTGACTTTGATGCATATAATAATCTATTTGGTGTGTCACTTCAAATTTGTAGAATTCATTCAACTAAGCTTCTTGTAATTTTGTCACTGACATCAAGAACGTTTTTGTTTAGTTGTTCAACATGGGCTGTTTGAGGAGGGTAAATTTAACACGGTGATAAATAATTGCGTCCAACTGTCATGGTTGTACAGCATTTTTTATTAGCTTAAGGGTTTATTTATCTACCTAGTAATTATTATTCTAAATATACTGGGCAACGCATAGGCTATCGATAGTACCATATTTCAGTTTTGTCGAGTGTTCTTACAATTTTTGTAACTTATTTTATACATTTCCGACAGTCACTGGCTTTACAGATATCTTTTGGATTAAAAAAAAACACACAAGTGGTAAATTTGTATCCGTCACAGGGTTCGGCCGATCATCTGGTACATCAGCTTTAAAGTTGTTATGCGTTTTGATTATTCATCCAACGCTTATCTTATTATTTAACGATAATTAGGTCTTTAAAAATGTGTCGTGAGAAAATGTGTTTTATAGAGTGTAGTTGTCATATTCTTCTAGAACAGTCACTTAAATTTATATTAATGATGACTGTCACAATACATTTGCTGTGGCTTGGCATACTGGTTTTCATTCTTTTTCAATTATTTATATGTTGTTTTTTTTAAGGTCGCTCTATTTCCGCGACTATGATCAATCACCAACGCCAGGTAGCAACTTCACTCCACTTTTCTAGAAATTTTACCAAACCCTTTCTTTTTGTAAGAAAAGTTGGGATGTTTAAGGTCCGCACAATCGCATGGTACACGGGACCCTTGATTCCTGATGAGACGTGGAGTAGCGAGCCGGCTAGTTAGAGGATTATATTTAAACTCATTGACAGGAATGCGCGGCATATCGTGTTCTTAAACTTAGGCCTTATATAAAATTTTCGAAGCAAATAGCTTTGTTCAATAATGGAGTAATTAGTTACGATGCAGGTAAGCATTCTCAAGTTATAGGAAAAAGGAAAGCATGTATGTATACGGAAATTTCAAAGAATGACTTTGGTTGCGAAATAGTTATCCGTCTCAAACACAAACAAGTTGTGCATCAATAGAGTAAAGCGTTATATACTTTTTGCTGGTTAGAGTGATTATTTTCTTTTAATAAATGATCAGCGTAGCTGCGTTTGTATCTGACATCTTGCCCTGATTACTCATACTTTCAAGACAAATGAGACGTGTTTATAAAAGGGACAAAGACCACTGCGAAGAAATGTGATGCGAGATGTATATATAAGAGGCAGAGAGAGATAGCAATATATATTGGAACATAGAATTATCCGTTGTGGCCATCAAAACTTTCCAAGAGAGTAGTAGGCAATTAGAGGAGGACCCCTCTCACTCTGCCGCTTTCCTCATCATTTCCTCTCTGTTTCTACCGATCCTTGATTTACGACTGTTCATAACTCCTTATAGTCTTCTACGTGCCAGCCTCGCACTAATTGTTATAATTACAATCGAATTTATTCCTGCTTGTGCCGTCGCTGTCAAGATTTGCATTAATTACTCCAATTTGTAGAAAATTAGAAAATGACGAAAGTTTTGTAAACGGATGCTTGCAAATGTCTAACGAAGTATTGCAATGATAATGGTTTATTTGTAAGTGCATACAATTGGATTTACATTTCGTGTTGAAAATCATAAAATCGTTTGCATAATAATATTCGCCGTTAGGATTTGCGTAATTTCTGTTCTAATAAAGTCAACCCTCCACAAAAAACACTAAGAGGTTTACGTTTAATGAAATTAAATATAATTTTAGACTGCAGAGGCTTGTTGTATATGCGATTTTATAAATAAAAAAACCTGTTTCAGGCTACGAATAAAAAAGTCAGGATACCGCAAGTGACTTATGGAAGCGAATTTTCATATAATGGTATACACTATAAACCTCGGTAAACGTACAGTTTAACCTTCCCTACCGGCTAGATTCTTGCATATATATATATATATATATATATATATATATATATATATATATATATATATATATATATATATATATATATATATATATATATATATATATATTTATTTATTTATTTATTTATTTATTGGATATGCATAGATAAATGTAACTAATGAGAAGATCCTGACTTTCTTCAAATGAGTGCAACCTATGCCTCCCTAGAAACCATAACCGATGTCAGTGTAAATTTTTATTTGTATATGTACAGGTGTCCCGTATCGTTATATACAAATTCAGTGAGCATATAGTAGGCTTCATTATAAGACGAAAAAAAAAGTGGTAGTTCGCTTTTAAGTCGTACCGAAGTTATAAGCCTAAGAATATTATTGCAAGATTTCAATTCTAAAACCAAACAAATATAAACTCATTTAACAAACTTTGAGTCCATTATCTGTTGAAAATGCCCTCTTTCTTGCTGAATACGAGCTTATACCCGTACGCCTATGGATGAAGTGACAATTCGTATTTCACACTGATTTTCTCTTATTTGTTGTGCAGTTTACTGGATACGGTCCAATAATTAATCTCTGTTGTTTGAAATTTGTGCGTATACTCTATATTTGATTCGCTCCCAAAAATAATATTCTAACGGATAATAATCAGGGTATCTAGGCGGCCATGTAATATGTGTCCCTCGACCAAGCCATTGTGGATAATTATTGTTCGTAAAGTTCCGGCCCCCAATTCTGAAATGTGTTGGTGCCCCATTCATTTGAATCCATATGTCTGTTATGATCAGGGGTACATTTTCTAAAAGTGGTGGCATGTCTTCCGTATGGTACTTTAGGTAACTGGAGGCATTTGATCTTATAAGAATGCAAGGAACAACTAGCAAATCATCGTTCTAGAACTTAAATCTTCTGTTGGTTAGGCTTAACTTTGAAAAGAATAAAATCGAAAATCACATAAAAAATTATAGAAGTTATAGTACGGACCTTCCAATTTTGCAGTTCCTAAAAGAGTTACTAAAAATTTGATCAAATTAGTGAACCTTACAAGAGGGCTCTATGAAGGATGAGGTGAATTGTAACGTTGTATATATATATATATATATATATATATATATATATATATATATATATATATATATATATATATATATATATATATATATATATATATATATATATATATACATCCTGGGTAATGAAAAATATATGTAGGCTGACACCGCCAGGCAAAAGTAGTCGTCTACAAAATTCAGTTTATGAAGTCGCGGGTTCGAGTACGGCATTCAGCAAGTCAATTTTTGTGATACTAACGCAAAAGGTTTGCAATGGGTTATGAGATGGTGTCCTTTCTAATTAGCACCACCCCCGTCCCCTCTTATGACTTTAGAATACGGAGTTTGTTATTATAAAAATAAGTTTACATGGAGTGGAACGACTAAATTGGCATGTAAATTGGAATACATCATAAAGAAGCAGTAACAATTTAAAATTATGACGTCTGTTTAACATTGTTGTCAAATTGCTTTGTTATGTAATAAACGTAGCAAAACAATTTTCTTGTAATCCAAACAATGTTCTTAAAAAGTTCAGTGGCAATTCTGTTTTCGTTGCATTCTATAATGATAAAAAATCCATTGACAGCTGATGGCCATATTCCTCAAAAGAGATATTCTGCAGTCGTATAAGTCAGAGATTCTCAAACTTTGGGACGCGCCTCCATAGGGGGACGTGATAAAACTAACTGGGGGCTCGAGAATATTGAGAAAAAACTTATTATCAAAAGATTTATTTAATTTACTGAAAGACAAGCAGTAAAATAAACTTATAATATGATTGCATTAGTACTGCACAATGAATTTAATAATTAGCCCACCAATAGTAAACTAAAAACAAGATTAGTAATTATCTGTGACTTGCTTGGGTCTGTCTTGAAGAGTAAAGTTTTTCGCTAGAAGGTCTAATCTTAGAAATTGACACTCTAACCTCTTGTTCTACATTTAGCTGACATATATATTTTGTCTTTAAAGCAGCCACCGCAGAAAATCCGATATCGCAAAATTAGCATGTTGAAAATGGTAATAGTATACGAAATGCTACTGCTTTCAGTGCAGAAAACTCATCATACTACCCTTCCCAAAATTAACACAGTGATTTATTACTAAATTGTCTTCTGATATCTCCACTTACCGTGAAGTCTATAAAGATTTCTTCTTCGGCAGTTGAGAGACCTCGTGTGTATTTTGAAGTGGGTCCCTAACCCACTCGTAACTTGCTATCAACTTGGTGTCAGCAAGAAAGTACTTTTTAAAATTCTTTACCAGCATGTCTAAGTGATTTTCAACGGTTACAAAATCACTTCCACAAGTTGTTATTCAGGCTTGTAAGTTTTAACACATTCATCCACATTTTCAAGCACTTTTAGGGTTTTTTTTGCTTTACATTTCTGCTCCAAAATTGCAGTTATATACAAAACGCAATAACTGCATCATTCATATCCAAGATTTTGTGTTTGCTTCTTGGAGTTAAGGATTCAAGTATTTAATTTCCCGAATATGTCGACCAAGTAGCTCAATTTCATCACAAATAAATTATCTTGAAACTTCTCAGTTTCCGAAGGGTACTGCGGGTTCGATTCCAGGGCTCTCATTTCACCTTTTCAATACATACTGTACAATTAACCTTAACCGATGTTGTGGCATTGTATTTGAGCAAGTTAAATGTCTGCAAGTTCCGCTCTTCGGCCGGGGCGTAAGGCCGTCGATCCTGTGTCATGTGATGTTGGGCACGTTAAAGATCCCTACCCTTTCTACAGAAAGGCAGGGGTTCGGCAAAATGTTCAGGATAGTGAGGTGAAACTGCCCCCTGGAGTCGGTGATTGACCATAGTCGCGGAAATAGGCCGACTGTAAAGAAACAAAGCACACACATACACACACGTAGATCTTTAGCTATATATCACCAATTCGACAGGCAACAATATCATTTGATATAGGTATCGACTGCAACCGTTTTTCATTTACAGACAAGGTTATTTTTTTAATGACTTTTGCTTTTCATATGATATAAATTGTAATTCGAAAAATTATCGGGGTTTACTAAGGTACTCACTATGAAGCGTTTCCAAATGTCCTTTAGTTTTATTAGTGAATTTTTTTTATTCATGAGTTTTTAATAGCGTTTGTTAAATTTCAGATATATTCGTGTTTAATAAATTCTCTAAGGAACATAATTTTGTTTTGATCTCAACTATAAAAATCCCGATTTTCTCAAAAACGGGATGTTTGTTAAAAAAGTTACAACAGGAGAAAAAGGTAGAAAATTTAATTTGCTATAAAACTGCTGGACTTTAACTTTCAATTAGGTTAGGGTTTAAAAAATCAAATCATTAAAAGGGTGACCCACCCTTAATTCACCCCTTTTTGAGTTTATAGCTACTTCAAATTTTTGTCAAATAACGCTGTTGATAAAAGAAAACCACCTACCACATTTAGTTGTTCCAAGTTAGGGCGCTGCTGCATTACGACAGTTTCTTGCATTTATTAAATAATCTTCCGAGGTCAATATCTCACCAACCATGGGCGTCAGAGACAAATTGTATATAAAAAATCGGCTTGTATTGACCCTGTATATGCATGTATTTTCTTAAAAAAAATTCTTCTAATGAGCGCTAATTAGGTCCGCTAGAACACATATCCTGGTTCAATTTCAATTGTTATATGTTTGTGTATATATTAATATATATATATATATATATATATATATATATATATATATATATATATATATATATATATATATATATATATATATATATATATATATATATATATATATATATATATATCACACACCGATAACTCAAAAAATAATGGGCCGATTTTGCGCAAACAATAGTCAAAGTGAAATAAAAAAGTTGTACCTACCAGTAAACAACTTTAGAAGAACTTCAAGCAAAGATACCAGTACGTATATCGTAAATAACAGTGAAAACAGTGAATAATGGAAAATCTCAACCCACGCCACAGTTTCAAATCCAGGTATTCCATCAAAGATTAATAAAAATTGCAGTATAATTCCAAACAAGATTGTAAACACCCATTGATACAATAATAATATGTCACTTTGAGAAGTAAATGTCATCTATGAAGCAATTTTGCCAAATATAGGAATATAATGCCAATTTATATAAGAAGTACTCTAAAGAACCAAAAGATGGCGCTACGCAGGAGATCACGTAAGAAATACAAAACCCTTTCAACCATTTTAAGACTAAATCTCCTAGGTTACCAAATTTAGCCAAAGCGAGGTTGCTATGGTGATAGATATAACAAGTGAAAATAGTTGGATTTATTATGAAAAGTGAAGTCAAATTTTAAGCATCACATTGAAAGTAATAATAATAATCAAAATTTGTAATATCCCTTAACAAAAGCTGTCATATTTTATTTAAAATTAAAAAATAGAGTGGATCCCAATTAAGATTTTAAATTGTTAAAGAAAAAGAAAGTAAAAAATTTATAAAAGATAAGTTCATAAGATTTGACTTGATTCTTGACAATTAGAATAAATGTTTTCAAAGTTTTAAATAGTAGGTATATCGTTAATTTTTTCTATCGCTGTCAAAATGCGTCCATTGACTAATCAATCTTAAAGTAAGTAAATAGGTTGAGCAAATAAAATATAGAGGCTGCAAGTGTGGGATTTTTCGGCTTTGGGAAACCCAGATATAAAACATTCCCTGAAGAGAAAGACGAAACTCAACTATAGCTAGCTGTGGTAAAGTAAATAAACCAATAAAAGGACCATGTAAATATTTATTATATAAGAAAATCTTTTAACAATATAAATATAATCAAAAATTGGAATATTGAAAGATATACTTTGACATTCAAAAGAAATATGACTTTAGCTATAAAGGCATAAGTAACGGGTGTCCTAAAATAAACATACATTCGTGTAAGAAATTTAATTCAATAAAAGTAAAAAACAAAAGGCGCCAAATATAAATACGCAATCAAACATAATAATTACAAACACTTTTATTCAATATAAAATACAATTGCCAACATATTTATTTTCTATAAAATACACACAAAAATATACATTATTAACACTATAAATACACATAAACTTAGATAAAATACATAATATTCAAATATAAACCTTGAAACACTAGAGATACAATATAAATAAAAGAATAAATAAATACACTCTACATAATACAATAATTAGCGAACAAAACGTGGACCAAACAAACACACTTACAACTACTATAATATATATTTATATATATATATATATATATATATATATATATATATATATATATATATATATATATATATATATATCTGTGTGTGTTTGTGTGTATGTATGTATGTATTCAACCGGTAACTCAAAAAGTAATTAAGAGATTTTGATGAAACTAGCCAGATGCCTTTCTTTTGTTAATAGCCCGGATGAGTTCGTCAGCTCAGAAAATCTGACAAGGTTTTCCGGGACAAGTTACAGTTTCTTTCGAAAAAAAATTATCTCCAAAAATTACAAAGCTCTTGTGATGAAATTAGGTCAACATGTTACCCTCGAAAAGATCCTACTACGCACCAAAATTCAAGTTTCTAGATTTATAGAAAATTGACGTATTCAAATTTGAATCGTTTAATGAAAATTCGATACCATAACGTACTAGCTGCGTCCCGAACTGGTGTTTGCATGTTACCTTTTACAGTGTGGTTGAAAATAGAAGAAGTAGACATTGATTATTCGTATTAACAGTAAATGTGTTTGTTCTTTAGGAAATTTTTATTAAAAACAATTCACTAGTAGAGAGGTATCGATGGTGAGATTTTGCAAAAATGTTTTCAAACGAGCCGAAACTAGGACCCTTCGAACTGATATCCGATGTCAGTTTCAATTTTTATATGTTTGTATATATGTATATATATATATATATATATATATATATATATATATATATATATATATATATATATATATATATATATATATATATATATATATATATATATATACATACCCTAAAGAACATAAAATATTTGACACGGTTTGACACTAGGTGCCTGAAATTCGATTATAAAATATAAGTGTAAAAGGGTAATAAAATTAATTACATATTCGTCGAAAGATTGTACCCTGTGGTATGCCTACACCTTTACGGGACTGGTAGTAGTAGTAGCAGTAGTCGTAGTAGTATGTACTGATCTCCATCGAAAAACGTTTATGGTTCTTTTACTTTCTAAATATCATGTTTTACGTAATATATATATATATATATATATATATATATATATATATATATATATATATATATATATATATATATATATATATATATATATATATATATATATATATATATATCACGACGAGATTTGGAATTGAAGATTGGGTCGAAAATACTAAAATTTTGAGAAATGCTGGTATAAGTATTAATGGACAATTTTTCGTTTGCTTGATACATGGCTTATTTAGAATTGCCGAGATACTCTTTTAAATGGGATCTTACATAAAGTACACCAAAAACTCATTTTCAACTAAGAGAATTATAACACGGTTTCATTAAAGTTTGTAAGAATTTTTTGATTGAAAGAACTGAAGTTTGCAAGAGAGAGGAAACCCAGCCGCAAGGCAAACTGTGGAAAATATGGAGAACTTTGTTAAGGTCATTTAATTATGCATTAATGGATCAAAGTGGCAAAAATGAAGTATTTTATTTTACATATTATGTAGCAAAAAGAGCACTGCTAGCTAATTTTGCAAGTATGGCGTTATTTTGCAAAGCTAATTAACTAAAATCTCAACGTTATAAGCTAACGACATTTGTTCAAGATAGAAGATGAAACGTTTAATTATGCAACCCGCAAAGTCAGGTCTTGTGTTAGCCAGTGTATAATGGTGGCAAATTTTAATTAAAATTTGGTTTTCTTTTACAAAATAAAGTTATTGAATCAATCGGACTTTATATACTTATTTGTTATTTATATTTATACAATATGACTTATATAAAAACGTTAGCTTTTATATATAAAATACCACAATTTGTATCATCAATGATTGATCTCTCTTTCCAAATATTCAAGCACCGAATAATTCGTTCGAAATGTCACTTTCAAAATTTACGTCTCGTCTTGATTTTTCCATAAATGTATATATATATATATATATATATATATATATATATATATATATATATATATATATATATATATATATTTATTGTTTTAATGAGACCAAAAAGGCCTACCAAGAACGCATAGGAAAAGATAATCTTCATGATACGATTATGGTAGTAGGTAAGTTTTTTTTTAATGGAGAAATATTCGTATTAAGATTCTACAGGTGCAGAATAAAACACGTTGAACTCAAATAATTCAACAAGGAATCTTGAATAATCTCTGTAATCAAAAATTCCTCAAAATCAGTACGATACGAAAGATCGGTAAGACAGGAACACAATTGAATAAAAATACACTTAAATTTAGTCAAGAGCAACTCTTATTGAGAAAACAGGACAGCTTGCTAAGAAATGACAGATGTATCAGTTCATCAATTTAAGGCCTAATCTTCTTTAAAAGCCATTCAAGAAAATCATTATAGTATCAATAGACTTCATATACGCAACTATGGACATTTTCCTAATTAATTCCAGATATCAACTAAAACCAGCCAGACCATGAAAGACATAATTAATAACACCTAACAGTAAACAAAATTAGGAACTACAATACCGATAACCATCAGACAGCTATCAAGGACTTTTACATCAAACAGTTAACAGTAAAAAACATTAAGAATTACGATAAAATTTCATAAATAACTAGGTTAATAAAATATCGATAACTGTGACGCAGCTTTCAAGTACTTTAACATCAAAATTTCTAATCAAATTAGAATAGGGCTAGAGCCCAGTATGTAAAGTTGGTAAGGCTTCCATGGGGAGATACATTTAAAAGAGAACTTGTAGCGCTATTAGCTTCGGGGCATAGAAAACCTTTAATTAAAAACAGCATTAAAACTATAGTGATAATTAGAATATATAGTAGGAAGCTAAAGAGCAGGCTCTACTTTTGATTTGCAAAGAGATTAATTTGCTTACATGAAAAATATCTCTGTTAAGCAATGTCTAAAGTTTCAACTGCAAAGTACTCTATTTTAAAGCTTAAAATAAATAAACTAAAACAATTTCAAAGGATGTCACACTTATATTTTAAGACTCCGATGTGACATTTTTTCCCCTCAGGACTCGTCCGCGACTTTGCCGCCCCGAAAGCACTCCAGCCTTTGGCTATATATATTATATATATATATATATATATATATATATATATATATATATATATATATATATATATATATATATATATATTTATATATATATATATATATATATATATATATATATATATATATATATATATATATTATATTATAATATATATATATAATATATAATATATTATAATATATATATATATATATATATATATATATATATATATATATATATATATATATATATATATATATATATAATAATATATATATATATATATATAATATATATATATATATATATATATATATATATATATATATATATATATATATATATATATATATATATATATATATATATATATATATATAATGACATTTTAATATGGTGTTATTGTTTTTTTTTCTGTATTTTATTTATTGAATTGTATATGTGTATGTATTAGTTAACTTGATGCATTAGAACGAATGTGTAATGTGTGAGAGATATAAATGCATGTGTACGTGGAGATGTGCTCAGGATTGCGTTTCATAGAATGCTTATGTCGTGTTTAATTTGACTAGTGCTTATCATTGGATTTATTTTTACTGTATATATTTGATTGTTTTAACTACTTGACTCATGGGCATTTATTAACGTATTATGCAGGTGAAAACAGGAGCATGATGTGTGAGAAAGAGTGTGTAAGTTTATTTTATCATGTGACAAAATGTAGTTTCTGTTATGGATTGTATAGTATGTTTTGACTTTATATTTTTTCTTTCCAAAGTTTTTAATCTACGTTCTATTCGCTTGTTTTATTATTTACAGTTTTCATAGGTACGTGTGTATATTTCTTTGGCACAGGACCAGTATGTTCGCGACTTTCCGCTTCCGGTTTGCAATACTAAGGTGTTATACGACCATGTGCAATGCACCTTTTTTTTGGAGCAAACAGCCTAAAATTGTTCCATAATAACATAATAAGCATTTGTAAAAATTTTGAGGAATTGCAGGTAGTGTTGTGTCAAATGTCTTTTAGTTTTGATGTGATCGTTCTGACTAAGACATGGCAGGTCGATTGTGTAAACATATTCAAGATGAAGGGATATGACATTTTATATAGCGGAGGGGTCTACAATAGGTGTGATGGTGTCTTGATATACATAAAAAGTACAATTAAATATTCACATAATGTAATTTCTTTAGCAGTGTGTCGAGCTGTTGAACTAGCGCTTTGGATGGATAGTGAACATGTTACTATTACTGCTATCTATTGGTCGCCAGCCATGTGTTTAGCTTCCTTTAATCGGTGTTTAGAGACTTCTCTAGCTGAAAGTCGAAGGGTTAGTAAAGACCATCACATCATGGTTGGAGATTTAAATATTGATATCCTCTCTGATAACGAGTCCAGCAGTCAGGAATACCTCAATATACTTGCTGAGCACGGGTTCGCTAATACCGTGGACAAACACACGGGGATACAGAACAACTCTGCCTCTTGCATTGACCACCTCTTTGTGAGTTCCAAGTCGCAGTGCGATGTTTTGAGAGCGACAGTGCTCAAAACATCGTACTGCCTACCACACTTCTATCACTGACCATTTTTCTGTATTATTAGATCTCCCAGTGAACTCTGAAAAGGAAATTAAAGGCAATAAGTTATTGGTAAAGTGTTACATGGATTACAATAGGGCACGCAGGGCACTAGAACATACAGATTGGGATAATATTGTGTCTCTGAAAGCTCGAACATTGCTGTGTAAAATGTTGTGGGGTATTTTAAATCAGTGCTGGAAAGGTGCACTGTTAGCGTTAAGATGAAAAACAAGAATAGACCCAGAAAATCCTGGACAACAAACGATATAATTAGGTCGATAAACACAAAAGATCGCTTATACCGAACAATGATACAAAACCCTAGTGATGAAGATAAGAGACTACAGTTTACGCGATATAGAAATAGGTTAAATGATATAATCAAGTGCGCGAAAGCAAACTTTGTCAAAAAGCAAATATGCATTCACCCCAATTCACCTAAACAACTTTGGGAGATGGTAAATCGGCTAACTGAAGAAGAGAGAAATGATCCTGCAAGAAACATTGAACTTGGGGGTAATAACTCATTAAATAACTCCACCCCGGGGGAAATAGCCAACTCATTCAATAAATATTTTTCATCCGTTGGGAGAGCATTGGCACAAAAAATACTGACTTCAGGGGACAGTCTTAAGGTAGATATGAAGCCACACAGCGTTTTTCTAAGAGCTACATGTGAGTCCGATGTTATTGAATGCATAATGAGTTTGGCTTCAGAGAGGGTATGTCAACACAGAATGCGTTAAATACCCTAACTACGGGAATCTATTCTGCTCTTCATAAGCAAAGACAAAGTATTTGCATCTTTCTAGACGTTGAGAAGGCTTTCGACGCTGTTGATCACATGATTATTATCAGAAAATTGGAGGGTATCGGTTTTAGAGGTGTTCCGCTGCTTTTGATTGAGGATTATTTACGGTCTAGAAGGCAGTGCACAAAAATTGACGACAGCTGCAGCGATTTTGCGGTAGTGGAGTTTGGCGTTTCTCAGGGTACGGTCCTGGGCCCGTTGTTATCTAGTTTGTATGTCAATGATCTATGTGGAGACAGCTGGTAAAGTCATTGGTTTGGCAGATGATACTGCAATTCTATATGAAGATTGTTCTTGGCAACGGCTAAAGACCAAAATTGAAGACGACTTTGTGAATATTAAGGGGTGGTTTGATGCCAACGGGCTAGCTATTAACACGCAGAAGACGAAGTATGTTGCATTTGCGTCCTACAAGCCACACTTGCCGTCATTTAATACACTGCAAATAGTTTGTAACAGCCAATATATCCAAATTGAGGCGACACAAAAGGTTAGGTACTTGGGGATCATCATAGATCAAAATCTGCGTTGGGATGAGCATGTTGGTGTGATAGTTAAAAAGTTGAGGACCATTTTGTATAAGTTTAAATACCTGAAAACCTTTCTCACAACGGCGTGTCTTGGAATTGTCTATACGGCGTTGGTTGAACCCCTTCTTACATAATGGGTTGTCGTCACCTGAAAAAATTGGATATAATCCAACGTTGGTTCCTGAAACTAATATATAATAAGTGCTACACTTACCCGTCCGCAGCGTTGTACGCTGATGCAGGAGCTAATGATAGTAGGCAACTTTTTTTTTTCATTGGCTGTGTTGACGTACGTGAGAAGGTATGATCGCATCTCTAGAGTGGAGCATGCGTACGTAAACAGGTTAAACGCATAAGCGGCCGATCAAACGAACAAAGCGATTAAGAATGTATAGCAGTCTTCTAGTCAGTATCAGAACTGCACTAACTTTACGTTCTTATGTGAGGGTGGTGAAGGCATGGTTTCGAAGTGTAGACACGTGATTCATAGTTTAGTATACATATAGGCATTGAACGGGTCGTATATTTGGTCGACTATGTGGTGTTGTGTGCGTTGGTTGAGTGGATGTTTGCTGCAAGTCGAATTGTTTTACATTTTGGGTTTAGTTGGCTGTGTGGTGTTGTGTGCGTTGTTTTTGCTGTTGTTGTTTTGACTGAGCGGATATTTCCTACACATTTAATTAAATTAGGTTAAGTTTAAAAGTTTATGTATGTTTTATCTTTTTCATGTGCCCACAAACAAGTGAATACTTTGGTGGGTTATACATGTGTTTTTTTTCATTGTTTACTTCATTATTTATTTGTTTCAAAGTTATACGTTTATGTGCATATTAATTTAAGTTAACAGTTAATTAGCAATAGATGTACTGTATTTTGTATTTTGTGCATTCTTCTCTATAAATAAACTCTATTATATATATATATATATATATATATATATATATATATATATATATATATATATATATATATATATATATATATATATATATATATATATATATATATATACATATCCAAGGAGAAAATTTGTTATATAAGTTATCATAATTAAAGTACGAATGTTTGAAAATATGCTTACTCGCTTAAAATAAGTCTACTGAGAGGGATTTGTAAAATTAAATACTCTGGGATTTGTGGCGAGCTGTTTGACGAGTGGGTAATTCAACCCCTAAAATAAAAAGCGTAATCTGAGACGCACATGAGCATCCTTATTAACTGGACTTTAAGACATCATGATTATCAAAGGCACATATTAGCATTTACATTCAGTCTAAGCCATTTTCCTTAGACTAGCGTAATATCTATATGCTAAGGGCCTATCCTGGTAGGACTTAAAGCTTATAAAAAAGCTATGTGCAATCATCTTAAACATAAATTAGCTTTCTCACTTTTACATAAAGGACTTAATTCTTGAAATATACCTTTTATTCGCAAAATTCTGCAATCAATCCTGTAAGCAATTACTATAATGCTTCGCGTCTGTGTAACAGTCAATAGAAGCTAGAAAATAAAAAATAAAAATAACTTCTCTAGTGAAGCTTTTCCATACAAACCATTCTAGTCTATTCCAAAATAAGATTGATGGGCTCATTATCCGTTTTTTGTTCTAACTATGCAAACATCGGCGGTAATTACCATTCATTTCTTCCAATATAAGTACGAAAGAAAATAACATCTTGTTGTAGCAATGACCACCATTATGCAGCAAATGTAAATACAATTGAGTTAATTGGAGAGTGAATCTCAAATTCAAATAATTCTCAAAGATTTTGGTTTGCATTTTTAGTATCCGCCCTGACAAAAACGACCCACTACAGATTTATTAATGCAAATAAATTCCCCCCAGCAACATTTCAGTGAAATGCAACAATACATATTCTGTTTCTCGGTGATGCCAGGAATGGATTAGGAAAACAAAAATTATTTAGAATGCAGATAAATGGCTATTAGGCCATCAAAAAGCTTACCCTAAACATGATACGAAGCTTTCGTTTTAGTTTACTGTTTGTACAAAGCAATGCTCTATGTAAGCATAGGCATCTACCACTCATAGCTTAAGATTATATGTTAATATGTATTTAGAGCAGAAGTTATTTTTGTAAGACAAAGTATAAGCACCATATCTCTTTTTCTAAGGCGTAATTGGCATCCTTAGAGGCTAACCAGGGTAAGTGACCCTTCGAACCTTCCCAAGCCATGGGACTGCGTTGGCATTGATTCGTGGCAGGGGCTTTTGTTTTTCCCTCTTTACTCTTCTTCAATCGCGTTTGCCCTACACCCCTTGTCCTACTATGAGATTAGGGGTTCGGGTGAGTGTGGGAGAAAGTTATTGCATATCCCACCTTACTTATTGTCTATCTCTCCTTGCTATAAGGATCGTTGTTGGAAAACTCCATCGGCTCTTTCCCCTCTGTCCTTTGTCGCTATGATGCACCGGATGACGCCGTAGGCTTGCTGCTAGAGGACCCTGCTCTAAGTCAAGCTCAACATCTGTTCTGCGCATCAAACACGTTTCTAACTTGCTGGTTGTAGTTATCTCATTCACTATTCTATCCGGGACAGTAAAACAGGGTCTGCTTAGCATCATCAGTCTCGTTGCAGTAGATGCAAGCATTGGTATCGACTCGGTTGCGATAATGCAGATATTTTCTGAAGCATCAGAAAGGGCTTGAGTTAATTAGTATTACACTTCTCTGCAGCCGTCTCTCAATTCCTGGTATAATATTTCACGTCCATATTTCTTGCGGTGGCTGTTCCCACCTCTGCTGCCATCTACGAAGCAAGTTGGCTCTGGATATCAACTTATCTACTATATTGTAGAATTGTGTCTTTTGTAGTATCTGGAGATCCAAAGGTGATATTTCTGCAGTGACTGCAGCCGCATCTGCTGAAACGGTTCTGTATGCGCTACACACTCTGGCAATCATTGTTATTGGTGCTTCAGGCAGCTTTTGAATAGGTTTTGTTACTTCACACCGAATTGGAGCCGCGTATAACAGTTGTGAATGCATTACACTGGACAATATTCTTATTTTGGATGACCTAGCCCCCCCCCCCCCCCCCCCAACATTTGACAGTAATCTGGAGAGCGCTGTCGTTGTTTTATCTGATGTTTTAATGGCTTCATTTACATGCTCCGTAAAACGTAGCTTAGTATCCAACCAAACTCCTAAGTACTTGACTGCTCCCTTCAGTGATAATTAAATCCCGTTAATTTCAAAGGTTATTGGTGATACTTTCCGCCTGGCCATCAACATTACAGCCTCTGTTTTCTGCGGTGCCAACTCCAATTTATTCTCTTTCGTACAATTGGATACCTGTTGGAGCCCTGCATTTGCCGAATGCATGAGGATTTCTTTATTACTCCCAGTTACTATTATCGCCAAGTCATCAGCGACGCTTATCAAGGTCGAACCAGCTGGCATCTCCATTCTTAGAAGTTCACCGTTCACAAAAAATTCCACAGGGTCGGACACAGTACCGAACCCTGTGGCACTCCACCACTAATGTTTCGAACCTTGGTGGAACCTTCTGCTTCTAAGATTAGTGTCCTCATCGGCAGGTAGGACGCCACGATGTTGATCAGACTGGGTTCAGTTTAACGCTCTCTCAGACGGTTCACGATAATCTGTTATGAGGCGCTGTTAAAGGTATTTCTCAAATCTAGTAAAACCATCGCACAAAGCATCCTGTGTTGATGTGAACAGTTTGAGTGGGCCAACAGTTTGCCTGCCATCACGGTACCCAAACTGTTCATCAGCTAACCCGTCAGTTCATGAGATCTCTCTCTTCAACCTGATGTGGATCAGATGTTCGTAAAGCTTGCCCTCTACATCCAGCAAACATATGGGGCTATTACACTTGGTGGTTTGGCTCTCTACAACTCTTCCTCAGTAGAATGAGCTGTGCTTACTTCCATTCAGTTTAAAAGCTCGACTGGGTCGCTAGACCATTTAAACCGAGAGAACGTAGTCAGTCTGGGCTATGGCCAGTTGCTTGATGATTTCAGGTGGGATACCACCTGCTGCTAGTGCCTTATTACTTTTCAGTTTGCCACACGCCAGACGCAACTCTTCTAGCGTTAAGCATGCAAATTCGATGTTTGCAATCCGGATAAAAGCCACCTTGGGGTTTATGGGGAACAGGTGATCTACCACTGCTTTCAAATCATTTATGGTGAGCATCGGTCTCGAAAGGAATCCGATCATTCTTTGCATAACTATTTTGTACCCATCTCCAAATACATTTCCATCCACGCTATCACAGAGTGACTTGAAACAGCACTTCTAATTGCAGCCTTCAGAATTTTCCTGCAGTTCCTCAGAACATTCACAAAACTCAGCTCTGACTTCTGGGCGGATATTCCTCCTGGCGTGCCTATGGTATGATTTTCTCTTTCTAATGCATTTCTGACGCAGAGCCGCGATGTTTTCGTTCAATTAATATGTTGGCTGCCTCCTATGGGAGGATCTTTTCCTGAGCATGGAGCTGTCACATATGTGATTCAAGGTCTATTAGATATCGTTCGCAGTAGTCGCACTCTCCTCTACTGCTCTTAGGACGTTATTCAGATTCTCTCTGTTGAACTTCCTGACTTGCCAGCGCATGTTTTGTCGGTCTTTTTGTTTAGTTGTTTTAGCCATAGCAATCTCAAATACGATGCAGTTTTATTAGTTGCTATCGTCAGATCCAAGATCGATGAGTAGCCGTGTCTTTCAAATGTGGCTTTTGTGTCCTGATTCTGTAAACATATGTCATTTGACGCGATCCATTCCGACACACATGTCCCCTTCTATTAGCAAACTTCATCCCCCACTGTTGTGATTTAGCATTAAACTCGCCAGTGATGATGGCTTTCTCCCATTGTCTATGATACGTTGGCCAATTGCATCCAAAGTGCCTTTTAGGTCTTCAATAGAGTCATTTCCAGAGGAATATCAGCTATAAATAGTGAGTTATGTTATCTTAATGTATGTATAGCCTGTGCCATAATCCTGTTCCTTTATGCTAAGTTCCTGTTCAGTAACTTTTTTGCGGTGTCAATACTTGCATCCTTAATCCAGTCTTTGCTTGATTTGATCGCGTTCCTGTTCGGTTTACTCAATAGGATTATATCAGCAGGGATTTCTTTTGTTGTCGCGAGTGTCATATCATGAGAGGCACTACTTCTGTTCGTGATCTTTTTCGTTTTATTGTTTCCTCTGAGGTTCTAAGGTTTGTGAGTTTGGTTTTCTCACCGCTAGAGTATTTGATCACCTCAAGTGATTGTGTGGTCATTTGTGACTGTCAGGTCAGGTCAGGTCAGGTTGATGGCCCTCTATTTCACAATTAAGACAATATGTCGGATTTTGGCAGTTTGCTGCCTTATGTCCTTCTCTCGTGTAACGCATCCATAATTTTTCTCTGTCAGGGCTACGGCATTCGGCTCGTCCATGACCATATTCCCAACAGGTAAAATACTTATGTTCCTTTGCTCGATCTACCACTCTACATGATGACCAAGCTATTCGACTCGACATAGATCAATAAATTTCGTAGCCTTTGCTGTCCGAACGGTTACAGTAACATTCAGTTTGTTTTTGTAGGCAGGTCTAATCTGTTATTGCTTCACTCTGCATTTTTACACTAAAGAATAACATTTTAGAACATATTTCTTGTATCTCTCTTCAGCTTGTACATTTCCTTGATAACCTTGTTAAGGTCTCTTGTTTGCTTGCACATTGCTTGAATGATGTTTCTAAGTTCTAGTCCTTAGTTTTTCCTCGTCGGTTCAATATCACTGTAGTCTTCCTTAGTTTTCTTCCGCTTCGGTTCCTGACGTTCACTTGGATTGCACTCAACGGTTTATACCTCGTTACATTGAAGATCTTCTTCTTTGATAGCCGTGGGCAGGTCTGTCAGTGACTCTGCTCTTCCCCCAGGTGCGGTTCTAGGAATTGAGTCTCTCCGCCAATGGAAAGGGTTAATGGTCTCTTGTTTCCGATCGTTACCAGTATTCAATATTGCCTTTTAACCAAGGCATGCGTCGTCATCCCAAGATCGGCCCGTGTCCGAGACTATTTCATTGCCAGTTTTCATAATGATTTGCCTTTTATTGCTACGGCGAGCTGTGTGGTGAAAAATAAGCCTTCATGTGCAGAGCCCCACCGGACGACTACCTAGTTTGTAGTCTACACGCAGAGGCGGATTTCTCGTGCCAAGTGGTCCCCTGGACCACCCAGACTGTCCTATAGTTACCGCAGTCGTTATAACTTCCCTGTTGAATGCCAATTATTCTTACACCATCTCATAGTCCATGTCGTCGCTAAATTCGCATCCGACCCTGCCTTCCACCGAAGTTCCTATTTGATCTCGGACCAGGGTTGCTCAGGTGATTACTTCCTTGGAAGTTCCTCGACCTCTCCCTACACCGTGGTTTGTACACCATCTCAGAACAGGTTCGTCGGGCTAACAGCATCTACGACGTGAAGGTGGGGATAGAAAGTTAGATAGTGAGAGGCTGAAGAGCTTAACGGGAGTCATGTATTTCGCATCACAATCGCATCGTATCTAAGTAATATGTTGAAAGCTAAGCTAATCGATTTTCTACTTTCGACAAATCTATACCGTATCATATATAAAACTCTAAATTTATACCGTATGATTTACAAAAGTCTGTAGCTAGTCGAGAATTAGTTCGTGATCATTCCTACATTTGAACACTTACACAAACAGACGTGTAGCTTGCGCCGATGTCCTGCAGTTTTGCTATTATATAGTTTAAAATTGGCTGAGAATTACAAAATTGGTGACATAAGCTTCGTTAAACAATTATTTTAGCTCAGTGGTCTCCCAGTTGTTGGTCAAAACAGGTATTCCGAAATTTAAAATAGATGTTAAAGGCTCTGTCGATTAACAAATCTGGGGCTTTCGAAGAAGATGGAAGGCAAACACATTTACTGTCAGCGATAACATCTAGGTTTTATAATTAAACGTTTAAACCGATGCAATTTTTTGTGTTAAGATGTCTGCTAATAAATAAATGTTTTGTTTGGCGTATCCGAATAATTTTTATTCAACGATAGATATAGCCTGGTGTCTGTATTCAACTGTCGCCGAATTTTATAAAAGTATAGACGAAGCAAGTGCATTATGGTAATGAATTTTCATAAAAAGGCAAATATGGCTTTTTAGTCAATTTTTCTAGAAAAAATAGAAATAATGGGAACATTTCGACTTTTAAATTTTTTTAAATTTCTTCAAATGAGCGCGAATTAGGACCATTAGAACCCATATCCGGTGTCAGTTTCAATTTTATATATATATATATGTATATATATATATATATATATATATATATATATATATATATATATATATATATATATATATATATATATATATATATATATATATATATATATATATATATATATATATATATATATATATATATATATATCTAGCGCCCAAGGCATCACTTATGAGACTTTAATAATTAATAAAATCTTCAATGGACATAATTTTGTTTTGATCTCAACTCCAAAGATCTCAATTTTCTCCAAAACGGGTGATTTGTCGAAAAATAGACAAGATTAGAAAAATATAGAAAATATAATTTGCTTTAAAACTGTTAAACCAAATTATTAAAATGGTGACTCACGCCTAATTCACCCCTTTTAGTGAATTTTTATTAAAAAAATTCACTAATAGAGAGGTATCGATGGTGAGACTTTGCAAAAATTCTTTCAAATGAGCGCGAATTAGGACCCCTAGAACCCATATCCGGGGTCAGTTTGAATTTTTATATGCCTTTATATATATATATATATATATATATATATATATATATATATATATATATATATATATATATATATATATATATATATATATATATATATATATATATATATATATATATATATATATATATATATATATATATATATATATATGTATCCGTCTGATAACTCAAAAAATAATTAACCGATTTAGATGAAACTCGGCAAGTGCCTTTCTTTTATTAATGGCTTGGATGAGTTCGTTGGCCAGGAAAATCGAACGGGGTTTTCCGGGAAAATTTTGAGTTTTCTTTCAAAAAAATTTTTTTTTCCGAAAATTTCGATAAAATTTGGTCTACATATTGCTTTGGGAAATACCTAACTATGTGCCAAAATTCAGCTTTTTAGGGTTACAGAAAATTGAGCTATTCAAATTTGAAACATGTTTAAATCATAAGTATATGGTTGCTGTTGGTTAGTCAATGCTTTTCTTATTGACTCATGAGATTCATTCATCAACCTTCCATTGACTTCTGCTTCTGCCGCTGTTACAGTCCTTTTATTTAGATCTAGAGTTGTAAAGTTTTCTGTATCATTTGGGATATAATTTGTTTGCTTTTGTTACTGACCAACAAAAGATATGATAAAATTGGACAAAGAAAGGGAATATGATATATTAACAAGGCTATTTTTGGCTCAACAGCATTTATTAGTTTTCGTAATTGTTTTTTTTATCGGGTTTTGTTACTTTGACTAGACATATTTTTATTATGATTGGTACTACTAAAAGTAATTAAAGTTTGTCTCATTCAATATTAAATTTATTTTAGTGTTAAAATAGAAGACGATGTGATATGGTCCAAAATCTGATTGATATTTTGTTGGTATGTACTGTAAAAAAGCAAATTGCAGTTCAAAAAATCTAGACGCAGCAAGTGCGTTATGGTAGCCAATTTTCATAAAAACATCTGAAATCTCAAAAAATAACAAATAATAATAATAATTTTTATTGACAAAAGACTGAGACTGGACATTGTGGCTGGAAACTGAAACAAAAAGTAGAATAACCCCAAAAACTACAACAATAATAACAGAGTTATGCGCTATCTTTTTTGATACGTATTTCGACAACGAAGTTGTCTTCATCAGTAGCTGTAATTAACCGATTTCGATGAAACTTGGCAACTGCCTGTCTTTTATTAATGGCTTGGATGAGTTCGTTATCCAGAAAAATCAGACGGGGTTTTCCGGAAAAATTTTGAGTTTTCTTTCGAAAAAATTTTTTTTCTCCGAAAGTAACAAAGCTGTTTCAATGAAATTTACTATATATGTTGCCTCAACCTTACTACGTACCAAAATTCAACTTTCTAAGTTTAGAGAAAATTGAGTAACTCAAATTTTAAATTTTCTTTCGAAAAAAATTTTTTTCTCCGAAAATTACAAAGTTATTTTAATGAAATTTTGTGGATATCTTGCCTTAGGAAAAACCTTACTACGTATTGAAATTAAACTCTCTAAGTTTATAGAAAATTGAGTTATTTAAATTTGAAGCATTTAATAAAAATTCACTACCATAACGCACTTGCTGCGTCCCGAGTTTTTAAGTTTACGCACATATTCTATGTTCATTGCTATTGTCAGGTATGAGCACAGAAAAAGTGTGCGCTTTATTTAGTAAAATTTCAAGCAGGCTCATAAATCAATCATTAACGAACCGAATAGGAACAATGATTTCGAGAAATACGCTGTGCTGCTAAAGGAGATTGGTGTTCTGCTGATAATGAGGCCAAAATATAAAAAAAACATTTCAGTGGCCTCCTTGCAACAACATTTACTAAAATGGTGGGGACATGAATCATTTAATCATTATCTAGGACCGAGGATGGCAATTGCTCTTTCAAATATCAAGTGATAACTTTAGTAATAATTATAGCCAGTAATGAATATTATGTTTTTTAGACGAACCGATTTTTATGTACACTTAAGTGTAGATAGCGTATGAGGGAAAACTTTTCTTCAAGGTTTTGATAATGCTATGTGTTTTCTTTTTGTGTGAAGAACAGAAGTTATGTCAATAATTTTTGGAGTTACGTAGCTGCTCAGTTTTCTACTTAAGATCCTAATTGTGATAAGCTTTCAGAATCTGTGCTTTAGGCATAAAATCAAAGAATTTGAAAGGCATTCTATTGAAATGTTCTCTAGTGGAGTTTTAGCAATAAGAATACAATCGAAAACGCAAGAGATGTACAATAAATTTTGTGTCGATGACTTGATTACAAAGAAGATTTATATTAAACCCCTCCATAATTAACAAGGATTTGAATGTCATGAAAAATATCAGATGTTAAGCAATATTTGTGTTTGTTCACCAAGAAACTTTTAAAACAGCACATTACTCAATTTTGTTAAGAAAAAGTGTCTTCTGTTTCTTCTAAAGCGTTTTTGTTTACACACAATACAGACTATTTGCTTGTCAACAACAGCTACCTGTGTACCAAATCTAATGACGATGGTTCAACTACAAAATAATTGGATGATCATGATTAACTTCCACTTGAATTTCATCAGAAATGTCAGGTTTTTCGTAATATTTGAATTTATGTTCTCAAAAACAACACATTACTCGATTTCTAATGATAAAATGCAAAATACGATCAATTAATATTTCACAGCCACCCTGGAGCGATTAAAAATAATAAAAAATAATAAAATAATCTGAACCGTTCGCTGGTGTGCTATATTTGCACAAAATAGTCCTTTTGGGAGTTATCGCGGGAACTGACGGACCGAGAGACCAACAGAACGTTTTCCTCTCCTGTTGTCATATTTTCACAGGTTTAAGATGATTTAAAAGTAATGCAACTCGAAGTATTTTTAATCAGTAAAAAATTAGTAGCAAGTAGGGGTGACGAGGTTAGAACCGGGTATGGAGACATAATCGGGTGTACCCCCACTCTTTACTATGTGGGGGGGGGGTCAAAAATAAGAAAAAAGCAAAACAGAAAACTAAAGAATCCAGTTCAGAAGAAGGAGAAGGGGGCGAAAAATTGCAAGATGACAAAGACACGTTCTGCATTTGCTGCAAAGAGCAGTACTCACATACCATCAAAAATGATGTGTGGATAAAACGCATTAAAATGTGTAATAATTGGGCACACAAAGAATGCACAGGATGGCCAGAACACGATTTAGATGATTTCGTGTGGGCGAACTGCCAATAATACGAATTACCCGGTATTGCCCCTTTGGCTATACGGTTCTGTTCCGTTGGTTGAGGCATAACCATAAAAATGAATATAATGGTTTTTTTCATTTCCTAATATTTTTAAATTAGAAAGTCATTTTACCATTTAGTTCCTATATAAAGGCATGCATTAGTTTAGTGTCAACCAATAAAAATAAATAAATATTTTTTATAGCAACTTTTTCTTAGCTATCCGGTTCTGTCCCACTGTCCCCTAAATCCCAACACAAAGCACCAACTCAGAATGTGGTGAATTGCTGACTATGCTCGTTCAGTTGAAATTTTTTACCCCTACCACAGTGTCAGAGTATGCAGTATTAGAAACAGAAATAAATGTTCATATTCTCCTTGATAAACACTAAACCAGGTTTATACAGGTGTCCACCTAGTGTGGGGGTAGAATATACCTCGGTTATTTTTGAAGATTTCTCAAGCTCTACAAAACTAAAATGTTGCGGTGTATACAGGGTGTCCCAAATTTGTTGTATCGACATCAACTTCATTTATTTAAATGGCAGCTCCTACTTTTTATAACATTTTTAGATTCCTGGTAAAAAATAAAGGGTATGCTTTCATTAAAAGTTTCTTCGATAACCCAACAGTTTTCGAGTTATTCGAAAAGTCGTGTGGAAAATACAATTTTCATTGCTCTACAAAAATATCATTTGTAGATTTATAACGACCAGTATAGTCGTAAATTACGATTACTTTCGCCCAGGGAGTACATAATGTCATCTGGCTCAGTTTGGAAGTAATTTATCTTGTTCTCTTAGTTTGATAAACAATGCACCTATCAGAAAGTCTTTACGCATGCTGACACATTATGGAAACAAATAATACCTGCTAATGTCTAATGTCAGAAATTGCGTCCAATGCCTCATGGAATCTGGCGACGTCTAACTATCGTATTACCAAAAAGTGGTAGTATTCCTGAACGCGTAGATTTTTGGTATAGGGAATATCTGACAAAAGTTATAAGCCCGTGTCTGATCTAATCGAATGTGAAAAAAATATATATTTTTTTTATTTTCAATTTTGAATTTCTTCCGGAAAAACATAAATTACTGAACACCATGTATAAGTTTCATATTTTAATGTAGCCACTATCTCCAACGAAATACTCAGAAAATTAACACAATATTGGTCGTTATAAAGCTACAATAGATATTTTTGTAGAGGAATGAAATTTGTATCTTTCACACGACTTTTCGAATAACACGAAAACTATTGATATTTTCAAGAAAGTTTTTATAACAGCACACCCTTCATTTTTTACAAGGAATCTAATAATGTTATAAAAAGTATGGGCTGCGATTAAAAAAAAAGACTTTGATGTCGGTAAAAGATACTTGGAACACCCAGTATACACCGTAATATTTTAGTATTGTAGAATAAGAAAAATTAAGCGCAGCTAATCTTCGATTTTTTTCTATATATTCAAAAATAACCAAGATATCTTCCACCCCCACACTAGGTGGACACCCTGTATAAAAAGTAGGTCATTGTGTCTCCGACACGATTGAAGTCGATGACATATCGATAAAAATAATGCTTTGTAAGAAAACCTTTCCATAATAAAAGAAAATAAATCCAGTTAGACTTAAGAAACGAGAGAATTTCAAAAAAGGTGAGAAACATTCATCAGAGGTCCCTCACATTTCAACAATAACCCTTTTTTATCGAATCTCACAAGAGAAAGTAACAATATCAATCAATTTAGCGTTCTGAGAGAAGGCGCCAACCATTCTCTGATTTCTGTAGGCCTCCCTGGAATTATCTCGTCAAGATAAATGACCTTAGAGTTGTGTAGGGTGGGGAAATAGACTGAATTATAAAGAGATACCAACAATGAACATTTACGAGGAGTTTCACTCTGGACGTGAACACACATATCTGAGTGTTTCCATCAACGTGAATAGATTTGAATAAGAAAGAGGGGGTATTCCACTTGATGACATTTATAAATGGAAGTTTTAGCTAAAGACTTCCAAAAAAAGCTTGAGCTTTTGTGTAAACAGTTGAGGTACCATATATTTTAATTGCTTTAAAGAAGACATTACCTATAGGCGTGTATATATATATATATATATATATATATATATATATATATATATATATATATATATATATATATATATATATATATATATCGCATATATAACAGATTACGAAAGGGTATTTTTATTTTAGTGGAGAAAAAATATATACCGAGCGTAGCAAGTGCGTCAGTTGACACAAGCGTTTTTGTTATCAATGAAAAGCTTTATTTGAGTAGGAAAAGCCGTGCAATTAATGCAGACCTGTTAGGCTACATGGGAAACGAAATCTTATTAGTTATTAAGGGAAAGCATTGACGCAGCAAGTATATCTTGGTAGCAAAGCTCAATAGAAACAGTTTTCCATTATCAAACTACTGGGTCAGTAAATTAATTATTGTTGAAAACAAAACACACATTTTGGAAGTTGTTATAGATACGAGTACCTAGGGCGCTAAATATGTCAATTGAAAATAAGAACTGACATAAATGTTTTTGGAAATGAAAAAAAATATTGTAAAAAGAGATATTGACCACTTCTTTGGCTTTACATGTATTTGTTTTCTTATTTGTAACCAGCTTCGCTGCTTCAAGACATCATTGGACACATGGCAATATAATTTCTATATAGTTGTCACGAATGCGTATAAGTAAATTCAACTTTCTCCTGTCTGGGGATGCCGAAAAGCAGCGAAGTCGGCTACAGAGAAGGAAACGAACACTTGTGAACCAGATAGGCAGTCTCTACATCGGCATTTAGTATGAAATTTTACCAAGTACAACAATTAAGAATAAGTGGCATTTATATTTTCTGTCTGTGTCCGTTGTCTTTATACATTTGAGATTGCTTCCAGCAACTTTAAGGGTAACTTAAAAAAACGTTTTAAATTTATTGTCGTTGTTTTATGTTGCATTTTGAGTTTATACTGTTTGCCGGAAAAACTTTTACTGAACTGTAATCATAATTTTACTTCCATATCGTCAATACTTGTAAAAGTATGGCGTCAGTGTCAAAAGTTTCAATATATTTTTCCGCTTAAACGTTGTAAAAAGTATTAAATATTGAAAAAACATGATTTAGGAAGTAAATACACTTGGAGAACCCAAATAACCACAACACGTTTTAAAAAAACCTTACAATCGTTTCACTAACGAAGTTAGCGTAATCAGAGGATGAATAATTCTAAATATTTTAAATCTGCAACTCTGCTTATATTCTTGTGCAGGTAGTCGATCCATAACGATTGAGGGTGGTCCAACAATACAAAAATTAACATATTTTGTTTGGCGGAAATACGTAAATTATTTCATTATCTATCGGACGTGCTTCTATCGGTCTTTCTTGTGAAGTGATCTATCAACCGACTTACAATAGAATATAAGCAGAGTTGTAGATGTAAAATATTTTGATTTATTCATCCCCTGATGACGCCAACTTGGTTAGTTAAACGATCTCCAGGGTTTTTTAAAAATGTGTTGCGGTCATTTGGGTTTTTCAAGTGTACTTATCAGTGCTCATTACAGGTTCCAATCTTCAGTTAATGATTTGGAACCAAAATTTTTTTGCCTCTCGGTCTGTATATATGTCTGTTTGTAGCCAGGATAACATTAGAACGAATTGAAATATCGTCTTCAGGTTTTGTATACATTTAGCACCACAATGGAGCGCTTCGAATTGTTTTTGGGTAAGATCACTTCAGGGAGGGGCGATTTGGTGAAAATTTCCATTTTCCATTAAAACTCGAGTCATTAGCGTTTCAGAAGTTTACGTGTAAAGGAATACGAATACTGTCTCTGTGGTCAAGTCATGGACCGTAAATTCATTTCATGAGAATGTCTTTTTGACGATAATAGATAATCACAGCTATGTTGATTCAACTTGCAGCACTATTTTACAATACTAGTGTTGAGTTTTTAAATGCTGCAGAAATGTGTAAAAACTTTATTGTTGCTAAAGGGCTTTATAAAATATTCACAAATATTTAAGTATTTTATAAAACGATTCCAATTTTACATTTACAGCTGTTTCATAATCATATTGGAAATACATCTGGAAGTGAGAACATGTTATAAACTTTCTGTCAAAAACGTTTTTGCTACTATAATAGAAAATAAAATTGCTAGTTTCGCAAAGAGTTCTCAAGAGTAAGGAAATTTTGATAGATAATGAAATGGAAGTGACCCTCAAGGAAACCAGGGAAACATATTATTTAGAAGCTGTAAAGATGTTATAGCGTTGTCGGGAAAATTTTGTTGGGATTAAGAGTGATCATGTCAAAAAAAAAAAAACTAATTGATCCTATCTGTCATTATACAGGCCAGTGGCAAATCATAATGTGGGGCCATCGTTGTATCAAAAAATTAAAATCATTTATCCTATGCGGAGATCACGTACCACATTATGTACATATATGTATGTAATTACACAGAATACATTTTGATCTTCGACATATAGCATATAGGTCATACATTTTATACTCACATTTCCTTTCCGTTTCCTTTTCAAAGTCAAATTGACTCCTCAGTTTGAACTGTAGCATTCTCAAAATAAAACAAGACAATTAAATTCAATTTCACATGTACGCTTCACCCTCCCCATAGGATAGCTAACGTTTTTAGGAGAGTAACAAAACAACTGCATATTACACTCGTAACAAATAAATATTCCCGGGCAGCAGACAGCTTGACACTTCATATGTTATGTTGAAACAATAAGGGCCTCAATATTACATGCTTAAATTGTTTGATTTTCCCTCCGGGTATGAAAAAATATTAGTCTGGCGAAAAACATAATATACATAGATAACTCACCCTGCTTTTTTTCCACCTACATCAGCGCTTAATAATTTTGATAACAAGGAAGATAATTACCAACTCTTTGTCATCTTTACATATTCTATGTTTTTTACTAGTTGTACGTACATTTAATCTCATTTTATAATCAGCTTCCGTCTTGTTTTAATGAACTCTAAAGAAATAATGGAGAATAGTAGAAACCCTGAATATAAATTGTGACTATGAGAAAAGTTGCAGAAAAACAAATTCAGTTAGCAACCTACTATGGTAACGTAAATTAAATAAATTATTAAAAAATATTTTTAATAACTTAATAAATCAATAGTGAAAGTTAGATTAATAACGGCGTTGGTTTTTGCCGTTGTTATTTGTATGTGCGTTGACTCTGGACAATAAAAAGGAAGAAATTCGGTTTATAAATTTTATTATAAAATTGATGATTAAAAGCTAGCAACGAATTTATAATTTAAAATAAAATGATAATTAGTGACAAGGTTTTAATATTTTCTACTTTAAAATATAATAATTGAGAAAATCCCGCAAATTGAGAAAATTTTAATTAATATAATAATAATAATATAATATTCTTTATTGGTCATAATTATACAGCATGTCAATACATATAAGTCGTTGACTTGTGAAGTATTTCGACATAATTTTACCAAACGTCATTCCAAAAATGTTTGACAGCTATCCTCTGAATAACATACTTCAAATTTTGACATACTAATTTTCAAATTTAGTTCTGCCTCTTACTTTCTCCATCTAAAATTTCACCCAAAACCTTTATTGCCTCGTATTTCTTTCCACATAACAATACTTCAGAACAAGCAACTTTCTTTTCTGTTCCATATTTTTGCCAAAATAACAAATTTTGTGAAGAGCCAAGTTACATTGACTTTAGTTTGTTGTTGTTGATGTGGCGCAGCTAGAGTTTACAGTGCGGTATGACGTAACCATTTAGAGCTGGTGGAACTTCAACTAACAAGCTGGAGATTCGTTTAAATTGATTTATCCATTTAGAGCTGGCGAGATTTCAAACATGATATAACCATTCAGAGCTGCTGAAACTGCTGATATGATTTAACTATTCAGAGCCAGCGAAACTGCTACTATTATGTAACTCTAACTAGACACTGGGAATTGGTAGGAGGGTGTTCTCCGTTATTAATAACGGGCCCCCAAAGTAACGAGATAGCTAAAAATCCCAAAAGACTTTCTTTAAAATACGCTGCTATATGATCAGAGCGTGATATTTCTGGAGAACGTGCTCATTAAATGCAGTAGAATGTAGCTTAGCTCCACTTGTAATTAACTTATCACAAGTTAGATGACTACCGAACAATCAATATGAAAAATTTAGGAACACCTACAACGAAGTATTACCTAAAAATAAACTAATCAGGCAGTTGTGTTAGAGAAATTAACTATAATTGGGTAGCCCAAAGTCACACCAACATATGTTAACTTAAATGATTACCGTATCTGAATGGAACAAAAAACTTCGCCTATATCCTAATTTTCTTATATTTTGCACTTTAGAGGTTAAAATAAATTAATGAAAAGAGGATTTATATTTGTTCAGGTATATGGTAGTCTTTGTGGATATGTCGAAAGCATTTGATTCTATTGATCCTGAGGTTCTTTATCAAATGCTGGAATCGGTGCGTTTTAGGGAACTTCCTTTGACCTTAATGAAAAGTTATTTGCATTAGAGAAAACAGTGCACAAATGTTGGAGGCGTCTTAAGTCAAAGCACGGTTATTAGGTGTGGTGTCCCACAGGGCTCGGTTTTGGGACCAATTTTATTCAACCTATATATAAGTGATTTATACCAGGTTGAAAATTCTGGACAGATCATTAGCTTTGCTGATGATACAGCCATATTCTTTTCTGAAAAAAACTGGGATGATTCGAAAATTGAAGCTGAGGTTGGGATGAGGAGAGTGTGGGGATATTTTAACGGTAAGAAAATGGCTGTCAACTGTGAAAAAACTAAATATATACAGTTCTCGAGTTATAGAACTGAAGAGATGGGTTCTCTTGTTGTTGATCAGAGTTTTGTCGTTTGTAGTGCCGACGCCATTAAATATCTTGGCATTACTGTAGACATACACCTACGCTCGGATTCTCATGCTGCAGATTTGTCAAACAAATTAAGGGGGCTCATTGGTAAAGTAAAGCAACTTAAAAAATTACTCAACACGCAGTACCTAAAAATAATCTTTTCTGCTGGCGTGGGGAGGAATGCTGGCAAGCCATATTAAACATTTAGAAGTTATCCACAAACTATTCTTGAAATTTATATATGGTAAACCTTCGATGTATCCCACTGATCTGTTATTCGCAGAGGCCAATGTGTTAGATATGAGACAGTTGTACTCATATTCTTCCTTGGCATATTATGATAAGCACAAGGGTGAATTTGATATTGTGGCTCATACGTAGGGAGGGCAAAGAGAATAGTACATGAAGGTTCCTAGAGTGCATAAAACGGTGGGCAGAGGTATTATACCTTTATTATGCCAAGATTGTATAATATGCTACCACTAGAAATAAAAAAAAGTTAGATCGGAGTCCGTTTTCGGAAGCAGGGTAAAAACTTGGCTCCGTACCACGAAAATTAGTGCAAAGTATTGTCGATTTGAAAAGCAGCTGATTTGGTTTAGTAGTTGTAATGGGAGGATTAGTAGGATATATGTTCGTGTGTGTGCGTTTCAGAGAGAGAGAGAGAGAGAGAGAGAGAGTTTGCGGGTGTATGGGGTTGCGAATGTGTGTAGGTAGCTCTCTATGTGCGGGTGGGTATGGTGGTAATTTGCCTTTTGTTCACTATGAGAGTTTGGTTTTCGGGACGCATTTCTGTTCAATCACCCTCAAGGTAGGCAAATCTATACTGAATTTTGCCGCCGCACAGTCTCTGACTTTGTCGGTTTGTATTATTTGCTGATGGTGTATAAAAAGGGGGAAACGGGTAACCGTGGAAAAAAATAATAATTCAATGTTGATATTGTTATTTGTTGTTAAAAAACAGACTGGGTATTGTCGAGTGTCGATTTGAACAGCCGCGGATTTGGTTTGAAAATTGTACTAGAAGGATTTGCAAAATTTGTGTGCATGTGGTGGGTGTGTTTAAGAGGAAGAGAGAGAAAGAGAGAAAGAGCATGCGAGTGTATAGGATTGCGAATGTGTGTAGGTAATTATCTGTGTGTGGGTGTATGTGGTGGTAATATCGTTTTGTTTACTATGTGAGTTTAGTTTGAGACACATTTCTGTTCAATCACCTACAAGGTAGGCAAATGTATGTTGATGTTTACCGACACACAGTCTCTGACTTTATCGGTTTATTATTATTTGCTGATTGTGGAAAAAAAAGTCAATATTAATTATGTTTTATTGTTGTTGTATTGTTTGTTAAAAGTGAGACTGTATAATATCAGTAACTAATTATTATTATTATGTTGCAGTCTTCAAAGACAAGCGACATTTCTGATTCAGTGTTCAAGTTGACTTTAAAATGTCAAGTATTTGCTGTATTGAACCACAGAGAGAAAGTGAGTCAGTAGACAAAGGCAATGACATCATTAAGCTACAGTAATTTCCATGGCTAAAAGAAAACGTCACAAGTATACTCTCGTGAGAGGATTGTCGTTTCCAAAATCTTGAGAATTGTCTCAACTTTGTCTCAAAAAGCTGATGCGATGCCTTGTCAGCCAACGACGAATATTTTCGATCGTAGAAAATCCGACAGCTCACACAGTTTCGACTCCCATTTTTTCTCTGTATCATATTTATTGACACATGTTTCGTCGATGGTGACAGGGCCGACCGAAAAGTTTAGCGAGTCTCATTGTCAGATCGCAATTAACAAAACACACACTAATCCATATGTGCAATGTTTTTGTTATACAATTTAGCACAATTCTTTGGTCTTCTTCAGAATAAATTTTTAGTGAGTGGTTACAGAAAAGCCGTCGTCACCTTTAATATTTGATTGTCCTTTTTAACATTCGGCCACATAGTTTTTTCGTAGTAGCATTCAAAGGGCATTGATCATGTAAGGTTTTATTGGTATCAGCAAAAAATTATTTGCCCGATAGTCCGTTCAAAAAAAAATACTTAGCGGACTAAAATGCATTTTCTTATTAGAATCTCGTTTTTACCAGACACGCCCCTATTAAATGAATTTACAGTTTTGTGACTATTTCTTTTTTGGATGTCAAGTTCTGACAGCTTATTTGTAGGAAATCATAGTACCATAGCAACTATATTCAATTTTTTTTACTGGAAAGTTTCCAGGATAACAACGTATCTATACCTTAATACATTACAACAAATATTTACCTTCTAAACGAAGCTTTACCACAATATATCTACTCTTCTTTGCTGAATTCAAAAAAATTGATCTAAAATATTACATAAAACTTAATGTTCAAAAATTATTTGGTTATTCGGTGAAAACTGAAAACTCCAACTACTAAGAGAGAGGCACCGTATCTAAACCAGTTAAATGCTGTCGCCAATGGTTATTCAGAGAAGACGTGAAGCCGTTGTTCACATGTGCCATGTAATGTTTAACAAAATAAGACCCTTAGGTTTTTCTCAAAAGGCAATGGTATGGCGAGTTGCTCCATGTCATCGCAACAATATGTGGACGTTAAATAAATAATACAATAAGTTTTAATTTAAAGTTATCGGCCCGACACCATATACACATTACTATGAATCTTACACATTTCTACTTCACGCGTAATACAATAAGGTTTTTAAAAGTGTCAGTTTTATTGAGTTATATCTCTCTGAAAGATTACAAAAACTCTTGTGTTTGTAAAACCTACAAATGCAATTTAGTGAGCAAAAATTAGAAGTCTGAACGCAGCAAGTGCGTTATGGTACCGATTTAAAAAAAAAGTTTACAAATTTTCACTTTAAGTGGCAACAATTCATTATTTGGTAACGGGTTGGCCTATTTTGAATTTTTTTTAAGAAAGAATTTCAAAAGCCCAACATGGTATGCAATATTTTAAGACTCGCCTTTTCCGTAGCCTACTACCCTAACAAATAATACCCCAAAAATGACTAAGGCACATTAGGCATTTTTTTCACGAAAAAAAAACAAATATCACTATCGATTTAGGCACATTTGAAAACCACAAATTCCAAGTTTCAATATTGTAACTTATACCGAGTGTTCACAACTTGAGTGCACAGAATGAAAAAATCGACTTTTTGGAGTGCAAACTCTACCGAGTGTCTTGAAAATATTAGATTGCTAGTGGAGTGAGAGTCACCTAGTGTATAAATTCACACAATACCATCCGCATATCTTATACAGAACGTTCATAATAAATACGGAAACATACCCTTTTGGACTTTGATCGGACCAGCACCTTAAATTTTGGGAAGACACCACTCCGTAATTTTTCTGAAAGTAGCGAAGTGAAGATTCGAACCTGTGATGAGCACTCATGGCATATATATATATATATATATATATATATATATATATATATATATATATATATATATATATATATATATATATATATATGTATATATATATATATATATATATATATATATATATATATATATATATATATATATATATATATATAGGGGTTCCAGTTCGCGCTCCTTTAAATATTTTTTTAAAACTTAAAACTCGCTATCTCCTCAATAGTGTTTTTTTTTTCTACAAAAAATCGCTAAAAATAATGAAATAAACCCAATAATATTATAATAATATATAATGGTTGCCTTCTGTACCTTTCCATATGTAAACAAGTTTTTATTTCGTTGAATAATAATAAATGTAATCAAACTGTCCCATGCTTCTTTAAAAAAATGTCACATTTTTTCCCCTGTGAATACACTGCATCGTTCCCTTACTGATAAAACACGTCATCACTTTATATAGTAAATATTTACAATAAACAGTAGAAATGTTGTCACATCAGCTTTATATTTCATTCTGCCGCACCGGGAAACAATTTCTCTAATGCGATGTGTGTATTTTTAGTGAGGGTTAGTAGGCGTGTGTTGAATCAGGACTGACAATCGCTGCGAGATGGATGTGTCGATCATGCTTAGGGCTTATTGTAGAGGAACGAGACAGGTTGGTACGTGTCTCGACATGCAATCACAAGATCACACCAGATATAAGACATAACTTCTCATATGCAGTGTTGGCATTTTACTGGGAATTCCCATGGAGGTGGGTAAGACATTGTGCTTGCCAGGCGTACGCCAGGATTTGCCCTACGATTCTACCGCGTGATGACAAAAATACAAAAAACGTGGCGTGAATCCTCGAATGTAAAGTGCTACAGGGAAGTACTTCACGAATCCACATTTCAAAACAACTTCTTATAAATTTTTCTGAAACAGAAACTATTTTGCACTATTACACACACAGATATATATATATATATATATATATATATATATATATATATATATATATATATATATATTTATATATGAGGTAATTTTATAAGCAGCATCACTATATAGTTGGTTGCCTAATGTTTACACTCATAATTTGTGTTGGTATGTGTAGTTCTGGTGAGAAACGCCAAGTGTCACTAGAGTCAGTGTAAAAAAGGCATAATAAACAAGAACATTAACTATTTCAGCACGATTATTCATTTATTTTAATCCATTATTTCATTCAGTAAATATATTAATTTTTAGTAAAGTGTTACGCTTTATTCGCCCGAATCCTGCTACAGTTATCAGAATTGGGATTGCCTGAAAATCGTGCGTGCAATAAGAAGTTGTGTTTCTAGAGGGGCCGCCTTTGTTGCAGTTGAAAAACAAGTTTGTTCTCACGGCCTGTATGTGATATACAGCTGTAGCTGTAATTCCGTATCAACGTACTGAATTAGGTCTTATTGTGGTGACAAAGAGTAAGCTGCGAGAGATTTAAAGCTTGGGTCGAGGATGGAAAGTAATCAAAGTGAAACAAACGACGCACAAGAACATAGCGACAATCGGTCTGTCGCGGACAACCCTAGGTATTTTCAAAACGTTCATAATGTATTGCCTGAATTCGATCCTGTTAAAAATACTATAGGCATTACACAGTGGATTGATAAGATTGAGGAGTGTGGAGAGCTTTATGATTGGGACGAAGTGTCTGTCAAACATTATGCCTTGTCTAAATTGGCGGGTGTCGCCAAGACATGGAGGGATAGCTTGCCGTGTGATTCAAACAAATCATGGCAGACGTGGAAAAGTTTGTTGTTGGAAACTTTTACTCTACAACAGAGCTTCATAGACTTAAGGTTAGAAGCACAGAATTATAAGTGGAAGTATAATCAGGCCATTGTAGAATATTACTTTGGAAGGCTAGCTAAATGTAATAAGTGCAAAATGAGTTCAGCAGAAACCATCGAATGGATAGTATATGGACTCAACGACAAGTTTAGAGATTATTTAGGACCACTCAGTAGATACACAAAAATACATCAGCTTTTACCAGATTTGAAAACAGGTGCTACATACATTAAGAGGCATCAGATGCCAAGCAATAAATATGTGGGGCATCTAGTGAATCCAGGTCATCTGGTAGCAATAATAACTTAAAAGGTGTGAACTCAAATGTACCTAAACAGGTGACCTGTTTTAAGTGTTCGAAATCAGGACATTATGCCAGAGAATGTCCACCTAAAAATGAACAGAAGATCTGATTCTGTATCAAATGCGGTTTCGAGTACGTCCAGTGACCATACATCGAGTTTTAATATAAATGACCGTTCTGTGTTAGTGATAGGAAGTGATAAATCTCACTCTTGATATTTTAAAACTGCCTATATCAATAACAAGAGGATCCCGTGTTATGTGGACTTAGGTAGCAGCTGTGTGACTATACGCAATGACGTAGTTGACGAATTGAACATTTCATATTTTGGAACTGATACTAAGCCTTTAGTAGGTTACGGTAACGGACTTGTTAAACCATTAGGACTGTTCACCGCTACCTTAGTGATAGATGATGTTGCAGCGAAAGTAAAAATTCATGTTGTGCCCAAGGACTCTCAAAATGTGCCGTTAATTGTTGGACACCCATACACCGAACAACCAAATATCCAGATAACCAGCAAGAGTAGTGCGCTACGTATTGAATATTGTGTTGACGAACTGCCTGTTGATAACATTTCTAATCCTAAAACAAATTTACAATTGAGTAATGATGCAACATATCCTGGTAATTATTTGGGACATGAAATATGATTTGCCTAATCAGGAACTTTTTGTCGATGGAGGTGTTCGTGATTTTCCAATGGTACTTCGTTGTCTCATTTAAACTGACCACGAAGGTAAATCGGTTCTGCCAGTGATGAATGTGTCAAATTCAGACTTTAAGTTGAAGCAAGATGATACTTTAATTCGAGCAGAGATTTGTGAAGAAGCAGGAGGAGATATTTGTGAAAATCAAGGGAAGAAGTATAGAAGAGAAATTAATCAAGAGGAAATTAAACTAGGTGAAGTGAATAGAGTGTTGGACGAAGAAGAAGCACATCAACTACTAGAGTTGCTGAACTAGTTCAGAGATGTTGTTGCAAGAAACCCATATACTACAAGCCATATAGGTTGTCATATGCCGAAAAGGACAAAGTTAGAGAGATTGTCAACGAGTTGAACGAAGCAGACATTATTGAGGATTACACATCACAATATATTAGTCCTTGCCTACTTGTCAAGAAAAAGACAGGTGATGTACGCCTCTGTATAGATTATAGAACATTGAACAAACAGACTGTTACAGATCGTTATCCTTTAGCCAGAATAGATAATCAGTTGGATCTTTTACATGGTAAGAAATTTTTCACTAGCTTAGATTTGAGATCAGGCTATGGAAAGGGGGTCACGTGATAAAACTGCTTTTATTACGCCAGATGGTGTATATCATTAAAAAATAATGAGTTTTTGACTTTGTAATGCACCTTCAGGGTTTTCACGATTAATGCATAGAGTTCTTGGTAATTTAAAATACACAGGTGCTTTATCGTACCTAGACGATACCATTATTCCATCAAAGACTGTCGAACAAGGGATGCAAAATTTAAGGGAAGTACTAGAAGCATTGAGGGAATCAAACGTGACACTTAGATTGGACAAATGTAGCTTCTTTGAAGCAAAAATAGATTACTTAGGCTTTAAAATTATCGAACAGGGAATTGCACCAGGTAAACTGAAGCTAAATTCTATAGTGAGCCTTCCTCAACCTAAAGATATAAGATCAGTTAGGAGTTTTGTTGGCTTAGCCAATTATTTTAGACGATTTATAAAGGGGTTTCCCATTATTATTCGCCCACTGACTGACTTATTGAAAAAGAGAGCAGTATTTTGTTGGGAAGAAGTTCATGATCGAGCATTTCAGACCATTAAGGAAAAATTGAGTAATGAACCAATACTTTGTATATATAACCCTGATGGGAAAACTGAGCTTCATACAGATGCTAGTCAGGTAGGACTAAGTGGAGTTCTTTATCAGATGCAGACAGATAATAAGCTACATCCAGTTAGTTATTTTAGTAGGAAAACTACACCTGAAGAATATCGTTATCATTCATATGAGTTAGAAGCGCTTGCTATTGTGAATTCTGTAGAGAGATTTAGAGTATATTTAATAGGTATTCATTTTGTAATTAAAACAGATTGTAACAGTTTAAAGTTACTTGAGGGAAAGAAAGATTTAAATCCAAGGATAGGTAGATAGTTTATTCGCTTATCTGAATTCAATTACACAATCGAACACCATTCTGTATCTTTTGTATCTGATTCACTAAGTAGATATCCTGTAGAGGAATGTAAGGAAACTAGTAGGCTTGCCAGTTTTACATATTATTGTCACAACTGATTGGGTTGCTGGTATGCAGAGAACTAATCCTGACATTTTAGAAATATCTAATAATTTACAGAGTAACACCGAGGACCAGTCAAATAATAAATTTGCACTAATTAGTGGAAAGGTATACAGGGTTAAAAATAGGAAACTAAGACTGTATGTACGAGAAGAATTAACATATGATTTGGTGGGAGAAGCTCATAGAAATTTAAATCATTTAGGTGTAGACAAAACACTAGAAAAATTAAAAGAAACTTACTATTTTCCAAAAATGCATTATTTTGTTGCAAAATATATTGAAAGATGTATTAGCTGTATATATCACAAAGTTCCAGGTAGTTTAAATAGATGTTCAGGGTATTTGCATCCTTTGGACAAGGGTAATACATGTTTCCACACAGTTCATCTGGATCATTTGGGACCTTTCGAACGTACAGAAAGTGATAATAAATATATCATAGGCTTAATTGATGTCTCTTAATATGCCTTTATTAAAATGTGCCTATTAACATATTTTAATCATAAATTATAAAATTGACAGTTTCCGAAGAAGAGAATGTGCTCGTGTTTCACTTCGATAGGGTGCCCGATTTTCGAGAAAACCCATTTTGAAAATTATGTCATATGCCATAAAATATTAGAGAACGGATTAAAACTTGTATTTATCCTTTTTTTAAATTTCATTTAAAATTATTATATTTCATAAAGATCCTCCAGCTGGTGTCTATAAGTGTAAATCAAGGTAAAATTTAGTTACATTTTATAGAAAACAAAAGTCTCATATTTTCAATTAGCAGGCCATAGAATACAAATATATGACTAAGGGCATGCACAATAAGCCAAAGGTTGCAGTGCTATCGGAGCGGCAAAGCCGCGGACGAGCCCTGAGGGAAAAAATAGTGATATTGATTCTAACTAAGTATTCTATGAGTTATCGGTGTGACACACAAATATATGTATATATATATATATATATATATATATATATATATATATATATATATATATATATATGTGTGTGTGTGTGTGTGTTTTTAATAACAAATATGTGTGTATTTTTAAAGCAGGCATCAATTATCAGTATAACCTATATAGTAGAAACAATGTGCCACAAATAACTTTAATGTTTGAAAATGTAGAAAAATTTCCGAAAGTAAACTTACAGTATTCCCGAAAAAACTGGTTTCTTGGTCAACCTTATAGGTTAATAACAAATTGAGGTATTCAAATTTGAGGCATTTAATGAAAATTCGCTACCATAACGCACTTGCTGCGTCCCGAATTTCTTGCAAACATGCATTATATTTCGATGGAAAATGCAAAAATGCAAAAAGAAAATTTGTATCACCAACGACCTATGGGCCATCCTGTGATTGTAGAAATATTGTTTGAAGATGTAGCTCAAGACACCCTATAATTAATGTATACAACTTTTTTTGTATCTTGTATCATAACGGATATATTGGGCTTTATTCATTTTTTACGAAAATTCGACAAAAATTAGATACCATTAAACGATAAACTCACCCGATTTAATCAAAATCGGCCCATTATTTATATATATATATATATATATATATATATATATATATATATATATATATATATATATATATATATATATATATATATATATAACACAATTTTAACTTACCACGGATATGTGTTTTAGAGGGCCTAATTAGCGCTAATTTGAAGAAATTTAATCAAAATTCAAAAGTCGGGATCTCCTCATTAGTGATTTTTTTTAAAAGAAAGTTCACTAAAATAAGGACAAAATGATTGAAATTGGAGTGACTAAAATCAATAAGACATATAATGCTAAATTTAAAAAACTATCAAGATTAGGACTGGTTCATTTTCTTAAATTTGGTAGATTTCTAAATAACTTTAGAGTTCTATGAATAAAATGCCATAATCTACTTAACATTAATTAATATATTTAACGTAATTTTCATTTTTAAAAGTACTTAAGAAACAGACATTGGAAAAGTAAGTCACGTGGCCTGTCTTACGACAAAAGTGAAAAGTGTGTATGGTACATGCATTCGGTATAAAATTAAAGCTCTAGGCAAAACCGATTCATGGGTTTGATATTCTATTCAGTCATGTGTATCATAAAAGATTATGTTGTTTTTAGTAAAAAAAAAAATCCATTTACCGTACTCATTTACATACAAATCTTCATAGGTTATTATTTTAATACGCACGCTCTTAAGACTTAAAAACTTGCTTGCCAACGACCAGTTCAGTGTAAATATAAATAAAGTCATAGATTTTTATTGAAATAAACAAACAAACAGCACGACCTAATGCTTGAGTCTCTTTACCGATCTGGCATCGTTGCTCTTTAAACATGACAGTATTAGATTTATGACAAGACCCTTTTAACGATGGTATATAGGGACGTTCCAATATTAAAATGCAGTATAATAATGGGATATGCTAGATACTACTAAATATTGTCCTAGGTAAATATATATTATATATATATATATATATATATATATATATATATATATATATATATATATATATATCCAGTAGTGAATTTTTATTTGTAATAGATCCGGTCTGTACAAAAAAAAAACTGTACTAGGAAATTCCGGTTCATCTGAAATGGCAGTACACGCAAGTTAGGGATAATGCCATTAAATGATGCTACAATTTTGCTGTACTAGTAACTATTGTATGCTGCTATGCTGGTGTATTAGGAAATACTTTAATATATTTTGTTTGTGCGGTGTTATTGCTGTAATAGGAGTTTGTCGGTAAGATTCTTGTAGTGTATGACAGCGTCACGGCATGATTTTGTAAATAATGTGAATTGACTGTACTATGTCCTTCCTTTAGGATAAAGTACGCACCCCCTTGCCAAATAAACTGATTTCTTTATTAATGTGATAATTTAGGTAGTTTGTATTTTGTGTAATACTTTATGCCATACATTAATTTTATATTCAACGACGCGGACGTCTTCCTGTCAGAAAGGCCGAACTGAGGTAATTTTATAAGCAGCATTAGTTGGTTGCCTAATGTTTACACTCATAATGTTGTGTTGGTGTGTGTAGTTCTGGTGAGAAACGCCCAGTGTCACTAGAGTCAGTGTAAAAAAGACAGAATAAACAAGAACATTAACGACTTCGGTTTCAGCAAGATTATTCATTTAATTTAATCCATTATTTCATTCAGTAAATATATCAATCTTTAGTAAAGTGTTACGCCTTATTCGTTCGAATCCTGCTATATCTATATATATATATATATATATATATATATATATATATATATATATATATATATATATATGTATATATATATATATATATATATATATATATATATATATATATATATATATATATATATATATATATATATATATATATATATATATATATATATATATATATATATATATATCAATCACCACAACATTTCTTTTTAAAGACCTGACGATAGATTTGACTAACAAAGTTAGCGTCATCAGAGGATGAAAACTTCTAACTACTTACTGCTAAACATCACCTTTTATACTGAGTCTTAGCTAAATAACGATACCGAGTTCGAGACTACATCGCAGGCAAATTTTCTGTGTATTGTATTTTAATTTCCGGGCGAGGTTTTTGAACTTCTTTAATAACTTTACCTGACATGTTTTTGAATCTTTATCTGTATCAAAGACAGAGCGCAAACAGAGGAATACAAACCAGTGGCGGACATCGATTTAAGGAACTTTTGTTTTGTATTGCCCTAGATATATAAATACTTTCGTACGCATCTAGCTTCGCTGGCTGTCTAACAAAGTTCCATATTTTCTTTATCTATGTGGTGGTTATTATCCCAAATATGCAGTGCCACGCATGACTTTTCTACACTACCGTTTCTCAGCTGTGCCAGATATACACTGAATCTAGTTTCAATACTTCTCTTAGCGTACCCAACGTATTTAACATTACAATTTTTGCAACCTTTCTCATAGATACCCGACATGTCAGCGGCCTTATCTTTCGTATTACCTAACACATTTTTTAATTTAAAAAAAAATTCGAAAAAGGTTTGTTGTAAATTGGCTTTCTTAAAAATGCTTTCGAGACCGCTTGTAATACGCGTTTCAAAAGGCAGGCAAACACATTTTTCTCTATTTTATCTTCGCTAAATTTCGTCTATTTGGTTAACTTTTTCTTTGTGCTGTGTCTATTAATTAATTTGTTCACTAAGAAATCCGAAAATCCGTTAAATTTAGCCACGTTTTTAATGTTCTTAAATTGTCTACTATATCTACTTTTACTTAAGCGAAATGGTATTGATCTGTTTACTAAGAAATTTAAACCGTATTTAGTTCAATCGTATGATGTAAGTCATTTGGAATGTAACAGGTATCTATGAGATAGGTTGTAAAGAGCGTGGAGGTAAAGATAACGGAATTCGGATGAAGAGAATTTTCGGTGAATAAGCAGTGTTTGTTTGCTTGAACCATTCTCAAGCGTCTAAGAATAGTTTCTGCATAGAATATAGATACAGTTGTAGTTGTCAAACCTTTAAACATTTTCATCCTCTGATGACGCTAACTTGGTTAGTGAAAGTTGTCCGGTTTTTAAAAATGTGCTATGGCCATTTAGGTTCTCCAAGTGTACTTGTCAGTGCTCATGACAGGTTCCCAACTGCACTTTGTGAATACTGTTATATTTCTAACATAATTCCTATATGTTAGTCTCAGGATAACTGAAACTATCCACGAATATCGGCAATATTTTTTATTTTATTTAAATGACAAAGCAGTCAGCTTAAAATGATGCACCCTTTATAAGGTGTTAGTTTATGACTATACAAATCTGTGACCTTAATTATACGCCGCTTGCGAGTATATAGTGTAAAATACGGTTATAATTCCAACACCGTATATTCATTTCACCCTCGTTTTTGAAGTTTCAATTTTCTTTCATACCAACACCTCAGCATATTTATGACACTAGCTCCCCCGCTGTGGTGTTTATCCGGAAAATCTGAATGCAAGCATACGCGCTCCTGTTTTGGCGAATTATGTGATCCAGCGATTCTCAAAAAACGTGGACGGACGCTTATTGTTTTGACGAGAGGGTCGATAGTTATTCGTAGAAAATTATTATTCATCATCACAGCTGAAAGGCGATGTCACCTAGTTGCCGTAACCAAGACTCAGTGTCCTCAGCGGATTTTTCATTATTTTTTCCAGTTTTCTTTACTTTATTGATAATAACCACTTATGTTTAAAAGCGGTTTTGATTGGGGTTATGTAGTTAAGTCACAATTACTAGCATCATTTATACTAATTTTTTCTAAATGGTCGTAAGTAAGTGTTGTTTGGTTTGTGTATTAAAGTAGCAATTTGTTTCCGGTGCCCTTAGTATTTATATTAAGGAAAATATATGCGTATGTACATTGGGTCCGGCGAAGGAATAAAAGAATAAAACCAAGGTAACTTCTCCCTGTCGTAAGATAGGCGATTAACTGAAGTCAAACCCTGGCGGAGGTCCAATCCAGACAAGCCTGGAGGGTGGCAGATATGCACCTGGACTTTGAGGCCTCCACTCTCGACAATTGACCTTGCTTGCTTGTAACTCGGTAAGCGGGGTTCCCACTAATACCGCCTCCAGTTAAACGTCGGCGGGTGTCAGGTCCAAACGAATTCGAGGGGGGTTCCTGGGGAGTAATATACACTAGAATTTTGAGGCCTGCACAGTTTTCTTCAAAACGGACAAACGACCAGGCTTGGAAAATGCTCGGAAGCGGGACTCAGTATGAGTTCCAAATGAGGTGGTCGAGTGGGCTAAGGCGTCTAAATCAGGCAATCGAGTCCTATATGACAAGTTCAAATCCTAGTTAGCGACTTCGCTTTTAATCAATTTTTTTTATAGTCTCATTCCATTTTACCGTTATCTGATAAGTTTGTTGTTATTCCGATTAATTTTTTAGCTAGTTTTTGTATAAAAAAATAATTTAGTAAAGAGGACATGAAAACTTTTTGAAGACTTAATCCAACTTGAATAGGATATCTGGTTGTTTGTTCTTGCCCTAACTTAGTGAAAGCGTTCCATATTTAATAACATCGTAGACTTTTTCCATGGCTTCACATTTGCTTGTTTGAGTCGATTTTCTTTAAAAAAATCACTAATTAAATGATCCCAACTTCTGAATTTTGAAAAAATTCTACAAATGAGCGGGAACTAGGCCCTGTAGAACCCATATCCACGGTCAGTTTTACGCGTGTTTGTATTATAAAGGTGAACCATTTACCAAAATCTAGGTCGGTAAGTTTAAATACAAAAAAGCTTCAGTCATTTAAAGAAAAAAAATATGGGGTTTTCCTCAAAACGTCAAAATCAAGATTTGAAACGTCAAAATTGGCAACATTTAGGCAAAGATCCTGAAAGAAATACGAATTATGTAAAGGTGTTCTGCAAACCCTTAAGTTTCACCTTCAACCATCACTGTCCTTTACTTTACTAAAATATTTCCAGAAAATTAATTTCAAATAGACCTTTTCTCTCATGCTTTGGCAGTAGGTTTAGCTAAGTTTATGGTTTAACGGTCTATAATTTTTAGCTAATTTTCGTAGAAAAAATCGTTTATTAGGAGACCGCGACTTTCGAGTTCTAAAAAGATTTATTCAAATGAGCCCAAACTAGGCCCCCTAGAATCCATATCCGGGTTTACTTTCAGTTTTTATCTGTTTATATATACACAGCGTGACGCATTTCTACGGTAAAGCTCAAAATAATTGTTGCTATGCAAGATACGAGAAAAAATTTTATACGTTACTTATAGTGTGTATTGAGCTGCATCTTCTAAAATTATTTTGACAATCACAGGCTGGCCCATACGTCGATGGTGACACCTAATTTATTTTTTAGACATTCTTTATTGCATTTTTGCATTTTTAATCGAAATATGATACATATTTGTATAAAAATTGAGACGCAGCGTTTTGGTAGTGAATTTTCATTATATGCTTCAAAATTCAATAACTCAATTTGCTACTAACCTAAGGCTCGTCGGCTAGGAAACGAGTTTTCTAGGAAGCATTTTAAGTTTATTTTCGAAAAATATTTGTACATTTTTAAACAATTAAAGTTATTTTGATTAAATATGGTACACTGTTTCTACTCTATAGGTTATACCGGTGTCCAAATTGATGCCTCTTTGCATTAAAGAGACATATTCCCTATTAAAAACATTTTTATTAAAATTCACTTCCATAACGCACTTTTGCTGCGTTGAGACTTTTCTAAATTTACGTTAAGGTTAATCTAGCCCTGTTATAAAAGCAATTAAAACTTCCTGGATTTGTATTTTGATGTTTAATCATTGCTGGGGTTTTAATAAATTTTTGGTTTCCTGGCGCATTTTAAAATGTGGCTCACGTGTAGCAGAATATCCAACGTAATCAAAAAGACTGTGGCCAATGGAATGTAACTTTCAAAGCCATATTTACCTATACCACCACCACCATCTTTGCTAATACGGAAAACTTGCGATTGTTCAAATTTCGTTGTGCCTAAATATACATTTTGAAAATATTTTTTACAAAATTTGCATAATGCATAGTAGCCGAACTACCGCAGACAAAGAGCAAAAATTTCCATTCCCTACTAGTACAGTATTAAGGTTCAACTGTGCTGAATATCTATGTGCCTAAAACACCCATTCAAAATTGCTCATGAGCTCTTGCTCTAATAGTAATGTCAAACGTAACTCAATCTATATTTTATATTTCTTTCAATTAGCTAAAAACTCGTAGATGTTAAAGTAAGAGTAATTTAAAATCCCGAGCACAAAGTGAGATGTAAGACAGGAGTCGCCATTTCGTTGCGGAACCAAGTAGTAGATATGTTGTCACGACAGCTCCAAATAACACAAAATGTTATAAAATAGAGACTATGTACAACCAATTACCAATTTTGTAAATTGTCAGCCCTGGCCCATTTCTTCCCTAATATAGACACAAAGTATGTAAGTGCATTTACGGTTCTAATTCTGGTGATAATACACCTAGCCTTAAAATCCCGAGGTTAAAGTTATTCTTATAAAACGCATTTTAAATAAACTAACAGTCATACATCTTACATTTAGCGCCGCAACTAATTTTTAAACATTGCATGATTGTAATCACTATTGACCTAAGTTATTTAGTCAAACATCTAGAATTAAAAATGATACTTGTTTTGTGTTAGTTTCTAAGCGAATTTGTTAAGGACAGTTAATTATATATATATATATATATATATATATATATATATATATATATATATATATATATATATATATATATATATATATATATATATATATATATATATATAATTATATATAACTCTTTTAAACTTTGTGATTTTTTTAGTTAAAGTAATCTACTTATTTCCACTTTACTGAAGACAATTTCTTATCTTTGCTAAGATAAATCAATAATTAATTTTTTTGTTGCAGGTATGTCAATAGATTTCGAGATTATAATGTAAGTAAAGAACTAGGCAATTTTGCTTTCATGGATAGTACGTTAATTTGCGTTAGGTTTGTGGTAAAAAAAACTTGTTAATTACCTATTATCGAAACACTTCGAAATGCCGCCCCAATAACACCATACCTCGATTTTCTACCAAACAGAACTAACAGTCTTTTTTTTCGAAAAATCAAATTTTTCATGTATGTGATAAAATGTGCTGGTCAAGAAACCTTAAAAAATTAAATGGACAAAAATTGTTGTATGGCAACTTTTCTCTGCAAAAAATTATAGGGTAAGCTCACGCAGTTCTTTTATTAAATAAACAAAATCAAAAGACAAAACATCCAAAGTCGTTCAGACAATAATTATTAGTGGTGAAATAAATGAAATATTAGTGATGAAATTTAAAACGCAAAAATCTAATGTGCATATTATACTGAATGCCATGCTTAAAGACAATTTAACTTAAGTAGCCAGAAAATATTGTTGAGTTGTTTTCTAGGCGACGATTCGCATACCATTTTTAAACATTTGCCAGTTTCAGGAATCATTAACTGTAAAACATTTTTTCTAAAACAAAAATACTCTTAACGTAAAAAACCCGTATCCACTGAGTGAAGATTGAAACCTGAGATAAGCATAAGTTTAATTTGGAGAACCCAACTCATCATAATATATTTTTCAGACCTAACGGCGTCCTTTTAATATAAAAGTTGTCAGAGTGGTGAATAAATTAGGCGAATAAAAACTAGAACTCATTTTTATTTGTTTAAATTACCAGCAATTGCAAATAGCGGTCTCTACTAAGTTATACAGGCAAACCCACACGAAGGTCGCTGCAATTAAGATATAATTACCTGCTTTTTGAAAAACACAGATCGTGTGAAGACAATCGAAACAACGAACTACACAGGACCGGGCGTCTTCTGTTCGTTAAACTTTTTTTATTAAAAGTTATAAAGATATGTATAGTTTATTATGCGTCTAAATATCGCGATTGACTAACGCTTTTAATTAACTTGAGATGTTCTTTATCTACACGATGATGGAATGCTGAGATTTTCTTTATCTACAATAGAAATATTTGGGATAATATTTACTATACGGATAAAGAGAACTTTTCCGGGAATAAGGATGGGCCCACTCCTGTGCAGTTCGCTGCTTGGGCTGCTATTGTCACAGTTAGTATCTCTGTCATACAAAGAATACCGAATACACACCATGTCTTGTTAATCGTTAGCAATGGAATTAAAACTATAAGGATTTTCAACAAAACAGTGAGATTGCATTTGTATATCATCGTCGAGGACGCTGTTTGCGGTTACTTGTCAACTAATACATAAATAATATTTCTAGTCTTTATTCGCTTACCTTATTAATCGACCTGATTACAGGAGTTTAGTAGCAACACGGTTGTCAGGTCTGAAAAATATGTTGCGGTGAATTCGTTTCTCCAAAGTGTTGTTATTAAAATTTTTGGTCAGTAACATTACTTAGAGGTATCAAGAATCCTAATCTTATCTTGTGTAGATTTAAAATCCGCGGCAAAAAACACCTAGTTAAAAATGTTTGAGAAACACTGTATTGATATGACGTAGAATTATCACTTATGCAGTAGGTAGCTTAGGCTGCGCATTCAAATTTAAATCGTATTTAGCGTACAACAGGTTCTGAACATGAATATTTCATAGAGCACATTAGACCTGTATATCTTCGAGAGTTTTCAGTTCAACCCCCAAGGGCGTCCTTTTGCCTTTTCAATAGCTACCTCGTTATAAAATTGTCATATGTGATGTATTGTATGTAACACGAGAATTTGGAAATCGTGGAGAAATTCGATTCATTTTTTATGCGAAGTATATGCGAGATAAATCTGTTCTGCCTCGACGTATAGGCCTTTGGAAAAGTAATATAGTATTCAAAGACACAGGTAAAGCAAGACATCTTATATTTTTTACTTATACCACACCTATAAGTAATAAAAGAACATTATTTTCAAATCCATGTACATTATTTAAATGAAAATTTTAGCTAATTAATTTGGAAATTTCTAGAAATGCCTAATTATCTGTATATATATATATATATATATATATATATATATATATATATATATATATATATATATATATATATATATATATATATATATATATATATATATATATATATATATATTTGCGAAAACAAATTCATAGTGTGGTGAGTGTCCCCGTAGCATAATGGCATAAGTTAAGATACTATGTTCAAATCCGTAATATGTACTTTTTAAGGTGTAAGTAGGGACTTGGGCCGAAAGACTTCGTATAAATGCAATGTGCGTCCAAAATTAGCTCATAACTCCAAGGAATTTTATAGGCTCAGTTTTAACACTATCGAATAGATGTTGCTTTAACGAAAATAGTAAAGATTAAGACTTTAGGCTGTTCAAGCTAAGTTGATTAGCTAAAAATATATTTAATTATCTTAATGGTAGAGATTACTGTATCGATGATTGGGTCTGAGAAAATAAAAGTCGTACCATTAGCAAATAAAATAAAATTACCTTAGCATGTTGTTGTGTATATTAAAAAAAAAAGACCCAAGGAGCGAACCCTGGCACAAACTGTTGGCATTAAAGCCGTAAAACTGAAGCTTGTAAATTAAAATATCATATACAGTCAATTTTTTTTGACAGGCTTTAGAAACTGTGCATAGGTATGCTCACCCGTCTTGAATCCCATAGAAATATAACCCACCAACCTATTTACTGCTAGCGATGTAAATCGATTTTTCCTACAACCAAATTTTGAGTGTGGAAGTAATTTGTTGTCTTCTAGATATAAATTATATATTTATTTTTTAATAGTTATTATTAAATTTTCTTATTATTAATAAGTAATAATGTGATAGTGCTAAATCGGAAAAACTGGGTGGATGGTCAACCATTTGGAAACAAATTTAATCAATTGTTTGCAAATAGCATTCAAAATATATTCGATTTTCGCGGTTGTTCTATTTAGGTTTTTTTTTTGTTGATTTAAATTTTTATAATTTAAAGTGAACTAAATTTCAGGACTGTGTTTGATGTAATATATAACAAACAGTAGTCGAGAATGTTTAAAGGTTTTAGCAAGGAACATAAAGTGTTCCAAATGTAGTAATTGTAGAATATAATACACAACATAAACAATCAAAACAAAATAAACCTATCGCGATATTACTTATCTTTACTAAAACCTTTTTGTGGTATTCATAAAAATAGTAATTATTTGAAAATCCTTTGCTAAATCATTATGTGATTTGTTATATTTTTTTCAGATCACTTTCTATTCTTCGCAATTTTCCGAATTGTTTCATCTTGTTTCTCTTTCAATCGAGATGCAATTTATATTAGTCAACCCTTATATCTGTATAATGTACTACCAAAAACCCAGCCAATTCGGACTACGTTGAGATGCTTTTTTATTTTATATTTAAAAAAATCATGTGGTTGACGTAAAGAATTCTTATATAGTATATATTTTTAACAGACTTCGTGAGAGAGAAATATCACCTTTTTTGATTTACGGCTTAATCTTTTTTACTGGCTACAATTTGTTTGTACTAATTAAAGTGTTAGGAGAACCAAACACATTAAAGTACGTTAGGAGTTTTTGCATTTGCCTATGCCAAACCCGTTAAGAAAGATGTATTTCGCTTATTGGTTTGCTTAATCACCATCAAAAGTCTATTTTGTGAGCTTTTATTCAAAATGACGGTTATCTCTTAAAAAAATAGGATGTTATACCACAATTATCACACATCAACAAAAAAAGGTCTAATAAATATTCAGTTTGGCAACATCAAATGCAACTCTCATGTTGAGGTACATAACTTTTTTTTTCTAAAAATGTAAGAAATTATTAATATCTATCTGGTCCCAAATTATACAACATTTAAACAGACATGAAACATTTCCTGGTTTGCAATCGAATAAAAAGGTTTGTTGCAACAAGAACAAAAAAATAATTTGAAGTACTCTTGTACGAAGTGTGTTTGAGTATTTCTAAAAGCAAATATCATCAAAATGAATTTCCAGATCGAGTTGCTCAATTGGCAGCTTTCACATCTATAGCAAATATCAGATATTACGATCAGAGTAATTAATACCTCTACATACGTTTGCCTGTTATTGATTTCTATCTATCAGAGCACTTTAGTTATCTAGCATCTTATCCCTGGTGAAACATGTTTTTTTAGTACCTTTAAACTCCTTGTTTCAAATTTATTATTTTTGTATCTGCAGAGCCAATGTGTATATCAATAATAAACACTGAAACATATGTATAGGTCGTTTGAGGTCAGGATTGAGAGGAACATCAGGGAAGACGGATGTCACCTTATTAACGTAATTTTTGCTACGTTGCGTAAATGACATATCCGCTCAAACCTGATACATGAATTACATAACTTTTTCTTAATTAATTTAGTTTTTTCATCTAGATAATAAACAAAAGGCAATGCTCCTTGTTGTATTTTAGTTATTTAACTTCTGAACAACTTAACTACCCTGTTTACATTTATAAGTTTGTTACTAAGCTAAAACAAATTTTAATATATGCATTTTTTAATAAACTTAACAATTATGTCTCAAGAGTCACGTTCTTTGGCCCCTAGTAAATTTAATTCTCTTAATCGGATGTACATTTATTACATTTTCGGTATAAAAGGTAACACTCCTTATTGATCTACTTCGCATATGAACCAACTGACAATAATCTGATGAACTCTGTTTGATGTTGGGATAAATAAACACCTTTTCGTTTCGTTGCTCAGTCAGAAGCTTCGCAGTAATGAGGCATATTATAATGTAAATACGAGATTCGCCGTCCCAGACACCATCAAAGAATAATTTGATCCCTAAGGGCAAAAGCTACCCGAATCAGGTGGCCTAACGAAAGCAAACATTTCTATTTCTTGTTCTCCCTGTCATATCGTAATTTTCTCTCTCTTTCCCTCTTTGTCATCGCATTGCCTCCTTTAGGTTAACTCATAAAACCTGTCTATGAAAATTAGTATAACTTGTTGTGGTATACAAAGTTATGTAGGATCAAAAGCTCGGAATCAGTGGTTTAGGTCATCAAGGGGTGGATGCTACATCAAAAAGGAAATGTCTATAGGTTAAATAAATATCAGTATTCGTCACTAGCTGGAAGCAAACTCTGAAACTAAATTTAAATTTAGAAGTGAATAAAATTACAAACCGCGGGTGCCTGGTTACGATGTTTTTTTTTAGTAAGCCAAATATTGTTTGTCGAGAATCTTTTATCTTGTATCTTGTTTACCCAGAGTTTTGATTTTATTACATATTCCATATTTGCAGTTTTGGTTTTTGCTCCATGTGTGTATTTGTAAGTACAATGTGGTTTTTATGATTATTTTACCATAACTTATAAGAAAACAGTTACGGAGATGTTTATAGTAATGGCGAAAAGCTTCCGTTAAGGTGCATATATAATATAAAATGTATTTTAGACTTAAAATAGACTTAAAATTAGTACTATCGAACGATATTAAAAAAGCGCTTACGCAATGTTTCGGAGCTCTTGATACGCTGTATGGAGCTTTATATCGTTCTTACTTTATTTTAATAAATCAAAAATTCTGACGCACCTAATGCGTTATACTAGAGAATTTTTATCAAAATTTTACATTAAAAAGTCGAGATGCAATAGCTACCTTATAGTAGCAAATCTTCGTAAGTTTTGGGTGACATAATTCAATTAAACTTACATGTCTTAAACAATCATTGGATCTGTTAAACATGTTTATGTTAAATTAAATTATCCGATAATGAAAACTAGCTAACATACTTAGCCTTCGACAAATTTTTCCAGTGTAATGAAAAAAGTCGGGACGCAGCAGGTGCATTATGGCAGTGAAACTTAAAAACCATTTTAATGGAAAATATGTCTTTTTTGTAAAGAAAGCAGACACCAAATTTAGTAAGCTGTATAACTTGTATAGTAGAAACAATGTACCATAATTCATCAGAATCACTTTATTGTTTGATAATTTACACAAATTTTTTGAAAATAAACTTGAAATGTTCCCGAAAAAACTGATTTCCTGGGCAACGAACCCTAGGTTGATAGAAAATTGAGCTATTGAAATTTAAAGTATTTAATGAAAGTTCGCTACCGTATCGTACTTGCTGCAATCCGAATTTCTTTTTCTTTTCAAGCTTGCATTATATTTCGATGGAAAATGCAATAATATAATACATGATCGATTAAAAAAAAAGAAAATTTGTATCACCAGCTACGTATGGGCCATCCTGTGATTGTATAGATAATTTTATACGATGCAGTGTCAGTGTCTTCCTCAGGAGCGAATTTTTTTTTTACGGAAATTTCCTAAAAATTATAAACCATTAAACAATAAACATTCTTACTAAAACTACTGCCAACACAAAGGTCTATTTGAAATGAGTTTTCTGGGAATATTTTAGTAAATGAAGGACAATGACGGTTGAGGCTCAAACCTAATGGTTTGCTAAAAACACACTTCTTGCTACATTTTTTCTAAGTAACCCAAACTCGTTACAGATTCTTTATCTAAATGTTGCCAATTTTGACGTTTCAAATCACGAATGACGTTCTAAAAGCAAACTCGCGAATTTTTTCTCTTTAAATGCCTAACTTTTTTAGCTTTTAGCCTACAGATCTAGATTTGGGCATATAGTTTACTTTTTGTGGCGTAAACCCGCGTACCAAATTTGGTTCCGATAACTTTGTGGTTTCCAGAGATATAAAAATATTCCTAAAGAAAACTCAACATTTCCAGGGAAGAACTGGGGCGATTTTCCTGGCTAAAGAAGTTATGCAAGCCAGTTGTCAAATGAAAGTGTTCACCAAATGTGATTAAAATCCGTCCATTAAATTTTCTTTATTAAAATTCGCTAAAAAGCAGAGATATTTAGTAACTTAAAAAAGCAAGCAAAATATAGGACGCAGATAATATTTACATATGAACCTATGTCTTTTCCTGTGGCTAATTCGTCTGTATTTTGCCTTGTTTATTATAATCGCATCTTTCTTTTTTTATGACGAAAACTGTTTCAGGTTCAAACTGACCCAGGTGTGTGTTTTAGACGTCACAATCGACCTTATTTAATAACATTTTTAAAGTTTCAAGTCGCGATTACTTGCTAGGAATTGTTTTTATAAAAAATTTGCTATCTGGAAGCAAACTGACTCAAAAAATTAAAAACTCTGGACGCAGCAAGTGCGTTATGGAAGTGAATTTTCATAAAAATGTTTTTAATTACAAATATATCGCTCTAATGCGAGCAGGCATCAATTTGGTTACCGGTATAACCTATATAGTAGGAACAGTGTATCATATTTTATCAAAATAAATATTTGAAAATGTACAAAACTTTTCGGAAAATAAACTTTAAATGTTTCTGAGAAAACTGGTCTCCTAGCCAATGAACCTTAGGTTAATAGCAAATTGAGTTATTGAAATTTGAAACATTTAATGAAAATTCGCAACCAAAACGCCCTTGCTGCGTTCATACAAAAAATTTCCGAAAATACAGTTAAATGTTGGTTTCCTAACCAACAAAACTTACGTTAATAGCAAATGAGTTATTGAAATTTGGAGGATTTAATTAAAATTTGCTACCAAAACGCACTTACTGTGTCCAGATTTTTTCTTACAAACATGCATCATATTTCTATAAAATATGCTAAAATGCAGTAACGAATTTGTTATACAAAAATTAGCTAAAAATTATAGACCGTTAAACCATAAACTTCACTAAACCTACAGCGAAAGCATCAACTTAACTAAACCGACAGCCTAAACATCAGAGAAAGGGTCTATTTGAAATGAATTTTCTGGGAATATTTTAGTAAAATGAAGGACAATGACGATTGAAACTAAGACTTCAGGCTTTGTAAAACATTATTCTTGAGACATTTTCCTTCCATAGCTCATATTAGTGTCAGGTTCATTGCCTAAATATTACCAATTTTGACGTTTAAAATCGCGATTTTGACGTTTTGAGGAAAAGCCAAATGTATTTTTCTTTGAATGCCTGTAACTTTTTTGTCCTTTAACCTACGGAGCTAAATTTTGGTCGGTAACTTGCCTATAGTAATATAAACCCGCGTATGTAATTTGGTTGCCCTTACTTTGTTAATTTTGGAGATATAATTTTTTTTCGAAAGAAAACATAAATTTTCCGGGAAAACCTGGGCGGAATTTCTTGGCTAACAAACTTATTCAAGCCACTTGCAAAAGGAAGGTACTCACCAATTTTGACGTTTAAAATCGCGATTTTGACGTTTTGAGGAAAACCCGAATTTATTGTTCTTTAAATGCCTGTAACTTTTTTGAACCTAAAGAGCTAAATTTTCGTAGATATTTTACCCATAATGATATAAACCCGCGTGTGAAATTTGGTTGCCCTTACTTTGTTAATTCCGGAGAAATAAATTTTTTCGATTTTTTTCGAAAGAAAACACAAAATTTTCCGGGAAAACCTCGGCGGATTTTTCTGGCTAACGAACTCATCCAAGCCACTTGTGAAAGGAAGGTACTCACCAAGTTTTATTAAAATCGGTCCATTATTTTTTTAGTTATAGGTGTGACACATAAATATATAAATATAAATATATATATATATATATATATATATATATATATATATATATATATATATATATATATATATATATATATATATATATATATATATAAACATATAAAGTCTGAAACCCTCCTCGGATTTGGGTTCCAGGGGTCCTAATTAGCGCTTATTTGAAGATATTTTTTCAAAATTCGAAAGTCGGGATCTCCTCATTAGTGAATTTTTTTTAAGAAAATTCACTAAAATTAGGGCCAGAAAAAACCATAATAGAACCCCATTTAAAGCTTCAATTTTTTTAGCCCTTTTTAAAAAGAGACTCCGAGAATGAACTTCAATATTTCTGAAAAATTCAATAATATGTTGTAGAGCATCATTTTTATAATGTGTCTTTGTAACTTGTTTTTGCTGTTGGGTTGCGTTGTCTTTTCTTAAGTCTAGCGGCTCCCTGCGTCGTTATTTGGTCTGTGAAAAGTCGTCTTAACTTGTTGTGGTTGTCTTAATTGTCATTTTCTTCATAAAATTGTCTATACTTATTTAGTCATTGGAATCCTGTTTACTTAACGTTTATTTTATTTTCACTCTAAGTCTCCAGGTGGCGTAGAAGCTTTGCAAACCATGCTATATATATATATATATATATATATATATATATATATATATATATATATATATATATATATATATATATAAATATATATAAATAAATACCTGTAAATATGTAATCCATCTTGTTGACACAGCTACATTCAGAGTCAGGAGGTAAATTACAGACAGTTATCCAACAGAACCTAAAATTTCAAATAATAAACTATATGCATTTGCCAGTGAAGGGATGATGACATTATATATAAATATATATAAATAAATACCTGTAAATATGTAATCCATCTTGTTGACACAGCTACATTCAGAGTCAGGAGGTAAATTACAGACAGTTATCCAACAGTACCTAAAATTTCAAATAATAAACTATATGCATTTGCCAGTGAAGGGATGATGACATTATTTAAAGTTACCTGATAAGCCATAGAAATTTTGTATTGCACATATAACGGATAATTAAAACGAATAATACGCTGCAGAAATACCAAGATAAAAAGTAAAATGAATCCCAAGACAAAACTTTATAAACGATTACAAAACAAGCCAGTGAAATAATAAGTTTAATACACTGTTTTCAACAAAATGCAAACTCAAGAACTTCAAGGTGATTTGTTCAGTTGTAAGTTTGATAAAAATTTGTTAATATGATAAGGAAATTAATTTAGGAACCAGTGAATTAGTAATTAAGAAAAGAATTTGTTAATAATAAGGATAAGTAAAGTTTGACATTTAATAAAAATTGAAATGGTTAGAAATTTAAACGTACAAACATATTTCGACTAACCTGACTTTGAATCCAGTTATTTAATTAATGTGATCAAAAGGAAGTAGCTTTCTCTTGACTCATTTTGTAAAATCTGTTATGTGATTGGACTCATCTGAAAATAGAAACATTAATTGGTTAAAAAGCAATTTCAAACACTAATTAGCAGATTTGATTGGAGATAATAAACAAAAGAAATGTATGACAATATCCAGGAGGATTAATAACGAGACTGTTAAGAAGAACCTAAACCAAGCAAGAAGCTAGCAGCGTGCAGATTAATAAAGTCGTTTAAAAAGTTAGAAAAACGTCAGAACAAAAATAAAAGTGTAATGGAAGCGTGATATTTACCAATATATAAATGTTGAAGAACTTCTAGCAAGGCTATTAGTATGTATAGCGAGAAAACAGCCAATAGTGGAAAATCCCAACAGACGCCGCAGTTGGAAATCCAGGTATTTCATCAAATAATAACAATATAGCAGTATAATACCAGTCCATAAGTGCAAGTAAGCATTATTATTATATAAATCTGTCAAATGGGAATGGTAATGACATTTATGAACAACTTTTGCCAAATTATAGTACTAAAATCCGAGTTCACATAAGAAGAACAAAGAGATACCAAAAGAGGGCGCTACGTGGAAGTTTTAAGTAAGCTTATAAAACTAATAACAACCATTTTAAGATCTCATCTCTTTGGTTACCAAACCTAGAAAAACGAGGTTCCCATGGTAACAGATATCACATGTTAATAATAACTGAAAATTCAAACAAAACAGAGTCAATTTTAAACATTGCATTTAAATAATAATGAGTAAATTTGTAATCGTCATAAAAACTGTCAGATTTAATTAATAAGAAATATAAGGGATCCAAGTAAGGCGAATACTTATAAAATAAATAAATTTTGCAGATAAGTACATTAATAATCAATCATTCAAAATAAATGTTTTAAAGTTTTTACAGTAAATTTTTCTCTAATAATCACTGTCATCTTTAATTGACTAAGAAAGCATAAGTAAAATAAAATAGGTTCAACAACAGCACCATAGATGCTGCCAGTGTAAGAATTTTCATCTATAGGAATCCAACAATAAAATATTCCCTGTAGAGAAGGAGAGACTCAAATAGGTAGCCGTGGTAAATAAATCAAAAAGGAACAGGTAAATATTTATTCTGTCAGAGTATATTTGGATTATATACATATATTTCAAGTTTATACATAAAATATTATCACAAAAAAATTCAATAGACTAAGAGCTATAACAAGAATAACAATTTGACATTTAAGAAAAAATATTAGTTTTGCTGTAAAGATATATGAAACAAGTGTCCAAAAATAAATAGACACTGTTGGTAAATTAATATTACATTCATTTTGAGTAAAACAAAAGGCGCCCAACTTAATTAAATACAAAAACAGTCACTTATTTACAAATTAAATACACAAACAAACATTTATTAACACTTAAAATAAATCAGATTTACATAAGAAACACTTCGTTTTCAATTATATATATATATATATATATATATATATATATATATATATATATATATATATATATATATATATATATATATATATATATATATATATATATATATATATATATATATATGTATAAGTTATGGGTTCCTAAAACTCTGATTTACACTTATTTAAAAGAGGTATCAAATTCCGCTCTTGGAAGGCGGTTTGCCATCATGAACGTCTTCCTTTATAGCACAAGGTTCAATACCCAACTTATTATAATCTATTTCTGATTATTTCTTCAACAAATTTGGCTACTTGAGAATATATTTTTCTCCATTCCATTAAAATTTATTGTTTACTTATACTTACTTAACTGGAAAATGTATGTCAAATTTAAATTGACTGGATTGTTTGTTTTCCTTAAATGTTTTCATTGGTGCTATTTACATAGAAGAATAAAATATAGATAGGTACTACAAAACATTTTGTGTAACTTGGATGCAAAACTCTTGATGCTACAATAATAACAATGGTTGTTGCTATTACATGTGTAATAAAATCGAGTCATCTTCATAATACATTTTCATCTGCTATAGGGGTGAACGAATGAATATTTATTTTACACTCGTCAGGCCTGTCAGAATCATTTAGTAGTTTCATCTGTTTGTAGCTTTGAGATGTACAGCCGAGTTATATGTTGGAAACACTGTCATTTACAGCCGATCAAGTCCGGAGGGAATGCGGCGGATACGGTGCTGACATTTAATTTTAATTCATCATCAGCCCTTCTTGTCATTTAAGGTTACAAAAACATTCACATGATATACATGTATTAAAAGTTATGAATTACGTAGGTAATTGGTTATTGTCGATTCGATATTTTATTCAAACATTTCAACATATTCTAGCTATCCGAATACAAGCTGAATGTTATTTGTTTATATGGCAGATGAGCCAACAAGTTGTTTCTTTTTACTTAAAAAAAGTTTAACCTATGTTGGTTTAAACTGAAGGAATTAATTATAATCCTCGACTCTTTCTGCTATAATTTAGCTAAACTGTTCCATACTATAGAAACGATGCAGAGGACCTGGAAATTTTCTAATTATTCATTTTGAAAAAATTTTAAAGTTTTTTTTGATGAACTAAATTGAAAGCTTGTCAAATTTGGAAGACAAATGTCAAGTGTTTTTGGACCTTAGACCAGATTATTTTAAAATAAACAACAAAAGGCTACGACTTAGGGTATATTATGATGTGAACTTTAATTCAGTAAAGTATAAGTATCAGTATACCCTATTTAGCTAGGAAACCAACATTTCTCGTTCTTCAAAATGTCAACTCCAAACAAAACCCCAGATATTAAAAATTGTAGCTACAATTCTGGGCACAAAAACCGTAGCAGTGAATACACGTTGCATTTGTACCAGCACGAGAAAATGCCAACAGATAATTGATTAAGTCAAAAATGACTTTGGCAAAAGTTATAGGTAGAAATTTTGTCATCAATTTCTTCCCACCCCTGGTTTCCAGTGGTGGACAGTTTGCATTATCCACAAAACGAAAGGCTGATTTAATCGCCGTGTGTGTTTCTTTTGAATTCTTTGCTTGATTTTCATTGAACGAGGCCATCAAATATTGACCTATAAAATCAAAAATGTGAAAATAGTTTTTCAGACACCGTACTGTTAGACACATATTAAAAAATTTGAAAATCAGAAAGATATCAGGACCAGATGAAGTATCAGTAATAGTTATCAAAATGCTTACTCCTAACTGAATTAAATTATACTGACATACTTCCATCTTCGAGGAACTCACCTGACCTGACCTGACCTGACCCTAAAATGGGAGCCAAATCACATGAGAGGAACATTCGTCATTATCAATATAGAGTCGATAAAATACATCGATAATTACAATATTCTAACCGCTTGCTAGTAGGTCTTTTGACAAAACCTATCTAGTGACGATCTTCCGACATGCGTCACTTACCTTTGGAGTTCTTTTCTTAAAACATTTGAAAGAGGACATGCCTTTTCATTGGATATTTGTAAAACATTCGATAGTGTCCCGCATGCAGCACTCCCCAACGAAGTGCATTATTTAAGCAGTTCAACGTTGCTAGATTGTAAATATTTCCGAGTGTGCCTGTATTTTAAAAGCAAACCTTTTTAGCAATTTATCTCAGTAAAGTTTGTATTGAATTGACATCCAAATATCATGCGCGAACAATTGGTAATAAGTTTTCTTTGTGTTCGTTACTTTGTTAACCCTAAGATGCTTTCTGAAATATATTTCAATAATAATAAATCCTTTTCAAGTTAAAATGTTACAATAAATGTATAAAATTGTGGAAGATATTTCAAACAAGGTATACAAGCCCTACTTCATTATAAAAATTTGGGGTTGCAGATGTTACTTGAAGACGGTTGATTGTAGGGGTAAAGTTCTCACGTTGGGCGGTGTTCGGGGATTTGTATAAATATGCACAATAATTGAGATACTGAATTTATTCCATTTGCTATTCTATACTGTACATTATAGGGCTTACCAAAATTGACTTGAGATATTCCAATAAAGATTTTCGCCATAGTGCAAATGTCATCGACATCTGTCAGTGAGCATTGTACTTAGTAAGGTTTTCTATTTAATCTTGGCGAGGTATAAACCACAATATCGTTTATAGTTTGTAAACATTTATCACAACGCTTTGGAATTTCTTCAAGCTATGCACAGAATCCTATGAAATGCTTACCACAGTAATATTCGGTATAGACAAACGGTTCGTGCTATTGTCGCTTGTTTCGAAACGAACTATACTTGGCTCAGCCAAAAGTCACCCGTTCGTAAAAGACCCCCAGGTGCGGTTAAGTATTGTTGCTTAAACAGCCACGAAAATTCTAACCTGTACGTGCAATGTCTTTGTCAGTCGTTAGGTGACCTTGCAATGACAATGTGGTATACTTTACGGAAGTAGTTCGGTCTACACTCATACAAAAACCTGTTTACGCCAGACTTAAAGTCGACTGACCTTTGTTTGCGTGGTGCGTTTTCAGAATGGACCTTGAAGAAACTAAACATTAAGCTAATTTAGGGAAGAAAAGTATCGCCAATTATAATGCTTATTTTTTTATAAATGTCTCCGTTGGTAAGTTGAACATGTTGATCAGACGCAAAGTTACAAGTGACTCAGGAGAAACATACGCATCAATAAAAGTGACACTTTGGTGCGGCCTATGGTCCGTAGGTATAAAACTGTTTCCAAAATGAGCAAGGAGAAGCTATTACAGTCAATAGAGATTAATACTAAGTAGTGATAACAAAGTTTTTGTGGTCATAATTGGTGAAATTAAATCTGAATGAGATAAATTTTCGATGAAGTAGCGCCATATGTCACACAGCCAGTGCAACAATGGACTTACTGGAAGAGAAGTTTGGTGGTTCAATTATCTTTACGAAATGGATCTGTTAATTAGCCAATTCGTTCATGTGACTTAACTCCACTAGACTTTTTTCTTTGGGGTTATGTGAAACCTTGGATGTAGATTGTAGACCAACAAACTGCAAAAAACTGACGACTACAAAACAAATAGCTAACGCAAAACTCTTGGTATTTAGCAGGCTTTATTGGAAAAAATTCTAAAAATTCTAAATTCTAAATTCCGCTGAATACGTGCCTGCAAAGAAACAGGTGGACATCTAAATAATGACGATTTCCAGCATTAATGCGGCATTCTGAGCTTCAAATAAAGAAAATAAATGTTGTACCCTATACAATTGGTTTTTTATTTAAAAAAATATCTCCCTATTTGTAACCCCGGAGATATTTGGGGGTGTTTATACCTGTACCAACCCTGTCTGCTTTGCTATCCTCCACCGATTTTCTTGCAAATATCAGACTCTACCTTAAAATATGTTTTCCCAATTAAGGCTATTGAATGACTTCGTATTTAATTTGCCATTAGCTTTCTACATAGGCGTGAGATTCATAAAATTCTCGCGCAAGAGTCACGCTAAATACTTTTAGGGCGTATTCTTTTCAAGACATTTCTCACTGAACTAATCGAGCTCATTATTAGGCTAGAGTTATCTAATGGTATCCATTAGTTCCCTAACAAACTCCCACTTCCATTTATTTCTCATTAATTTTTTTTCGGACTTGTTCAGCTAACCAACAAAGAACGTGAAATGCGGGTTATCAAGAGGCATAGGTGATGATATATCAAGTTTTGTATGAGCGTTCACAGTTCGTAATAAAACGAAGGCAGCAGAGGGGCTAAATCGATGGATGGAAACACAAATTATTTTTGTTCGCCAACAATGAACGTAACTCAGTTGAGATTTCCTAATGATGTTTATTCTGTTTTCTCACAGGAATTTTTTACAACATGTTTTATTCAGTTTATCCTATTTGGCGGCAACAGCAAAAAATAGATAAACGTTTGGTTTGAGTAAAATAAAACAAAAAAGCGGATCTGTCTGCTTACATACCCTCTTGTTGAACATTACAATTATTTACAATAAACCATAACATTAATCCCTAAAATTTAGAATGGCTTTTTATGCACAAGATTATTGACGACTAGACGTTTATAGAAACCCAGCGTAGGTAAAATTACAAAAATTGGTATGTGTTCATTGATTGTTGCTGCCCTTACTTGGTGAAACCATTTCATACCAAATATTAAAGAATACTTCTCTGGCTTCAGTGATGGTTTTCTTTTCTGTAAATGAAGGACATAGCCAGCGCGTAAGCTAACTGGAGCAAGTGGGCCTTCTGAATTTTAGATGTGCTAGAAGTTCTTCAATGTTTCTGTAACCGGTTTCACTGCTCTTGGCAGCATCCTCAGGTAGAAGAAAATTCAATTAGTACGAAATCGTGACCACTACAGATGAAGATCTGTGGCTATGTTATGAAATGATTTAACCATGGCAATAAAATAAACTAGAAATGACGGAAGACGCCTTCAAAACGCCTACGTGATGTATGTGAATATCTAACACAAAGATAGTATTAACCTATAACAGTAATAAAGCACACTCTATACAATGAAAATATGGACAGAGATGAATTCATTATCTTGCAACATTTTTTTTAAAGTAGCTAGATTTATTTTGTTTGATTGATTGATTGATTTATTTATTTTTATACTTTTTATCCTATACAAATTGAATTTCTAGGTGTTCTGGTTTTACGGATAATTAATGCTATCTCTGTCATTCTCGATGACACCACCTCAATATTACGTGATTTTACTTCTTACGTCAACTTCTTGTGTAATATCACATAATGGCAGCTGAGGTCTCCTTTTGAACTTTTATTTCTCATTAGAGACAACTTGTTTCAAAACCTCTGACAGCCACCACCATAGTAAAATATCAGCCTACTAAACAGAAGATACCAATTCATTAATAAGAAACAGAGGAAATGTAAAAAAGAATATACAACAAAAGTATCTTCCACGCTTCCTCTCTTCGATTCTAACATGAAAAAAACTAGTACTACTTTTCTAGTTCGGTCGGGTTCAACTCCTAACTGCACTTGACTGAGACAAATCTTAGTATTGCGTCTTATTTTATTTTTAATTACGATTAGCACAGTCTTCGTCACATAGCTCTGTACAGGTACTGTACTCGCTTTGGTTGCAATTGCTGGGTATCTCAGTGGTAAGTAACGATAGAACCTTGCCGTTGTCGCGAACTTGAGCTACAGTAGGCCATGGAAAAATATACCAGATATTAGATGAAATTGAGCGTTTTCTAATAAAAAAAACCTTAAACGTTATAATACCAAAGTTTTAATGAAAAACAGTCAATTTTCAACGAATAGCCCCAAACCACCCATCACCCCCCCCGTTTATCCCCTACCATTGCAGCGATTTTACCCAAAAACAATCAGAACAGTACACCAAATTTTGGAGACGTTATCTCAATTCGTTCTAAAGTTAACGTGGCTACAAGCAGACATACAGACCGACAGACCACCAGAAACAAAAATTTGTTCCCAAATCATGTTTTTTATATATTTTGACAGCTCTTACGACGTTCAAGCGAAGAAAATTGATATATTGTTACGTATTTATGGCTCATAGATATATGTTATATATAGATATTTAATCTATCATCATTGGTGCCAGTTCTTTTGGGATGTGATATGCAGTCTAGTAAGAGGGGTGCTAATAAATTAGATTCCAACTTACTAAATAAGAATATATTTTCCTTTAATTACTCCCTGATATCACTAAAATTAGTAATTCTATGACTACCTATCCCTGACTTAGGAAATTTTCCATCAACAATGTTCTATTGCATCTCACTAATAAATTCTTACAGACTGTAACCTAAAAAATATCTACCATATATAATATTCTAAATTCAAACATCACGAATAAAAATAAATTGTCACTACTTATGGTTTCTTATTCAGTTTCCCATTTCTAATAGGACTTTGGTATGAATATATATTTCTCAAAAATGCACTAGAAATCTTGTTTACACAAAAAATCAAAGAAATGTTAATATTGTTGGCGTTTATGAACTATATAGATTTTAGGTAAGCCGCTTAGACTCAAAATTACCTAATCACAGCTTTCACCAATAAACCAGACTTTGACTCCAGCCATAAAATCACAGGGTAAATAAACGAAAACCGACCCCAGAATAAAAAAAACTACAAAGCGCTAAACTGCTATTAGCAACATGTATCAATTAACTCTGCAGTATCCACGACTTACGTAGGCGTAGCTTTTTTTGTTTTTATTCAATTGGAAGACGAAGTTGCAAAGAATGTTTTCTAACAGTAATTATTTCAAAAATTAATTACTTTTTTACAACTCATTCTTCAATCCCAAATGCAGTGAAATCGAACACAATAAAATATGAGAGAAAAAATCTAAAATTTGTTCAGAAGTGATGGAATTTCCAGTTTTCCTTATCTTGTGATAAGACCGGCAGATGAAAATACGGAAATAAAATAAGATAAGTTCAAAGGAGAGACGACACTACACAGCAGTATTGGTTTGTTATCAAAAGATAAAACAGTAACAAACAATGAATTTTCAACTGTTGAAAATACTACTGTACTACTACTACTACTTTTTGGGTTAGGTGTTGTTTATGTGTCCAGTGCTGCAGAAAGAGTTTGGTAAAGTTACATTCGATATCCTTTTTATGCCTAGTTTTAAACATTATTGTACAGTCTGATTAAACCGTAGCAATATATATCTATCTAGTAAATTTAGTTAAGTGACAGTATTATTTTCCGTTAAGATAATGTTATTTATTATTTGTAACCATATTACCAATTTGATTTCAAATATTCTGTAATCACATAAATGCAGTAGTTCATGAGACGGTATGAACAATTTACACAATGACCATCATTGGATTCTAGACAATACACATTAGACTAGAAGGCGTCATTTCCAGCAAACATTCATGACAACCTAGATCACCCGACTTAAGTTCCTGCAAGTTATATTAATCGAAGTCACTTAAAGAAACCTGTTTATGCGCAAATAAGCAATTGGAATCAAGTATTTAATATGCTAAAACTCATACTTAAAATAATATGAATTTATTACGAGTACAACGGTCTTAAGTTTTTCGCTATTAGTTATATATTTAGGTAAATGCACTAATTGTTGAAGATTAATGTACCTTAAAGCTCTTAAAATAAACGTGAGTCCAATCTGATGTCAGAGAAGGACAGAAGGTCAAAGTATTATGTGTGGGAAGTAAAACCTATTAAATATAAAAACAAGGGTTGATTCTCTTTGGTGCAATAGTTCAGGTACAATAAAATTGCTTTAAAATTTTTATGGTTTTCTTCTAAAATTACAAAATTACAATTTGAAATGTCAACGTGATTTCTAATCAAAGTTTCTGAAAAGCTGATTCTGGAGAGCAATTGTTGTAGAAGTGGATTAAGCAAGGTCTTGAATTATTTCTTCGATATTTATTGTCCTTCATCTGACTAAAAACTTTCCTGAAATTGTTTTAAAATATACCCTTTCTTCAATATTTTAGTATCAGTAAAGTTATAGAATTTGTGATTTAAAAATTTAATATTTTTGAATTTAACAGAAAAACCATTCTTTTCAGGCAATAAGTCGATAAATCACGCATAAAAATAAATTGTCACTACTTATGGTTTCTTATTCAGTTTCCTATTTCTAATAGGACTTTGGTATAAATATATATTTCTCAAAAATGCACTAGAAGTCTTGTTTACATAAAAAATCAGAGGAATGTTAATATTGTTGGCGTTTATGAACTATATAGATTTTAGGTAAGCCGCTTAGACTCAAAATTGCCTAATCACAGCTTTCACCAATAAACCAGACTTTGACTCCAGCCATAAAATCAAAGGGTAAATGAACGAAAACCGACCCCAGAATAATAAAAAAACTACAAAGCGCTAAACTGATATTAGCAACATGTATCAATTAACACTGCAGTATCCACGACTTACGTGGGCGCAGGTTTTTTTGTTTTTATGCAATTGGAAGACGAAGTTGCAAAGAATGTTTTCTAACAGTAATTATTTCAAAAATTAATTACTTTTTTACAACTCATTCTTCAACCCCAAATGCAGTGAAATCGAACACAATAAAATATGAGAGAAAAAATCTAAAATTTGTTCAGAAGTGATGGAATTTCCAGTTTCCCTTATCTTGTGATAAGACCGGCAGATGAAAATACGGAAATAAAATAAGATAAGTTCAAAGGAGAGATGACACTACACAGCAGTATTGGTTTGTTATCAAAAGATAAAACAGTAACAAACAATGAATTTTCAACTGTTGAAAATACTACTGTACTACTACTACTACTTTTTGGGTTAGGTGTTGTTTATGTGTCCAGTGCTGCAGAAATAGTTTGGTAAAGTTACATTCGATATCCTTTTTATGCCTAGTTTTAAACATTATTGTACAGTCTGATTAAACCGTAGCAATATATATGTATATATATATATATATATATATATATATATATATATATATATATATATATATATATATATATATATATATATATATATAGAGAGAGAGAGAGAGAGAGAGAGAGAGACCTCGGATATGAGTTGTAGGGGCTTTAATTCTCACTGAAATTTCTCGGAAGTATAAAAGTCGTTATCTCTCTTTAACTATAATTTTATCTATGAAAATTCACTAAAAATAAGAAGAATCATCCCAAATTTTTTGGTTTTATAGTAAACCAAACTTTTTGTAAACGTGTAGTGGAAATAATCATGTACAGATAAAACATTCCTCTGAGTAAAGTTAGCTGATTGTGGGAGTCGAAGACAAGACCTGCAAATGCATAAAGGGGCTTGTAGACTATACCGAACCAAAGCTCCGGAACGAGTTTAGGAGATTTTGAATAGTGCGGTGAGTTTCGGAGCATGTTTGACATAACCGTGGTGCTTTCGCATCCTGTTTCGACACCCCGAATGTGATCCAGTCATTATCCTTTAATGCTTTCGTGTTTCATTCCTCTTAATCGAACTGACACACCACAGTATGATTCTTCTTTTCTATGCTGTGGCCTGCAGTTCGATGGATACCTCACACAACTCAGTGATAATACGGTAAGTATAGAGTGTGGCGTACACACATACAAATACTTTCACGTTTACGCCTACACACAATATACAAGAGAAACCATTAGGTTATCCCTTCTAGATGTAAATTTTCATCACTGTAACCTCTGGGTAAGTAGCGTGTGCTTCACAGAACAAAGAAAATAGCAATCCGTAGTTTCAGGTTGCCATGCTAAAGCTATTCTTGTAACGTAATGTGTGGTGCAAATCTGTGACGTGAATCCGAAAAGTGTTTTATATAAAAATTTGCTAAAAAATTTTTTTTCACGAAAATTTTAGATCAATTTTTTTCACGGAAATTCAAAAAGAATGTTTGCACATGAATTCGCAAAGATCTTTTTCCATTATCTTATTAAATTATTAATTAATAGCGTTTCACAAAAATTCTAAAAAAGTTGAAGAACAGTAAAAAAAAATTTGGCAAAAACTGACTAGATATTTTATATACGAGAATTTGCTGAAAAATACATACAATTCAAATTATATACCTAACCTATAAATAAAAGTGAAAAAAAAAAAAGAAAATGTAAAAAAGTTGCTTTTTTGAACTTTTCACGGAAGTTTGAACGAGTTACTTTTTAACTATACAGGCTGTCCAAAATACACGGCAAATTAGAAATATATCAGCTATTGATGATAACTGAATTCTGAAAATAGGTGCAGCGACATATTCATGGAGGCTCTACCGATGCAAAATATTGGCGTCATTCTGTCATTTTGCGTTTTTTTTTAATATAACATCCTGTATATTATTGCATTTAGAATCACACACAAATTTCTTAACTGATTTTATACAGGTTAATATACCTCAAAGGGTCACAGTTTTCTAGTTATTGACAATTTTCCACAAATTTCACACGTGGAGGTCAATTTTGAAATCATGTACCTATCGTATAATATCATATTGGAGTTTGAACTTTTGCATACAATGTTAACAAATAAGCTGTAATTTTTCTTAAAGTTAAACTAGAATAAGTCAAGAATTTTAAATAGAACACTCTGTATATTGTTACTATGTCGTTGCAAGAATCCATGGTACTGATAATTAAATTGTGTCAACTGCTTAGCTGCAGCTGTATTCATTGAAACATTGAAAATCATTATTAGTAATAGTAATAGTCAAAAAGATGGTAATTTATTTTTATGAAAGAAGGTAAAGAACTTATAGAAAGTAACAGAAAGAAACATGAATCGACACATTTATTTTAAATACCCAAATCAATATGCATCATTAGGTGCAGGAAAGATCGAAAGAGCGACTCTAGCCACCCATTAAAAGAATAGAAAAGTGCCTGGAACAAAATGACAATTATTTTGAGGATCTACACTAGTATGCTAAGAAACCCTAATTCAGTTTGTTACCTACATACCTGCCTATTGATTTAGGTATTTAAAATAAACGAATAAATTTTCTTATCACCAGTTTTTTTTTGCCTTAAATACCCCTTACTTTTTCTTTTAACTTAGAGATCTAAATTTTGGTAAATTGTTTACCCTTTCTAATCTAAATCTGCCTACCAGATGTGGTTGCCATAAAATAGTTATTTGCGGAGCTGTAATTTTTTTTCCGAAAGAAGCCTAAAATTTATACAGAAAAACTGGTCGGATACTTACCAAATAAGATCAAAGTCGGCTCGGTAGTTTTTGAGTTATCGGTGTTAATTAGTTAATCATATATATATATATATATATATATATATATATATATATATATATATATATATATATATATATATATATATATATATAAATTGATCCCGCCAAAAAAGCCACTGAAATTGTTTTCGCCTGTTTTATTTTTGTCAAAAATGTAATGCGATTATATATTAATTTTTTACTGTAAGTTTTTCCAATCAATTCTAAAACCATAGTATTTTTACATTAACATTTTTTACGATGGTAGATTCCACCAAATTAGTTTGGTTTTTGAAAACAAGCCAAATGTTGTAGTCATGTCCCTTTTATTTCTAAGGCTTCGAAATGGTCAAGTTTGCACTTCTAGTGAGAGATAGGTAGTGGCTTTATGGGCTACTTGCTCTGGGCTAATGCTGAGCAACGGTAATATGTTTTGCAAAGGTGGATTTTTAAGCGTAATTTTCTCTAAGGTAAAACATATTCACTAAGTGAAGATTGGAACCTGTGATGAGCACTGACAGTTACACTTGAAGAACCGAAATCACCAAAGCACATATTTTTAAAGACCTGACGATCATTTCACTAACAAGGCTAGCGTCATCAAAGGATGAAAAATTTGAAACTGCTTACTACTAGACATCAACTTATATACTCAGTTTTAGGTAGGGACCGATACTAAAAGGAAGACGAAATCACAGGCAAATTTTCTGTGCGTTGTACTCTAATTGCCGGACGAAGTTTTTGAACTGCCGTTATATATAACTTTACCTGCCAAGTTTCGGAATATTTACTATATCAAAGACAGAATGCAAACAAAGGACTATAAGTTAGTGGCGGAGCTCGATTTAAGGAACTTTGTTTTTTGTTGCCTTAGAAACATAGATACTCTCGTACGCAACTACGCTTCGCTGGTTGTCTAACATTTTTGATAACTTTCAGTTTCTCTTTATGTATCTGGTGGTTAAAACCCAAATATATTGTGCCACGCATAACTTGTCTACACTACCTATCTCAGTTGTGCCAGATGTTCCCTAAATGTTTTTTTTTACAAACGCATGATGTGAGTTATTTGGAATGTAACTTAGGGTGGTAGTTACCTTCCTGTGGATGTCGAACTCAAAAGAGTAATTAGTTTTAATAACTAGTAGAAAATGCAGTTTACTGTTTCACTTATAATTCGTGAGTTAATTTTATTGAATCAAATTGGAAGTCCGGTGTTTTAATAAAATAATCTACTTGGCATGTATTTGTGTTAAACACTGCAAAAATATCGTCCACATAACGAAACCATACTATAGAAGAATACATACTTTAATTTTCTAAATCCGTCTCAAATCTACTTATGAAAAGGTCTGCAACGAATGGAGAGAGTGGGTTGCTCACTGTGTCTTCAATTTGTTCAAAAACTTAAAATTTAAATATATTTTGTTTTACACAAAGGTTTGTTAAAGTTAAATATCCTTTGAAAACTTCTTCATTTATGTTGTTTAATTTCAACATATGTTCTTAGTATGTTAGCGTTTGTTTCGTGGGGACGCTACATCAAATGATATCAAAACCCCTCCTTCAACTGATTTGACATTTTTAGCATTTTTTATGAATTCGTTGTCACCCAAAAATAAATAAACCGCGAAAAATCAATGAGAGCTATTATTTCTCTGGCATATAATCTAGCGAAGTGGCTGTAAAATGAGTTTAAAAGATTGCCTGTTAACAAAAAAAAAAAATTACCAAATTGCCTCGAATTAATTAATAGAGTTAAATATGTTAAATTCATTGAAGATGAGGTTTTGATATCATTTAATGTAGCGTATTTGTGACCTAGCGTGCTCACAAAACAAACGCTAAAGTATTTAGAATAGCTGTTGAAATTGAACAACATAAGTAAAGAGGTTTAAATAGAATATTTTACTTTACCAAACGTTTGTATAAAACAAAATATTTTTCAATCTAACAAGGAGTTTTTGAACAAACTCAAGACATGGCAATGGGCAACTCACTCTCTTAATTCATTGCGGATACTTTTATGAGTGGATTTGAAACGGATTTATAAAATGAAAGTGAGTATTTCCTAGAGTATGTTTTCGTTATGTGGACGATATTTTGGCACTATTTAACGCAAATATATGCAAAGCAGATGATTTAAAAAAACGAAACTATCAACTTGATTCAATAAAATTCACCCACGAATTAGAAGTTAACAGTAAACGTCCTATTCTAGATGTACTAGTTATTAAAAATAATGACTCTTGAAACCGATGTCCACATGAAGATAAGTACCACTCTAACTTACATTCCAAATGAGTCAATCCATACGTTTGCATAAAAATCGACCGGTTTAAATTTCTTATTAAATAGATTAATAAAATTTCACTTAAGTAAAAGTAGGTATAGTAGAAAATTAGAGTACATTAAAAACGTGGCTAAATATAACGGATATTAGGATTGTTATTGAAAACTAATTATTAGACACAGACCAAAGAAAATGTTAGCGAGATCCACAACATTCAGACAAGATAAAATAGAAACCACATTTTTTTTTTGAGGCCTCGAGAGAATTGTAAAAAAGCCGACTTGCAGCTAAATTTTTCGAAAACAAAATAATTTAAGAAATTTGTTAGGTAATACGAAAGATAAAACAGAGTCACTAAAATATCGGGTATCTATGAATTCAGTTGTAAAGATTTTAACCTTAAATACGTTGGGCAGACTAAAAGACACTCTGAGACCAGATACTGGGAACATCTGACACAGTTGAGATACAGTTGTGTAGACAAGTAATGCGTGGCATAACATATATGGGATAATAACCACCACATAGATAAAGGAAATCTGAAACTTATCAAAAATATTGGACAACCAGCGAAGCTAGATGCGTACGAGACTATTTATATTTGTAAGACAACAAAAAACAGAAGTTCCTTAAACCGAGCGCCGCCACTGATTCATAGCTTTTGTTTGCATTGTCTTTGATATAGTAAATATTCCGAAACTTGGCAGGTAAGGTTATAATGGAAGTTCAAAAACCTCGTCCGGCAATTAAAGTACAATGCAAAGAAAATTTTCCTGCGATTTCGTCTCCCTCTCGATATCGGTTTTTACCTAAGACGTAGTATAACAGGTGATGTTTAGTTATAAGTAGTTTAGAATTTTTCATCTTCTGATGACGCTTAATTTGCTAGTGAACCGATCTTCAGGTCTTTACCAAGATGTGTTGTGGTAATGTGAGTTCTTCAAGTGTACTTAAACAAGTGCTCTTTGTATCTGGTGTTAAAAATTTTAGAAGTTTAACCTATGTACACTGAATTACAGTGTGTACAAGCAAGTTAATAAATTCCAGCTTTGTTAATGAAATATGATTTTCTTTTCACGTTTAATGGCAAATCGCGCGTCGTATTGTAAGACTGGAAAGCTACCGTTGTAGTTTCACTTAAAATTTCATACATGTTTTCTAAAGATTTTCCAAAGTGAGACTTCGAAACATAAATGTTATCTCTTTGTCTCTAATATCTAGTAAATTAAGCTAAGTGCCAGTATTCTTTTCCGTTAAGATAATGTTATTTATTATTTGTAACCATATTACCAATTTGATTTCAAAAATTCTATAATCACATAAATGCAGTAGTTCATGAGACGGTATGAACAATTTACACAATGACCATCATTGGTCTCTGGACAATACACATTAGACTAGAATGCGTCATTTTTAGCAAACATTCAAGATCGCTTATTTATCAACACACTGCTCATAAACGTATTCCACGACGAAGACCACCTAGATCACCCGACCTAAGTTCCTGCAAGTTCTATTAATCGAAGTCACTTAAAGGAACCTGTTTATGCTAAAACTCATACTTAAAATAATATGAATTTATTACGAGTACAAGGGACTTAAGTTTTTCGCTGTTAGTTATATATTTAGGAAAATGGACTAATTGTTGAAGACTAATGTAATGTTAAAGCTTTTAAAATAAACGTGAGTCCCATCTGATGTCAGTAAACAGAAGGCCAAAGAATACTTACCACACATAATAATGTGTGGTAAGTAAAACTTATTAAATATAAAAACAAGGATTGACTCTCATGGTGCAATACTTCAAATACAATAAAATTGCTTTAAAATCTTTATAGTTTTCTTCTAAAATGACAAAAAAAATTACAATTTAAAATGTCAACGTGATTTCTAATCAAAGTTTCTGAAAAGCTGATTCTGGAGAGCAATTGGTGTAGAAATGGATTAAGCAAGGTCAAATTATTTCTTCGATATTTATTGTCCTTCATCTGACTAAAAACTTTCCTGGAATTGTTTTAAAATAGACCCTTTCTTTAGTGTTTTAGCATCAGTTAAAGTTATAGAATTTGTGATTTAAAAATTTAATATTTTTGAATTTAACAGAAAAAGTTTAAAGAAATCCCTTTTTTCAGGAAATAAGTCGATAAATAAGCCGTTGATAACCAATAGTAAAATTTTGGATGCAGAAAGTGCGGTATGGTATCGCATTTTAATAGATATATTTGCCCACCTTTAATAACCTAATTTTGTATTATCCCAGGAAAATTATATTTAGCATGTAACAAAGTTTTTATATGTGCAACATATATATCAAATCAACAGTATTATTTCAGAGATTTAAATTTAAATCTAATTTTGGTAACGTATGTGTTGCCATCTATGTTTAGTATACTCAACCTATGAAAAACGCCTCATTCATCTCAAATCCTTGTATATGATATCACCATTTCTATAGCCTGCCTTTTCATTCAAGTTTTGTACACTATATTATATTATCATGTCCCAGTGTAGTCAATACACTTGACTAAGTTTTCAACAGAGCCAATGTTGTATTTGGTTGAGGTAATGATCCATGTGTATGGGTAAGAGATAATCCAGCTTTCCCGGCTGTATTTTGATGCTAACGCTTCTGTTCGTTCAAAATTCCTACGCAGTTCCGATACTGAATGACGCGCTACTAGAGAGGTGTAAAATTTGATCCAGACTACAAGCACTCATTATGGGAATATACAATGAGTTGGGATAAGTGTAAGCGATACCCTTATCAGCACTGATTTAGCGGTTTTGTGTAGATGTTGCTTTATATGTAATATGTGTCTACATTGTCAGACTTTTGTGTCTGATGATGAATATGTACCCAAATAGAACACAAGTGTTTTTAGCGACAGACCTATTTGAACCACATCACAAATTGTGTATAATATTAACTATGCATAAAACATTACGTCTATCGATAACGATGAACTTTAAAATAAGGTCATCGTTAAACTGAAATATTACGTTTTTGAAAAAAAAAATCCGAATCACGACAAAACTTCGTTGTCGAAATATGTTTCTAGCGCATAACTCTCTGTTATTATTATTATTATTATTATTATTATTATTATTATTATTATTATTATTATTATTATTATTATTATTATTATTATTATTATTATTATTATTATTATTATTATTATTATTATTATTATTATTATTATCTTATTTTCTTGGCTGATTCGGCTTTTTGTTTCAGTTTCTGGCCACAGTGTCCAACCTTAGTATTTTAGCATACATTTTTATCAATTTATCTATTTGTGTACAAAAAAATACGTTTTTCCAGTACTCGAATCTTTTACAATTTGGTAAAAACCTATAGTAATCAATAGCACATACGTTCGAAAAAACTTGTATGTGCTGAACCTCTTAAGCTACATATTACACAGATCTGTCGGGAACACAATCACCACGGCTGTTTTGGCCTGTAACTTTCTCGAGTGTTTTAGCTCTCCAATTTGATATTAAATATTGATCATTAGATAAATTTTGCAAGAGCCCACGATAAAAACCTAAGTTTTTTTTCTTCTCATTTCCGGTGCATATAGCGTTTTTTACTGTATTTTTATTGTATGCGTTACATCCCTGTGTCATTTAGGTAACATTGGCCTGCTTCATTGTTAATATATACAGTACATTACGTTACATTACATTACATTACATTACATTACATTACATTGCATTACATTACATTACATTACATTACATTACATTACATTACATTACATTACATTACATTACATTACATTACATTACATTACATTACATTACATTACATTACATTACATTACATTACATTACATTACATTACATTACATTACATTACATTACATTACATTACATTACATTACATTACATTACATTACATTATTACCCCTCGTCTGGTAATCATGATACATGATACGTCAAACTCTAAAGGCCTACAGTAATTTGCATATGTTGTAGGACTATCATTGTATACGAACCAGTGATATTAAGTGCATTGCTTGGCTCGTTATGCAATGAAACAAAAAACAGAATCACCCAAAAAATAATAATAATACGAAGTTGTCTTCATCAGTAGCTGTCACTAAACTAACTATATAGGCAAAAATTATCCTATTTATATACCTAAACCATCCACTAAAAATTATGTTATACCGATGATGCAATACCAGATGATGATGCAATTCCGTATGATGTAATATCGGATGAAGAAATACCTGATGATGCAACACTCTATAGTGCAAAATCGGAGACCTTAGTACCAGATGTGCAACACCGGATCACATAACACCGGGTGACGTAATTCAAGGCCTATTGTTCTGTCAGTGGATACGCCTAACCGGTTCTATCAATATTGAAAGCGACCATGGATTATTTCGTGCTATTTCAAAAAGTGCTAAATTGACCGCACTGATGTCTGAATTCATTCAATTTTGTGGATTCACTTTGCGGATTGCTAAATTTTCCAAACCAAACGGGAAGTTTTATCGACAAACGAAGGAACCACAAAAGGAAACCCATTGTCTCCCTTTGTTGCCGAACTCTTCATGAGCCAATTTGAGAATGAATTTGCTGGAGCGGTGTAGTCTTTTCCGAGCGTATGTGTGAGATATATCGACGAAATTTTTGCCATATTTGACCTTAGTAAAAATAACATCAATAATTTAGTTAATAAGTTGCACGCTAGATTCCCTTCAATCAAGTTTACTTACGAAATGGCGAACAACGACCAATTACCCTTCCTTGACACTCTCGTCATCAAAAATGTAGATAGGTTAAAATCTGACATTTAGAGGAAACAAACTTCTACATCGCTTCATACCATCAGATTAAAAGCATCCTTTCGGTCACAAAATCTCGAGTTTGATCTTTATTGTTCGGAGGTTACTCAGTTTCCTTTGAGCAGTAAGCGATACAATTCAGAGTTGAACAAAATAAAAAATATTGCGATATGTAACGGTTTCTCTCCATACAGTGTATATAAATTAGCTACTAAGCACAGGTGGAAAATGGAAAATGAAGACCACCTCGTTATCGAAATACGTTTCTGGAGCATAATTCTCTGTTATTATTTTTGTGTTTTTTTGGGGTGATTGTGCTTTTTGCTTCAGCTTCCAGCCACGGTGTCCAACCTCAGTCTTTTATCGTTATGCAAGTTAATAGAATACGTTATTTCCTTCTTTAACATTGTTTTAATTATAAGGTTCTAAGAGATAAGAAGAGGATTTAAGTATGTTTCATATTCCGATCCCCAACATGATATTCCACACCTTAAAATGGACAGAACCAAACGTTCATACACTACAAGTAAAATCCTTAGACTTAAGGTGCCGCGCAATATATGGAAAATATGTATGGATCTTTTAAGCCTTTGTTAAGGGGTTTAAGATGATAATTCCATTTTAAATGTTGACCTATTATGATCTGAAGATACCTTGCATTAAGTTCACACATTTTACCCAGAGACCAGGAGCACTACTCAGGAGACCCACCCTGGTTGATGAAAAAGTGATGAACTTTGACTTCCTAATGCTCAGAAGTAGATTATTAGAAGGCAAAGACGCAAAAAATGTTGAAATAGATAATAACTATACACAATAGCCTCGCTCCAGGTATTGTCGTCGCATATCATTACTATGTCATCTGCATAAGCTATAAGATTAGTAAATTTTAAAGCTGTTTTTACTGATCTTGCTCTCCCAGCAACCTCCCATATGTAACGCACATGGCGGATTAAAACGGCATTCTATTTTAGGTCTTGTTAATGTCCACTTAAGTTTGTTCCGTTGTCTGAATAGAGAGCTTTGGGTTATCCTCTTCGAGCCATAAACCTTTGTGTTGCCATTATTGCAGAATCCAATGTGAAATTATTCGAAACTTCGATATGAAGCGCCCTAGTGGTTAAGCATGTAAAAATAACACCATACCTTTTTATTTCGTCTACTTACAGTTATTATTAAGTGTAAGCACTGTAACATACTAACTCGGAATGATGGTTCATAGTGTTTTAACATGACTTTTATAACCTTCATCAGCTCATCGTCACATGGTAGCTTCTTCTTATTAACACATTTGACAACATCAGCAACACAATAGAGGAAATTGCTTAGTGGAATATCAAAGTTCAAATCGGTTAGAAACTACAGCTTTTCGTTGATGATTTGAGCAAAATCTACTAGATGTTGAACTGTATGTTCGGTTAAATAAAATGTAACAGAGTCATCTGAGAATAATGTACCTTTACTGTTTACTATTTTAATTAATTTGACGGTACGTATTCCAATATTTTCTGGTTAAATTTTATTACCTTTGGTAAAGTACTCTTCAGCTGCTTTTTTCAATGTTGAAATAAAATAATCTCATTTCCATGAGCCAGATGAGATTGTTATATTTGGATTTCGTTGATATAGGTTTGTATTTACAATATTTATTATTGGTATCAACCCAGTAGCTTTTGATATACCAATTGCGATACTTAGAAATTTATTAATAGCATACCTTGTGTCCACCAACATTCTACTTTCTTGCTTAATCTTATTAATATTCTGTCGTAGAGCTGCACTAATTTGCCCCAATAACAGTCTTTACAAACATGGTTATTAATACGTCTGAAGACCTCCGGTGCATCGCTAACATCGACACCATACATTTTGAATAAAACAAGTACACTAATATATAACCACTGTGAGTAGACTGCGGACAACGTTTTATATATACTTATATCCTTACTTTTGAATTGTTATTGAAGCTCATTTAACCGTCATCGTACTTTGTATGTTTGTAGAAAGTCACATATTGGAAAACACATGACTCATTTCCCGTCACATGAACAGGAATTCAGATGGTATTAGAGGACACTCGCAATTTGCAGCTGAAAACTGTTCAAGGTTGCCACTTTTAAGAGGTTGGAATTTTTGTGCAAGATTAAAAAAAACTGTCTTGTTGCCACTTTTGCTCATATGTGAATTTTGTTTAATGTTTAGTTTTTTCGACATCTTTGGTATTCTTAATTTTAACTCATTTCACACATTTTTTAATTCTGCTCATTGAGCCGAGTAAAATGACACCTCGTATATGGGGTCTAAACCAAAAACTAAAAAGTTAAGTTTGCACATGCGCGTATGCTATATTTAAATTCTACTCATCGAGTCCAGTAAAATGACACCAAACATTATACCTCTAAACCAAAAACTAAAGAAGTTAGTTTTGCGCATGCGTTAGATGCAATTTTTTGAAACATCCATTTTTACAAAAATGGAAATGGCGGGCTCTCTTATTTTTAAAGGTGGACACAGCTACCGTTTAAAGTTTTTTGAATTTTTGCGCCAACAGCCGCCATATTGGCCGCCATCTTGGTATACGTAATCTCAATTTAGAGCTTGCGTCACACTCTATACAGTTGCCTTATTTGTTACGCGCATGCTTAGTTGCGGGAGGTGCGAGGTGGGATGTAATTTCAGAACCGCTCATCTATACCTACTCATACCTAATACTAGATAGCAAGCGGCTTAGTATTATAAGGACGAGTCTGGATATATATATATATATATATATATATATATATATATATATATATATATATATATATATATATATATATATATATATATATATATATTCCTGGAAAACAGTGCCATTTGTGTTGCTGAATGCAATACTAGGATCAATATAAACGCCGGGCGAGTTCGTATTAAGCACATTTATGAAAAAATTAAGACGAGATGTAAATTTTGAGCGTGACATTTCGCACGGATTATTTGGCCCTTGAATCTTTGGAAAGCGTGATCAACCATTGATACAAATTATGTTATTGTATAGGCACAAGCTAACGCTTTTATATGAGACATTGTATAATTATTAGGAACAAATAAATAAATAAAATAAATAAATATTAAATTATCCTTATTAAGTAAGTTGACTATTTTTGGGGTAAATAGGCAATGCGACATTAAATGCTATAAGACCTAGTTAACGGTAACTTTCAAGAATGAACTTTACATGTGTTTTATTTAATGAATGTACCTACGGCTTGATATTATGATGGTAAAAGCGTAATCTTAAATTCTTCTAAAATGTTGTACATTTATAGCTTTCCTATATTTCTGCAAAACATGTCTGTTTTCAGACTCTTGGCGCCGGAAGGTGCCGCCAGACGCCAGCGGCAAAAATTTACAGGGAACAGAGTGTTTTTAAAAACGAACTCGCTCCATACCAGCAATTGTCTAGAACAAAATGTCTTGTCGTTTATGAAATGAGCCACCAATTACTGGGGGCGAAATTTTGTGGTTAGAGTCCGATAATGTAGGAACAGAATATACAGTTTTCGATAAAAATTATACCTGCTATGCACTCGCTGATGGTGAAGTCTGCCTCCGAAAGTTGTGTGCTAAATATTCACACTACGGTAAAACACCGTAACACATAAAACACGTAAAAACTACGTATTCTAATTCTGTACAGGAGATAACATTTTGGAGAAAAGTATTCATGCAATGCACTGGTTGGCGGTGAAATTCGCCTCCGAAAGTTGTGGGCTAAAATATTCACACTACGGTGTTTTGAAAAGCTACGTCATCTGATACAGTAGAAATAGAAGATAACATTTGCGAGAAAACATTTTCTTGCTATGCACTAGTTGGCAGTAAAATCTGCCGCCAAAGAGTGAATACCAAGAAAGATTATTCTCCAAAATGTTATCTCCTGTTTCGGCAGTATCAGATGACGAGGTTTTTGAACACGTAAAATGTAGCAATATCTATTGAATCTTCCAAGCTAGAAAGCAAGCCAATGAGCAAGCTTGCCGATGAAATAAATAATGTAAATAAAGACAATATTAACTATATCTTAAAGCATTTATTGTCACATTGCCTATTAACCCAAAAACAGTCAATAATAATATAAATTGCTGTTAATAAGTATAATTTAATATACCCCTTAAATGTCCTCTCGACTCGGCCGCTTGCTATCTAGTATTATGTAAGTCTATGATTCGACCGGGAACCTTCGAATTTGCTCCGGCTGGGATTCATCCGGTTACGATACGGTTTGGATAGGCTACGATGTTACATATTTTTACTACCTTCTGCTTGAACAAAAATAGTTCCTGAATAATGCCTGACTTACGGCGCTTACACCTATCTAGTCTAGTTTTAGTAGGAACATGTCATGATTTAACATATCAAAAGCTATATGAAGATCTAAAAATACCCCAGCTCTTTTTAAATTTTTATCAAAATTAGCCAAAACTTTCGAGCAAAGTTTGTGAAGGCTCTTTAACAGATATAACTAATTAACAGACATTAAATCATTTGTATTTGAATAGTCGCACATAATGAGCTCCCTCAATACATAAAACTTATATTTCTTTCACATTTTAATTTAAAATCATTCGCTACTTTCATCTGTTGGTGATTTTGTTGAAAAATATTTTTTTACAAAGATTTTTCTTCAATCATACAAATTCGTTTATGGTATTTGACAAGGTACAATTCAAACGATGATTAAAATAATTGATAAAGTGGTGATGCTGGTTGTGATCCCGGTTTTTATGGCTTTGGACAGTTGTTCGATTAGTCGCAGACTTTTGCTGTAATATATATATATATATATATATATATATATATATATATATATATATATATATATATATATATATATATATATATATATATATCTATATATATATATCTATATTGTTCTAATACACCTATACATAAAACACACCTAAACGCACACAAAATAACTTGGTTCAATGATGTTCAAAAACAAGACGGTATGTGATGTATAAATTTCGTCTAAAATCAAATAGAAAACCTAATAAAAGGCAAACTCAATAAAATACAACATGGACCCAAATGGACAGTGATACTGAATACGTGTATGTAAATAATATACATATAGCTAGTATTATAATCAGTGAAAGAAAGTGTATAAAAACAGTGAACTCTAAGTGAATAAAGGCCACTTAAAATACCTTAAACTAGATAAGACAATAATAGGTATAGTTTAAGGTCATTTAAAGACATTAAACGGACCATTTCTGAATTTGACCTGAAAAAAAAACTTCTTAAAAGTAATATTTGAGATAGATAATAAGCTTATGTTTTAAAGATACATGGACAATTTGTTGTTTAGTGTAAGATTTTAGCAATAAGTATTGGAATTGTGTAATTTTGTATACCTAGGATTTCGATTTAGGCACTTAAATGCATAGTAAATCTGAGGGGAACTAATAATCAATTCATTTTAAAAATTCAAAATCCCAGACAGTTATTTATTTAATTTAAAATTCAATTACTACAGTAAGCTTCATAAATATCAATAAAGATCTGAACTGTCAATGTTACGAGAATAGACTTTATGATAAAAACATGATGATTTAGAAGGCTGATTGTCATGGGGACAGAAAAAGTTTTGGAAAATTGGAGAATGACACGTTGTCAGATGAAAGGAAGAAAGGATAATAAAGTAGCGTCCATTTGTGAATTAAAAATTTAGAATTAGAAGCCAACACAAAGTAAAAGTGAGTGGTTGCAAGGCGGTAAACCCAGTTAAAGGTTTTACTCAAAATATGGTGAATTTGAAGATATCAAGTTAAGCTCATTAGAAGACAAGTAAAACAGAGTTTATGAAAACCGAAACCAATCAAAACCATAAGTGTGGGAAGCTAGAAATAGGTGTGTCCATAGAACAAAGCGAACAAACTTTGAATCCAATAAGTGAAATCCAGTAGAGTTTGAAAATCTAACTAACCATCAGCATATATAGAGCCCAGGTACCGTGTTAGAATAAATTTCTAGTTTTTTTATTGTTGTTTAGTATTAATATTTATTGTTATAAAATCAGATAAGATAAGTATATTGGAGTTGCAACAAAGATAAATCATGAATAGTTATAAGATTTGGAATAACCTTAAAGAGAATTCTCAACCAAAATTTTTAATATTTAGTCAATCAAAAAAAAAAATACTGTAATATAAATGTTCTCTTTAATAAAATTGTTTTGTATTTTTAAGAAGAGTATCACTGACTGAATTTGGATCTATGAAGAGGGAGAATTTGAATTTAAATTAATATAAAAAAAAGCATTATAAAAGGTTTCGTAGTTACATAAAATCAAAGAGAATAGTTTATTTAAATTCAAAATTATATTTATTACAAAAGATATACCAATTTTTCTTAAAAAGCACTTACTCAATACAGTTAAGTAAAAGAGATTTGAGGAAAGTTTGACAGGTGGATAGAGAAAATGTGGAGTGTTGAACTCAACCTGAGATGCAAGAGAAAGCCGGAGCGGAAGACAACCACATGATTTAAATTTAGTAAGTAGATGAAGACATATATATTTTTTTCATTATAAGCCCTATTGAATATTAAAAATAAAAGTTGCAATATCAACCCACAAAATAAAATAAAAAATCTTAATTGACATTAAACGACATTTAACACTCCATACATACATTTACTACATACATTTACACATAACGTAGCAGAACTCAGAATATAAACACAATAAATGTCGTCCAATCGTGTAGCATTATACACAACATAAAAATACAAATAATGAACAATTTACACCAATAGGGTGAAACACAATAATTGGCGCCCAACGTGGGGCTTCAAAGATGCCAAGGGGAAAGAAACCAACCGTGTCAAAGGACAGGGGTGATGAAATAAAGAATGAACAGCAGGAATATATTGAAATGAATGAGGAAAGAGTGCGTGAGAAAGAAATAACACAAGACATAGAAGAACGAGCAGAGGTAATTGTGCGTGCGAGTGTAGAAATGAATGGGAAAATGTCAGTAGCAGAAGAAACTAAGCTAGACGAAATGACACAAAAAGCTGACAGTGATAGTGAAATTTTGATAAAACTAATACAAAGTATGAAACAAAGTATAGATGAGAAATTTGAGAAACAAAGTGAGAAAGTAGATAGGCAAGTGCAAAGTATAAATGAGAAGTTGGAAAAACAAGAAATCAGTATAAAACAAGATATGAATGCAAATATAAGTGGTACGAAAGAAGATATGAATAGAAATATGAAACAAATGAATGACAGATTAAATGAAATGGATGTAAAAATTTCAGAGAAGTTGAATAAAGGTATGCAGGATATAAAAATAAAAATAGAAAAAAAGGTAGATGAAAGAATTGAAGAGAGAATTAATGAGACGTGCCAGGTAATAATAGAGAAGATGAAGGCGACTTATGACGAGATAAGTAGTATAATACAAGTAGAGAATGAGAGGTATGAGAGAATAATTGGAGTGAATACGGTGATAGAAGGGAAGGTTGAACAGGTTGAACATGTTACCCGAATGAATGGGTATAACCTAAAAAAAATTAAAAGGCGAGACAGAACAAAGTTTGAAAGAAGAGTGCATGAGAATGAAAGAAGTAATTGAAGCCATAAAAAAACTAATAGGACATGAAAGAATCATATATCCAGTGATGAATGGTATAATGCAGGACACCGGACTTAAGTTTGATGGACAAATGAACAAGCTACACCACAAAGTTTTCATAAGTAGCTTAATGAACAAAGAAAAAACAGTATACGACTGGCAGGATATAAGAGTAAGTATAAGAGCAGAAAGGCAAGGAATGGGGAATAAAAGAAATAAAAAGAAACGAGAAAACCTAGAAGAGATCAAGGATAGGGGAGACAAATTTAAACGAAAAGGAAATAATAGGTATCGACATGAAAAAAAGTATGACAACGGCGGCAGGAACAGGTATAAGTACGATAGGAACGGGGATAAGTACAATGACAATTTTAATATAGAATATAATCCCGGACGTAGAAGAGAATATGACGATATAAACGACCAACGGCTAAGGCAAAACAATAAAAGGGAAAACGATAGGGTAGTGAAACTAAACAATGGTACAGAACAAAAGGATAGAAAAGATAAGGAAATGAAAACAAATGTAATGGGAATCAGAAAAAAGAATGGGGATAAATTTTATAAGGGAAAGATATAAAGTAAATTAAATAAAGAAAATAAAAATAAGGGTAGATACATCATTAAAAGTCTAGATAAAGATCTGAAAAGTTACTCGGCAAAATAACAAAAAATGGCGATATGGAGATTTAAGAAAAAGATTAGGAGAAAAAAATGAGTCAATTGCAGTAGGAACGCAAATATCTAATTTAAAAAAAACTAGAATTATGATGACGAATATGGAATACGGTAAAATAAAAGAATCATGCGAATTAATTGATTAAGATATGTTAGTGTGAACAAGATATATGGAAAATACTGAAAAAAATATTGTGCATATGGTAGGGAAGTCAAGCAAGTATATAGATGGTGATTATAAAGAGTATAGAAATAATGATATAAGTATGAGGAAAATGATAAAAGTATGAGAAATGATATGATATATGAAGAATAATGAAAATAAGGAAAAATAGGTAAAATGATGTAGCAAAAATGTTATGTATATATAGTCATATATGTAGGGGTTTGTTTAGTAAAGTAAAAATATGAAGGCGATATGCACATCAAACAAAGTAAGAAATATGTATAAATTATGATCAAAAACGTTTCCTATTCGCATAAGGATGTAAGGCAAAAGCCAAAGCCATATGATGAACAATAATGCAAAATTATTAATGCCAATTAAATGCAAAGAGATGTCGAGACAAGCCAGAGAAAAATGGTATTTAGCATATCGGATGGGTACAAAGTTAAACTTAAAAAATTCACGACATACGATACACAAACACAAGAGACAAAATGAGGGCTGAATGAACAAGGAAAAATATGGCCAGTAAATGAACATTCACTAAAACAATAAATCAAAAGAACGGGATAGTATAGAAGAATAAAGGCCAGAGAGCAACAGATGGATAATAAAAATAATAGGGCAATGCCAAACAAGAATAATAATTAAAAACATAATAAAAATAGAAGCTAGTTGAAACTAGAAATTCGGGAGAATATATATACAAAGGAAAAGGAAAATAATACATGAATGTAGGAGAAAGGGATTGAGTTAAATAACTAATTTAAATAGTGCCACTAATAAAATGAGCTTGGCAGGAACGTTTTATAAAAACGTATATTAAAAAAAAGGTAATAAAAAACCAAATTAGAACTTAAAAAGTCAAATTTCAGTTTTGTATTAGGGGATGTTGTTCTGATACACCTATACATAAAACACACCTAAACGCACATAAAATAACTTGGTTCAATGATGTTCAAAAACAAGACGGTATGTGATGTATAATTTTCGTCTAAAATCAAATAGAAAACCTAATAAAAGGCAAACTCAATAAAATACAACATGGACCCAAATGGACAGTGATACTGAATACATGTATGTAAATAATATACATATAGCTAGTATTATAATCAGTGAAAGAAAGTGTATAAAAACAGTGAACTCTAAGTAAATAAAGGCCACTTAAAAGACCTTAAACTAGATAAGACAATAATAGGTATAGTTTAAGGTCATTTAAAGACATTAAACGGACCATTTGTGAATTTGACCTGAAAAAAAAACTTCTTAAAAGTAATTTTTGAGATAGGTAATAAGCTTATGTTTTTAAAATACATGGACAATTTGTTGTTTAGTGTAAGATTTTAGCAATAAGTATTGGAATTGTGTAATTTTGCATACCTAGGATTTCGATTTAGGCACTTAAATGCATAGCAAATTTGAGGGGAACTAATAATCAATTCATTTTAAAAATTCAATATCCCAGACAGTTCTTTATTTAATTTAAAATTCAATTACTCCAGTAAGCTTCATAAATATCAATAAAGGTCTGAACTGTCAATGTTACGAGAATAGACTTTATGATAAAAACATGATGATTTAGAAGGCTGATTGTCATGGGGACAGAAAAAGTTTTGGAAAATTGGAGAATGACACGTTGTCAGATGAAAGGAAGAAAGGATAATAAAGTAGCGTCTATTTGTGAATTAAAAATTTAGAATTAGAAGCCAACACAAAGTAAAAGTGAGTGGTTGCACGGCGGTAAACCCAGTTTAAGATTTTACTCAAAAGATGGTGAATTTAAAGATATCAAGTTAAGCTCATTAGAAGACAAGTAAAACAGAGTTTATGAAAACCGAAACCAAGTGTGGGAAGCTAGAAATAGGTGTGTCCATAGAACAAAGCGAACAAACTTTGAATCCAATAAGTGAAATCCAGTAGAGTTTGAAAATCTAACTAACCATCAGCATATATAGAGCCAAGGTACTGTGTAAGAATAACTTTCTAGTTTTTAGTGAATTTTCTTAAAAAAAATTCACTAATGAGGAGATCCCGACTTTTGAATTTTGAAAAAATTTCTTCACATGAGCGCTAATTAGGCCCCCTAGAACACATATCCGGGGTCAGTTTCAATTTTTATATGTTTATATATATATATATATTTATATATATATATATATATATATATATATATATATATATATATATATATATATATATATATATATATATATATATATATATATTTATATATATATTTATATATATATATATATATGTATCACACCGATAACTCAAAAAATTATGGACCGATTTTGATTAAATTTGGCGAAAAAATTCCTTTTGCAAATAGCTTGGATAAGTTCGTTAGCCAGGAAAATCTGCCTAGGTTTTCCAGGAAAATTTTGCATTTTCTTTCGAAAAAAAATCATATCTCCGGAATTAAGAAAGTAAGGGCAACCAAATTTGGTACACAGGTTTATATCCTTATAGGTAAGTTACCTACCGAAATTTAGCTATGTAGCTCAAAAGGCAAAAAAGTTATAGGCATTTAAAGAAAAATAAATTGGGGTTTTCCTGAAAACGTCAAAGTGGCGATTTAAAATGTCAAAATTGGCAACATTTAGGCAAATAACTTGAATCTAATACGAGCTATGGAAAGAAAATATCTCGAGAAGAATGTTTTACAAACCCTGAAGTCTTAGTTTCAACCGTCATTGTCCTTCATTTTACTAAAATATTTGCAGAAAATTCATTTCAAATAGACCCTTTCTCTGATGCTTGACAAGTAGCCTTAGCTATAGAGTTTATCGTTTAATGGTATATAATTTTTGTCGAATTTTCGTAAAAAATCAATAAAGCTCAATATATCCGTTATTATATAAGAGACGAAAAAAATTTGTATATATTAATTATAGGGTGTCTTGAGCTACATCTTAAAATAATATTTCGACAATCACAGGGTGGCCCATAAGTCGTTGGTGATACAAATTTCCTTTTTTTTAAACAAACACGCTTTATGTTATTGCATTTTTGCATTTTCCATCGAAATATAATGCATGTTTGTAAGAAAAGAAACTCTGAACGCAACAAGTGCGTTATGGTAGCGAATTTTGATCAAATGTTTTATATATTTTTTAATCAAACACGCCTTATGTTATTGCATTTTTGGGTAAATTTGCAGAACCACTCACGAACGATTTTTTGAAAATTTTTTCCGCAGGAAGCCTTTAAAACCCCCCTAGAGCAAAAGTGCAACCGAAAAAAGCCTTGCTAACCACCCCCAGGGAAGCTACGGGACCGGGAGCGAAATGGGGTGCTGGGTGGGGGAAGAAACAAAGGGGAGAACAGAGAAGAAGGAGTGCAAAACGACCGCAAGAAGCATGCAAAGCGAATCCGCCGGCCCCCCATCTCCCCGGCGCCCCTTAAGCAGACGGGCCCCGCCCCCGCATCGAGAGAGCGGCATTGCCGGACGGTGCCCACGACTGTAGGGTCCCGCCCCGCCAGACGTTTCTGACCAACAGGGCTGCCTGACCTGACCTACCTGACATGCCCCGCAGGACAGGTGAGGACAGTAAGGCCCCCAGAATACCCGCCCCCATGCCACCGTCCCCACCGATTCGCCGCCGCCAGTCGAACCGCCGCCGCAAGCCCGAATATCGCTAGAACCGCGCCCCCGGATGGTGTCAATGGCTGGAGGGGCCTGACCTGACCAGACCCTCCCGACCTGACCTGACCGGCGATCCTTAAGTAGACGGGTCCCGTTATTTCAAGCTGAATTGGGTCCTCCCTGACCTGACGTTTCTGACCAACAGGGCTGCCTGACCTGACCTTCCTGACCTGCCCTGTAGGTCAGGTTAGGTCAAAGTCAGGTCAGGCAGTCCTGTTGGTCAGAAACGTCAGGCCAGGGAGGACCCCAGAGCCATAAGCACCGTCCGGCAATGCTGCATGAAATGACGGGGCCCGTCAACTTAAGGATCGCCGGCAAGCCCATAGAGCAGCAAGTACCTACAAGGAAGCCAGCCCACACAATGCACGCAACGACAGAATGCCCCTACGTAAGCAACGCCGCCCCCAGTACCAACCCCAACAAGAAAAGCGAATCCATTACCGGCGTCCATTTGGAGGAAAAACACTTATAAAACCGCACAGAGGAAGGAAAGAATAGAAAATAGTAAACTTACCTGAGACAGCTGAAGAGACAGAACATGGGGGCGCGCGTGGAGTCGGAGACCAACTACCGTAGAGGGTGCTCCAGACCAGGATAGAGTGCAGCAGCAGCCTGCCAGAAGTGGTGCAGCCGGACGGCTGTATCGGGGTAAAGCCTGCGAAACATAGCGTCAGCCAAGTAACTGTCGAAGTGACCCTCCCTGAGTCCGGCCCTGGGCACATGGCGCCTAGCCTCCAACTACAAGCGCTCTATGTTTTGGGTATGCGCGCCCGTTTCGGGATCAACAAAGTGGAGGCTGTGGTTCACAGTGAAATGGCGGAACCCCGCCGCCTCCAAATCGCTGTAGCCCCTCCAGCAGTCCGTCATGATGACGCTGCCAGGCAACACATGGTCCCGAATCACCCGCATCAACGTACGCGCACTACGATCAGCAACCGGAACCATAAATGCCTGGCCACAAACACCCCGCGAACCACGCACAACCCCCCCGACGACTCATTGACCACGCAGACGACGCCCACGGTTGTATTTCCGCCGGGAAAATTTCGCCTCGTCAATCTCCACGACGACATCGGGGCCCCCAATCGCCGACGTCATACCAGTGAAATGATCGACGAGCACCTCCCGGACGAAATTAAACCAGTCCACGATCGTGTGCGCCGCCAACTTCGTCTCCGTCATAGCATAACGCACACGCGGCTGATTACGCGACAAGTAAATCATCACAAGCTGACACACCTGCTGCACCCCGATGTGGGCCCCCGCGAAGAAAGTCCCGGCCAACGCAGACACGCGGAACCTGCATGTACCGCGATGTTTCGTTGTGTATCGCCTGTCGCAGTTGAACACAGGCAACCCACCATAGAACGTAAGTGGCACCTTGCGCGAACACCGGGGGCAGCATGTGTGGCAGAGAAGTGCGCCGTGGGCCCTCAGGTAGTCATTCAACGCGACGTCGTTCGACAACAAAGCGCAAAAGTCAAAGTCTGTCATTGTGCAGAAACGGCACACGTTGTAACCGCACACCTCCACCGTCGGCAAAACAGCCACAGTATGTCCAGCCATAACAAACACGCGTAAAACGAAACAGGAACAAAGCAGAAACAAAAGTTAGGAGAAGAAAGGAACGCCGTGAAAGTTGTAACGCAAAGAGCAAAAAACGAACTGAGCCCGTAGTAAAAGCGAACAAGGCAAAGAGGAAGACGAAAAGCGGCAGTGCGCGTAGGAATATCAACCGCTGACCAATGGGCAGACAAGTAGTACGGACCCCAGGAAAGACACAAAGAATTTTAAGGAAAAGCAAACCCGCGGATGGAAGCGAAACGGCGTGTTAGGGTACGCAACCGAAAACGGCGCCAATGGAATATTCTAGAAAACGGGATATCGCCAGCTTTTAGAACGAAATATGTAACATCTTGTCCACTGACCAGGAAAAGAGACAGCGCTATTGAACGAATAAACAGCAGCGTGAGTGACCGAGTGAGAAACATTGTGGAGCCGCGAAGTATGAACAGTAACCCTATGAGGTACAGGACAGGGCCGCACTAAGGCAACTAGGTGAAAGTGCTGAGGTGACAGAAAAAGTTTTAAGGCAAATACCTCGGCTAATTGAGGAGAACAAAAGGTAGGATTAGTGCTACCATGTATCTACCATTGCAAACTTTATCTATCAGCAGTTGATATTTTTCAAATCGTCCGTGAGTTAAACTGCAAATTCACCCATTTTTGCATTTTCCATCGAAATATAATGCATGTTTGTAAGAAAAGAAATTCTGACCGCAGCAAGTGCGTTATGGTAGCGAATTTTGATCAAATGCTTAATATTTGAACAGTTCAATTTGTTATTAACCTATAAGGTTGACCAAGAAACGTGTTTTTTCGGGAACACTTTAAGTTTACTTTTGGAAATTTTTGTATATTTTCACACAATAAAGTTATTTTGATGAAACATGGCACATTGTTTTTAGTATATAGGTTATACTGGTAACCAAATTTGATGCCTGCTTTCTTAAAAAAACACACATATTTGTTATTAAAAATATTTTTATGAAAATTCACTACCATAACGCACTTGCTGCGTCCAGAATTTTTTATTGTTGTTTAGTATTGATATTTATTGTTATAAAATCAGATAAAGATAAGTATATTGGAGTTGCAACAAAGATAAATCATGAATAATAAGATTTGGAATAACCTTAAAGATAATTCTCAACCAAAATTTTTAATATTTAGTCAATCAAAAAAAATACTGTAATATAAATGTTCTCTTTAATAAAATTGTTTTGTATTTTTAAGAAGAGGATCACTGACTGAATTTGGATCTATGAAGAGGGAGAATTTGAATTAAAATTAATATTAAAAAAAGCATTATAAAAGGTTTCGTAGTTACATAAAATCAAAGAGAATAATTTATTTAAATTCAAAATTATATTTATTACAAAAGATATACATATTTTTCTTAAAAAGCACTTACTCAATACAGTTAAGTAAAAGAGATTTGAGGAAAGTTTGACAGGTTGATAGAGAAAATGTGGAGTGTTGAACTCAACCTGAGATGCAAGAGAAAGCCGGAGCGGAAGACAACCACATGATTTAAATTTAGTAAGTAGATGAAGACATATATATTTTTTTCATTATAAGCCCTATTGAATATTAAAAATAAAAGTTGCAATAACAACCCACAAAAAATAATAATCTTAATGGACATTAAACGACATTTAACCCTCCATACATACATTTACTACAAACATTTACACATAACGTAGCAGAACTCAGAATATAAACACAATAAATGTCGTCCAATCGTGTAGCATTATACACAACATAAAAATACAAATAATGAACAATTTACAAACACCAATAGGGTGAAACAATAATATATATATATATATATATATATATATATATATATATATATATATATATATATATATATATATATATATATATATATATAGGTTTACACACATACATAAACACTTTTTAACATAATATAGTGGTGAATTGGGTCCTCTAAAATGCACTTAAAAATACAATAAAGAATTATAATTTATCTTTCGGCGTAACAGAATTAGTTAGCGAAACAAATCGTCAATAATGGCAATACGCTTATGATGGATTGGGTTTTGAGCCAACTGTTCAAAGTTTGAAGCAGCTTTAGGACTAAACAAAATAGTAAAACAAGGTGTAGTTTAAGCGTCATTTAACTGCAAATTTTTATAAAGATTTTGAAAAGCGGAATAAATTTGAAATTACCTTAAAGTATGTAGATGACATTTCTAATTGTCAGTGTAAAGTAATGTTAGCATGCAAAATTATGCGAAGACTAGAGATCAATATAAATGCTAGAGCGCACAGAACTTACCGACGAGAAATTTAATTAAAACGGCTCATTTAAATCATTTTTGGTCTTAGCTTTCTTATTTATCAGTTCTTTTAATATCAGGTAGTCGTTCCTTTACCTTCATAGTTTTGTTTCTGATAAAGACAAGGCATTTATTAAAAATTGAGATACTAAAGTTAGCCGTAACGTGTAGCAGAAGCGGCACCAGCTTATAACGAGTCATATTAAGTTTGGTTCCTCGGATTATAAGATTTATATTCCTGGCAGATACGGCAGCAGAGATCAATGTTTCATCACAACATTCGCCCACTTAGTGCTCTATAAAGTAAATTACAACGGCCGCTTGTTTCGTACAACGTAAAAACTCAAGAGAGCCAGAAGATTTATGAATTCCTGAAAGTTTTTTAATGTAACCAACAAAGAAATAAAGCAAACAATTAAACAACTATGTTTTTGGGACAATTTTAATTTTACAGGAATCCTGAAAAGAGGTGGCTGGGATATATAATCATCTCGACGTAGCAAATTTCATATAGAAGGCAATTTGAATGGAAATTTTACTATCTCCAAAAAACACTACAGTTTGGTATAGAAACCAAACGAAGAAGTCATAGTAGTCAACTTGCTTAGGCTATATAGCGGTTGATTAGAGTTAGTAGAACCCATCTAAAATTCACTAATGAGGAGACATAGACTTTTGAATTTTGATAAAAGTTATTTAAATGAGCGCAAACTTGGCCCCCTAGGACACATATCGGGTGTAAGCTTATATATATATATATATATATATATATATATATATATATATATATATATATATATATATATATATATATATATATATATATATATATATTGAAATGAGGAGTTTGTATATTTAGTTGTCCCACGTTATGGGCGCTAATTATTGAAATGATAGGTGTTTGTATATTTTGTATATAGATTGTTTATATCTTTTATTGTATATTTAGGTGTATATATTGTATATTATGTTTGTATAGTAAGTAATTTATAGTTGTTTATAAGTGACTGTTTTTGTATTTAATTAAGTTGGGCGCCTTTTGTTTTATTCAAAATGATTGTAATATTAACTTAGCAACAGTGTCTATTAATTTTAGGACACACACTCTCTCTCTCTCTCTCTATATATATATATATATATATATATATATATATATATATATATATATATATATATATATATATATATATATATATATATATATATATATATCTTTACAGCAAAACTAATATTTCTTTTAAATGTCAAATTATATTATTGTTATAGCTAGTCTATGGAATTTCTTTTGTGATATTATTTGATGTATAAATTTGAAATATATCTATATAATCCAGATATATTCTGTTAAAATAAATATTTACCTGTTCCTTTTTGATTTATTTACCACGGCTGCCTTTTGAGTCTCCTTCTCTACAGGGAATATTTTAGTATTGGATTCCTATAGATGAAAATTCTTACACTGGCAGCATCTATGGTGCTGTTGTTGAACCTATTTTATTTTACTTTATGCTTTCTTGGTCAATGGAAAATGACAGTGTTTTTAAGAGAAAAAATTTATTGTGAAAACTTTAAAACATTTATTTTGAATTATTGATTATTAATGAACTTATCTACAAAATTTATTATTCTTAGAAGTATTGGCCTTATTTGGATCGGTTATAGTTATTATTAATTTAATCTGACAGTTTTTATGACGATTTAAAATTTACTTATTATTGTTTAAAGGCGCTGTTTAACATTGACTCTATTTTGTTTGACTTTTCAGTTATTTTTAACATGTGATACCTGTTACCATGGGAACCTCGATTTTCTAGGTTTGGTAACCAAGGAGCTGAGATCTTAATATGGTTGTTATTAATTTTATAAACTTACTTGAAACTTCCGCGTAGGCCCTCTTTTGTTATCTTTTTGTTCTTCTTATGTGAATTCGGATTTCACTATTATAATTTGGCAAAGTGTTCATAAATGTCACTACCATTCCAATTTGACAGATTGATATAATAATAATGGTTACTTGCACTCATGGACTGGTATTACACTGCTATTATGTTATTATTTGATGAAATACCTAGATTTCCAACTACGGCGTCTGTTGGGATTTTCCACTATTGGCTGTTTTCTCGCTATATATACTAATAGCCTTGCCTAAAGTTCCTCAAAAGTTATATATTGGTAAATATCTCGCTTCCATTGCACTTTTACTTTTGTTCTGGCGTTTTTCTAACTTTTTAAACTTTTTTACTAACCTGCACGCTGCTAACTTCTTGATTGGTTTAGGTTCTTCTTCACATTCTCGTTATTAATCCTCCTGGATACTATCATACGTTTCTTTTGTTTTATATATCACCAATCAAATCTGCTAACTAGTGTTTACAATTGTTTTTTAACCAATTAACGTTTATATTTTCAGATGAGTCCGATCCCACAACAGATTTTTGCAAAATGAGTCAAGAGAAAGCTACTTACTTTTAATCACATTAATTAAATAACTATATTTAAAGTCAAAATATGTTTGTATATTCAAATTTCTAACGTATACAATTTTTATCAAATGTCGAACCTTACTTATCCTTATTATTAACAAATTCTCTCCTTATTTGCTAATTCACTGGTTCCTACATTAACTTCCTTATCTCCCTATACATATTAACAAATTTTATCAAACTTACAACTAACAAATCACCTTGAAGTGGATGAGCTTGCACTCTGTCGAAAACAGTTTATTAAACTTATTCTTTCACTGACTTGTTTCATAAATTCTCATAACGTTTTGTCTTGGGATTAATTGTACCTTTTAACTCTGTATTTATGCAGTTCATTATTCACTTTAATTGCCCGTTATAGGTACAATACAAAATTTCTATGGTTTATCAGTTAACTTTAAATAATGTCATTATCCCTTCACTGGCAAATGCATTTAGTTAATTGTTTGAAATTTCAGGTTCAGTTGGATAAGTCTGTAATTTACCCCCCCCCCCCCGACTCTGAATGTTGCTGTGACAACAACATGGATTACATACTTTCAGGTATTTATTTTATTTTTTATGAGTATTTCTATATGAAACGTAGTCAAATTTATGAATGCAATTATATATATATATATATATATATATATATATATATATATATATATATATATATATATATATATATATATATATATATATATATATATATATATGCGTTTCTTGTACAAGTGGCTTAGATAAGTTCGTTACACATGAAAATTGCACCAGATTTTCATGGAAAATTTTGGGTTTTCTTTCGGAGAAAATTTATTTATCCGTAAGTAACAAAGCCAACCAAATTTGTCAGGCAGGTCTACATTGTAAAACGTATACCAAAACTTTGATCTTTAAAAGTATAAACATTAAAAAAAATTGTTTTAAACGAGCAAACTGATTTAATGTATTCCCCTTTCTTGGATATTCTTCTTTCTAATTAAATAAGCCAAAGAAAATAAATTTAACTATTCTTTCAAAAAAGTTGTAATAAAATAATGAGTTGATGTATGTCGATATTTTCGTTGTATAAAGAGTGCTTTTATACTGTTATTGTTTAGTTATTTTATTGTTGTAACTGTTATCATAGTTATTATAAGCTAGTTCTATTTTTATGTTAAATATTTACATACATCACATAGACATTTTGAAAACCTCATCTGTCATCTGTGTGTCATTTTATTTTCAATTTGAATTTTTTTTGGATCAAAACATTATATCATAACATAGCAACAAATCTTTATTTGTAGTTGTCATGATTTCGTACTAATTCAATTTTAATCTGTGAGAATGCTGTCAAGCAGCGAAACTATAGTCACAGAAGCATTGAAGAACATCCTAGAACTTCCAGAATTCGAATGGCCACTTGCTCCAGTTAGCTCACGCGCTGGCTACGTCCTTCACCTACAAAAACCAACAGTGAAGCCAGAGAAGTAGTCTCCAAGTCTGTATGTAGTATGGGCAAGTTTCACCAAGTAAGGGCAACAACAATCAATGAATTATTACATTTTTGCATTTTTTATCGATTTTCACATTTTATGCACATATCCAAATTATGCTACAGCATTTTTAGCAATAAATAGCACAGTCCCATGAAAAATGGGTTTTCGATTATATTATTCGTCGAAAAAATTGGGATGCCGTGTACAGGGCGCTCTTATATAATGACTAGATTTGAAAACCTTTAAACTGCCGTAACTCAATTTTTTCAAATGGAACGCCTGTATTTTGGGTGGCAGAAGTGAAGGCATGCCCTTTGCTTTAAGTTTAGTAGAGCACTCCCTATACATACAGACTCTATTTTGGGAAATATTTAGGTACATTTCCAATTGTATACCAGATTATGTGACTAACAAATTGGTGAAAAAAAATATTAAAATATTTAAATCAACTTTGGTACAAAACTGAAAGAAATAATTAAGTTAATAGGATTATCCACGTTTACATTTACATATTATCTATGTAGTTAATAAATTGTGTTCACAAATGTCAACTGAACCTTTAAAGTAGCAAATTTAAGGAATGTCCTTATTTCTGACAGCTTGTGACATAAAAATGTGAGTGTTTTTCTGCTTAGGTATATTTTTCTTTACTTTTACTGGTTCAAATTTTCAGAAAAGTAAAAAAATACATTTTCTTTTTTTAATCCTAATTACAAATTCGGCATATAAAATGCATTTTATGTGTAAATTTAGCAATTTTTTTTAAACAGTCAGTTTTTGGCAAAATTTTTTCGTATTTCTATAGAAATCATTGTTTCCAAGGTTTTCGTGAAATTTTGGTAATTAATAATAATTTTTTATAAAGTTATTGTGAATAAAATGTTTTGGAAATTTCGTGAAAAAGTTGTTTACAAATTTTCATGTATATTTTTTTAGTAAATTCGGCATATAAAATGCATTTTATGTGTAAATTTAGCAATTTTTTTTTAAACAGTCAGTTGTTGGCCAAATTTTTTTGTATTTCTATAGAAATCATTGTTTCCAAGGTGTTCGTGAAATTTTGGTAAATAATAATAATTTTTTAGAAAGTTATTGTAAATAAAATGTTTTGGAAATTTCGTGAAAAAGTTGTTTACAAATTTTCATGTACATTTTTTTAGTAAGTTTCGCCTAAAAGCTTAAATAATTATGTCTTGGCATGTAGGTAAATAGCTTGAAGAGGTTCATTGTCCCTAAAAATGGGCCCAGTTTTTTCAGGAACAGTTCAGTCCATTTTAGGAAAATTTTTGTACTTTTTCAAACAATAAAGTTATTTCGATAAATTAAGGGTATTTTTTCTACTCTATAGGTTATATATATATATATATATATATATATATATATATATATATATATATATATATATATATATATATATATATATATATATATATATATATATATATATATATAACATATTTGGTATTAAAAATATTTTTATGAAAATTCACTACCATAACGTACTTGCTGCGTCCTCCAGACTTGTTAAAATATTATAAAATGTTATTTTCTAATATGAGCTTTAGCTAATGCTTTACTTTTCAGAAGAGTTCTGTGCTATAAATAAATTTAAATATTGTTTTCTAAACACTAAACTATGCCGTATTCTTATATTAATGAGATACTCCTCCTTATCCATCTAAATGGGGGAAAGTCCCTATTTGATTATCTGTGTTTACATTTCCATAATATATAAGTCAATAGTTCATACAATGTTTTCACAAATGTCAAATGAAGCTTCAAAATGATAGACTTAAATAACGTTTTATTTCTGGCAGCTCCTGATATATAAATATGATTACTTTCCACTTATATTTTTCATTTAAGTTAAAAAAAATCCTTTTTTACATTTTTCTTCAATTTTAATTACAGATGAGGTATATAATTTGAATTTTATATATTTTGTCACTGAACTGTTTAAATATTTTCAAATATGAGCTTCAGGTAATGCTTTACTTTTCAGAAGTGTTCTGTGCTAGAAATAAATTTAAATATTGTTTTCTAAACGCTAAACTATGCCGTATTCTTATATTAAATGACACTCGTCCTTATCCATCTAAATGGGGTAAAAAATAACTATTTGATGATCTATGTTTACATTTCTATAATATATAAGTAAATAGTTGACAAATTGTTTTCACAGATGTCAAATGGAGCTTCAAAGTGATAGACTTAAATAACGTTTTTATTTCGGATAGCTCATGACATAAATATGAATACTTTCCACTTATATTTCCCATTTAAGTTAAAAAAATACTTTTTGGTTACAGATAAGGTATATAATTTGAATGTATGTATTTTGTCACTGAATTTTTCTGTAAAAATATTTAGTCGGTTTTCACATATATTTTTAGTGAATTTTCTTAAAAAAAATTCACTAATGAGGAGATCCCGACTTTTGAATTTTGAAAAAATTTCTTCAAATGAGCGCTAATTAGGCCCCCCAGAACACATATCCGGGGTCGGGTTAAATTTTTATATGTTTATATATATATATATATATATATATATATATATATATATATATATATATATATATATATATATATATATATATATATATATATATATATATATATATATATATATATATATATATATATATATGTATGTATCACACCGATAACTCAAAAAATAATGGGCCGATTTTGATTAAATTTGGTGAATAAATTCCTTTTGCAAATGGCTTGGATAAGTTCGTTAGCCAGGAAAATCGGTCTAGGTTTTCCCGGAAAATTTTGTGTTTTCTTTAGAAAAAAAATTATATTTCCGGAATTAACAAAGTAAGGGCAACCAAATTTCATATGCGAATTTACATCATTATAGGCAAGTTACCTACCAACATTTAGCTCCGTAGGTTAAAGGATGAAAAAGTTACAGGCATTCAAAGAAAAATAAATTTGGATTTTCCTCAAAACGTCAAAATTGCGATTTTAAACGTCAAAATTGGTGAGTACATTCCTTTTGCAAGTCGCTTGGATAATTTTGTTAGCCAGGAAAATCCGCCGAGGTTTTCCCGAAAAAATTTGTGTTTTCTTTCGCAAAATATTTATATCTCCAAAATTAACAAAGTAAGGGCAACCAAATTTGGTAAGCTGGTTTATATCGTTATAGGTGTGCCTACCAAAATTTAGCTCTGTAGGTCAAAAGACAAAAAAGTTATGGGCATTTAAAAAAAATTGGGGGTTTCCTCAAAACGTCAAAGTGACAATTGAAAACGTCAAAATTCGCAACATTTAGGCAAATAACTTGAATCTAATACGGGCTATGGAAAGAAAATGTCTCAAGAAGAATGTTTTACATAGACCGAACTCTTAGTTTCAACCGTCATTGTCCTTCATTTTACTAAAATATTTCCAGAAAATTCATTTCTAATAGACCCTTTCTCTGATGCTTGGCAGTAGCCTTAGCTATAGAGTTTATTGTTTAATGGTATATAATTTTTGTCGAATTTTCGTAAAAAATCAATAAAGCTCAATATATTCGTTATTATACAAGATATTAAAAAATATTGTATACATTAATTATACGGTGTTTTGAGCTACATCTTAAAAAATTATTGCGACAATCACAGGCTGGCCCATAAGTCGTTGGTGATACAAATAATTTTTTTTTGTCGAAAACGCCTAATTTTTTTGCATTTTCCATCGAAATATAATGCATGTTTGTAAGTTAAGAAATTCTGGAGGCAGCAAGTGCGTTGTGGTTGCGAATTTTGATTAAATGCTTCATATTTGAAAAGCTCAATTTGCTATTAACCTATAAGGTTGACCAAGAAACGGATTTTTTCAGTAACACTTTTGGTTTACTTTTGGAAATTTCTGTACGTTTTCAAACAATCAAGTTATTTTGATGAAACATGGCACATTGTTTTTACTGTATATGTTATACTGGTAATCAAATTTGATGCCTGCTTTTTCTATATAGGTTATACTGGTAACCAAAATTGATGTCTGCTTTCTTAAAAAGAAAACACACATATTTGCAATAAAAACATTTTAATGAAAATTCACTACCATAACGCACTTGCTGCGTCCCGAGATTTTTATGATATTGTAGATGCCGATACCTGATGTAAATCCATTGTTAACTTAGATAAATAGACAAATTGATTTACACTATTTTATTGAACGTATAACTGCAGCTTCGCTGAAGTTTTAGCTTTGTCAAACACAGAATGAAAGTCTAAGTTCCCTTTCATTTTGTATTGACAAAGCTGAGAACTTCAGCGAAACTACAGTTATACGATCAGTAAAATAATGTAAATCAATTTGTTTATTTATTTAATTAATTTTTCTAGTGTTTCCAAAGAAATCATTTTTGTAGGATTTTTGTGAAATGGTATTAATAACTGTTTAATAGGTTATTGTAAAAAAAGTTTTCGAATTATCTTGATATTTTGAAAAACTATAACTCTCGTGTACATTATTTAAACCACTTTTCGTAAAATAAAGTGTGAAAGAAATTGTTTAAAATTTTCTTGCAAATATTTTCATTTCTAACTTTTGTCAGAAAGCTTTTTGCGCATAATTATATCTTGGCAGATGTGTAAGTAGCTTAAAGAGGTTTGCTGGCCAGAAAAATCGAACCAGTTTTTTGGGTACATTTTAAGTATATTTGTGAACAAATTCTGTACTTTTTAAAACAATAAAGTTATTTTGTTGAAATATGGTGAATTTTTCTGTTATAAAGGTTATACTGTTAACCAAATTTCATCCCTTCATTAAAATAATATTTGCCATTAAAAATGTTTATAGGAAAATCCACTACCATAACGCACTTGCTGCGTCCAGGCTTTTTTTAATAATATTATACCTTATTTTCTAATATGAGCTTCAGGTAATGCTTTATTTTTTAGAAGCGTGCTAGAATACAAATTTAAATGTTGTTTTCTAAACACGGAACTATGGCGTATTCTTATATTAAATTCTTGTTCATTTTGTGGCCCATCAAACGAAGAGTGCCGTTTCTTATTTTGGATAGAGTGTCTTATCACTCTGTTGCTTTGTCTTTTGTTTTAATGTAGTTGTTTAAGGGAAATTACACATCTCTGGCATATCAATTGCATCGCTCTATTTTATTGTTAAGTCTAAACTGTTTAAAATTATTTTCCACAAGTAAAATAGCCCTCTTCTTATTTAAGCTCATAAAAATTTAAACACCAGTTTCAGCACTTCAACTTTATTTGCCTTTTAATTAACTAAGTATGCATTTCTGCGCAACATTAAGTAAAAGAATTGCTAAACTTGCTGTATGGAGTAGTAATTAGCACACGATATAAATGTGAGTTATCACTTCAGAGCTGTATCAACTTAATAAGTCATATCCATAATATTTTAAGGCACTTTAAGTAATAAATTACTCTACCTATTAAGCACGTAACCGTAGTAACTTAACTATTAATTGTACGAGATAAGCTATACAATTCATTATTTTCCGCTAATCTCAGCGAAAACTTTCAAGAACTTTAATTAATTCAAAATGAAATTAGCGCGAAACTTGCATAGTGGCAGGGTAAAAGTTCAACATAGCCTTCACGGAACAGACAATCAATCAGGCATCTACGTTAAAGTTTACTGCATCATTGGCGTCTCTAGTTACGCAGTGAGTGGTTAGCTACTTTTCTCAGTATAAAAAGTGTTACTTAAGTGCTCGCTTTCCTGTGCAAAAGCATGTGTCTTCTTTTGGGTAAATATTTGGTGTATGACATAATAAACATAGAACAAAATAAGCCTGTGCTCAGATGGGTCTTGGTTGAAATAGAAGGTTTATTTAATGATCAAAAATTAAAATATTTTTAGCTAAAAAAGTACAGAATACGCATAACTGTGTATTCATTTTTTGTGGACGCACAAGTACGTTATGGCAGAGAACTGACTTAAGCAATTTTTTTAAGAAAATTATATATGCGCCAAAATAATTAAAATTTGACTATAATATTTAACAGATTTTGATTACCACACACAACATTTTGGCATTGTGGACTCTGACCCACAACGGCAATATTTTTTTTTATAATTTAATACCTATAAATTTTTTGCTTTTAACTAAGAAATCTAGATTGTCGCACGTACCATACTATTTATCATGTAAACCTGCGTTAAAAACTTGATTGCCATAGCTAAACGACACAAAGAGTTACATATTTCGTTTTCATCAGTATTCTTCATCCTCTGATGACACTAACCTGGTAAGTGAAACGATCGTTAGTTTTTTTTAAATGTGTTTTGGTGATTTGAGTTCTTCAAGTGTGCTTATAATTAAAAGTAGTCATTAGAGACATACCCCAGGACATTTTTCTTAAAGGCATAGACGAGGACCTTAAAAAATAAAAACATAACTACAAGCAAAACCATACGAATTACTAAAACAATTGAAACACCAAAAGGCAAATACAGGATACCTATGTCCTCGATTCTAGTAAGTAGTAGTAGTAAGTAGTAGTCAAGGATCATAGAAAAATCTACGACTTGACCGCACTATGCGGACTGAATATCCACGTGGAATCCCTCCGAAACACGGCCTCTACCGGACAGTGCTATCGATGTCAACTGTGCGGTCACTCACAAGCAGGTTGTACAGCCCGATATAAATCGCTCAAATGTGGCCAACGACATCCCATTTACGAATGTCCAAAAGCCAATAACGAAACAGTAACATGTGCAAATTGCAGCGGCGCAGATCCCCCCAATTTCAGAGGCTGCAAATTCCACCCTATACACGAAACCATAATATCTACTACTAATGCCTGGAACACTAAATAACCAACATGATGCTTCAATTCGCCGAAGCTAACCAAGTCCTCTAAAAGCAAATAAAAATTGTCAGTGGCGCAACCCAACTTTTGCCCTTAGCTACACGATAAACGAACAATCCCTCAACAAAATCCCGTTCTCTACAGATAGCCTGCTAGAACGCAGCAGGTATCAGTTACAAAATCCACAGAATAAGAGACTTCACCGACAGACACAACATGGATATAATTCTAATTATCTAGACTCATACCAGACCAGCTGAAAAAATAAACGTACCTAACTACCTGACTTACAAGATTGACCACCCCGCCAGAGAAGGAGGGAACCCAGCTACCATCACCAACTCTGACAAACGAACCCTTCGAAGCTACCTCGACAATAACCAGGACATGGACGTCATTGCTACAGAGAGCCCCACTCACTTCAGCAATAGAGGCAATAAATACAAATACAGTATCATAGACTTTGTCATAATGACGCATGGGACAAAAACTCACACTACTTAACCCAAAAGAAAACTCAGTCTGGAAAACAACAAAAAGGCTTACAAAACACAATAAGCATAGACACATGACACACCCATGTCTACCAAACGGCGGAACAACGTCGGAATTGCGTGCACATCCACGGAAAAGGCAGAAGCATTTGCCAATGCAAGAACACTGCACCAACAACCTCAACTAACAGTCAGTTTATCAAACTCATTGGCAACCACACTAGACAAGCACTCAAAATTCAACCCAACTTAAGAGACATAAAACTAATCACACTGAATGAACTACACCCCACAACAAAACACCTTAAAAAACAATGCACCTGGACCAGACAACATAACGAACAAAATAATCAAATCACTCCCGCACAGACTTCTCATGTACCTGCTGGCTATTTTCAATTACTCTCTGAGGTTATGCCACTTACCAACTACCTGGAAACCTGCACACGTTATCCCGATTCTCAACCCCAAAGACCAACGCAACCCACATAACTACAGACCCATTAGCCTACTGACATCAATCGAAAAAATCCTAGAAAAAGTTATACTAATTAGACTAAACGAACACCTCAACGGAAATAAAACAATACCTGACCACCAGTTCCCTTTTAGACCCCCACATTTAACCTCACTACAACTACTCCGCGTAAATGAATACACGTATACACGTTTCGAATGGAAACAGTACTCTGGTGCTGTTTTCTTAGACGCCGCTAAAGATTTTGACCGGTTATGGCACAACAGACTATGTTACAAAATGGCAATAGCGAACATCCCGACGAGATTAATATTTCTCATACAATCCTACATCACCAACAAAACATCCCAAATTAAAGTCGAAGATACCCTGTCGAACTCCAGACTACAGGCTGGCGTCCCCAGGGATCAACACTATCTCTAATACTCTACAGCCTATGCACAGCAGACATACCACTACCCAAATACACATTCATCGTCATAAGCAGACGACACAACATTAATGGAACGATCTAAAACACAGTTACTTCCGAAAAAACTACAAAAGGGATTAAACGAACTGACGAGATGGATGGACAGATGGAAAATACAAGTTAACTCAGAACTCAAAAGCAAGCACGTTACATTCACAAGACGAACAAAAATACAACCGCTACAAACATCACTCACAATAAACAACATTAATGTTTCCACAAGCGACAAAGCAACATATCTAGGACTCACACTAGACAAGAGAATCCGATACACCAAACATATCAATAATACATGCAAAAAATACAAAGGTCTACAATTACTTTTATACCCCTTAACAATGAGATGCAGCAAACTCAGCATGAAAAACAAACTGCCTATTTGCAAAACCATCATTGAACCGATACTGACATACGCAGCACCATTCTGGCTTCACACAGCCAAAACCAACATAGTAAAAATGCAAAGAATACCAAAGAAATACTTACGACACGCACTTGACATACCCTGGTAAGTCAGAAACCACCAAAATGACAAAATTAGAAGACCAACACACTTTTAAATGCATCCACACACACGAACAAAACCTTAATTCAATTATGATTTCGACAACCCAACCAACATCAAGCGGCCTAAACAAATTTTTAGTCAATAACAAAGACTACATGGCCGACAAAACAACAACCTAACCAACACAAGTCGACTCTACTAGCTTAGGATCACGGGATATAAAGACCTCTTCTGGTCCCTCATCAAGACAAGACCATAGATCACAGCACAAAGATAAGCGTGCACGTTCGTTACAATTACTGTAAAATAAGTACTAAATGTCAGAAGAATGTCAGCATTTGACAACAAACATTCCAAGGTTATAAAATATGGATGATAAACCTCAAAATTTACTTGTATATGAAATTTAGCGTTCAAGAGTGGTATGTAAGAAATGTAGCAGACATAAAGTATATTCCAAACATACTGAAGCTTGATAGTATGTTTAGCATACCTATTAGTATATTACGTAGTACATAATTTCGCAATGTGCTTTACAATTTAACTTATTGCTTGTGTCTGCTATAAACAAAATGTTTCTTTCTGATGCCAACAAAAGCCCATATATGTATTTAAAGAAAATGGAAAATAACAGTAATTCTTTTTAACTGTAACAAAACCTTTTATGTGAAGTTGTCGAGCACAAGTCTAGAACTGATTTTGTGAAAAAGAGGTATAAGTGAAAATTAATTTTAAAAGTGCACCAAAAGTTTTAAGGATTTGCGTTTCGTCGATAATTCACGCACTGAATGTCTAAATGTCATTTGGAAGCTGTAAAAAGAAGAAAATCATTATATTATCCTTTTTCGCTTTCTTAAATGAATAATCAATGAAGATGGAGAAAGGATATTAGGATCTGAAAAATTGACTTCAAGGAAAGTCATATAGATTTAGTAACTAAAATTATTTAGTTTGATTCCGTAAATTGCGATGGATGATCATTCAGTAGGATTCATATGTAAAATTTTATACTTGTTGTGTGAGATATTTGATGAATCAAAATTGCTATAATTTGTTATTAAGCCTGACCAATGTTTTCACATAAGTTTAGATATCTATTTCATGGTGTTTAAAGAGAACTCAAACAAACATAAGGAAATCAATCATAAGAGTAATTAGGAAAAGTGTAATTGTAAATAGGAAAAGACTATTTACAAAATTTCTTTTTCAGTTTATAATATGCTTATTCTTTAAACTAAAGCACATCTTTTGAGACAAGATTCTTATTCGCAGATGAATAAACATCTATTTTCAAAAATAATTAACTTAAATCCAAATAAACAAAATAGTTAGCCAGGGAAAACTTTTAATAATTAACAACAATGTACAGGAATAGATAGATTTACATGTCAATAAGACATGTAATGGCTCCCATAATCAAAGGCAAACATTAAAAAAGACATGGTCAGTAAGGGAAGTGTGGTAGGCACAATAACAAATTTATTTTACAGTTCTTTATGATGTTTTATATACAATATAAAATGTAAAAAAATAAACATTGAAGCTTTCCGATCTCAATAAAAAGTAATTTAAGTAATAATAATAATATTATATATATGTATATATATATATATATATATATATATATATATATATATATATATATATATATATATATATATATATATATATATATATATATGTGTGTGTGTGTGTATAGGATATACCACGAAATGTGTTGGTTAAACATTTTTATACTTATCTACTTATTAACGGATTTATAACATAACGCTCTTTCCACGTAAAATAATTTGGAGTCGATATGAATTCTGCTTTAACCGGAAGTAGCGATCAACTTTGTTATTTTAAATAAAACACCCTGCTTATTTTTACATATTTGGATTGTGTGTAAAGTTCTGTGTACACCAATGTTAACTATCTTAAACTACCTTCAATTATTTCAAAATCATTGTGATTTTTTATATTGTCTATTCATTTGCATTGAAATATTGAAGCCATTCGTTGTCATAATTAGGAAGTAAAATTTTTTTCGTCGCTGTACAGATATTAGGTTTGTAGAATATATAAGGATAATTGATCTCATTTATATAGTATGTTCAAAATTTAATGGCGAATCAGGAAAACTTCAAAGAACAAAAATTAATTTTTTTTAAAATAGAACATCTTAAATATTTTTACATATTTGGATAGAAAATTTAATTATATATCGACTAGATATACCCTATACCTATTTGCGACAGTTTTACTGTTATTAGCGCCTTATTTTTTAGACAGAGAAAAGAGTTGGTGGTTAGGGAAATAATAGTGTTGACAGTGTCAGTTATAATAAGTTTGTTATAGTGTAATAAGCCAATAATTAAAAAAGTCTGGACGCAGCAAGTGCGTTATGGTAGTGAATTTTCATAGAAATGATCTGGCACAAAATATTTTATTACAACTTTTTTTTTCCTGTAACATAGAAATCTTAATTTTGATGTATAGTTTACTTTTTATATCGTAAACCTACCTACCAAATTTGGTTATCATAGATTTTTTATTTTTTAAGATAAAAATTTTTTTCAAATGAAAACTCAAAATTTTTCCGGAAAACCTCGTCTGATTTTTTTGATTAACGAACTTGTCAAAGCCATTTACAAAAGGAAGGTACATGCCAAATTTTATCAAAATCGGCTTATTATTCTTTAAGATAAAAAATTTTTTCGAATGAAAATTAAAAATTTTCCCGGAAAACCTCGTCAGATTTTCCTGACTAACAAACCTGTCAAAGCCATTTACAAAGGGAAGGTACATGCCAAATTTTATTAAAATCGGTTTATTACTTTTTGAGATAAGAATTTTTTTCGAATGAAAACTCAAAATTTTCCCGGAAAACCTCGTCCGATTTTCCTGACTAACGAACTTATCCAAGCCATTTACAAAAGAAACGTACATGCCAAATTTTATCAAAATCGGCCCATTATTTTTTGAGTTATCGGTGTGACACACACACACATATATATATATATATATATATATATATATATATATATATATATATATATATATATATATATATATATATATATATATATATATATATATATATATATATATATATATATATATATATATATATATATATATGTATATAAACATATAAAAATTGAAACTGACCTCGGATATGGGTTCTAGGGGTTCTAGATCGCGCTCATTGGAAGAAATTTTTTCAAAATTCAAAAGTCGAGATCTCCTCATTACTGAATTTTTTCTAAGAAAATTCACTAAAACTAAATTATTAGAATATGTTTAGTTACTAGGTTGTTTAAAAACGTACAAACACGATTCCTTTCAATAATTATAAGTAACGAAACATTAATAAACAAAGAAGCAATATTCCGTATACGATAATAAAAGCCAAAAACTAGATTCTGTAGATACAAATAGAATAATAGGGAACATTATAAGTGTTCCATGTAACATCCCCGCTGTTGAATACATTTGGGTATTCTTAGTTTAGACTCATTTACAGATCGATGCTCTTCGTATTTACCATCCTGACCCAATTTAATAAATCTTGCCTACTTTCCAGGGGTCTGGAGTAAACATTGCTCTTTATCTGTCCCTACAAGTAGAAGTCTAAGCGGGTGAAATATGGTGATCGCGGAGGCCACATGCAAGATCCATTTGGGTCGATCCAGTTGTTTCCAAATATATGCGTCAGGTGTTGACGAATTACTTTAACAGAGTGGGAAAGCGCCCCATCTAGCTTATATCAACAATCATTACGTAAATTTCATCGTAGACAATCGATGAAGTCTACTACTGTATGTCTAAAAATCTCTAAATACTTCTGGGAAGTAAGGTTTTCATTGTAAATTTAATAATGCACCTTTTCATTTTGGATAATGCAGAATACATTATAACTAAATCATTCTTGTAGATTCTTTTGTTTAGTTGCATGTGGATTTTCTCCAGCCCAATAATGATTATTTCGACGATTTACGATTCCTTCCCTGGTGAATTTAGACTCTCCACTCCAAACTATTTTTGATAGAAAATCTGGGTTATCTAGAAGTCTTGATTGGATATCTTGGCAATATTGAAGCCTTATAAGTTAATCTGCCGTATGAAGGGCATGTACCGTAATCTCCGAATAAGGATGCATTTAATGTTGTTTCAGGATTCATTGAATTGACATTCTTGATTTCAATCTTCGAAATTGACTTATGTTCATTATTGGTAAATTCGGATACCTTTGGTTAAATATCCTACACGTTCTGGGCACAATTTTGCCACATTCACTATGAATATAAAATAAATTTAGAGTATCGCCATTGTAATATGTACTATGCACCTTATATAAATAGCAATATCACTAGTAGCAAGGCTTAATGTGTACCACTACGTCGTTTATGCACTTTTGCAAATAATGACAAGAGCTTTTGTATATTTCTAAGATAGTTGTGACAGACGTGTCCTAAGTTCCGAACGCGGATTCCTATTTATTACTTGTGATATATTTTCAATGTATGCTTCTTAAAACTAATACTTCTAATTATTTTTCTAAATGGATCTAGACTGACTTATTGTCATATAGTCTTGTTGAATGATTCTCAATATTGGCATTATAGAATTTGGTTGTGAGACCTTTATCTCTTTTATTTAAAGAAACGTTAATAACAGGAAAACTATCACAGATAGGTATAGAGTAAGCTAAAGCTAATGGACCTAAAAGTAAACTTTATATTCAGATATGTAAAAACATACGGGCTGCTTTATTTGAAAAAATGAGTTTTTGATCTTTGAAGTTTTCCTAATTCTCCGCTAAATTTTGCAGACACTGTATAAGAGAAATCAATTACCCTTATACATTCTACAAACGTAATATCTGTACCAGCAAGTAACAAAATTTTTCTTTATAATTATGAAAAATATGACAACGAACGGCTTCAATATTTCAATGCAAATGAATAAACATTCTAAAAAATCATAAAAACTTAAAAACAATTAAAGTTAGATATGGATAGTTGACGTTGGTGTACACAGAATTTTACGTATAAGCCAAATATATAAAAATATACGGGGTGTTTCATTTAAAATAACAAATTTGATAGCTTCTTCCGGTTAAACCTGAAGTTATATCGAATCTAAATTATTTTAGAAAGAGCGTTATACCTTATGTATAAATACAAATTTTTAGAATTGAAATATATTAGCAACCAGAAAAACGCCTAGCCAAGGCATTTCGGCAGATATTTCTTACAAAAATTGACCGGAAAGATGAAGATAATTCACTTGGAACCCTTTGTACAATTTAGATAAATTACAGTCAATATTTGAAAAGCTCGGAACTACTATCCATTTCACTATATGGAATTTAAAATATTTTAGCACTTTTTTTAATTTTTATTTATTATTTAAGTGCCTTAACAGCTAAGGTCATTGACACAAACGACACTTTAAATAATTACATAACAAAATTATATATAAAAAGAGGAACTAATAAATACACTTAAATACTATTCTATAGCACTTTAATTAACGTTATTTGATAGAATAGGGAAATAAATGTTTTGATAGAAGCTTAATGCCCATAATATTTTCATGAGCTTTATTTAAGCTACCAATTCGTGTTTAGCAGCTTCACTAGCATTATAAAGCTAAGAGTATCACGCAACACGCTACAAAGACGCTGGCACGTGCACTGACACCGGCATAGGCACGACCAGTCTAATATGTCGCCTAGGAGGTTTTCTTGTTGATTAATGATGGGGAATTTTCAATAACCCTGCCACAACGATAGTTAACCCCAACTAACCGAGAAATGGAAATAGACCTGCAGGTACGTGCCTGGTGTATGCTAAGTGATTGGGGCACGAGCTTAGCCTTAAAATGCTGGCAGAATATACATGTGGTCGCTTTCCTCTAACACAAGAGGATGCAATAAATCAGCCAACGGTCGATTTCCCTTAAGCTATAAATCATCCTTTCAGGATATACCTAGTGAGACTTGCGGTGCTCAGTTATACGCACACCTCGTTGTTATAAATAGGGGCTATTTGCTTGCTTAATTTGGCATTGTGTTATAAAACTGAGACATTAGATGGAAAACTTAAACCTAAATATAAAAAATGCCATCCTTATAGCAGCCAGAGTTGAGACGGTGAAAAAATGTATTTAAATCTTGCTCGTTTACAAATTTGCCTAGCTATTACCAACCAGTCTTAGGTTCGACTACTGGAATAATTTTAGCTGTGTTCTCAAAAGTAAGCCATTTTCCAGCGAAAAAAATGTAGATATATAACTTTGCTTAGGCAACAATCAATTGTTCTTAGTTTCCTCTAATTATTTGCATCTTTTATTTTCTTAGTGTGTGTGTTTCGTGTGTTTAATCATACCTACTTTTAATAGGTATCAGAGCAAAAGGACAGGTATAAGTTTTATATTTGTAAGTTCAAAGCGATTTTTTGACCCTGCAAAAATATTTCAAAAGCCTTACTCATCCAAAATATATTAAAAACCTTTAAAAAAGACGATTTTATAAACGTACTGAAGAGAAGATAATAATTTATTTTTTATTTTAATTATATAGATTATGAAAACTAAAAGATGCTGTAGTTGTTTCAATTGTTCTTCGTTATTATAAACATTGTTATATATATATATATATATATATATATATATATATATATATATATATATATATATATATATATATATATATATATATATATATTATAAGTAGAGTATCAATTAATTATTATCTCTGGTATTTTGTATATATTGATCTATTAATCATTTAACGGTAAAAAGACCAATATTTAAATATTAGTATATTATTTTTACTATTTACAATGTGTGTATATTGAACAATATATATTAGCTAACTAAAACTGATCTATAAAACTACCATAAGCAAAGTACATTGATGTATTTCTTAAAATGTACCATTTTCACCCTCAAAATTGAAGAAAAAAGTTTATATATCATATAAAAATCTATTTTTTTTATGTGAATCCCACTATCCTTTATCCTAAATTTAGCGTTGTATGTGAATGATGATTGTGGAGCGCCGGAAACTAAGTCCTTTACTAATAAATAAACACATTATATTTACATTGGGATAAAAGCTCATTTTTAAAACCGTAAAATGTAAAAAAGGGTAGCTGAGCCATTATATATTCGTTATATCTTACATTAGGACCACAAAAAACATTTAACGACCTTATTTAACAAATTAACTTGGACCCTATTTATTTAAATCAATAATAATAACCAGTGTGCCCGAAATTGGTGATGCATGTATTGCGACCTTCGAAACTGTTCGAGATAGGAAAGCGGTTAAATGAGGAAAGTTTTAGACAATTCTGTTTGTAATTGAATGCCGTTTAGTTTACTATTTTATCTCTTTTGGTTTTTACGATATTTGAAAGAAACAAAATGACGCATTTTCGAAAATACCCTGTATTTTCTTTATTTATGAAAATTTCTGAAATCTGTAAAAACTTTCTTACAGCAACTTTTTACGTAGAAAACGGCTGTGTAGTCATATTTCATTTCCTACGTTTTGATAGTTTGGAACCATCATCAATTTGTTTTTTCATATGGGCGCCATATTGGATTTTCACGTTTCTGAAAAGCACCTGTTTTTGCCTTTACAAATATGTATCACAATTAGTGAAAAAAGTTAGGTTATGTATTGAAAAACGAAAAAATATGATTTTGCTACGAATTTGGCAACGTCGCACGATGAAAAACTCACACTTAAGGTGATTCTACTACATTTAATCTCTTAACTACATTTAATAACAACATATCCTTATAAGTAATAGTTTCTCCTATGTGAAAATCTTTTGAAAACATAGAAATTGCCCTTTTTGAAATTTTAACACAAAAAAGAAAGGAAAAAACAATAGTGTGTCAAATGACATATTAATTACCAAAATAAAATGTCTTATTTAACGTTCAAACTGCGACCCATTTGCTTCTATACATTTCTCACATTTTTTTTATCACCGATTTGGTAACACGATTAATTGTGTTACGGTTAACATTGGACAGAACATACCGCGTTCGCTGTTCGAGGACTTCTCTGCTTTCTGGGGGATCAAATTCAAAGATTTCGTTTTTAACATGTGTCCACAAATAAAAGTCTATAGAAGTGAGGTCGGGAGACCTCGCTGGCCACCGCACCGGGCCACTGTTATTCTTTCACCAAATGTCTCAGATAAAAAAAATTGTACTTCCCTGGAATTATGGGCGGGGCATCCGTTATGTTGAAACCATACATTACGAAACTCATTATCTGGGAGAACTTCCATAATTGCTGGTACTATTTCATTTTGCAACATTGCAAGGTATCTTTGTCCTGTCAATGTTTGATCATAAATAAAGGGCCCAATTATTTGATTTCCTACTAAAATAAATTTAGTAGGACACTTTAGAATTTGCACTTTAAAATTTCAACTCTTCTACTTTCAGTATAACCGGTTCCATACTAACGTTAATATTTTCAGTGAACTGGATATTTGAGAAACCCACGTGCCTGAATTTTCAGATTTCAATTGTGAGCCGTACTCCAGAAACAGATAATGGAAGGTCTGCGTGGGACATCCTGTGTATGGTATATACAAAAAGTTAGATCTCTAAATTTAAAGAAAAAAAGTTAAAAGCGTTTACAAAAGAAATTTTTGGTGCCGCTGAAGGTAACAGGAGGGCACGAGACCCAAATATTTGTGTGCTAAGCCAAACTTATTAAATAGTACAAATCAATAATATTTTTTCTAGGGGCATATATAGTTTACGTAAAAAAAATGAAAATTCACTACCCTAACACACTTGCTGCATCCAGACCTTTATTTTTCTTATTTTGACCTCCTGTATCTACCCCTGAAATTCTTCCTATTCTTCTGGAATCACCCTGTATATGTGTGGGTGTGTGTATTGAAAACTCTCATCGTTCTTCAATGTCTGGTTTCTAAACTAGCAAACCATAATTTTCTAATTGGCTAGATTAAATAGGATATATGAAAAAGTAGTCATCTGAATACGTAAATTCTCTAATGGCTATAGTTTCTTGTTATTATTTTACATAATAAATACGAACCTCGCTGGTTCAGGGGTAAGAACGTGTGCCTCTGAACCGAAGGGTACTGGGTTCGATCGCAGGGTACCCCTTTCACTTTTTCAGTACAAACTGTAAAAATTAACATTAACCGAGATTCTGGCATTGTATCTGAGCAAGTTGAATGTCTGCACGTTCCGCTCTTCGGAGGGGGCGTAAAGCCGTCGGTTCCGTGTCCATGCAATGTTGGGCACCTTAAACATCCCCACCCTCCTTACAGAAAGGTAGGGTTCGGCAAAATTTCCAGGATAGTGAGGTAAAACTGGTCCCTGGCGTCGGTGATTGGCCATAGTCGCGGAAATAGGCCGACGTTAAAGAAACAAAACACACACACATAATAAATAAATACCTAAATAATAATAATAATAATATTAATTATTATTATTATTATTATTATTAAAAAATATTATTATTAGGTTTTTATTAAAATAAATTGCATTTGTTAAAACATTTTTTCATTTACATAGCTACCTACACGTCGCCTACATAGTTTGCAGTAAACTGTATGTAGTAAGTTGATTATCTAAAGCTTTTTGTGGGTTTTAAAATAAATAAAAAGGGATGTCAGACGTAACAGCAAAGATAAATTATACTTCAAAGACCTCATACATCAATCTGTAGCCTTAATCCAATTTAAATTTTCTAACTTGGCTCTCCTAGTTTAAAACTGGAAGTTATTCGTTGTTTTATAGTGCACACGTTGACTTGTGGTTACGTGTGGATACTGCGAGAAGACTGAGACCAATTCATCTAACAAGATACAATATGTCACATTCTGGGGCGATCGATCTTAACTTTGCTATATTCGCAGCTGTAGGAAATTTGGATAAGTTTTCGCGTTCGTTAAGGCACCGTAAGGACGTAGAAATATAAAACATCAGTTTTACAAGTTTTAATGTATTTTATATAGGTCACTTGTTACTAAAAAATACCAAGAGGGTTGTTAGTGTGCTTTTTCATATACAGTATGCTTACTTTAAGATCGGCCCATCTAGTTTAATTATTTGAAATGTCTGGACGCAGCAAGATCATTATGGTAGTGAATTTTCATAGAAATTATCTGCCACCAAATATTTTCTTAATTAAATTCTTAAACCTTTTTATAATATAATATAGACACTTAAATGTTGGTACGTAGGTTATTTCTATAACGTTAACTTACACACCAAATTTGGTTACCATAGCTTTGTTATTTTTGAGACATTTTTTTCTGAAATAAAACCAAAAAATTTTCCGGAAAACCTGGTCAAATATTCATAGCTAACGAACATATCCAAGCCACTTTCGAAAGGAAGGTACCTGCCCCATTTTATCAAAATCAGCCCACTATTTTTTAAGTCATTGGTGTGAGATAGATAGATATATATATATATATATATATATATATATATATATATATATATATATATATATATATATATATATATATATATATATATATATATATAATATACGTCATCCGATGATTGCCTGCTGTATGCTCTAGAGTCGTTCCCTCGGTTTTACTATGAGTGCATAAGCCACCCCTTGCTACTGCAACATAGACAAATCTAAGTCTGACCAGACCGTGTTATCCGCTTTGTAAGCATTAGTTAGTTTATAAGTAATACCAGTGTTAGATTGATATTGTTTTACATTGTGCATTAAAATAGCAACACCTCTTGTTCGATTCTTTTTAAATCTTTGTAATTTTCATTTTATTAACGTTTGTACTTTAGAGGTTAAATAAATCATTTTTTATTAAAACTCCTAAAATTCAAAACCTAATTGGCGCTGCATTGAAACGGATGTCAAAACGGCATTAAATCCAGATAATCGCCGGTTTTTTTTAATAACTTATCTGACAACAAACCAAAATTTCATTCAATATCAAGTGCAAGTGTTGGAAAATAACCCACTGGTCCAAACGATCTACAAGGAATGAAGCTCCTGTAAGTCTATCCAATTTTTCATTTCCAATACAACTGTATCTTATTGTGTTTCACAAAAATTTGAATTTTCTCTTAAATACAATTAATAATTAAGTAACAGATTTATCTTATTTCATTAACATTTAATTTGTTCATAAATAGGTATAATAATTAAATAAAATATCCGCGATTTACAAACTTATTATTTCGTAAAATTCGCGTTTCATAATAATTGTTGTTTAAAATGCTTTCACAAATAACTTTAGCTTATATTTAATTAAACAAGTTTACAGTACATATTTCAGTTTTCAGTGGAAAATTATTTACCAATTATTATTTTATTGAAAACCTTATAGTTAAGTGACTTATTTATTGATTATTTTATTAACTATATTTTAAGTATTTTATTTCTAATTTTAAGAAGTATTATAAATTCCTGATAATCGACGGATTTGATTATTTACAAAACTATATTTATATTCTGTGTATCAATTTTAACAACCATAGTTTTATGAGCTATCACAACAGATCGCATAACAGACTCCCACACATTTTAGAGGAAGAAATTAAGTCACATTTGGTCACTGAACTACACATTTCGCCTTCGCGAGATATTTTAAATTAAAAAAAATGTCTGAAATATCACCCAAATTTTCCAAGTTTCTGCAAGTATACCTGAATACCAGAGCGGTCAAAAACAATTTTCTAAATCGATGTAGAACCTATATTCTTTGCTATAAAAGACAGGGCAACACATTTGGCGACCTACATTGTAACCACATGATTATATAATTTATTAAAGCAAAAATTACTGGTTAAGCTCAGGACATTTTGATGAAATTAGATACCATCACATGGGAAAATATTCAAAACGCGTTAAAATTTCAATATACAGCTCCAAGATCTAAAGACTTATTAATGTCGGACCTAACGACTAGTTATATGAGGAAACCTCAGGAGACAGCTACATACTTCTATAATGTTATTCAAGAAAAGCAAAAAAATACTCAATAAGCATATTGCTTTACAGGCACTGGACGAAGTCATATAAGAAAAAACAGTACGAAAAAGTAGCCGTCACTGCCTTTAAAATTGGCATTTTTGAGCCATATCATAGTCACTTACGTCTTTTAAATATTTACAATCCAGAAACAGCACTGCTTGAATGTCACTGTATTGACAATGAGCAAATGCAAGTAAATTTTCTAAAGGTCATTAAAGAGAAAGACGAAGCTCATTTTTGTCAAGCCAATAAAAATCCGCCACCACAAAACTTCTGACTAATAAAATGACAAATGATTTTTACCCGAAATTTAGAAACATTCCTCAACAAAATTATTACCAACAGCCACCTGTCAGGCAACAATTTCCTAGCAGACATATCTCCAATATTAAGCCCATTGAACAACATAGGAGATATCCGACTAATACTCAAGTTTTTGGACGCCGTACATCTCAGCCAACCCTTATGTCAATTTTCACAAATAACACCAATAATCGCCCCAGTTTAAGTCAGTTTATTCCTCAATTAAATCATAACCAATCATATCAAGAACAGAAATAATCCTGTTTATCTCCAACAAACAGGTAAGATTTACCTGGAAGATGAAAATCTTGATGATAAGGAAATAAAATAATCGACTGATCAATATGAGAAGGCGCATGATTTTCACAATGCTGCCTCGGAAAATCTATAAAGATACACCTGAATAACATTGTCTTACAGACTAAACTGCCCTTTTTCTCTATACCCCATTTCGACCTTAAAATTCTAATTGATAGTGGTTCCTGAGATAGTATTATTGTTCCAAGTCCGACTTATGAGTTTTTTAGCGATTACATTTACAAAAAACCTTTCTGCATACAGACTTGGAGACTACTTCTCTGGCTTCACTGTTGGTTTTCGTAGGTAATTAATTAATTAATCTGTCTGAAAATGCTGTCAAGCACCGAAACTATAGTCACAGAAGCATTGAAGAACATCCTAGAACTTCCAGAATTCGAAGGGCCACTTGCTCCAGTTAGCTCACGCGCTGGCTACGTCCTTGTCTTGTCTTGTCCATACTGCATACAGACTTGGAGACTACTTCTCTGGCTTCACTGTTGGTTTTTGTAGGTGAAGGACGTAGCCAGCGCGTGAGCTAACTGGAGCAAGTAGCCCTTCGAATTCTGGAAGTTCTAGGATGTTCTTCAATGCTTCTGTGACTATAGTTTCGCTGCTTGACAGCATTTTCAGACAGATTAATTAATTAATTAATCAGACAGATTTTCAGACAGATTAATTAATTAATGAATCTGTCTGAAAAAGCTGTCAAGCAGCGAAACTATAGTCACAGAAGCATTGAAGAACATCCTAGAACTTCCAGAATTCGAAGGGCCACTTGCTCCAGTTAGCTCACGCGCTGGCTACGTCCTTCACCGACAAAAAGCAACCGTGACGCCAGAGAAGTAGTCTCCAAGTCTGTATGCAGTATAGACAAGTTTCACAAAGTAAGGGCAACAACAATCAATGAAAAAACCTTTCGCCATGAAATATGTTGTAAAAATTACCAAAGGTATCGGCAATATTCAGGACCCCTTATTAGAGGAATATGGTGTCAAATTTCCACTTGATTTCCGCATACGTTATAAAGTGGCACGATCGCTTTGGTGCATTAGTTGGTTCAGCCCATTTCCAAAAAGTTAAGGCAGAAATTCCATTTTATCTTGAACTCAACTCACTAAATTTTCAACCTTTTAAACAAATATGTGTAAATCACATAAAAAATCCAGTTAACATAGAAAACGGAACAGTTTTAATTCTTCAACTATCTGAAAACACTGTAACGGTAGACGAACCTATAGCTACTTCGCATTTATGTATTTGTACGATTCATATAACAAAAAATACACCTGAGAATATTCAAATTTATTTTTGTTAACAAATTGAAGTCAAACCCATTTAAGATCATGGAAATTCAGACCTTACGTTTACAAGTGACATCACACACGATATAAGAACTCGTGATATTGACTCTATGCATGTAAAATCTTACAGACCACTCAAACACTGAAATACCAAAAGAAATCCAAAATGTATTAAATAATAACATTATTAGGCCCTCTATATTGCCCTATTCTTCTCCGGTATCAATTATGTCAAAAAGAGTAATCTTGCCAGAAAAGAAAAAAATGACGATTAATCATTGACTATAGGGAACTTAACGAGAAAACCATACCTGAAAAAGTTTCGGGACGCAGCATGTGCGTTATAGTAGTGAATTTTCATAATAATTGTACACTATTAGTAAGATATACTATTAAAACTAATTCTTTAAATTTAATTGGACCTTGGAGATTGGTTTTAGGGTCCCAAATAGTGATTATTTGAAAACATTAATATTTTATATGGAGCTAAAAAGTTAAAAATTGTTCTTAGATATAACATGTAAGTAGTGCAAATGCCTTTAAAAAAATTGTGTTGCAAATTTCATTAAAGATATAAAAAAAATCAGAAAAAAAATATTTACAAAGGGAATGTACCTGTCAAATTATAAATAAGACAGGTATTTTTCCATATTAATTGCTTCGATGGTGTCTATTTGAGATCAATTTTCTGGAAATATTTTAGTTAAATGAAGGGCAATGATGGTTGAAGCATCTTCAGAACATTTCTTACATAATCCGTATTTCTTTCAAGTACTTTGCCTAAATGTTGTCAATTTTAACGTGTAAAATCGCAACTTTTTACGTTTGCAGGAAAACCAATTTTTTTTTCTTTAAATGTCTATAACGTTTTTGTCTTTGAACTTACAGACCTAAATTTTGGTAAATGGTTCACCCTTTATATATATATATATATATATATATATATATATATATATATATATATATATATATATATATATATATATATATATATATATATATATATAATTGAAAGTGACCCTGGATATGGATTCTAGGGGGCCTAGTTCGCGCTCATTTGAAGAAATTTTTTCTAAATCTACAAGTTGGGATGTCCTCATTACTGAATTTTTTTAAAGAAAATTCACTAATAAAATTGCTACATGTATGTGATATTTTCACAAAAGCACCATATTTTTTGCCTGATATCCGACTCAGTATCATTGAGGCATAGCTATCATAGACACGAAGAGCACTCACTGTAAGAGGTGCGCACCATCAAGATCTATCAAATAGAAATGACTAGTCTTTCAATTTCCTGTATAAGCAGGTAACATAAACCTAGAGTTAGCTTCGATTGTTTACGGCGAACCACAGTTAGGTTCTAGACCATTTATCGAACTAGAACATCTGAAATTGTATCCGCTTATTCTACCACCACTACTTCCTTTATTGCTGCTGCTATATACCTGTATTTTAGTCATGCAATAAGTCACGTCGTGTGAAAGTATATACTGGATTAATAAGTTTTGAGCGAGCGAATCAGAGAGTGTAAAGAAAGCGATAACGCCTAATTTTATTTCACATAAGTACTCAAATTTAGGAAGGGGGTGTAACAAATGTATTTAAAAACATAGGATTTCCTATTTTAGCGAATTTGTCTAGAAAAAATCCATTGATTAGGATATCGCGACCTCCTAATCTTGAAAAAAAAAATTTATCCAGAGCATGAACTAGGCCTCCTAGTTTCAATATATATATATATATATATATATATATATATATATATATATATATATATATATATATATATATATATATATATATATATATATATATATATATATATATATATATATATATATATATATATATATATATATATATATATATATATATATATATATATATATATATATATATATATATATATATATATATATATATATATTGAAACCGTGACTTTTCAATTTTAAAAAGATTTCTTCAAATGAGCGCAAACTAGACCCCTGAGAATCCATTTCTGGGTATAGTTTCAGTTTTTGTCTATTTACATATATATGGATGGGGTGACGCATTTATACGGTCAAGCTCAATATAATTGTTATTATACAAGATACGAGAAAAAGTTTTATACGTTTATTATAGGATGTTTTATAAAACCATTTTGACAATCGCGTGCCGACCATAATTTTTCCAAGAGTGTAAACTCTGGATCGAGCCAAAAATTACATTTAACTTTTAAATGTATCTTTTCCGAATAATAAATAAATTGATATAAGGAAAAGAAAACAAATTAGCGCTCAATTTAATTTATCCGAATATGAGAGACACAAAAGATAACAAATGTGATTTGACGATTTATTTTGAGACTGTTTCAGGAAACAGTTCAAAACTTCAAAATACCTGTACAAATACAAAGGTAGCTTTTAAATCTTACAACCAGATACGTGATTTGTTGTTTAATGCTAAAGAAAAACCATGCTTTTTGACGAAAGCCGGAGTTTGTAAGTTAACGCAATCCACATCAGCCAAACTTCTATAAGGTTTAATATCAGATACAAGAACACATTTCTTTACTTAGAAATAACCACTCTGACAAATCTACATTTGTAAAACATATTATTGATACTCTACATGGACTCACATCAAATAACCGCAGAGAGCCACAACATTTTTTATAATGACAAGCGCTAACTTCACTTTTTTGAAATTCTGGAAGAAAAAAAGCACATATACGCTAATAACTACCTTGTTTTTAATAAGAAACAACCATTTCTTGGAAGTTCTTCTTTCCAATCAAATACTTAAAACAAAATACGTCTAACTGTGTTGCAATTATTGTTACTTATTATTGTTATAGTTTGATTATATTTTCATGTTAAATACTGACACGTTTCAGGTCGACATTTTGAATACGTCATCTGTCATTTTTAATTTATTTTAATTTTTTTTAAGATTTTGATCAAAATGTTATAATATAGCAACGAAATTTTATGTGTGGTTCAATGTCAACATTGTCAACACAAATTGTGTGTGTAGTCAATGCATATCTTTCCTGTCTGATGATCCTGTCAAGCAGTGAAACAGGTTACAGAAAATAAAAATAAAACGAACATTTTTGAAGCGAGAAAAGTAGTATCTACGTCTGTATTTAGTACGAAGCGGTTTTACCAAGTAAGGGCAACAACAATTAGTAAATTAAAAATTACTTATTTAGTCACTATTCACCGTTTGGATGAAACACGTTGAGAGCCTATCTAAGAAATGTCACAATTGTAACCATAGCGACTAAATTCAATGTGGCCTACGAAAAACTTTTCAGGCTAACTGGATATCAAATATACCTCGTACTATTCAGAGTGTTTATAACAAGCAATTTATACACTGTATACAAACAAAAAAGCTAGTTGTGAAAGCAACTATTATTTGATTTTTCTGAATAGCTGACGTGTACATCTGGACCCAAGGGCCCCACGTTCAATTCCCAGTAGAAGCGTCAAAGTATGTTTCAGTACATGCTATAAATTAGCAACAACCAAAGGTTTGTCATTGTGCAACTTGAGTGTCTGCGCGTTCCGTCCTTCGAAGGCGGCGTTGAGCTGTCGGGCAGAACTTTTTTAAATTTCTTTTTGAAGAAAGAAATTTAAAAAAGTTCTGATTCCATGCTTTATAATTTAATATTATAACATTTTCTGCGATATTGCTTGACCAGAAATTCTTAGTTGTAGATAATATATATTGTTTAGCTTGCAGTAATAACCGTCAGTGATCTTTATGAAAATATTGACCCCATATTTATTAGGGATTGCATCACGGCTGTTTGTTGTGTGTTTTTGTTTCTTTATCGTCGGCCTATTTCCGCGACTATGTCAACACACCGACGAGCAGTTTCACCTCACTATCCTGGAAATTTTGCCGAACCCTGGCTTCCTGTAAGGAGCGTAGGGATCTTTAACGTGCCCAACATTACATGGACACTTGACTTGGCTTTACGCCTCCTCTGAAGGGCGGAACGTAAATAAATTCAAATTGCTCAAATAGAATGCCACAACCTCGGTTCATGTTAATTGTACAGTATGTACTGAAAAAGTGAAAGGAGTACCCTGCGAGCGAACCCAGTACCCTTCGGTTTAGAGACACACGTTCGTACCACTGAACCACCGAGACTCTTACGGCTTGTTCAATATTATACAATTAAATTGTATTGCAGAATATATAGTTTGGCTTTCAAATTACAAATATAAATTTTCTAATTGTGGTAATTTGGGTAAATGCATGTAGATAAAACTTGTGCGTTTTAGTATATATTTTTTTATTTATCAAATTCACCACTAATAATAATAATTATTTTTACGTAATTATCTCTTTAAGTCTACCAATATTTTTAACAAAAACAACGTCGTGATCCTGCACTTAGCAGTTTAATCAGAGACACCAAAGACGACAAGTAAGAAGCACAGAACAGTTAAATGACAGATACAGTAAAATTAATAGTGTGGAAAACATTGGAATTAGTGACTGCAATCCACATCAAACGACTCTTTTATTTTTAGCTTTTACATTATTTGAACGCTGGATTAGAGATTTTAATATCTACTTGTTGGCAGTTTTTTTAGTGGAAGCGGCGTTTGTTAAATGGGTTGTACAGAGATCTAAAATGAAACGATAACCCTTTCCATACATTTTTTTAACTGCTGATTTTTAATATACTAGAAAACGCATTTTTGAGATTTTGCGTTTACAAAAATACCAAACGGAAAGGTTTGGTTAGCAAAGTTTTTTACTTATTTGAATTATTAAGATTCCGCGTAAATTGTTCCTTAAGTAAGCTAACAGATTTGTTAAAAATGGTGACGTCTGACATTCCTTGGTTGTGTTATCTACCCTGTAGCAAACTTTTAAATAAATATGTACGAAGACATTTTGTTTTCAACTGTTTAAGCAGGTAAGCACCCAACTTGTAGCACAAAATTACGGTCATGGCGTCTTAGAGACAAACGGGCCTTTCCTTTTGTGAACGACTTTATAAGAAAAATTATGCAATCGTAATTCACGGAAAATTGCCATAGAGGAAAACAACAGACATATTGGAAACTCAACGTCCTAAACCTGGTTGTATATTGCGTGTTCTCAGAAAAGCTATGGAAATGATAATAAACAATTAAAAATCAAAGCTGCACCCTCGACAGTCCAATGGAAAGAAGGTGTGCCTCTGAACCCAAGGATGCTGAATTCGACTCCCAGTAGGAATTATTTTACTTTTTCAGTACATATGTTGGAACTAACATCAATGCGGCACTATATTTGAGCAAAGTTAAATGCCTGCGCGTTTTGTCATTTGGAGAGTGCATAAAGCCGTCTGTCTCATGTACTATGCGATGTTGTGCATGTTATATATCGCTACCCTCCTTATAAAAAGGCTGATGTTAGGTAGGTTCTCTAGGATAGTGCGTCGATACTGCCCCCTGGCGTCGGTGATTGACCATAGCTGCAGAAATAGGCAAAATTAAAGAAAATAATAGACAAATATATATTATAGACTCACCCACACTCACTCACACACACACACACACACACACACACACACATATATATATATATATATATATATATATATATATATATATATATATATATATATATAATATATATATATATATATATATATATATATATATATATATATATATATATATATATATATATATATATATATATATATATAGATAGATAATATTATTATTAGCCTTTGATTGCGTACAGACATACTACAGGCACGTCAAAGAATTAGATAAACATAAAACAGATTTCATAAAACAACACCACTTTAGATACAGAACCAATTACAAAAAAATACAATCAGTTTACATTACACAACGGTGCTATTTTTACAATTATTACTATCATTCTCTCCGTCAATCAGAGCCTGTACACCTTTCAGTAAATTTACTGATATTACAAAAAGAATTGCCGATCAAAAGTGATTTCAGCTTATGTTTAAAGCAGCTCAGTGTATCCGCAGCCTACTGAGGAAGCATAATTAAAAAAACGCCCAGAATATACAGGTGATTTCTTGTATGCCATATCCTGATAATTTGGCAAGTGGATATCATATATTACCCGGATAGTGTAGCTGTGAACTGCACTGTTTTTAATAAACCTGTTGCTACGTGTATATGTGAAACGCAAGAGTTTATACAAATACACCCCCGTGACAGCCAACAGTTTTTTCTCTTAGAAGTAGTCCTGCATGATTCTCTCGGTTGTAGTCCAAAAATTAGGCGGATTATACGTTTTTGGCATACGAAAACCCTTTGTATATCATTTGCATGTCCCACACTATTATTTTGTATGCCAGCACAATATACACGAAAGCAAAATACACATTAATAAGAGAAATTTCATTTAAGGCGTTCTTCAGCTTCATTAGGCAAAAATAGGCCTTACCCAATTTGTTCAATATACCTTCTATCTTGGTCTCCTATTGAAGCCTATTATCTAAAATTCAACCTAAACAGTTGGTGGAGGTACTTAGGGTAATATAGTTATCACTAAAATTAATGCCTATAGAGGGCTCTCGACATTTGCCCCAAACTCTACACAAACCTTTAGAATTATTTACAATCAGGTGATTGCTGCAGCATCACCGGCCAATGTGTGACAAAATACTATATACTTTACGGATAGTATCAGACAATACCTGATCCGAAACTATGATTGTTTTGTCATCCGCGAGATAAATGGAGCCCAAACAATGGCCCGTTATACTACAATGTCGCCTTCCCACGGTAAGAACCGCTGAGTCAGCCGTCGTCTTAACGGAGCCAAGAACTTTGCAGGTTCAAAGTGCAAGTAGAACGGAATATCACTGTGAGAATCTACATCAGCAGATTCCTTGTTTATCCAGAGACATAGTGCCACGCCTGGAGGGAAGACTATAAAGAGGCTACTCACAGAGGTAGAACCGTTCATTCTTGTTCCGAGTTAGTCATTAGCACACCGAGTCCATAGACATTAGATCACATGTAGGTTGATCGTCTTATTTTAGTATATTATATTATTCATTTTTCTTGTAACTAAGTAATTAAGTATTGATTGTTCAAAGTATTAAATAAATTGTTTTAAAAATTAAAACGTCTTAACCGTAAAGTTAAGTGGCGCAGTCGTTAATATTGGTTAGAAAACCGAGCATATCGATTTTTGAGCGTATCGACGCCTAATAACCAATTCGAGCCAAGCAGAGCCAAGTTAAAGCAGAAATAGTGGCCAAGCAGAGCCAAATGGAAGCAGCAACCATCGTATTATGGTAAGTTTACTGCTATCCCATTTTACATTTCCAATTTTTTATATGTGTTGTATTGAAACGTTATATGTCTGATTCAGAGGAAGAATTACAAAGTTTATGTAACATAGAGTATAGATTTAGATCAATCAGCATTAGCGACAATAACATAACAGTAAATCATTCACATATTAATAAGAGTAGTAATAGTAGCAGCATGACAGACCAGTTCAAAGAATTTTTTCTGAAAGCTATTCCCGAGTTCGACGGGCAGGCAACTTTTTAAAGGCATGTGACTTGGTCATGAATCAGTTCTACGTGCCAAACGAGAATGTGTATTTGAATCACTTCTTGCTAAATTATGTTCAAACTAAACTAACGGAAACAGCCCGGCTTATAGTAAATACAAAGATAATTAATACGTGGGCAGACCTGAGAGAGGCCATTGTTCAGAATTTCAGTGATCAACGAGATGATCACAGTTTATTAGCTGAGATGTTAACCTTGAAACAGCGTAATGCTGAAGACGCACTGTCGTTCGCGAATAGATGCCGTCATATAGAGCGATTGCTCATCTCGAGTTTAATAGCTAACGAGCAAAGTGAAGGCGTGAGATTAATTAAGAAAGACATATACCAGAATCAAACATTAAAAGCGTTCTTAGGAGGGTTACGCAATCCGCTAGGGCTTGTCCTGCGTAGTCAAGCACCTGGAAGCATAGAACAAGCTTTGAAATTCGTGTTCGCAGAGGAAAATTTCGTTTATAGAGATAAAACAATAAATAAGAATTTCAGTAATAATAATAAATTAGAAGGACGGAACAGTACTTTCTTTCAGAGACAAAATAACCCACCTTTTCAGAATGTACAATTTCGAAGACCTTTCCAAACAAACTTTAGACCATTTCAACAACATAATAATCAAAACAATCACACAAATTCCCAGCCTAGACAAAATCAACAATTTATACCAAGGCAAAATTTTTCGAGTCAATTTAGACGACCCAACTTCAGTAATCAACCGGGTCGACCCAATGTAAATCATAATGCTAACAGAAATTATCACGAACCAATGGAAGTAGACAGTTCTAATACTAAACTGTCACTAACGCATCCAAGTAGAGCAGCTCAATTAAATAACATAGAATTTAATGATAATCACATAAATGAAACAAATTACGATTTGAATTACGTAAACGAAGAATTAAATTACGAAAATTCGCCACCAGACGAATACGATAGTCAACAACAAAATTTTCATATGGCAGACACGTATACGGACAACCGGTAGTGTATATTAACCATATAGATATGCCAACAAATAATTTAATTAACGAGGGCAGTGATAGTAGTTATAATTGTAAGAAAGGAATGAATGACCATAGAATTAATTTAAACTTGAGCTTGAATAATGACGCAAGCGACAGGAGACCTATGCATTCGATTGATTTCGCTGATGAGTCAAAATCCAAGCAGAACGTTCAACAGAACAATAACAGTATTATGAATTATGTGAATTCCTGGCTCACCAGTGGTAATATAATAAGATCAGTAATATAATAAGGAGCAGTTTAAATGAAGTTCCCATTACAAACGAACATTGTAACGAGGAAACTGATCTTAATAGATTATATAAAATATACGAAGTCCCAACAAAAAGTAAAAATCAATTAAAATCTAGTACTGAATTAATTAAGCAGTCGGATAGAGCACTAGGTAGAAATAAATTAGTAGTAAGAAAACCAGATAAAGATGAACCTTTAGGCCAACATGATAATACGGGGAATGCTGGGCTAAAAACGGGAAAACAGGTAGTAAGCGAAACAAACCCTAAAGCACAAAACTCTAATATTAATAATAAACAAATTTTCACCATAAACAAAAATAGTACTGAAACAAACCCCATAAAAATCCAAAAGTCCAATATGACTAATAATTCTAAAACAAAACTACCCATATTGGAAAAATTAGAATCGGCATCAGATATTACACAGCAAATCATGCTAGCGCATGAAACTTAACGGCGACATCGCTCATTTAATGAAACTTGTGAACAGATGCAAAACAAATTCGCTTTTCCCCAGATGAGACAGAAAATTGAAAATTATATTAAAACCTGTGAATATTGTAACAAAAAAGATTACAATGTATTTAAATTAAATAAACTAAATAAGCAATCGACTTATATTACCTAAATGAGGTAAAACAGGAAAATTGGATAAATAACATACATGACTTGACACAATTACCTAAAGACTACAAACAAATAAAACGACACTAAGCAGACACCGTTACATCCATGACAAATATATACAGGCGACTAAGATGACGAAAAAACACACTTACTGTAACAAATACCTAAAATATACTAGTAGATAAACATTAAATAAAAATTATATTTAGGACCGCACTCAACAAATTTTAAATTGAATAACTAAGCTGATGATTAATATTGTCGTAAAGAAAAAGGACATATAGGCGTATGTAATAAATCTTATCGTTATAACCTTGTCAAAAGTAAAATCAATAATGAAACCATTCATTACGTAATTAGAAAACATTTTAGAAAGATAATTCACCGATACACCACTGGGTATGGCACACAGATTTAAAATCAGATAGTTTAATATATATATATATATATATATATATATATATATATATATATATATATATATATATATATATATATATATATATATACTGACAAACCAATCAGTCAGAAGGGACAAAAGGAATTATATATATGCAAATTTTAATTTAAATAAACCAGATCAAATAGAGAATTTTAGAAAAGAATATTGGTTACCACAGAGGAAATATTACTGCATTTTTGTAAATGGACAAGATTACGAACTGGTAAGTTCGGCTATTAATAAAAACTGTAATAACGTAGAATCACTCAAATGTTATAGATGTATGAAATATACGTAATAGGTTAACCCTCAAAAAAATATAATAACAATAATAATAATAGAAATTTTTTTTTATATTATAGATATTCAGATCAAAATGTTAGACAAGTAGTGTCGAAACTTCTTCACAACTCTATTAAGAAAACACTTGTAACAAAACTACCGTAAGACACTTTAAAGGATTTTCACAGCACAATTATTGAACATTATCGACCATTCAAGGCAAAAATTAAAAATAAGAAATCCATATAATTTGGACCATACTGTATATCTGATCGTAAACAGACGATGCAGTCGTGAAGCCACTAACAAAAGGCTTAAAGTAAACTTATAAATAAACGTTAACGACAGGAACTACATTGGTGCCTTTAACTCGTGTAGACATTTTAATGCATTCACCTGTATTATAACACCAGACTTTTCCAAATAAATATTATATTAACAACAAAATCGAGGTACAACAAAGATAAGAAAGAATTACTAGCCAGCGTAGGGGCAACCAATTATTTGAGCCTCACACTCAACAATCTGTCGACCGAAACTAGAAAAAAGAATTAGTTAACAACAAAACTAATCAAAAAGTTCAAAATTACGGACGAACCAAATATATTCTAAGTCAGAAAATAGACGACAGACTTTCATATAAGTAAAATTTAAATTAAATAGAAACCAGCCATAGGAAAAAAAATTATAACAGAACACGTTGACCACAAAATAAATATTATTGTGTTGTATACAAACCAGATTAAAAAAATATCCAATTCAGCAATCAATAAAACTCTTAATAAGGGGACATCACCCATATTTTGTAATTAGAAAACAAATTATTAGAAAAAAAATTCTTATATCTGTGTGTATATTCATAGATGGATTACGACAGGTAAAGGACATAACAAAATTACGTAACAAGAACATTGGAAGAACCAATACACTAAACATTTTAAATCGATGGAAAGTAATCCACGAAATTACACAAAAACAAAATCCATTTTCAGGACACAGTTCGATAATGTCATTTCTTTAAATCATAACAAAGCTATTCCAAGAAGCCATAAAAGAGAATCAACTCAAAGTACCTACAATGTAAAAAGTACATATAAGACACTCGACATATATATGACTACGTAAGCAACAAATTGGAATTGATACATAACGTACGAGACAATGCACAGACTGACACAGACAATTTAAATAGCAAGCTTAATGCTTAAATGAATTAAGGCACGTAACACTTTTAACGTAATTATAAGACCTTTGCGACTAACAGTAGCATTAATAATTTATATACATCAGCTAGAAATAAGTTAAGGAACGAATCAATCATTTAGGAATAAACTCCCAATCAATTAAATAAGAACTAATATATATCCACCAGTAGTTAACAATAACAAATTACAATTCTGCATAGCAAAATTTCATGATAAGTGAATTTTACTACAGCAAGCAGGAATAATACATTTTACAGGATTTTTCCAAATAACAATATTATTAATAGACGAAAACGTGGCTTAATAAACAGACTAGGTTCTATATTTAAGTCAATGACGCGGAATCTCGATTCACAGGATGAGCAACGAATTCAGCAAGCATTAGAATTAGTCTTAACGACAGATCAAAATAAAATTCATGAACTTTTAGGTCCCAAAATTCGATCAGACTCGAGGCAATCGTCGAATTTAATAGAACGATGGTAGGATTGAGTCATAACCAAGGCACGATAATAAATAGGATAAATAATAGTATAGTAGTAATATTTATTGTTACTAATTTTACAGCACATCATCTGACATATAAGTTTTATACTTGTTCTTGCCCAAGATGTAATTTTGACGGAACAGCTTTAAAAATTGATAACAAAACCTCAATAGTGACATTAATAATAATAATAATAACAATTATTACACAATATTCAAGAAATAGCATTAACAACAGAGAATGCCATAACTTTTGCAAAATTAGGAATTTTTCAGACATCAATATTAAAACCAAAATTTATAGTAAAAGAAATCAATAAGATACAAAATTATGCAACTAATGCTAAAGTAACAACAACCACTGATCTAAATCTATACGAAAAAAGTATTTAAAATAAAAGCAATCCAAAACAATTTCAAAATTATATTTCAAATAGAAATTCCTCTGGTAGATGAATCAGAATATGATTATTATCAATTATATACATTACCTGTCCCTAGAGAGACACACCTTTTTACCATGATAATTCCCAAAACCAAATACCTTATCCTAAGCAGTAAACAATATGCCTATCGTAATGAAGAATGTCAAAATTTAAAGAACCAAATATATTTTTGCAAAGACGACAATCCAACAACCATGAATGATCAAAACCCATGTGAAATAAAGCTAATAAAATTTCAAAAACCTATTAACAATTGTAATCAAGAATTAGTCAAAATTAATAGAACCACAGTTTCGAGATATGGAACCAGTCAGTATATAGTTATAGCACCCGAAGAAACTAACGCCAGAATAACTTGCCAAGAACAGGAGTGGACCAACATCATCAAGGGTACAAAATTAATCAACCTGCAACCAAATTGCCAATTAACCATAGGCAACAAAATCTACAAGACCGGCCCAGCAACAGCAGAAACACAACAACTATTCAACCTGCCTACACTAGAAACCCCCATTCCAGAAGATCAACCAAATCCAGGACCAGTACCCGAAATATCATTAGAAAACGTACAGCTACACAACATCAATCAAATCCATCACCAACTTCAAAAAATTAAACAAAATATACCAGGACCTATAACAATACCAATCCATCACCTGAGTATATGGACAATATTACTGTACATAGCTGTCTTAATAACCATCACAACTATAGCAGTCCGAATGAGGTTGAAGAAATGAAGAACCAGCAAATAAGATAAAGGAACAAAAACAGGAACCACCGAGTCCGGATTTCCATTGAAAATCCGAAACGAACCATAGCTTCGTCTTTAAAAATGGGAGGAGATAAATGGAGCCCAAACAATGGCCCGTTATACTACAATGTCGCCTTCCCACGGTAAGAACCGCTGAGTCAGCCGTCGTCTTTACGGAGCCAAGAACTTTGCAGGTTCAAAGTGCAGGTTCAAAGTGCCAAAATATCACTGTGAGAATCTACATCAGCAGATTCCTTGTTTATCCAGAGACATAGTGCCACGCCTGGAGGGAAGACTATAAAGAGGCTACTCACAGAGGTAGAACCGTTCATTCTTGTTCCGAGTTAGTCATTAGCACACCGAGTGCATAGACATTAGATCACATGTAGGTTGATCGTCTTATTTTAGTATATTATATTATTCATTTTTCTTGTAACTAAGTAATTAAGTATTGATTGTTCAAAGTATTAAATAAATTGTTTTAAAAATTCAAACGTCTTAACCGTCAAGTTAAGTCGCGTACATAAACAACCTCCCACCTGTCAGATAGTCGGGAAGATCATTTGCGTACAACATAAACATAAGCCGCCCCAGGACGCTTCCCTGCGGAACACTGCCTACCTCTGGTGACCTATATCGGGCATGGAATCAAGAAATGACGACAGGTTTCGTTTTGCTTCATTACATGTTATGTCCCAAAATGTTATGTAAAAGGGTGTTGTATTTTAGTTTCCCTAGTTTCGGTCTAAAAGTGTAAGAAGATTCTAAGTGAGATGTAAGACACGAAGCACGTGCTTCCACCTCGTTGCGAAACCAAGTAGTATGTTGTCACGGCAGCTCCAAATAATATAGAGTGTTAAAAAATAGAGACTGTATACAACCCACTAACAATTTAGTAAATTGTCATCCCTGCCCCATTTCTACCTTAATATAGCGACAAAGTATGTAAGGCTGGATGCATTCTCGGCACAGTTAGAACCTTAGACCGGTTTAGTTCTAATTAGAGCTCGTCAGTACGTCATAGTAATAGCAGCGAAAATACACCTATACAGTAATATGGCTATGGTAGCCAGCCTTCCAACACTGAGATGTAAGACACGAAGCACGTGCAACGTGTAAGCCGGGTAGGGATCGTCAACGTGTCTAACATGGCATGGACACATATTCGCCGGCCCTATGCCCCCTCCGAAGAGCGGAACGTAGATACATTCAACTTGCTTAAATACAATGCGACAATTAAATTATTTCACAGCGTGTACTGAAAAAGTGAGAGCGGAACCCTGGGAATCGAACCCAGTGCCCTTCGGTTCAGAGGCACACGCTCTTACACATATACCATTAATTTCTTCCGAATTATTTTATTTATTTTTTGTTTCTTTTTTTAATTTGTACTGGGGTTTACTTTAATACCTGTGACATTTAGTTATTTTGATATTACAAATTTTTGTTTGTTTCGCCTGAGCTAAGTTGAGAAATTGTTCTAACTGGACCCTGCGCTGGAAAATATTTTTATACTGTACTAGGTACTGTATAGTACCTTGAAAGAAAGTCGTTGTTACTAATATAGTAAGGTGTAGAAAAAGAGACGTAGCTAAAATTTTACAATGACTTTAGTGTCATCTCTGCGTAGAGAAAAGAAGCGATTTTCACCGAACACGTATTGACAGATTCTACAATCTGGAATCTGCAAGTATCGAACAGACTACAGACTTTCCACTTGTCTCGTAAAATTTATTCTTCTAGAGCAGCTTCACAGATTACCGGGCAATCCACTCCAGAAGGTGCGGGGTAGTTCCCTAACAGGATAAGGGAAGAATTGCGAGAAGCTTTTGTATTTAAGCTACAATCGCACAATCGGATGCGTAAAACACACTGACACTCTAGCACACCGTTGAATACCCCTCAACTCCACGACCCCGCTTCCATGTCTCCTTTACTCCTTCACTTAGAGGATTTATGTCGCGCCTGCTTGTGAATTGTATTATCGCAGAGAACTGTAGCTTTGAAATATTTGAGGTTTCTGGATGGCTTGGCAAGTATAAATCACAATTGCTTTCGTTCTGCATTTCGGTGAGGCTTCGATTGTGTAGTATTGCAATTGTTCCTTATAGGCAATTTAAAAACAAAGAACCCGTTTTTCATTTATAACAAAACAAATCTGCTTCGTTCTGTGTGATGCAAGCTTTTACAAAACATTGTATATTTTGTGTTATGGCATGAATTTACAGCAACAGCAAATTCAACGCTATTGAAAATATAACCTTAAGAAAAGGGAATAAGTTAGGCTGCTGAAATATCAATTTAGGGTCTTATCGATGGGTGAATTATATTGTTAAAATAACGAAAAGAAAGTATTTTAACAGGATTTCTTAATTGCGTAGGTTGTGTTAATATTGCTTGTTTTGTATGTTTCAGGAAACTCTAAAAAGAAAGTTTTGCTCTTAAAGTGAACGACATTTTCAAATCGGTGCTAATTGGAGCCCCTAGAACCCATTTCCGGGGATATATACATATATATATATATATATATATATATATATATATATATATATATATATATATATATATATATATATATATATATATATATATATATATATATATATACACATAAATATCCCCGGAAATGGGTTCTAGGGGCTCCAATTAGCACCGATTTGAAAATGTCGTTCCCCTAGAACCCATTTCCAGGGATGTTTATATATATATATATATATATATATATATATATATGTGTGTGTGTGTGTGTGTGTGTGTGTGCAGACCATATGTAATTAATTCATTTACTTCCTCACTTAATATTGGTAATATTGGAATAATTTAAAAACCCTGAAACAAGTCGATTTTTGAATTTAAAATATCACTCAGTAGCGAAAAGATTTCGCTCTTTGCTTTAACCCGCTATGTTTGACACCTACAACCCATAAGTTTTTAAATTGGAAGGGTAGGCTCGTAACACCTCATTTGAAACGTATTCTCATTTCCGTTTGAAAGTGTCATTTATGTTTCATTCTGTTGCCTAGTTACGGATACAATGACATTTGAAATTTTACGTGAATATTTTGATTTTGGAAACAGAATTATTGAGATAAATGCATTTAAAGACGGAAATAAGTTTATCGTAAAGGTTTAAGGTGTAAACCATACATTTCTTGACAATATTCAAGGCGGTTTTTCAATTTCACAAGAACACTTTGTAAAACTTGATGACTTATTTTCCAACTTATTGCTGAATCCTATGACTTAAATCCTCTACGTTATCTCATCTGTTGACGTATACTTTTGACTTCCTTCAAATAGCAACACAAAAAGAGAAAAATAAACCTGGTGGGGTCAGGCCATAAGAAAGGACAGGCCACTCTACTGCACCAGGCCTACTAATCCACCTGTCAGGGAACACAGCGTTTAAATATGTCCTAACATGATTTTCAAAAGCCGGTGAAGTTCTGTCCTGCGAAAACCAAATTTCGATTTCATTTGGAGTTCCATAAGCGCGCTATAGCTATTTCAGTGTTGATACTTAAGACATTACCAAAAATCTTAGGTAACCTTCGGCATTCAAGTCAGCATCTAAAAAATAGGGACCGATTATTTTATTTCTAATATGACCAGCCCAAAAGTTCACTTTCCTAAGATTCTGAGTGTCGGCCTTTATTATTCAATAAGGATTTTGTCTGCTCTAGTGCTTAGAATTTTGTTTATTGACGGTGGCATTTAAATAATATATCGCCTCGTCAGAGAAGAGAATTAAATTTGTAAACTGAGACCTTACTTGATGCACATTCATAATTCTTTTGCAGAGCTCGATCTTACGATCATCAGCATAATTAAAACACGTATCACCGATATCTTTTTAAACTGTGTTCCTTACTAATTTGCCTGCTCCATTTGTGCGGATCTTTTAATACACTCGGTAAAATATCCAACTGGTTTTCTTCATTAGTTTGGACATTTGGAACTGTTTCAGGACTATCTCGAACATGTCCAAATTGACTAAATTTTGACTCTATTATAGTAACTGTTGCCTGTGATACAGGACAAACGGTATACTTGGCATTAAACGTTCCACATACCTCCATAGGGGTTCCGGTTCCACAAGTGGATAAGTTGACACATTGCAGGAAAATAAAACAAATCATTTCGTGTCAAAGTTGATTCTTAAAAGCCTTTTCCCAAACCGATGAGTCATCGGCATAAAATCAATCTCAATTTTTTGACGTAAGTATCCCACGTGTCCGACTGGTCAATAATAGAACTGCCATCGGCAAATTCCACTACACCTGCCATTGATGGCAATCAAAATAGGCTAGTTAAATAAATGGTGAAACAAAGGCACCCAGAACTTTACCTTGGGTTACACCACGCTTAACATGCTGGGGTTCACTATATTTATCTGATACTTTTGTACTGTCCGTAAAGTGGCTCTAAATTAGTGAGTATGCAGTACCTCTAAAACCGATATTTTCTAGTTTCGATAGTAAATTGACATGGTCTACGCCATATGAAAAAACTCTAAACACATATTTGCTCTCATCAAAGCTTTATAAACTTGAGATGCAACATAGTAGATATGTTCAACATGGTTTGTAGAGCCTGTGCGTCACCTGGACGCTTCCGGTTTTATCACCCATTTTCCAAAGCTAAGACAGTTCTGAAAGTAAAGTTTTTCCGTGAAAAATTGAAAGCTTTCTTCTCGAATATGCTATGCTTTTAAAACTCGTTAATTTAGTTTTACGAAAATTAATTCATATGTTGCAATCAAACTATAAATGCAATGTTTGGTTGATCCGAATATTTTCAGAATTTAATTTAACATAATTTGAAAAATATTGCGAACTACAGGGTCCATTGTTACTAACCCGTTGTACTTGTAAATAATTTTTGTTAATTTAACTCATACTGTGTCATCTTTGCTATAACCCAAAATTATTGTATACAGGATGTAACAAAAAAGAGTAATATGAAAAATTATATTTTTCTTAAATATTATACTATAGCTTTTTATATGGCAAATTAAGCCTCGTCAGGTTCTATATTCAGTTACAAATGTGTAAGATTGTGAAATGCAGTGTTGCCAAGTTATTAATTGTTCTTTAAAAAATTTGTCAGAAACAAACCCTTTATAAAGTGTAATATCTCTGCCACTGTTTGTTAATTTTCCTAAAAAAATTACGTGTGACCTAATATTGGCCCATCTCAGGTTGAACTATCTCTACTTTTGAATTATTTCATTAGGGGTGTTCAAAATTTCTCTTCGAACACCTCTACGTTCATCTTCATTTTAATTTAATTTCTAAAATGGAACACCCTATATATTATGTTACCGTTTGAAATCCTAAAGTGTCTTCATTTAGAAAATACTAATTTATCGCATCTGTCTCTACCTAATTTTGAGATGTTGAGGTTTTTCCAAAATTGGCACAGAAAATAAGAAAAATCACAGGCGGCCGGCACAAGGAATCGAAGCTGACATAATGTTATTTCTTTATCTATCACAAACGTATATAATATTTATTTAAACAACGCTAAAAACGTGCAGAATATAAGATTATTAAACGTAACAAAAATTTATTAGCATAAACACGATCATTCAGATTAAAATCTTAAACGTAACATAAACTAATTAACATAAACACAATTACTTCTTCATCAGACATGTTCAAACACTGTACCATTTTGTTGTAGACACGTATTGAACCTACCCGTAAAAGGTTTATTTACATTTCGTAACATCAAGGAAGTAACTGAATAAGATGCTTCTCTTACTGTTTTCCGCCTGTTTGCTGCTGTTGTTAGGGGTATCTTGTAGATCAGATCTTTAATGTAGCCCCATAATAAAAATGCAGTTTTGTCAGATATGGTGACCTTGAAGGCTCTTCCGATCCAACGGCCTGGAAATTCTACATCCAGAGTATTTAGAACTTTAATGCTAAAATGAGCAGGTGCCACATCTAACTGGAACGACACACTTCCCAATAGTTGTAATCGTACATTTTCCAGCATATTATCAAGACATTTGATAAAAATGTTGAAAAATATTTGCATTGGGGTGTCCATCAAACAATGGGGCCATATTATGTGGTCTCCAATTATCCTTTTTCATACATTTACACTACACCTATGTTGCTGGTCGATAGTTGTCACAAAATGTGGATTGGCATCAGCGTACAAGTGTACATTATTCCTGTTTAGATGACCATTGTTACGGAATGTCGCCTCATTAGCAAACAATACATTATTCCAAAATCGTTCCTCTCCTCCAATTCCAGCAATACCACAACTATAAAATGCATTCTATTCTTGAAGTCTTGTCTATCAAGTATTTGGCTTAGTTGCACACGTTATGGATGTAATATATTCTTACTCAATATTCTTTTCAAAGAAGTTTGACCTAAGGTTAATACATTACTCATGTCTGCTATACTTCTATGTGGGTCTCAAACAATAGATGCGACAACCTTAAATTTGTTCTCCTCGTTTAGCACTGGCTTCATTATGTCATGCTTCTCTCACCTAACTGTCTCATTCCTGTCAAATCTATTCATCACTCTTTGAAATGATCTTGCAACTCGATGCCTTCTTTCAGGAAATCTCACTCTGGATGCCAGAAGACAATTTTTAAGCCTTGTCCAAGCTATGTCAACAAGTCTTATTGTTTTTTTAAATTTAACACTTTTTCCTGTTCTAGTAAATTTCCCAAACGCAATCTCTAAAATAGTTCAGACTGAACAGCAATCCTGTTCACTCCCAGCTTTATTGCATGCTTTGCCAGCGAATTTAGTAAATTAAAGTGTGCAAGACATTTTCTCCTCCTGATCTATTACCTAGGTTTTGATATCTTCAAACTAGTACGTCTTTCAGGGAAATATGGAAGCTAAGTCAAGAAATTCAATATTGGGGCTAGAGCAAGACGGAGCACCAAAATCGACACGTGATCAGCCTGCCCTCAATGTGAGAATCTCTATGTCTCTGGTTTGGGAGTAAATAGTGATCGTCTAAAAATTGAACAAGGTTATCAGAACTGCATTTTACAAAATATATGAAATTTTGCGGTAATCAAATAAATAGGTCGCCTTGTACCTACCTGATGGGGGATATTTTGTCGTTGCACCACCAAGTGCACCATTCATTAATCCCGGTTTTAAAATGTTTTGTTGGATTACGATCATTGGGGTAACAACCCGTATGAATAATTTAAAAGTTATTAACCTAATCTTGTAACGGTATAAAAGAATTAGTGATAACATCCAATATATTTACTATATTTTTTATCAATTTAAACTAGCCCTTTCTCACTTTAATAATTTTATATGGCTTCACTTGCACTTACTCGACTTAGTTTTTTGAATTATTCACTTGTTACCTGTTTGTTTTTTATGAGACAGACTGTATATAGCCGTATGCAGTGTATTTTGAAATCGTCAAAGTGAATCGCAGTTGGACGGCGAAGTTGGCGTCAGGCATTGGAAATATTGGGAAGCACTGAACAATGTTGGATATATGTGGAAGAGATAGGTGGAACTGCGTATCCGTGGAATGGACAGCGGACCGAAGAGGCGAGAAAAGGTATAGACTTTGGTTAAAAGCGCCTTAGAGTAAACACGTGGTCGCGACTGAAGACTGTGTGATTTAGGTGATAAAAGTGTTGAAAAAGAGGTTTCATCTACCCTAAGTGTTGGGGGATTTGTATCCGCTTAAATAAGAATTGTGCGTGTTCTTGGTGAAGTGATTGGAAACAGCAATACCCGCGAGGGGGGATGTAATACGCCATTTTGTGTACTTCACGTATAAAAGGAAAGATCTGTGGAATTTTAAAGCTTGGAAGAAAGTGACACACTGGTAGTCGTGAGAACTAATTATATATTTCAACCTGGAAATAATCTAATTGCCTCAAATCAGAGGGCTCCAGTATTGGGTAAAAGTTGTCTTAATATTGGGTGAAAGTTGTCCTAGTACATGGCAGAGATTATTCTAGTGCCACGCTTATTTGATATTGGTAAATGTGTGTCCTTGTATTGGTTCTCATCACTTTTGAGCCTTTAAGTTATATGGTTGTTGAGGTTAACGTCCAGTGGAAAGGATTTTATGGACGAATATGTCATCTTTCTAGTGACCGTTCAATCCGTTGTGGCAATTACTCTTAACAGCAAGTTCTCATATTGTATAGGTGTCCCAAAGGCTCAACACATTTGTAGACAGAGTATTGGTAATAATAATTTAACGAGGCGAAAGAGGAAGATTGGACGGGTAGTCAGTTTGGTTCAGATAAAGGCTAGTAGATAAGAGTGATATACAGACCTTTTTGATAAGTTAAATTCTTAACAGCTTTAATTGATATAGAAATTGTATTCATTATTTTCATTTGTGTGTTTTGTCAATTTTTATTGGAAAGAAACATATTAGGCTCTCTAGTAATTTGATAGATGCTTCACATTAGTATAATTGCTTTGCATTTGCCTTGGAATTTGTTTATTATAAATTGAAAATTAGAGCTATTTTATTGACTCAGAATAGAACTATTTTTAGCACTAATTTATTTAGTATATTTCTATTATATATGTGAGCTAAGCATACACACGTCTGGTAAGACCTAATTATTGAATTAATTAACGAGATCCTATGCTACTGATCTACTACAGTATCTATAATAACTACAGTGATTATTGGCTATGTGGTGGTCCAGCGTGTTCTTGGTTGGAGTTGGATCACTGGTGAGTTAAGGCAATAATATTAATTAATACCTTATCCGAATATGCGGGGGTAGGTGTAACAATCAAGTGGCGCCCTGCATAACATCTTATTTAGGAACCCCGCCCGTCTCCACTGTTTAAAAGCTGGCGGCCACTTAACTTCCCGGTAACTTTGCTTATACCAATCACTGTTTTGAGGCTGCGTTTATGTGTTTATGTTAAGAGTTGGTCACTGGAAAAAAAGAGCAAGGGCGTCGTTATAGTCTATTCACTGATGTTGAAGCACCTGCCTGTCTCTTGCTTTTGATGTGATTACTTTTAAATGCTCATGCTCGACATTTGTAATTCCAGTCCCATCTACGTTAAATACTTTGGAGTGAGGTGAACTTTCTTAAGCTCAGGCTCTAGTAATTAATTGGACATCCTGACATTTTCTTAAGTAAAAACTTTGATCGTTGCATCAAAAATACCTTACGGTGTCCCCAAACTCAGCTCCTTGTGACTAGACAAAAACTATTTTATCCATTTCTGCCCTTCTGCATCATTTCTAGGTAATAGTGAATAAAACAAACCGCTCCTTGATGCTTCGTGATTATCTACTTGCCAAAAGAAAATAACGCTTTTTCATATCTAAACCATACGACACCATTTATGCTTCAAGTTGAGGCAACAATATAGTTTATATATTTGATTTGGGTTACAAAATTTTAAGAAGTGTTGATTGGCAAGTATTGTAGAGCCTAGTATTTTTAAGGAAACTAATTTTCATACTCTCTACATCTGCAGCGACTTTCCTAATATATTTAGGATCCCAAGTCTTCTTTTTCACAACTTTTGACATCTATACAGAAAACACAGCATCAGCCACCTTTAATTCAGCTAAATCAAAAATAATCTTATATAGAATGACCTTAGATTTATAGTTTCCTAATTTGGGACGTTGGAAGTTGACACCTTCTCTTATACGATACAAGGCTCTAGAACATTTCAGAAATAATAAGGACAGAAACAAGCTTAAAAATGAACTGGTATTTGCGTTAGTTATGCTTTAGTACGTTAACAAATAAAATATACCGGTTGGCTGCTGTAGTGCTCATTCGTAAACTCTGAGTGTAAAGCTGCGATACTATTTAAAAATTTGCAGTCGTAAACGCTATAATACCCAAGAGGGACCATCATATTTGGAATTAGGCAACTATCTGACATTTTGATACTTTCCTTCTACTAAAGAGGTAAGAACCTGTTTTTATACAAAGAACAAAAGCCATTTATCAACCAAAAAATTAATTTGTTTATAAAAAATGCTTATTGATTTATATTTACAAAATGCTCTCTAATGACCTAACGAGTTTGAGGCCTGTAGCTTGGACAGCGTCTTAATGGATTATACTCCTGTTATTAAAATGTAACAAAATATTATTTTATTAATGTCTAATAATAAGCAACGCAGTATATAACAATTATTTTCATTTACTTGCAACATTTATTTCTATATTTTATACTTTCTACAATAATATGCTTTATAAATTATGACTAGTGGTTTCTTGGTAACATAAAATACTTAAACCAAATGCTAAATATTGCGACATTAAGAGAACATGCAATAGCGTAATTATTTATATTTTAAGTTTGCGCTATAATTAATCGCTGTGTACGGAAACTGCTTTTTTAATGACCCTTTGCCTTCTCTAAGACGATAATGCTCAGCCCTCATCAAAAAAAGTTATTAGAAATGAAATGAATAACTAAATAGCACTGTTCACAAATGGCGGAGTCGCCAAAATAATAACTAACCTCATATACAAGTATCATGCTACTACCCTCCTTCATTTTGTATTTATAGAAAATTAAAAAAGCCTGGACGCAGCAAGTGCGTTATGGTAGTGAATTTTCATAGAAATGATCTGGCACAAAATATTTTATTATAACTTTTTTTCTTGTAACATAGAAATCTAAATTTTGGAGTATAGTTTACTTTTTATATCGTAAACCTACCTACCAAAATTGGTTATCATAGATTTTTTATTTTTTAAGATAAAATTTTTTTTCAAATGAAAACTCAAAATTTTCCCGGAAAACCTCGTCCGATTTTTTTGATTAACGATTGTCAAAGTCATTTATAAAAGCAAGGTACATAGCAAATTTTATCAAAAGCGGCCTATTATTCTTTCAGATAAAAATTATTTTCGAATGAAAACTCAAAATTTTCCCGAAAAACCTCGTCCGATTTTCCTGACTAACAAACTTGTCAAAGCCATTTACAAAAGAAAGGTACATGCCAAATTTTATTAAAATCGGCTTATTACTTTTTGAGATAAGAATTTTTTTCGAGTGAAAACTCAAAAGTTTCCCGGAAAACCTTGTCCGATTTTCCTGACTAACGAATTTATCCAACCCATTTACAAAAGAAAGGTACATGCCAAATTTTATCAAAATCGGCCCATTATTTTTTGAGTTATCGGTGTGATATTTATTTATATATATATATATATATATATATATATATATATATATATATATATATATATATATATATATATATATATATATATATATATATATATATATATATATAACATATAAAAATTGAAACTGACCCCGGATATGGGTTCTAGGGGTCCTAGATCGCGCTCATTTGAAGAAATTTTTTCAAAATTCAAAAGTCGAGATCTCCTCATTAGTGAATTTTTTCTAAGAAAATTCACTAAAAAGAAGGCTATGCCCATTTCAGAGTAACTTTTTTCTTTTTTATGAAATTCAATGGATTTTGTGGCATAGAGTCTACATTGTGATAAGGTACTAGTTTGTCTTAAATAACACACGATAATTTTCAAAATCAAATGTTGTGGAATTTAATTTAGGTAAATAAAATATTATGTTTCTAATGTGCTTTGTATAATTTTTATATAGGTTTTTCTGCGTTTTGTTAACATTACAACAGCGAAAAATGAAACTTCGTTACAGATGTTCGTGGACGTTGCGAATCAGTTGCTTATATACGCTGTTATATTAATTAGAGGCGAGGAACATTTATTACAATCATGCCGAGCTCACCAGATAAGGTAGAGTTAAAACACAAGTTTATTAAATTTAAGAAGGCCTAGGCTTCAGACCGTGGCAAACTAAAATTTTCAATCTGCATTTAAATCGCTGTCATTTGATACTAGGTTACGTAGAATATCCAGTTTTAGAAATCTCAATATATGATCACACCTCATATAGCCCATCCCGTCTCAAACGTTTTGGATGTCAAACTTTCAAACAATAATTATTAATATAATGTCAACACGCAAATACCCTAATTGCTTATCCTAGCAGCTTATTAAATCCGGCTGCAAATGGTTGCACTTTTGCAATGCCGCCAAGCAAAGCAAAAATTAAATATTTTCATATTGCGAGAAAAACAATTTATAAAAAAATCATTTTAATAAATATATTTACACAAAACCGTTTTTAACCTTTAGCTTACCCACAAACCGTAGTCGCGTAGACCCACGGAAAGCGCAAACATACTTTTTCAGCAAATTTGAATAGAAAAAATTCGATAATATGGAGTTATGTCAACATTTCTTCACATTTCTGTATAAAACACATATTTAGCATCGAATATATATATATATATATATATATATATATATATATATATATATATATATATATATATATATATATATATATATATATATATATATATATATCGTAATTCATTTCCCCGATAGCCTTTTTAATCTACACTTTTTGTTAAGTTTTTTTTGGTTAAGGTTAAGGTCTATAACCTAAAATTATTTTGAGCTACACAGCGTGATCCATATGTCACTGGCAATAGGTAACTTTTTTTAAATTAAACACCTGTATATTATTGTATTTTTTTATTTTAAATGAAATTCTGATTCAAAATTATAGAAAGTACAATGCCATAAAAGTCAATCCTTTTTAAGTTATTGAAGTTTCTTCAAAAAATTTGACAGATATAGAGTTTTTTTCAGGTACTGGTGTCATTCCTACACTAGATACGCGAAACTTGTAATTCAGCGCAAGTAGCTAACAGGTGTTCGTCTATCTAGTGATGGTGTGAGAAGTCAAAATTTATATACAGGCTGGTTGCTAGAAAGGCGCCCATTTGCTGAAATTCCAATATAAGTACCTCCAAAATTTCAAAAGGAGCACCTGTATATAAGCACCGAATCAATGCAAAAATTGATTCCCTTTTGGATGGATATGAGTTTTTTACATGCAGAGCTTATAATGTCTGAGTTATTCAAAAGTTATCAATTTGATTGAAACTATATGATTTGATGAAATGCATCCTATATTCTCCCTCGCATATCTTCTCGTATTGTTGGTGGAGTGCGATACACATAATTTTTCACAAACCCCCATAAAAAGAAGTCACAGCAAGTAAGGTCGGGAGACTTTAGAGGCCAGGCTACTGGTCCACCCCTGCCAATCGACCTTCCTTCGTACTCTTGGTCAAGATGTTGCCTAACTACGGCAGCATAATGCGGTGGAGCACCATCGTGCTGTATCCATACATCTTGCCTAACTTGTAGCTGTACATGTTCCATCAAGACTGGTAAATCATTAAACAAGAACGAGTGGTACCTTGGTCCATTTAGAGGCCCATCAAAAAAAAATGTGGTCCAAGAACGGTATTGCCAATGATTCCACCACAAACATTAAGCGTCCACCTATTCTGGAAGTTACCAAATCTCATTTCGTGCAGGTTGTTTTCTGCATAATGATGAAAATTGTGCATGTTTGGGAGTCCGTTATTATGGAAAGAGAACTTACCCACAAAAAGCACTTTGTGAAAGAACTCCTGTCCAGCTCAATTTGATGCACTGCCCACTGACAGTACCCGGATCTAATGTTTTCGAAATAGCTCTTTGACTCCGTGTTAACTCCCACTGATAAAAGTACACCAAGGGCTACATCTTCTTTAACGGCAATGTTTTTTTTTTGGTGCTTATCCAAGCTATTAATAAAAGAAAGATTTCGAGTTTCATCGAAATCGTTTAATAAGGTTTTCAATCATCGATTGGATACACACACTCACAGATATATATATATATATATATATATATATATATATATATATATATATATATATATATATATATATATATATATATATATATATATATATATATATATATATATATATATATATATATATATCTTTCTTTAAACGGATCTTGGTTTCGGGTTCTAGGTGGCCAAAATCGCGCTCATTTGGAATTTATTTTGCAAAGTCTTACCATCAATTCATCTTCATTAGGGATTTTCTTTTTAATAAAAATTTTTACTTTAAACTATTAACGGACAACTCATTGTGTATAAACCAAATTAATCATATTAACCTCCAAAGTTAGTTGGCCTGGAGAAAGTTGAATAATAACATATAAGGTACCTAGTAAAATAACATTTTTCTTGACAACTTACATACACCGACACCTGTCGTTGCTTAAATAATTAGACAGCTATAATGGTGATCAATGCTTACATTATATCGCATATGGAATGTAAATGTAGCCTATATAGGAGCAGAAGGGGACCAATCAATTAGGCTGATGAGATAGAAAAAGGCGATATCGCACAACTGGAAAATACATTACATAGTTTATACACTCCAATTTCAATTACGATAGCACATTTTCTATCCTTGTTTAAACGACATAGAAAGACCACGTTTTAGAGGGTTGTCGACCTACCTGTCTGGTGTGCGCATGTTTTATCTAAGCGCCACTATTTCATGGCCTGACTATCAAAGAAAGACTAACAAATAAATTATATTTTTCAATATAGTCCCCCGTAATATCAATGCACTTATTACATCAATTCAGCAACTATTCGATACCCCTAAAATATTCTTTCGTTTTGTCGTCAAAATGTTTCCACACTGCAACTTTCACCTCTTCGTCGTCAATGAAATGGCGCCCGAAAATGTCCTTTTTGGAATTTTCAAATAGGTATTTGTTACTAAATACCATACCTGGACTATGCGGTGCGTGATTATTTTGTTCGAAACCGCAGTCACGAATTGAGGCTCGTGCAATACCAGCAGTGTGCGCGGGTGCATTGCCATGGAGCAAGCGCACGCCTCGATTGTCCACATCTTTTCCCATTAATATATATTGTCGTAATTTACGCAGGAGTGTTGCATCATATGCATAATATAACTGTGGTGTTGCGTTCTTAAAGTCTATGAGAAGAATAGCCTCACAATTCCAAAAAATTGTAACCATCACCTTTTGTCGAATGAGAAACCTTGAACTCTTTTGGCGGTGCTTCTCCTGTAATCGTCCACTCTATCGACTTCCTTTGGCAAAAAGGATCCTAATAAAGATCCATAGCTTTATCCTCTGTGACCGTTGTCCTAACACGTCTACAGCGTTTTCTCCACAGGGGTCTAAAAAGGATCGGGCACAGTCAACACGACGCTGGCACTGAACTGCTGAAAGATGTTTGGGGACCCACTTTGCACCAACCTTATTCATGCCTAAATGTCCGTGGATGATTCGGAAAACGCTCGTACCTGAAAACCCGGACACTTCTGATAATTCTTTCACTTTCAAGCGTCGATTGCTTAATACGAGATTCTCATCAAGAGCAATCCTATTGTTTATCACCACTTCCACTGTTCTTTATGTTCTTGCGTCAACTTCCAAGGAAGGATTCCTTCCCCATTCGAAACCGTCTTGACCGATCTTTTACTGGAGGATAATACGGAAAATGTTTCCCGTTCCAGTCGTTCTGTGACGCTTTGTGGTGGAATATTTTGTCGAGTAAGAAATTCGATAACAGCTCTATACTCAATTTCAGACACTTCTGACACCGTCATAAACAAGTGCCAGTTATAAGAAAACTAATTGACATAAAATCCATTTTTGTTTGTTCCAAGGCTATAAGACTTGAGCCAATGTGTTACCAAATTTTGAGACGCTGCATTTTGCTTGATCTATAACACGTTCAAACTTGTTGTGTGCAAGAATTGTTAGGTTTATAATTTAGATTTCTAATCACCAACGTTAGTAGCCTTATGTTGTTACCCTGTTACTTGAAAAGACTGGATTTTCTATTGATCCACATAACACTTATATTAAGCTAAAGCCAGACGAGTTGGAAAAGTAGCAACAGATATAATTCTTTATTTGGTTTAGCTTGCCTATCTGTGTTTACCGCAAAATTAAGTTTTATTACTTTGATGTAGTCTTATAATTTGAGGGCTCTATACTGCGCTCCTTTTATTAGGAAACTTTAGTAATAATGAGGTGTTGACCTAAAAATTGCGTGTCAGATGGCTATTCATACCCACTCACATAATTAGTAAGAGTCACATATAAATCAGAACTCCTCTCGTAGGAATAGTGCAAGAGCAATCGCGTGTCCTCAGGAACGCTGAAATTATGGGGGCTGCAAATTAAATTTCAGTTGGGTGATACAAATTGCAGTTCAAATTAAATGCTACACACAAAACCGCAATTGGCATCTTGTCAAAATTGTTAAAAACTAATGTAGTAACATTAATTTTAAAGCTAAATATTTCATATTAAAGTATTTCTATAAATTTTAGGTGCCTGGTGTTAACGAACGGCTGTTAGATCATTTTACAGTTTTAGAGTAGCTGATAGAGGTAAAATATAAAATCACTTGTAGGTAATCATCACATAGAAAATCTTGTCTAAGGTAAACCGCCAAAGATATTTCAGTTAATTAAAATAAAATTTTTAGAAACAATATAGATGATATTAAACCAAAATGTAAATAGTCGTAGTTGTGACCGTAATAATTTTAGACTGGACTTTTAAATTAAACAATAAGCTGCTCTTGAAGAAAAAATGTAAAACTGCCAGTTCTCTTCTAGACTGTGTACGGAACGGTATAACTTAGTCTATATATCACAATACTGGGTTTTAAAATCGATTTTATCGAATTTTCATGTAAAAATGTTGCTTATTAGGTGATACAAAAAGTATTTTGGGGTTTTTCGCATCCACCTCTTTTCAATTAAATAGATACATATATGTGTCAAATTTTTGTTTAATAAATATCTAAGTATTTATAAGATTTGTTCATTTGTACACAAGTAGAAATTATTTGTGTTTTGAAAAAATTGTTAAATCAATTTTCGTGGCAAAAATTTTGGTTAAGTACAAATTTATAAAATTATTTCAATTAAGATAAATTTTTGGAGATGACTCGTTAGTGATCTTTTATATAGAGAAGCAGTAGGAAAAACAAACTTTCTATATAGAGAAGCAGTAGGAAAAACAAACTTTCTAAAATTGCACCTTTATGCATTTATAAGCGTAAGTTTTATTGCATGGTGTGTAATCGTATAGAACAAATAAATAAACAAATAAATAAACGCGAAATGCGTTTTAAAGAAATAACTATGTGCGAGAGGAAAAACATGGATTATAATTTTGGTTTTAAATTTATATTTACACTTAAGATCCCTACATTTGTTTCAGGTTTTTGTATCATTTGGTAATCACTTTGATACATTCGTATTAATTATTATACAAAACTGCATATTCCTGGGTTTCTCTTCTAATTCTCGCCGAAAGATTAGAGAAATGGTGACGGCTCCTTATACACTAGGGCAAAGTAGTATTGAGAAAAACTGAAATTCCTTTGTCTTTTTATGAACTTAAAAAAAAGCATTTGATAGTTTCAAGTAAAAGATATTGTTTCGTATAATCAACAAACGCGAGATAAATACGCCAACAACAATAAGCCACTACGCAGACATAAGAGTTAGCATATTAGAGGTCACCCTGGAAACTACGTAGTGGAGTTAAATACAAAATTCGAAGCTCAATCAGCATGAGTGCAAGTTTACCTCTAAAAGACAATTGAGCCACTCCCTAGTTAAAAACTTACAAATAGTCAGCCCGCATTCAGCAGGCTATTCATTCCTGTTTCTTTCTTGTTACTCTGCAAATCGAGTGCTATATTGTATAATTTATTATCACACATATGTTAATATTTTATTATTGTGTGCTTTAATTATTAAGTAGTATCTGTGTAATCAATCAATAAATAAGTGTTTAAAAATTCAACCGTCTTAACCATAAAATTAAAATTCGAGCCGTTTGTATCGGTTTAGAAAATAATGCGGATATTGATTTATACATGCATTGAGACCTAGTAACCGAAACCTAGACGACCTGACCAAAGTAGAAAAGAAGCACAGCAGCCAAACGAAAACAGAAGCAATGATATAATTGCAAGTTGTTTGCTACTTCCCTAATTATCCTAGATCTTTATGTTTTTATTTACGTGCATTTTATGTCTGATTCCGAGAAAGATTTACTAGGTTTTTTTAAATTTGGAGTATAGGCTTAGACAAATAAGCAGTAGCTATAATAGTAATTTAGAAGTACCTATCAGTGGGAATAATCTAAGAGAGAATAATATGGCAAATTTCTGTGAAAGCTATTTTGAAATTTGACGGACAACCTGCTGATGTAGGTCATTCCCTAAAAAATTGTGAATTGGTTAAGGAACCCGTTTTATGTAGAAAACCAAAATTTATATTTAAATCACTTTTGACTAAATTTTATATAAACAAAGTTAATGGGCCTAGCTCGAGTAATAATCAATACTAAGATAATTAGTTCATCGCTAGACTTAGGGAACGTTATTTTCCAAAATTTAATTGATGAAAGCGATCATACGAGCCTACTAGATTACATTAAAACAACAAAGTAGCAAAGATTCATTAACTTTCTCTCATCGGTGCAGGCACATGGGAGAGCTGCTTATCTCAAACCTCATAGCGAACGAGAATATCAAAGCAATAAAAGAGTTAAAATGGAATATGTGTCAAAATCAAACGCTAAAAGCATTTTTATCCGAACTACAAAATTGCCTAGGCATGTTACTATGGTCGACCAACCTGCAAAGCACCGAATACGTACTGATATTTGTATTTTCTGAAGAAAATTTCGACTATCGGGACAAAACTATACAAAAATAAATTTTAATAATAATAAACATGACAAACTGTTTTTCCAAAGGAAAAGTAACCCACAATTTCGTAATACAAAGTTTAAAAAATAATTTTAGCCGATACAGACCGTTTCAACAACAAAATAATGCCAAAAATAATAACAATAATTTTCAAGGTAGGTCAGATTTCCCTTAACAAAACCGACAATACAACCAACAGACACCTCACGCAAATTGTTGAAGCCAGCTAAGGAGACTTAACTGCAGTCTTGACAATAATAATCGATCCAGTCAATTTAGACGACAAAATTATAACTCAAATAATAAAGCTAACAAAAATTTTCCGCATGCCATGGTGATAGGTAGCTACAATACATGACTCACTCATTAACTCCAAGGAAGTGTGTCACAATTACACAATAATTAATTTTACGAGACGGAAGTAGACAATTATAAACCAGATAACGTAAAAGACCAGCAGAATTATAGGACGAAAGTATCCAAACTTTTCCCAAGGCCGCAACGTCCTCGAGAAGCGTAATTGAATAATTTTAATATATTGCGTAAACTGCCTTATGTAGAACTAAGAGAGATTAATAAAAACTATTAGCCTTAAGTTCTTCCAAGAACCTTTTAAACCCAGTAGTAGCGTATTATAATTTTTCTAATAACATCGATGGAGAACCGTGCTTAATACAAACAGCTCACGGAATATCCAAACATTCGAAATATCATCAAATATCGACCTTAATTCCCTATTAGATAAAGAACGAGAATTATGTCTTTTTACTTTATAAACTATAAGAAAACAGCTAATTCCAAAAGTAGATAAAGCTAGTTTTAAAAACTCAAATATAAAAAATTAAAATTACATAACCAATATAATTCACTGTACGGACGTGAATTACATAAATATAGACAATCATTTCATGTTTAATAATGTTGAGGAAAACAAATGAGATAATAACGAAATTAACGACAGCATAATTAAAAAAACTCTGGACGCAGCAAGTGCGTTATGGTAGTGAATTTTCATAAAAATGTTTTTACTGTGTGTTTTCTTTTTAAGAAAGCAGGCATCAATTTTGGTTACCAGTATAACCTATATAGTAAAAACAATGTGCCATGTTTAATAAAAATAACTTTATTGTGTGAAAATGTACAAAAATTTCCAAAAGTAAATTTAAAGTGTTCCCGGAAAAACTCGTTTCTTGGTCAACCCTATAGGTTAATAGCATATTAGGCTATTCAATAATGAAGCATTTGATCAAAATTCGCTACCATAACGCACTTGCTGCATCCAGAATTTGATTTAAAAAAAAGAAAATTTGTATCACCAACGACTTATGTGCCATCCTGTGATTGTAGAAATATTTTTAAGATGTAGCTCAAGACACCCTATAATTAATATATACAATTTTTTTTTCATATCTTGTATAATAACGGATATATTGAGCTTTATTGATTTTTTACGAAAATTCGACAAAAATTATATACCACTAAACGATAAACTCTATAGCTAAGACTACTGGCAAGCATGGGTCTGGGTCTATTTGAAATGAATTTGCTGGAAACATTTTAGTACAATCAAGGACAATGATGGTTGAAACTAAGACTTCAGGGTTTGTAAAACATCCTTCTTAAGACATTTTATTTCCATAGCCCGTATTAAATTCAAGTTATTTGCCTAAATATTGCCGATTTTGACGTTTTAAATCGCAACTTTGACGTTTTGAGGAAACCCCCAATTTATTTTTCTTTAAATGCCTATAACTTTTTAGTCTTTTGAGTTGCGTAGCTAAATTTTGGGGAGTAACTTACCTATAATAACATAAACCCGCGTACCAAATCTTGTTGCGCTTACTTTGTTAATTCCGGAGATATAAATTTTTTTCAAAAGGAAACACAAAATTTTCCGGGAAAACCTGGGCAGATTTTCTTGACTAACAAACCTATCCAAGCCATTTGCAAGAGGAATTTATTCACTAAATTTAATCAAAATCTGCGCATTATTTTTTGAGTTATTGGTGTGATACATATATATATATATATATATATATATATATATATATATATATATATATATATATATATATATATATATATATATATAACATATAATATTTGAAACTGACCCCGGATATGTGTTCTAGTGGGCCTAATTAGCGCTCATTTGAAGAAATTATTTCAAAATTCAAAAGTCGGGATCTCCTCATTAGTGATTTTTTTAAAGAAAATTCACTTAAGTGACAAGCAAACGGAAAATTTAAATATGAACACTAATTCAAAACCAAGCGTACAAATTTTGGAAGAAATAAGGAACGATCGAGGTCTTAAAAGAAAAATCGTATCAAACAATACGCATAGCGAAATGAAGAATGTCAAAATTTAAAGAGCTAATTGTATTTTTGCGAAAATGATAATCCAAGCACGCTAAGCGACCATAATCCATGTGAAATCAAGCTAATCAACTATCAGAAACTGATAGTTAATTGTAAACAAGAAACAGTCAAAATTAACAAGCCCACCGTCTCCAAATATGGACACAGCGAATACATCTTAGCAGCATCGGAAGACGAAACAATGCGAGGAACAAGAAGAGACGAAAATAATAGGGGGGACAAAATTAGCATTTCTTAAACCAAATTGCAATCTACAAGCAGGAAGCAGAATTTACAAATCAACTCAAACAAAATCCGAAACACAGCAAATATTTAATTTACCAAAAATATAATTCACGGACCAAGAAGAACCCAAAATTCTAGAATGTTCACCAGAGTTAAAATTAGACAACGTTCAGCTACACAATATCAACCATATTCAGAACCAACTATAATCAATCAAAAAAGAAATACCATACCTGATCATTATAACAATCTACAACCTGAGTATATAGAGCATCTTACCATATGTAGCCGTAGCAGTAGCTACTATATTCACAAAACTGGTGATGAAAAATGGAAGCAGATAAAAGAAGAAACTTCAAGAACAATCTAAACCGGATTTCCCATGACAATCCGGAACGAACCATAGTTTCTTCAAAGGGGGGAGGAAATCTGTAGATCAACAATAGGCCACTATGCAACAATGGAGCACAGGTATAAAAGTCAGCACATTAGAAGTCGCCCTGGAAACTACGTAGTGAAGTTAAATAAAGAATGAGAAGCGTGATCGGCATAGGGCAGGTTTACCTCAAAAGAAAATAGAGTCACTCCCTAGCTGAAAAGTTATAAATAGCCAGCCCGTATTCAACAGGCTGTTCGTACCTGTTTCTCACTTATTACTCTGTACATCGAATGCTATATCGTATAATTTATTATCACACTTAAGTTGATATTTTATTATTGTACGTTTTAACTGTTAAGTAGTATTTGTGTAATCAATCACTAAATAATTGTTTAAAAAATTAAAACGTCTTTACCGCAAATTTAAGCCGCGTTCATTCTCAATCTGTACATGCTGAGGGGGCTAGATGGTATGGTGAAAAAAAAAACTAAAAATCAAAATGGCAAAAACACATGCGCGCGAAAATAGGGCTACAAAAAGGAATGTAGAGCTAAAAGTTCAACTACCTGAAGAAGTACACATATATATTCAAGCATCTTGGAATCATTACAACATAAACTTCCAGAAATAGTCAATAACTATAAAGCAGGACGACTACGACAGGGCAGGAATTTGACAGGCGAACAGCTATTCTAATTAATTTACGTAATAGCTTAAATTAAAGGAACGGTTCATGAAGTAATACCTATAAAGTGTTAAAATATATAGGGCGTAAAGTTAGACCTAAAAAAATTGACTATGATGAGAAAATTGGCTTTTAAAATGTGTATATAAGGAAATATGACAAGAACAAGCTATACGAAAACAAGGGCGAAGCGAAGTGTGCTGAAATCTTAAACCAAAATACCGTAACTTATAGATATTGAAAAGAAAGTTAACATTATTTGAAAATATTCTAACTTCTTAAGAACACTATGTGAGTAGGTTATGTATGACTTGAATAAAGAAGCAGGGCGCACAAAGGGAAAACCCAGCTCAGTTGATCAAATGCGGAAACTATAAAAAAATGGAAACTGATGCTAGAGACAAGATAGATATTGTTGAGACGACAGGAGGACATCGCGTTTACATTGCGGTGATAGTTTGTTAGTATTAAATACTCTAAGTAAAACTGTCATGCCACCTTTTTAATAAATAGAATCTCTTGTTAACTGTTATATTGCTTGTTAGTTTTCATTGCTGTTGTTGAGAGTATTAACTTATTAGCAGATAGCATACACTTATTTGGGTTATCCTCTTATAAGGTATCCACTTCTTTTAGGTAATTTTCTCAAGAATATGTACTTAGCTTAAAAACTCAAAAAATATCGTGCACCATTGTATATTTATCACATTTATATTCTCATAGCATATTGGCTTCTAGTTATATTAAGACATGGTATGTCGTAAGTTATATAAGTAATTACCTTTTATAGAAGCACCATCTGTTACCTGTCCTTGGCATACTGCTTTTTAGTATCAGACCTCAACATTGTATGTGTCCTATTTAGGCAACTGCATATATCACCAATTAAGGGTGAAGAGGAAAGGGGTAAAGAGAAGAGATGGAAGAGTGGAGAAACAACCCTAAGTTCTATTGTACAGACGATTTCACGGAATTATTCCACACAATTTCAGTCCCTGCTGTTTTATTTTCAGATAAGGGTTACAACTCTATATAAAATATTCAGGCTACAGAGAGGAATTCTTTTATTTTCAGTTATTGGTTAAAGATAAGTTAACAGTGGTACTAAAGTTTACAGATGGTAGTTCTCAAACTTTAAACCTATTTTAGTCTGATATAAAATAATAAAAATGATATGTTTGTTTTAATGCTGTGAGTTTAAATCAGATTATAATTGTATTAGAAAAAATGCACTAACGAGACCGCAACTTTTACATTTTGAAAAAGTTTCTTCGTATGAACGCCAACTAGGCCTCCTAGAAAATCAAGATTTAGTTTTTTTGATGCATAAAGGTCAAGACTTACCAGAAAAGCTACTTAAAAGGTTTTACAGTTTTGCTTCTTAAAACATCGCGATTTTAAACGTCAAAATGTGCAACTTTTAGTGAAATACCCTAAAACAAATACTGGTTATGTAGAATTTTTTTTGAAAAAAGTGTGTTTTACAAATGCTTAGGTTTTAGCTTCAACCGCCATTGTCTCTCCTTTATCACCGACTTCAAAAAAGGAGGAGGTCCTATGATCTTGGGTGTGTATTTTTTTATGTACTGTCACTGATATTTTCGTCAACTGGGGACCAATTTTAAAAAATATGTTTTGTTTTGTTTGAAAGCTCATATACCTAGGGTGGTCCCGTTTTCACCAAGTTACGACTTGTTGATGGGATTTCAGGGAAATGGACGAAAATCCTCTCACAGTCTATGAAACTTAAAGTTATACTGTCATACGGCACATTGATTATATTATAGCAGTTTTGTTATACTGTATTCACCACGTACGTATATTTACACTAATAATGGAAAAATAAACAAACTCTAAAAAAATTAAACCGACTTCAAAATAGGCACTAAAAAGCAAACAAATACTGATATAGGTTTTTTAATTCAAGAGACAAAAATTAATTAAGAAAACATATTATTATATGCATTACCTACTCATCTGTTTGAAGTCGGTGCTAAGCCTGAACACAATAATACTTAGCGATATAAACAGCTTAATTAATAACAGATTATAATTCTAATGAAATACCTAAATATGTTGTTAATGATCAGAGACGAACCCATGCTCACGCATTCCGACGCATGCGCGGAAAAACTTGCGATGTGGTGAGAGTGAACCTAGCATATCTACCTACTACCTAATTCGCTTGGCCCAGATTTCAAACAGATAAGTTGGTAAAGCATATATGAATATTTCATATAAATTAATTTTTGCCTTTTGAATTAAACGTGTATTACAGTTATTTTTTGCTTTGTAATGCCTATTTTAAAGTCGGTTTAATTTTATTTTTTGAAGTTTGTTTATAGTAAAACATTAGCAGAAAATTCACTTTAAATAGACCCTGTCGCTAATACTTTGGTAGTAGTTTTAGTTATATACAAAGGCGCATTGTAAACCAACAGACCGATTTGCGTCCAGAGAATTTTTTTTTAAGATACGCTGAAACAAGCCAATTTTAATATTGAGAGGGACATGGTTTGACATAAAACTTAACTTTGTCACATCAACCCCTTAACGGTGGTGATAAAAACCCTTATATTTTAAATAGGGAACATGGGTCGAGTGTTACATCATTTGAAAGCTCTTTCTCTTCTGAATTCAGCACACTAATTTTTTTGGAAGTTTTATGAACTAGTTTAATAATTATTCACAGTTGAAGATGCAAAAACGCATTTTACTCACTCCGATAAGAAATGTGCTGATAGTCAATGTTTTGTTGGTTTGTAAACAAAAAATTGACTCTCAGAACATTTGTTATCGAAATGAAAGAAATTCGGTTTATTATTTCAGTTTATCGATCAGTTAGATACTTGATAGTACTACCGAAAATTAATTTCACAATGGTGTATTCTGTAGAAGAAAGAGTTGAAATAATTCCCCTTTTTTTTCAAAAACGATGACTGTGTCAACCGTACCGAAAATTTGTTTAATGAACGACATCCGAACAGACATGTTAACAGAAAATACATTTTGGAGTTAGTTGCAAAGTTTCGACAAAGTGGTTCAGTTGTCAACAAAAAACGGGATCCTGAACGTAAATTTATGGTTAGAAATGAGACTACTGATATTGAAGTTTTAGGACAAATTGCTGCAGACCCATTTTTGAGCACGAGAAAATTGGCCACTGTTTCAAACATCAACAGAGGAACTTTTCAGCGAATATTGAAGCATCACAAATTTCACCCGTATAAAATTCAACAACAACTAAATGAAGATGATTTTGATCGGCAGCTGGAGTTTTGTGAAGTTATGGCTGCACCAATAGCTGATAACGGGAACTTTCTGTTCAATATCTGTTTTTCAGACGAGTGTGCGTTTTTATTAAACTCTACAGTCAATCGTCATATTTGTCGTTATTGGGCAGATAATAATCATAGAAATTTTCACAAGTCCCCACTCAAACTCCACAGAAATTGAATCTATGGACTGGCATTTTTGGAGACCATTTAACCGGACCAATTTTTCTTGATGGTGATTTGAGTGGCGATAGTATTTCTAGTTACTAGAAGATATCGTTTACCCTCTACTAATTGACTTTGTTGAAAATGATGATCCATATCAAGAAAATCAATTAAAGTTTCAACAAGATGGAGCTCCTCCGTAGTTTTCACAATGTGTTAGGTAGTTTTTGAACAGAGAGTTTACAGAGCAATGGATTGAGCGTGGAGGTGCTATTGAGTGACCCCCTACATCACCGGATTTAACTCCTTTAGACTTCTTTATATAGGGCCATTTAAAGAGTAAAATTTTCGCAACAGAACCGGAGTCTCTGGAAGAATTACGACAACGCATTGTTGAAGAATGCCGTCTAATAACTCCACAAATGCTCCAGAATGTCAGAGCTCGGTTTGAACAACATTTGTACTTTTGTATGGAAGCTGATCGTCAACAATTTGAACACTTACTTAACTGAATACGCATTTTCGATGTTTGGTTTTATTTTTTAGTTGTTTTTTTAACAAAAATTGACTAATTAGTGCATTTCTTATCACAATGAATCAAATACGTTATTGCAACTCCAACTGTGAATAATTTTTAAACGAGTTAATAAAACTTCCATTTAAGTTTTATTTCAAACCATGTCCCCCTCAATACTAAAATTGACGTCTTTCAGCGTTTCTTAAAAATATATATCTGGACGCAAATCGGTCTGTTTCGTTTTCAATGCGCCATCCTGTATAGTTTATAGTCTTTAATTTTCAGCGAAGTTTCGTAGAATTTTTTTTTTTAATGAGCGCGAACTGGCCTCCCTAGAACCCGTAACCAGGATTAGTTTCAGTTTTTATCTGTCCACATATTGGTACGTTTTTTGATGTTCTTTATGTGTTGACTAACAAAACACAGCTTTCCAAACTACTTATTTATTATAGCTAACTATATTTTGACAATAAACATAACAACACTTTTGGCCTTCTATTATCGTCGTTTCTGCCCAACAAATACTCGCACACTTGCTGACTGACTGCTCTACTTGCCCTTTGTTTATTTATGTAGTCTATTGCACTCAAGTAGAATACTGTCTAACATGCCTTCACAAGCTCTTTCTAAGGACGAGGTGTACAGTACAGAACATAACAATAGGACGGAAATTAAGGCCTAGTTTTCGACTATCACAAGCATTCTTGAGTAATTATGCAGAGGAATTTTCAGCGGCGATTCAGGAGCTGCATATTTCTGTTGTATCTCAGTGTGACAACATTTCTGGTGATGACAGTGACTCATTTCGATTCTAGCAAAGTGACTGCCAATGAAGTGAAACATCTACTTTCTAAGATGTGGAAGAGAGAGGTCACACTCCACAAAAATTTAAGTAGCCTTTAATTTTGAAGCTGCATTTGCTCAAGTGGTTAAGACTAGAATTTTTTTTCTGGCTAATCGATACCAACCTAATCAGCAGCGACAAAAATGTCCAGTCTAGCATAGCAACTCCAACTGAATATGCAGCACAATTGTGTTGTGACGCTGAAATAAAGAAGCGGTTGGAAAATGAGAAAAATCCTCTAGATTCGGGCTCGATACACTTATGATTTAGCCTTTTTATCGCAAAATGGGGAGAATGGTGGCTTCTAAGTCTCTCCTTAAAATGATATCTTTTATCTTGCAACTACAAAAAAGGGTGCAAGAGTGCTTGTTTTAGCTAGAAAGCAGCACATAGCTATTTTATGGACAAAGTTTGCAAGAACTTGACAAGATCGTTATACTTTAGCAGACCATTAAATGTTAAGCCAAAAATCTCTCGTGGAAAACATTAATTTGGATGAAAGATATGAAAGACTCATATATCGAGCCAAATGAGGAGAACTGGGGTACAATACCTGGAGACAGGAAGTCCTTTGTTGACGTAGTTTCTAAATTATGCATGCTGAAATAAATGAGATATTAGATTGCAATATAAAGATTAGGAAATCAATAATAATACATGAGATATTATTGATCATGTTTGAAAAGAGAAAAATATTTTTGTAAAGCAAATCATTCAAGATAAATTTTGAAAAAACTTAAAAAGGTCAGAAAATGTTATCTTTTACCAAAGCCGTGCCAAGGTTTTGCATTCCAAAATATCCTACAGTAAAACCTCGATTAACGGCCACCTCTATAAAGCGGCCACCTCTGTATACCGGCCACATTTTAACGTAGAAAATGATTCTTATGAAATTTGTGTATTACTTAACCTCTTTATAGCGGCCACCTCTATACAACGGCCACGGAAAATTTCTATAAAATGTTGTAATATTTTTTTTCATAAATTTACCTCTATACAATCGCCATCAACAAATCACCCTCAAGGCCGAATCTGAGAATGGTCCGTCCAAGAACCGAACGATAAAATAACGTCAGGATGATTTACGATCACCTCGCCATTCGTCAAATAATACAACGTCTGCAACTTTCAAGAAAACGCAACCAGTTCACTTTAAAAATTAAACAAACTTTGATGTCTAGTTTAGATATTGAAGGTCTTCACTACACGTAATACATTCTGTTAAGTAAAAGCAAGCCTATAAATTTACCTGTACCTAACTGAATGATCAGTTAGAATATTCTGCTTATGAACAACTCAATATGTCGGCGAAAAGAAAACGTCTTAGTCTTAAAGGAACGTTGAAATCATTACTGATAATGAAAAAAGTGGTTCAAGTTCAAGAAAATTGGCTGAAAAGTTTGGTGTTGGAAAGACTCAGGTAAATGACATACAGAAAGTAATATAAAAAACTATACGAAAAAGGTGCCAACGTGGAACAGAGGAGAAAAATTCCAAAAACTGAGGGTATTGCTGTTAATCAAGTAGTGTATAACTGGTTTTGCAAAGCTCTAAATAAAAATGTTCCTGTATCAGGATCTTTAATTCAACAAAAATCATTAGAAACAGCGCAGAATTAAAAACTCACCAATTTAAAAGTATAAAACGGGTGGCTACAAAATTTTTGGCAAAGATATAGTATTTGCTTCAAAGCAATTTGTGGCGAGTCAACTGACCTTAATATCACAGATGTTGAAAATTGGAAATCAACGTTGCCATCAATATAAAAGCTTGTTGCCCGAGAGGAATTCTCAGTGGAGATGGAACAAGTCTTTATCATCGTGCAACGCCATAAAAGACCTTTGCTTTAAAAAGCGGCAAGTGTGCTGCAAGAAAAATGACGAAACAACGACTGTCAAACCTATTTTGTGCTAATATGCTCGGTAAAAAAGAAGAACCTCTAATTATAGTCAAAATCAAGAATCCACGTTGTTTTAAGGGTAAACGCATTGTAGAGTGGGTATCAAACAAAAAGGCTTAGATGACAACACATATAGTGGCAGCATGGCTCCATTAATTTAACAACAAAATGAAAAGACAACACATAAAACGAAAAAACATCATTTTTAGACAATGTAACTTTGCACACCAAGATCCCACTGGAGAACCTAAAGATATTTTTTCTTCCGCCGAATACAGCTTCCCACATTTAATTTTTAGGTCAAGGTGTAATTCAAAATTTCAAAATGGTTTATGGAAGTTGAGTGGTTAAAAGACTGCTAACATTAATTAACAATGATTTAGTTCAAGAATTTGAACCTTCCATCACTATTACCAATTCTTTGATATGGATAGCTACTGCCTGGAAAGAGGTTACAAAAGACACCATTAGCAAATGTAAAATGAGCAGGATTTATCAAATATTGATAATAGAGGACATGACATCTCATGGCGCAATAATTTTCCACATTGGCTAACCCATTCTCAAGCTTAAGATGGTTTTCCGCGATTGATGATAATATTATAATCGAAAGTCCAGAACTAACAATAGTCGATTGTATTTCAGAAATACGTGAAAATAATGACGTTCATTCGGCCAATTCCTATAGTGCATATGAAGAATCTGATTATCTTGCATCTCTATCTGCCATTTCAAATTGATCGGAAGCGTGTCTAAAATTAAATGAGTTTTTTGTCATTGTTCTGTAGAATGTTATTAATAACTGCACATGTACCTACATATAAATTGCAGTATGTAAATGAAAGTTCGTGATTAACAATTTAGGTGATGTTTTTTTTTTCTCTAAAAATGTTAAGAACCTTATAATAAGTTCCCTATTAAGTAAAATTTTCACTCATTAAAGCTCCATAGATTAAATAAACTATATTATTCACAGATACTAGCCGTAGTATATGCATATGTATATACAATAAAGGCAGACCTCTAAATAGCGGCCACCTCTTTAGAACGGACAGTTTTATGTTTCCCGATGGTGGGCGATATTGTGAGGTTTTACCGTATTTTGCTGGAATATACTATTTATAGTTGCTGGTGTTAGGTGTCCTGTTCAAATAGTCAACTATCAGGTAACTGCTTACAAAGAAAACCAGCACAAATATTCTAGAATATTAATGCAGAATGCATTTCTACAGACAAGTTTGCATAACCACTACATATGATTTTACGAAAGTTCCTTGAAATAAATGAAAAAAATGTTGGAACAACCTCTTATTGGTGTCATTTTCTGGTTATTAATACTTTTCTCTGAACGTATTTGATTTATTTTGTGTCTTTTAAATTACACTCTTGTTACGGTGGTTTCAGAATTTTTTGTTTTGTGAACACATGTTCACAAAACAAAAAACCAGATACAAAAAGCACGGTATAGTACTTTGGATTATAGTCAATTTTATCAAATGCCAATAACGAAGTAATGGAAAAACGACTCACTACCAATAAGCAAAATAAGTTTGCAAAGCCCAGGCTGCAATATTAATATATCTCTGAAAGAATCATGCTGTAGTTCCGTATTGAGCTTAGCTTGACAACCGTTCATGTGGCATCCGTAAGCGCATTTCAGGTCGGGATTATTACCATATCGGTTCCTGCGTTGTCATAAAAGTAAAACAAAAGAAGAACAATAAAACAGCGTTTCAATATCAGGATACATAATATGCTAATGTAGTCTGGAATATAACATGGCATTTCACATTTTGTGTATGTTCAGTGGGTAATACGTGTTTTTGTCTGTATTGTTTGGGATTTTATAAAGACTATTGCTATACTATTTCATGCAATAGGATGTTTGCAAAAGACGTGGTAACGTCTTCCAAGTGAAAACTTACTAGCTTTATAATTTGCATTTGTTTGCACAAGACGAGGTAGCTTTTGTGTTTGCCTATTATTAAAACAAAATAAACCAGAAATTGCTGTGTTCCAAGTAATTAACTCAAAAAGTTCAAAAGCAGCAAATTCATTATGGTAGCAAAAAATTGTAGTCAACTTGTTACCAAGATTTGAAGGAAATAATAACAAAAAGTTTGTGGTTGAATATATATATATATATATATATATATATATATATATATATATATATATATATATATACAGTGTGGAACAGCCAAATGGAATAAATTCGATAACGGATAAATGAGGACGTGTTGGGAAAAACGCTTGGACACGTCGATTTGTATTTTTAACTGCGCATCTTTTTCAAGAAAAAAAAATTATATAGGGTGCGTCATGTGACAGTGGCCAATACCAACTTTCTTATTTTAAATACAAGCCCCTGTATATTATTAATTTTTTGGATTCTTCAGAAAATTCTAGACATAATTCATGTACAATGTCCTATACCTATCTTCAACTGTTTCGGAAATATTAAGTATTTTCAGATTTATTACAAAAATTAACATTAAAAATAGAAAATTATTTTATTTCACAAATTCTGATAAGAAATACTGATTATTTCTTAATAATTTAAAAAAACAAAAAAAATTTATGTCAATGTAGTAAATGTTCAAAATGCTCGCCACGAACATCTTGGCAACATGCTAATCTGGTATAGAAATGTCTTCTAACATTACTCAACATCTCAGGCGTGACTGATCTAATCGCAAGCGTGATTCGTCTTTTTAAGTCATCTAAGTTGAGGGGCTTAGTTTTGTATACAATACTTTTGACATATCCCCACAAAAAGTAGTCTAATAGCGACAGATCAGGAGATCGTGCTGGCCATTCTATCGATCCGCGCCTCCCTATCCACCGATTTGGAAAAATTTGGTTCAGGTACTGCCGGACATTGATTTGGTAATGGGGCGGTGCTCCATCTTGCTGAAACCATATTTTATTGGCAGGAACTTGTGGGTTTGCTGGATCTGGATATAAGTTTGTCAAAGTTGGCACGACATTATTTTGGAGCAGTTCTAAATATTTATCCCCATTCAAGTTGCCATCAATGAAAAAGGGACCTACGATATGATTTCCAACAATTCCTGCCCAAACATTAACTTTTTCAGGATATTGCGTATGTTCCTCTCTCATCCAATGAGGATTCTCATTAGACCAATAGCGGCAATTTTGACGATTAACATGACCGTGAAGTGTAAATGTGCTCTCATCAGAAAACAAAACATCTTCTAATTGGATCACATTGTTATCTAACATTGCCATCATTTGTTCACAAAAATACGTTCTCCTATCGAAATCGTCCTCCATGAGCTCCTGAGTTGGTATCATTTTATAGGGATGCATTTTACTTTCCTTTAATGTTCGAAAAATTGCTGTGTGGCTAACGTTGAATAGTTGGGCTGCTTGTCGACCAGAAGTATGTGGGTTTTCTTGAAACTCAAGCGTAATATCCAATTTCGTATCATCACTTACTGCATTGGCAGCTACTTTTTTTATCTGTCTCACATGACCAAGCTCGCGAAACTGATTTTCTATTCTGCTAATTGTTCCTTGGGATACAGGCGGCAAATTTGGAAATTTTTCGTGAAATAAGCGAGACACTTCCATCTGTGTCCGTGTGTTATCTCCATAACCAATCATTTGTAGAATGGTTATTTTGTGCATTTCTGTTAAATGAACCATTTTTCTGATATTATTACGTACAGTTAACGAAATTCAAACGACAATAGCACTGACACTAATCACTACTGTCATGCAGGTAGACAACAAGTTGCTAAGGCTACGAGTTTTATACGAACAGACAGAAAACTGTTTTTGTTTTTGTTTCATTTCATATCAGTAAAAAGAAACGCAGGAATGGTTTTTGTTTACTTTCTCATTATCAAGAGCTGAATGGGAAATAAGTATTGAATGCAATGTAGCGAATTTGCGAAATAAAATAATTTTCTATTTTTAATGTTAATTTTTGTAATAAATCTGAAAATACTTAATATTTCCGAAACAGTTGAAGATAGGTATAGAACATTGTACATGAATTATGTCTAGAATTTTCTGAAGAATCCAAAAAATTAATAATATACAGGGGCTTGTATTTAAAATAAGAAAGTTGGTATTGGCCACTGTCACATGACGCACCCTATATAATTTTTTTTTCTTGAAAAAGATGCTCAGTTAAAAATACAAATCGACGTGTCCAAGCGTTTTTCCCAACACGTCCTCATTTATCCGTTATCGAATTTATTCCATTTGGCTGTTCCACACTGTATATATATATATATATATATATATATATATATATATATATATATATATATATATATATATATATATATATATATATAACCTGCCAATTCAAAGAAAAATCTTGTCTTTGTCATTTATTAATGACAAAGACAAGCACAATACGCAAGCAGCGTAACCACGAACTTTCCAATATATTACGTCTTAGCCTCGTTGGTTTGAAATACTAAATTTAATTTTAATTTTTTGTGTATCCTTCGATCTATTAACAGGAATGTCATTTCATTTGTCAATAAAATGAATAAAAAAATATATAAAACTTTTTTTTTATTATGTGATTTCTTTTTGAGAAAAAAATAATATCTGAACCTGTTTTCTATAAACCTAGAAATTTAAAATATTGTATATGTAGGTAATATAGCCCCTTCAAAGAAAAGTTGTGTTACAAATTTCGATAACATTTTAAAGTATTTCCAGACAAAAAAAAATCCTGTAAAGGGCATCCAATCAGACTGACTAATGAACCTAACCAAGCCATTTACAAAATGAAGGTACTTTATAAATTATAAACCCGTGTCTCATTGTAAATCACTTTGACAATTTGGCACCGGTTTAAAGAAAAAGTACTTTTGAAAAAAATATGTATCTTTGAATCTATAAAAGTTTGTAGTGATGCTGACTTTGTACAAATTTTACTGCATTTCAAAATGGTAGATTCTAGCATAATGTGAAATTGAGTTATTAGTATTTTAAATACTTGAATAAAAATTCGCTACCAAAACGCAGTTGCTGTGTTAAGTCTATTTGAAACTGATAAAACACTGTAGAATTCCATGCGACACTGTCAAAAAGACTCTACTTCAATTTATTTTACGAGGATATTACGAAAATGAAATGTAGGGACAATTTAAAAATACATTTAGGTACTCGCCAAACATATATATCATCCGATATTTTTTTCTCCAGAAGGCATATTTGCTTCGGAACCTTCAGTGCGAAAAGTTACAAGCGGTTATCTCTCCGGTTACAATTAGCCTTTCGAAATGTTAAGTTGTGTAACGTCGCCACGTATCCAAACTGGTAAAAAGGACCTATTTCAAGTAATTTTAATCCACTCCATAATTGTCGTTTTAAAATCGCATATTTTGACATTTAATTGTGGCAAGATAAACATTCGATTTTTGCCTCGTGCTTGAAGAAGACCTACTGAAAAAATTAACTAATGGACAAATCGTGACTTTTGAATATTGAAAAAAAAAATTTCAAATGGGCGCCCCGAGAACATATATCCGGAGACAGTTTCAAAAAGATTTTTTGTTTTTTTTTCGGAAGATGTTTATATCTCCGGAAATAACGAAGCTATGGCAATTAAATTTCGTACGCAATTTTACATGATAAAATGTAAAGTACGCACCAAAACTTAAAGCCGCAAGTTAAAACATAAAAAAGTTATAGGCATTTAAAAAATAATTTTGGGATTTGCCTTTTAAAACAAAAAAGTCGCAATTTGAAACATAAAAATTGGCAACATTTAGGCAGGGAACCTGTAGCAATACGGGTTACCTCGAAAAAATGTAGCAAGAAGAGTGTTTTACAAACCGTTAATCAGCTTCAACCGTCACTGTCCTTCATTTACTGAAATATTTCCAGAAAGTTAATTTCAAATAGACGCTTTCTTTAATGCTTTCGTATTTGTTTTAGTTAAGTTTATGGTTTAACGATCTATAATTTATATCGTTTAATGGTCTTCAATTTTTTGCGATTTTCCGCAAAAAAATTCGCTGTTTAGGAGACCGCCACATTTAAATTTTGAAAAGATATCTTCAAATGAGCGCGATCTAAGCCCCCTAGAACCCACATCCGGATTTAGTTTCAGTTTTTATCTATTTCTACATATACAGAGTGATGCATTTTTACGCACGGTAAAGCGCTATATATCCGTGATTATACAAGATATGAGAAAAAATTGTATACGTCAATTATAGGGTGTCTTGAGCTGCGTCTTATAAAATTATTTTCCTTCCACATCGTCACAACGTGTGGAGGTATCGCATCGCTTAAACTTCGTAAAAAGTATCAAAACATAATATATAAAACATGACTTGGGGATGAAATTTGTTTTTGCTTTTCAGTCTGTCGGTTTGTCGGTCTGTATGTCTGTCTGCTTGTAGCCACGATAACTTTAGAACCAACTGAGATATCGCTTTCAAATTTGTTACACAGTTAGCACTCGACAAACGAACGGTTCTAATTGTTTTTGGGTAAAATCGCTTGAGGGAGTAGGGGATTTGGTGAAAATTGACGTTTGTTCATTAAAACTCTAGTAATATAACGCTTTACGGTTTATTTATTAGAAAACTTTCAATTTCATCAAACATCTCCTATTCTGTGCTAAAATTAAATTGGGGGTTGAGTGTGGGGAGTGGAATATTGTTCACAAAAATTAAAAAAATAATTTTTGTCACTATACCGGCGTAAAAAGTCTCAAACATATAGAAAACTTGATTCTGGAACGAATTTGTTTGTCCGTCATTCTGTCGGTATGTACGTCTGTCTGTTTATAGGTGCAATAACTTTCGAACGAATTGAGATATCATCTTCAAATTTGGTATCCAGTTAGGATCCGCCAAAGGAACGCTTCGATTTGTTCTTGGATAAAATCGCTTCAGGGGGAGGGGATAAATAAGTGGTAATTTAGTGAAAACGGGCACTCTTTCAAGAAAACTCGAGTCCTATAACGTTTCAAAGGTTTATGGGTACAGGAATACGAATTTTTTTTCTCATGGGACCAAAATTCCTTCGATGAGAATGTCTTTCTGAGAGAATGAATTATCACAGCTATGTGCAAGTTACGATTCAATTTGCAGCACCATTTACAATCACAACGTGGCCCGTAAGTCGTGGGTTGTACAAATTTTCTTTTTTTTTTAATCGAACGCGACTTAGAGTTGTACTTCAATTGAACTTCATAAAGTCAAATTTATTTACTTGAAGTTACAGTACAACGATATATATATTAAAATTTAAATAATATAAAAATTACAATAAATTACATATGAGTAATCTAATACCATTAAGGCTGGATGGCAAAGACTAACTGTTAAATATTAATGTTCGACATATATTTATAAACTATTAATTGCTGATCAATTTCCCCTCGGTAATGTCGCTGCACTTCAGCCGGACGCTGAGTCGACGGAAAAGCCGGTGTAGCGCAACGTACCCATATGTGCTGACAGTAGCCTTGGTGTGTGTAGTATACCGGGTGGTGCAACCATAACTCCTCCGGGGCCAGATAGAAAATTTAGGGGAGCTAAATTTTCAAAGTGATATTCTCCAGGGGGATTTCTTCCAGGGGGCATCTTTGTTGTTGTTGGTTGGTGTTGGATCTTGGTTCTTTGGTCGGTTTTCTTAGTCTCCATAAAGCATAGACCGCTATCAGGGCAATAATCACGTACAACAGGATGGTCCAGATGCTAGTAGACAGGCTTACTTTCGCATGTTGAACTGCATTCAATAATAACCGTTGGTGTTGTAGTTGATGCTTTGTTTTTTGTAATTCATCCAGATCTATTGATTCTAATTTGATTGGGGCTGTATATACTACCTCTTGTAGCCGAAAGTTGGTAAGCTTCAACTTGGGTAGTTGGATGTGGTAGGTAGATACTATCTCATTGTGAGATGGGGAAAACATTTGCCTATTTACTGTCATTTGACATCCTTCGGGGATTTGAACCAAGTAGCTTCCTTCTAGATTTGTGGTTTCTTGTCGGCTACGGCATCGTTGGTGTGCTGTACTTTCACGGGGGAATACCATTATCCATTTGTTTGCACTTATCTTCTGGCTCTTCATCTGCTGTATGTTGACTGGGTGGTGTTCGCAAGTTTCGTATCTGGTTGTGAACTTGACCAATTGGACTTCACAAGGGCTGCTATTGCTGATCTGATTCATCGTTTGACCTCTGCATAAGTAGTCTCCAGGGCTGACTTCTTGGCATAGTGTGTTTTGTAAGTTATAGCTTTCATCGTTAAGGGCTAGGTATTTGGATTGAGGAATGATGACGGTATAATTTTGACTAGGACCTTGTTTCACAGGAAATGCATAAAGGTGATAATAGTTATAATGCTTAGATTCCACTAATGGAATTTCAATAGCAAACACTAAAGTATAATTTTTGTAGTAACACTTAATTATCGACACCTCCTCGTATAAAGCTACATTATTTGCATCAAGCTTATAGGGGAGATTGGTTACAAAACTCTCAATTCTTTTAAGTTCTATTAGTAAGTCTTCAGGTTCTAATATGGATGGATGCATTGTTTCTAATCTTGCAAAAGTTATTGCGTTAACTAATGTGCTTAAAATGCTTTAATATTAATGATTTCTGTAATCAATTGTATATACACCATCTGCAGACGCATTATGTGTTCGTTATTAATTTTTTCCTGTTCGAAACCTAAAGTGATCAACTGCAAACGTTCCTCAATTTTGTTTTGGTTTAAAATGACCGAGGATATGGTTTTATCAAATTTTTTTATGGCCTGTTCTGTTAACATGATTTGATTATCAACTATTGTTTTAATTTTGTCTTGATTTGATGTTAATTGAGAAATTGCCGTATCATAACGTTCTGCATCGTCTGCGTCCATGTTGCCTGTTAAGGTCTTTATGATTGTACCTACAGCATTAACTAGTCCTCTTTTATTACGATTATTATTAGAGGGTATAATTTGGTTAAATATTTTTGTGTCTCCACAATTTGATGGGAAAGGATATTTTGGTAATTTTGTATCTCGTTTTGATAAAGATTAGAATGTGTGGAATTGTGAATAATGTCATGGATATCTTGAGACTGTTTATCTATGGAACGAAACCCATTGAGAAGTGGTGTTAAAGGGATTACTCAAATAATGGTCCATTTGTCAATGGAATTTTGCATTTTGCCCATGTTAAATGATAATAGTCCGGGGTTGTCATTGATCTTGTCTAATGTTATTCTTTGTCCTTGGGTTTGGATAAGGAAGATGGACCTGAAACATTAGGTCGTTTTAGATTTCGTAAATGACGTTTAGACAATTTTTTGTTTTTTCTTAAAGTCATTATATTTTTGTCAGATATGCTTACAACCTCGTAGGGGCCGTCAAATTTAGGGTTATTCTTGTTTCGTTTGTCTACTTTTGTATATACATGTGTTTGATCTCTAAATAAGTCGGTATCATTGGTTCTATTATTAGCGTTAGAAATGGAGCGAAGCTTATTTTTCTCTATTAATTCTTTCACCTTTTCATATAATAATTTTAATTTATTTTTGTGCGATATTAGATAATCTTGTAATAGCTTTTCATGATCATTTATATCGAAAATATCCCTAGTAGAGGTGTGTCCAAAGGTTATTTCTAAGGGGGTGTGATTTGTAGATGTATGTATAGTTGAGTTGTATGCCAGAAGGGCGTAGTTCATTAAATATTTTATGGGGTCTTTAGTGTAAGTTTGTCGTAATATTCGAACGTGTTCAATTAGTGTTGAGTGTAGTCTTTCAATTGGACCGTTAGAATTTGGATTTTTAGGTGTAGTAAAATGAATTTTAATTTTGTGAAGTTCTAAAAGATTTTGGATGATTTCCGTTCGAAATTCGGTTCCACTGTCCATAATGATGTGTTCGGGTGTGCCATAGTACGTAAAATACTGTATGAATGCATTAGCAGTTTCTACCGGATTCTTACTACTTATAGGTATTGCTGTCCCTAATTTTGAGAAAGTATCAATGATTGTTAAGAATACTTGATTTTCTATTATAAAGGTGTCAGCATGTATAACCTGAAAGGGTTTACCAGGGGTGTCTGTTAGCATTAAGGGTATATTGGGTGGATTTCTATCGTACTTGGCTCGCTTGCAAATTTCACATTCATTAATATAAGCCGTTATTTTTTCACGCATTTTTTGAAAGTAATACTTGTTGGATATTTGTTTTATAGTTTCTATTATACCTCTATGGTTAGTTTTTCCCTCGTGATAATTTCTAATTACCTCGTTAATATTTTCATCGTCGGCTAAGGGCAGACGATGCTTGGGGCAACTGATAATAATGGGTGCATTGTTGTTAAATATTTCCACATACACTGAACAGAAATCTTGGTATAATTTTTCTGTTTCGAAATTAAAGTAATATCTTTTGCCTATTGTAGTATATTCCTTTAGAAAATTTATGATTGCTTGTCGATTGTCATTTCTCGGGATTTGCACCAAATATTTATTTTGATTGTTAACCTTTAGTTGTTTTACTGGTCTTGGATTATTATGTACGGGAGATATATAATATTGGTTTAGTTGTTTTTCTATAGGAACATCTGATATCTGAATACCTAGTTTTGGTTCTACATTTACTTGTGAATGATCACTGTCTCGTAAGTCGTTATTTTGTTCAAGTGTTGTTTTGTCTGTTCGGCTTATAGGTGGAATAGTGTTGCTTGAGGTGCTAGGAATTTCTACTGGAATAAAAGAGAGTTCTGGAGGGCTCATTGGCGGAATATATTCGGGTTCAGTTGGTTGCACAACGTCATCAAAATTTGGGGTGTTGAGCTGCCTTTGTAATTCTTGGAGAGGTCTTTCGTCCTCATCAAAATTATTAGCGATTGATGAAATTTCTGCATCCTCTAAAGCATGAACTTGGATGCGGGACAAGGAATCTGCGTTGCAGTTTAGAGACCCTTTTTTATAAATTATTTCATAGTCATATTCCTCGAGTTTTAGACGCCAACGAGTTAATTTTGAATTGGGTTCCTTTAGTTGCATAAGCCATACTAAAGGCCTGTGGTCAGTATATATGTATATATAGAACTTACGACCATAAAGATAGGGGCGGAAGTATTTGGTGGCCCAAACAATAGAAAGAAGTTCCCGTTCAATGGTGGAGTATCTCTGCTCTGTTTCATTGAGGGTACGAGAAGCATAACTAATAGGTTTATCATTACCTACTGACCCTTGAGAAAGGACAGCTCCAAGTGCTACATTGGAAGCATCCGTAGTGAGTATAAAGGGTTTTGTGAAATCAGGGTATTGTAATACGGGGTCATTCATTAATATATTTTTGCATGTTTCGAAAGCTTCTATAAAACTACTATCATGAACTATAGTTGCATTTTTTTTTAAGCATCGAGTCAATGGTTTTGTTAATTTACCGAAGTCTTTAATAAATTTTCGGTAGTACCCTACAAGACCTAGAAATCCTTTGATCTCTTTTCTTGTTTTAGGTATGGGGAATTCTCTTACAGCCTTTACTTTATCAGGATTTGGTTTTACGCCTTCGGACGTGATAATGTGCCCGAGGTATGCTACTTCCTTTTTTAAAAATTCACTCTTGTCAAGCTGTATTTTTAAATTAGCCTTTCTTAACCTTTCGAATACAGTTGTCAACCTTTTTATGTGTTCTTGCAAAGAAGTACTGAAAATTATGATGTCATCAAGGTAGGTAAAACATTTTTCATTTTGAATACCCCTAAGGATATTATCCATAGCCCTTTGAAAGGTATTAGGCGCTCCCTTCAACCCGAATCGCATACGCCTGTACTCGTAGTGCCCCCCTTCAGAGCTGAAGGCAGTTTTTTCTATATCTTCAGGATTTATTTCAATTTGATGATATCCTGAGGCTAAGTCTAAAGTGGTATAATACTGGCTACGACCTAATTTATCCAATATTTCCGAAATATTGGGTAAGGGATACTTATCACCAATAGTTTGTTCATTAAGACGTCTATAGTCTATGACCATGCGAAATTTTTGTTTGCCACTGGCATCTGATTTTTTGTTAATAATCAGGACAGGGCTATTCCACGGGCTGGAAGATGGCTGAATAATTTTTTTGTCTTAACAAGTCGTCAATTTGTCTTTTGACTTCTTGCTTTTGAGCTTCAGGTAATCGATATGGCTTAATAAATACTGGGTTAGGATTAGATAACCTAATACTATGTTTAACTTGATTAGAAAATGATAATGGGACACCTTCGCAATAAAAGATGTCTCTGTATTCGTAACATAAGTTTTCTATCATGTCTCGTTCTTCGTCATTAGTGTGATCAAGTTTTAATCTGTTTAAGTTTTGAATTTGTAATTTGTCAATTTCATTAGCAGTACCATCTATGTTTTCTAAGTCGATATCTTTGTTATGATGAATGGAATTTAATTCGTTAGTTGAAACAGGTTCTGTATAAATAGCTTTATGTATAATCAGCTGTACGGGATTTTCATTACTATTCACTATAGAGGTTATAGCCTGGCCATTTGAAACTGTCACGATAGATGCAGGAATAATGACACCTGACTCGAGTTTTATATTATTTATTATGCCTATGTTGGAACTACAGTCTATAGGAAGTTTGACTATGGTTTCACATCTCGCAGGCAGTATTATGTTATTTAATTCTTGTGGTTTCGAGTTACATTCGCGATGTATGTCGTCGTCACATGGTATATACAAGGGAATGCATGTATGCTTCGTTACCAATTTCCTATTATAAAAATCTATTTTAGCTCCCAGTTGTTGGAGAAGGTCAGTACCAATTAACCCATGATATTGCTTATTAATGTTAAATACATAGAATTTAAATTTAGCTCTGCCTGTTTTAAATATACTTGGTAGAGGAATTTTTAGAATTTCATTATGAAAACTGGTTTGGTGAACAGATTTAATTTGAAATTTTTCATGCTCTATAAATTTGGAATAAAAATTATGGGCAATATTTTCACATAACAGCGATTTCATCGAACCGGTGTCAAGCATAAGTCGCATTTGAAATGAGGGGTTGATTTCGACCAGTATATAAGGCAATTTAGGGTGGTTTACAGAATTTATCTGTACTATATTTTTTTGTTTAGTTCGATAACCTGAATAAAATTTTGTTCGATGTTATCTGTTTGTTCAAAAGCTGCTTCAGGTCTAGTTTCTTCTTCGTACGTTTCATGATTCGTTTCGTCAAAGTAACGAGCGTCATCTTCAGGAATTGTATAAGAGTGTGTTTCTGAAGGATAATTTTCATAAGATTCGTCATAAACAGGGTTGTCTGATTTAAATTCATGTTGAACCTCTTGATGGTATAATTGGGTAGGTGATGACTGTGCGTTAGGCCCGTTAGGACCTCTCGGATGAGTATTGAAATTTCTAGATGACGTTTCCATAGGTTCGGGCTGGAAATGTTGTCTAAAATTTGGATTGGGACGTGTATGTATCGAGGAATTTTTTGCAGATACCTCCATAGGTGTTGGCCTATAGTTTGGTCTGAAATTTGGATTTGGTCTGAATACGTTTTGTGTCAGCTGTTGTGGGGGCGGATTACGTAAATTTAAGGGCTTTCTGTATGTGGGTTGGTTATGGAATTGTCGGGGGTGCGTAAAATGCGGAACGTTATTTCTATTATTTTGCTGATTCTGTATGTATTGAGGTTGTTTATTTGGTACATTTGAGTTTTTAAAATTTGTGGATTGATTGTGGAGATATTTCATTTGTTTTTCTCCATATTGAAAATTCTCTTCTTCCAGAACAAGCGACATAGCGTGTTCTAGATTCGTCGGGTTTTGTAGCCTAACTGCTAACCCTAGTTGACCACTCAAACCATGTAAATAGGTTTTCAGTGCCACTTTATCGTAAAATTCATTTTTAATTAAACGAAATGCTTCGTTTGCAGTTGTTAGTCTTACTTTTGAAGCTAAAAGACTACGTGAGTCTTGTATTCTCATACCGAATTGGTATGGGGTTTCTCTAGGGTCTGGCTTCAAGAGCAAGAGGTCCCTAGCTAAACAGTCTTCGTCTCTCTGGTCGCCGAAGTATTGTTGCAATAGTTGTTTAATACGAGGCCAATTTGTGGCATCTTCCCTACTACCTATCAATGTTCTAGCTCTACCTTCTAATTTACTTATTACTATTCTAAGCATCCATTGGTTATTTGGATTGTCATCATTTGTTCTATCAACAAATGAAGTGAGAAAATTTTCACACGCTGAAATAAATAAAGCTAAAGTATGCTGGTCCCCATCGTATGCGGGAATAGCATTAATGTGATAATTTTGTAATTGATTTGCCATAATTTGATTGTTATTTGAGCTTATTGTATTTTTCTCTGTTACTATAAGTTTAGGAGGTGCTAAATTTATTTTTACTTTATTATTAAAATTTACAACTGTCTCTGTTTCAGAGTCTGACATCAATTTATTAATCAATAATTTAAATTTGGGTAAATTTTTAATTAATATTTCCCGTAATATTTGCTTCTAACTTTAATCGATTTTAGATTAAGGTAGGACAAGGAAATTCAAAGGAACAATGAAAGCACTTACGCCAATGTGAAGATGAAGATGATTTCTGTTCTTCTTTGCTTCAGCATCATAAGATACAGCGAATAAGGCAGACAACTTCGTAGGCAGAAGTTCCGTATCAAACCTTATTTTCTCTTATGATCGCTCGCGCACTCACTGTTTTTTAATTGAAAGTTACTTAAATTATTTTTATCAACTTGGACGATGCTGTTCTTCGTTGACTTTGAAGCTGGTTCTGAGTTTTTAACGATAAAAATCGAAGTGCGGACTTTTGCGATTTTTGTCAAAAGGGCACTAAACTCATACTAACGACTGCGCCACTTAGAGTTGTACTTCAATTGAACTTCATAAAGTCAAATTTATTTACTTGAAGTTACAGTACAACGATATATATATATTAAAATTTAAATAATATAAAAATTACAATAAATTACATATGAGTAATCTTATACCATTAAGGCTGGATGGCAAAGACTAACTGTTAAATATTAATGTTCGACATATATTTATAAACTATTAATTGCTGATCAATTTCCCCCCGGTAATGTCGCTGCACTTCAGCCGGACGCTGAGTCGACGGAAAAGCCGGTGTAGCGCAACGTACCCATATGTGCTGACAGTAGCCTTGGTGTGTGTAGTATACCGGGTGGTGCAACCATAACTCGCGCCTTATATTATTACATTTTTGAATTTTCCATCGAAATATATCGCATTTTTGTAAAAAAAAAAAGAAATTTGGGACTAAGCAATTGCATTATGGTAGCGAACTTTGTTTTCCAAATTTAATTTTTTGTAGATTATAATTATGTTATTTTTCAAATAAAAGCTCAAAATATACTTTTGTTTCAGTAATAAAACTTAAGCAGTTATCAATTTTTCTCAATATTCTCTAGCTGACGTGAAAACGGTGGTAAAGGGGCCAAGGAAGGGCTAAGTAATGGCTAAACTAACAAATTTTTTAACATCATGGGCCAATGTTGTGAACTTTGGAAATTAAAATAAAAAACTTTGGGGCCTATGTTGATGAAAAAGTCACAAATTTATATGTTGTCAATACCAAATAACAGTGACGTTTAATGTTCTGTTTCTAAATCAATCTCAATAACCAGCAAACGTCAAAACTTATTTAGGTTAGATCAGAACGAAATATAATTGTCACTTTAGACATGCGTATTTTTCAAAACACATTTTTCACATGGCACTTTTTCACACAAACGACACACACACACACACAGAGAGACAGATATTATATATATATATATATATATATATATATATATATATATATATATATATATATATATATATATATATATATATATGCAGAAATGCAAGCATGGAAATACGTAAACGATTATTGGAGTAATTAGCAGTTTAGCCGATAGTTGTCTTCGCTCTGTCCTTATTCTTCAGTAAAGGTTGCATGATTCGTATTAGAATTGTAGCTAAACCGGTTATGCCCGTTTGTTATTTTTAGGTTGCTGTTGGTCTGATATACATCTAACATACACATACACATACGTCTCTGCTGTTATATATCATTAGTTAAGTACATTTTTTTAAGTTGATTTTTTTTTCAACAAAAAGTCGCTAAAAGTTGTATTACCGAAACCAGCTATATTTTTATTTTCCCAGAATTAAAATATTTGGTGAAAATTCGCTACCATAACGCATTTTCTGCGTCCAGACTTTTTTATATTAGATAAAAACGTTAGAGTGTAAAATTTTGAGTGGCAGCAATAAGAATTAGTGTGAGTAAAAACAATTGTTTATCTTATCTAAAATTGAGGTAAACGTTTCGAAGGTTCACCGCCATTCTTTATTTTTAAAATATATTCAACCCTCATTATATAAAAATACAAAGAAAAGAGAGACTGCAGAAGTATATTTTAATGCTGTGTGCCTTTACCTAACATTTCCAGACTTTATCACCTTCTCTGATCTTTATACATCTTTCTTAGTTGCTATATGCTATGCTTTCAAAGGATACTTTAGAAATATGAACGCGAAATAACGTTGGCAGACTTTCACAAACACAAAAGGATATAAGAATATAATCTGTAATGTTACTGCTTCTCTTCTGTCCCATATATTCAGGACTAACATCTCATCACTTGTTCTTAAACCAAATTTATAAGATGCGAAAATAGAACATTATGATAAGTGGCGAATCAAAACAAAGTGGAGTAACCTATTTTCTGCAACGAGGACATTTATGTGCTAGTTTTATAAGGAAAATATTTTTATCACCCTTTAAGCATTCTGAACACTAGAAAACCAACAATATTAAAAATAGGTTACGTGTTTTTATTTAATATTCTAAAACTCGAAAAAAAAAAGAGATGACCAATGGTCAATACAAATATTTCAGGAGCTAGCTGGGTTTAAAACTTGAAATGTTGTAATTTGCTAATCGCTTATATTATTTACACTCCTAAAATATCAACGCTCGTTTAATACTTCAGGTTATACCAAAAGTCGCACACTAACTTTCCTATTATCAAAAAGCAAACTGTATTCTAATTTATTAGTGAATTCTACATGGGCTTCTAGACAGATTTTCTCTAATATCCTCCAGGTTTAGACAACATTACAGATATTTGTAAGTGAAATTAAAAATTTAGTATCTAAAGCCATGAGTAAAACATATGCCCAAAATAATGTTTAGAAAGTACTTAAACTTATATCTACGGAACGCTTGCAGGGCAGATTTAAAGTTTTATAGAATATTTAAAAAAAGTGCAAAAAATTAGTTTCAAACAGCAATAACTCAAAAGTTTTGATGTAAAACTTTGGCTAAATGAAGATTTTAACCTGTGATGAGCACTGATAAGTATACTTCTTTTCTTCAAGTGCTGTCTCCTCTCAGAAGGTTGGCTATCATCATGGCTATTCTCACTTTTGATGCTACAGCTCTGAACAACTCAACGGACCTACAGTTGTACCATTTTCTCAGATTATTTAGCCAGGAAATGCGTCTTCTTCCTCTGCTTCTCTTTCCCTGCATAATATTTTGCAACAACACATATTTCTCTCCTCTCATCACGTGGCCCAGATACTGCAGCTTCCTTATTTTAATTGTGTTCAATATTTCTTTTTCTTTTCTCATTCTTCCCAGTACCTGCTCATTTGTTACCATGTCTACCCAACTTATCCTCAAGATCCTTCTATATGACCACATCTCAAATGCCTCCAGTCGATCACTTATATCTTTCTTTAGCGTCCATGATTCCATCCCATATAGCAATACCGAAAAAACGTAGCATCTCAATATTTTGACTCTAAGTTGTAGGTTAAGATCTCTACTGCATAACACGCTTCTCATTTTCTCAAATATGGTTCTGGCTTGTCCAATTCTTGATTTAATTTCTTCAGCGTACTCATTATTTTCATTGACAGTTGTTCCCAGGTACCTATACTTACTGACTTTCTCTACTAGTTCTCCGTTGATCCATAGGTTTTCCTGTTGCTGAACTGATTTTGTAATGCTCATAAATTTGGTCTTTTTGATATTTAAGGTAAGTCCACTCTCCTCGCTACTCGTCACTACTTGATCTACTAAGCTCTGTAAATCTTCTATTGTTTCGGCAATGATTATGGTGTCGTCTGCATACCGGATATTGTTAATCGGTATTCCATTGACCTTTACTCCTATGGTGGTTTCTTCCAGCGCTCTCTGAATGATTTCTTCCGAGTAAAGATTAAATAATAGCGGCGATAGTACACATCCTTGCCTTACACCACGTTGTATTTTTACTTCTTCTGAGAATTCATTGTCCACCTTAATATTAGCCGTCTGGCTGTAGTATAAATTATTTATTATTCTAATATATTTCATGTCTATATTTTTACTTTTAAGTAACTGAATGAGGTGGTTGTGGCGGACTCTATCAAATGCTTTGTTGTAGTCAAGGAAACAGACATACATCGGCTGATTGATGTCCATGCATCTTTGAGTCAACACATTGAAGGCAAACAAGGCTTCTCTTGTTCCCATTGCATTTCTGAAGCCAAATTGAATTGGGTTTCGCTAATATCTTGTTCTAATTTCCTAAAGATTATCTGGTGTATTATCTATATATATATATATATATATATATATATATATATATATATATATATATATATATATATATATATATATATATATATATATATATATATATATAGAATATTTTGAGAGCGTGACTCATTAGACTGATGGTTCGGTGGTCACTACATTCTTTTGCATTAACCTTTTTTGGTGATGTAATGTAGGTCGATCTAAGCTATTCGCGGGGAATGATGCCTGTGTTGTATATTGTGTTAAATAGTTCCACCAATATGCCCATTTGATCTTCTGTGATTAGTTTAATTATTTGTGCTGGAATTTAGTCGGGTCCTAGAGCTTTATTAGACGTTGCCATTTTTACCGCGTGCATTACCTCTTCCTTTGTTATTGTTGGGCCCAAATCTCCTTCTGTGTCCTCTTCTAACATTTCTTGTTGTCTGTCATCGTCGAATAGTTCCTGGGTATACTCCTTCCATCTTGCCAGCTTCCCTGCAGTGTCTGGGATTATTTTGCCATCTCTGTCTAGCAAAACATTGCTTTTGTTTTGCCTTTTTATACCAGCCACCTCCCTAATTTTTTTTATAGAGGTTAAAATCATCGTGTTTCATTGTCAAATCTTCTACCCCTGCACATTTTCTCTGTACCACTTTTCTTTGGCTTCACGTATTCTTTTTCTTATCTCACTATGTATATGGTTATATGCATTGTTGTCTATACTTTTGTACGTTCTTCTTTCTTCCATTAGTTTTAAAACTTCGTCAGTTATCAATGGTTTTTGTTTGTGAACAGTATTCTTTGTTTGCAGTAACTCTTTTGTTGAAGTCGTTATCGTGGTTTTGATGATATCCCATATTATGTTTGGATCTTCATTCGGTTCAGCTCTCATCTTACTTAGTTCGTTGTTAATATTCTTGGTCAATTGTTCTCTCATTATTGGGCTTTTAAAGTTTAAGGTTTGTAGATGTTTTTTTGTTTTGTTGGGATTTTGGCTTCTTCAGTTGTTCTCTGAGCCTTACTATTACTGGATTATGATCTGTTGCTGCATCTGCTCCAGGATAAGCCTTAGCCGACATTATGGAATTTCGGTAACTTTCATTAATTAAGATGTAATCAATTTGATTCCTAACTACGTGTTTGGTGTTATCAGCGGGTGATTTCCAAATATAAAGCCTCCTATCAGGCAGTTTAAAGTATGTGTTTGTAATCACTTTGTCTTGCTCTTGACAGAACTGTGTCAATCTACCCCCTCTTTTATTTCCTGTGCCCAACCCAAAATTACCAATAAGATCTTCTACTTTCCGCTTTCCAACTTTCGCGTTGAAGTCTCCCATTATTATCGTCACATCCCTGTTTTTTGTGACATCCAGAGCTTGTTGAATTTCATTATTGAATTGTTCTATTTCTACTTCACTCTTATCGGAAGTGGGGGCGTATACTTGAATGATGTTATGTATTCTTTGGGATGTTGTTGTTGCTCTTATTATCATTACTCTATCTGAGATGGGGATGAAGCCAGTTATAGCTTCACAAAAGTTACCTTCCACCACAATCGCTACTCCGTTTCGGTGATTTGCGTCGTTGTTACCCGAGTGGTAAATCTATGACTGATTAATCTTCATTTCGCCTGAATTAGGCCATCTGGTTTCACTGAGTCCCATTATGTTCACATTGAGTCGCTGCATTTCTTGAAGCATGGATCCGATGTTCCATGTACCGATCCTTATGCCTCTTTCCTTTTTCTTAGCTGCATTCAAAACTGCCCCCCCCCCCCCCCCCCCCAGATCCGAATAGAGGACTAGAAACTCCGGAATTTTTCACCTTGAACTCAGCCATGTTGATTAACTAGGGATATCCATTTGGATCTTTACTGCAGTGGTTTCCCGGTGCCTTCTGCATCTTCCTGCCGTTCACCATTCATTGGCTTCTCCGCCTTTAGAGATAATTTCTCATCTCCCGGGCAAGAAGTTGCCCTATCTCTTAGTAGAGTTGGTTACTTATACCGGTAACTGTTCGGTCAACGCTAGTTTTGGTCCGCCCCGAGTATTTGATTTCCTCGGTACCACCTATATCTAGGAGGCGTTCCCCTGTCCGCCACCTGGGAGGCGCCCGATGGAGGACTAGCAACCCCACACGGATACACTTGCACAACTCAAATCACCACCACATATTTAAAAAACCTGACGATCGTTTCACTAACCAAGTTAGCGTCATCAGAGGATTCATAATGATAAATATCTTACATCTCCAGCTCTGCTAATATACCTGGGCAGGTAGTCCGTCGATAATAATAGAGCGTGGTGGAACAACTAAACTATTAACATATTTCGTTTGGCGCAAATACCAAAATTATTTTATTATCTTTCGGACGTGCTTCTGCTGGTGTTTCTTGTGAAGTGAGCTGTTAACCGACTTACCATAGGCGGCGGTGCGAAGTTCATGCACCTTTTATTCCTGATATAATTAGCAATACATATATACTTACGAAAGCGCTTAGCTGCCCCGGTTGTCTAACATTTTTAATCAATTTTAGATGATCCTTATCTCCGTGGTGATTATTATCCCAAATAGGCAACAAAATATATGTATATAGAACCGTATCTTAATTGTGCTAAATGTTTATTAAATTTAATTTCAATAGATCTTTTTGTTTGTTTGACGTATTTAAGATCAAATTCTTTACAATTTATTTAATAAATTCCCGACATTTTAGCGGTACTATCCTTGTCTTTTGCGTCACCTAGCATGTTTTTAGAGTATTTTTTTGTCGAAATTGTTGGTTAGAAATTGGCTTTTAAAAATGCTCTCTAGACCCTTTGTGACTCGTGGTTCAAATGGCAAGCAATCAAATTTTTTCAGCTTTCTCTCTTCTAAAAGTCGTTGATTCCGATAACATTTCCTTTGTTTTCTGTTTTTTAATTAATTTCTTCACTAAGCAAGCAGTGTATCAGTTATATTCGGCCACGTTTTTAATAGATCCTAATTATTTGGTATATCTACTTTTATTTAAATAACCTAACCTGTTTACACAAAAATTCAGACTGGCCATTTTTTGTGCGTAAGTTTAAAGGCTTTCCCGTCAAACAAACAAGTTTTCAGTAACAAAATTCACTTAAATTTATTAATAAAACTAAAAATGTTAAGTTGGTTGAGGGAGAGGTTTTCATTTCATTTGATGTAATCTCATTGCTAGCGTTCCCACAAAACAAACGTCAACGTATTTAGAAAAGTTGTTAACATAAATTGAAAAGTCTACAAAGAATATTTAATATTAACAAATCTTTGTAATAAACAAACTATTTTTCAATTCAACGATGTGTTTTGAACAAAGCCAAGGCAGGGCGATGGGCAATCCCCTATCGTCATTTAATTTGTTGCGGACCTTTTCAGATTTTCGCATTGCAAACATTTGCAAAATAGATGATTTTATTGCCAAATTGAACAGTAAATTCGATTCTATAAAACTCTGCCACGAATTCGAAATTGATAATAGATTACCCTTTCTAGATGTACTAGTTATCAAAAATACAGACACTTTCTAATTCAATGTTCATAGGTAGGAAACCACCACTTTAAGTTACATTCCGAATGACTCACATCATACATGCGCACAAAAACTAGCTTGTGTCATTTTTTTAGTAAACTGGTTAATTAATTTACCTTTATATAAAAATAAATATACCAAAGAATTAGGATATATTAAGAACGTGGCCCAATATAACGGATACGCTGCTTGCCTAGTGGATAAATTAATTAACAAACAGAAAAAAATTGCGGAATCAACGAAAAAAAGCCAGAATAACCCTATTTGCTTGCCATTTGAACCAATAATCACGAGGGCTCTAGATGGCATTTGTAAAAAAGCCAATTTTCACTTGCATATATATATATATATAATGATAATAAAATCATTTGGGTATTTCCGCCAAACGGAATATGTTAATTTATGGACCGACTACCTGTGCAAGATAATAAGCAGAGCTGTAGATGTAAGCTATTTAGAATTATTTGTCTTTTGATGACACTAACTTTGTTGGTGAAACGATCGTCAGGTTTTTTTATGTTATGTTGATTTGGGTTCTTCATGTTTACTTATGACACTTTGGTTAATAGATAGTCTAATCGAAGCAACTCTTAGTTCTTTTTTACACGGTATTCCTGTACTGAAAGTCACAATATTTAATGAAAATTATTTTAAAAAAAATGTTTTACTACCAATCTTTAATGTAATGTGATATTGTGGAGGCCGATACTTGATGCAAATCCATCATCAACTTAGATAAATAAACAAGTTGATTTACAATATTTTATTGTATGTATAACTTCAGCGAAGCCTCAATTATGTAATATGTTTATTTATCTAAGTTTACTGTAATGGTTTACTCTGCTATGAATATTGTACATATAAAAATTTGAAAAAAGAATAGTGCCTAACTTCAAAGAGGTAAATAAAAGTGTTCCCTTTTGGCATGCCAATGTGTCAACTTGGAAGTTTTTTAAAGAACGAGCAAGCTAATTTTACATTGCTTTTAAGAGCTTGAGAGGGTAATATATAAATAGCCAGCTGTATTAATCTATACTTGGTATTGTAACCACACTTAGTTAACTAGCAACAGTAGGTATAGGATGTATGTTCTGCAACCACCACCTGGCTAACACGAAGGCGAGTGACGTCACAGTGACAAAACTAGATGGCGGTTGGATAGAATATTGCGAAAGGTCTGACTTGAGATGAGGTAAGCCAAGATGGCAGATGTCGACATATAAATAAGAATAATTACAAATTTTATTTGAGATATGAACCAACTTGTTAAAACAAGAGGGTGTACCATTATATATATATATATATATATATATATATATATATATATATATATATATATGTATATATATATATATATATATATATATATATATATATATATATATATATATATATATATATATATTAAAGTATGTAAAGATGGCGGTTAGCATATGCGCAAAGCAAATTTGTTTACTTTTCAAGTCAGACCTGATGTGTGGGGTATTACCGTACTCGTCTTGGTAAGTAGGGTTGAAATGTCTAAATGGCCAGCGGATAGCGGATTCTTGTTTGCAGCACATTGACATTCATATAAAAATGATGGATGGGACATGTGCACTCCAACTTTTTTCGTTTAAATGACGTGCGTCATATTATTATCGCCCTCTAGACGTCAGTGCTGGAAGACTGCGGGTACGTGAAAATTTCTGAGTTTAAAGCATATTGGAAGTGTTAAATATATTGTTTAAGCTTAAAACTAAAACAACGCATTTAAATACAATTCATGTATTAGATTTAATTTACAGCAAATGCTTACATATTAAATGATTACATGAATAACTAAACAGTAAGATTTGGTTCTATTTGGACAATTAGCTTTGCTCATAAGTTTCACCTTGTTCCACTGTTGAAGACTTGGGTGACTTGTTGTGGTGCTGGTAGTCGATTTCAAATATAGTTTGGTCTTTAAAATCTTCATACTTTACGGGAGGCTCCAACATGCTTTTATAACAAAAACTTTTTGAAAACCTCTGAACATCTGAGGTGGTTCAGCATATATAGATTTCTGTAAATCAATATTTATAGATTCATGGGGATAACCCTCCGTAGATTTATCAAATCGATGTTATAGAAAAATCACCCTTATTGCTCATGTTACCTTTTAGATATGTTTAAAATTAAAATCGCATAGTTGGGTCTTTTTTAATTGATTACAGCCTTTATTACATATTTATTATTATCTCTGGGTGGAGGTAGCTTAAGCATGTCCCATTTTCGATAAGCGATAAATAAAAATGTGTTCTTTTATCCATAACATCTTCATTTTATTGTTGAGAAATATGTGCTGACTTTAAAAGCATGCTGTTTGCATTAAATTTTAATCTTGCTGTACCAGGAGCTGTTAGCATTATTTAGAGACCTTGTAAAACTAAAAGCATATCTACTACAAAGAACTCCTTCAAAGTGGTGGAAGAAACTAAAGAAAAACCAAATATGTATGAATATATAAAACTTGTTGTTTAATGTGATTAGATTTGACGATACATTTACCGAAGCGTTGCTAAGTGATTTGACATATTCTAACTAAAGGAAAGCAGGATTTTGGTGCTTGTCGTGGTGTACGAGTCTTATACTGGTGCCACTTCCTTGTTATTCAATTCATAGACGATTGATTCAAACAGAGCTGTTCTCACATGATTGTACATATAACACTCACCATCGGTATTTTGTATTATTTGAGGTACCAGGGTACCTTCGATTATTAGCGCTGACACTGCCAGATATACAAATACATCTTGTGTATTGAGGATTACCTCGATTTCATCACTGTTACAAAATGCTTCAATTAGCGATTAGTAAGAGCGAAGTTCCTCTCATCGTCAAACTCAGTGCCGTTGAATGTTTCTAATTTTGGTGACATGATAGCCAAGACTTTTAAGGAACTCAATATATTCGAAACGAATTGTACGCTTTGAAGTGATAGATTGTACTGAACTTCTCTTAGTAGACTAACTTGTTTTTATATATTTAAATGCTAGCATTGTAATCAGTCTTTTTGGGTTTCAAGCGAACAGACACCTCTTTTCCTTGAAAGTTTACAAGAACTGAACCTTGGTACATGATGTCGATGCTTGTATTCGAAATTTCTTGTTGGTTCATTGATAGGTAAATAAAAATTCTTAGGTTCTGTATCGATTGCATAGTGAGTATCAACCATTGGAACTATTTCATATAACGTATGTAAAGGTTCTCCATTATGACGCGATCCAGACACAATATTAGTTTCTATGCGAATCTGTTGAACATTCACTATTTGAACAGGAAAATCAAATTCATAAAAGACACCTGCTTGAAGAACTTGTTTTGAAAACGTTAACATTCGCCCAATCGAACCATCAGATTTAAAACTTATACTTGTATAATAGTTTATCACATATCTAATGGTATTCGGTCTAGGTCTCAGATTCAAAGCTTGCGCCTTTTGTTCATGTGTTGCTGTCCTCTAAGTGTGTTATTTCGCATGGAACAGTGGGTATCGTGATTGTTCTCTAAGTAGCATCATCTTTTATGTTAAATGTGTTTATACCTTCATAATATGTTATGTATGTTGTTCTATGTGTGAAAGCCGATCAAAGCAACAGCGTAACTGCTACCCAAATCCAAGTCAATTGGTGGATCGTAGTCTGTTGACAGATGGGAACCGCGATCTTGCAGCGCGAAGGTTTGTCTCAAGGCTAAAGCACAGAGACTACTGTTTGAATCTTTTATCTACAAATTGTAAACATTGGTAACCACAATTATAAGTATTACATTTATGAGACATATCATGATTGTACAAGATAGACTTGTCTTTACGGTAGTGGTTCAACTCAACTGGAGACTTGAAATCTACATATGTATCAAAGTACACAGCCATGTTACAACGTTTCTTAACTGCAATCCAGTGACTACCAGGCTCCTTGTTTGTTTGTAAATTTATGGTCAATGACTCATCCTTACGGGGTATAAGTGATGGTAGAGTGCCCCACATGTATACACCTTTGAAATGTGGAACTTTCATTTACCAGAAAGTTCCAATAGGCCTTTACCTGTGAGTTGTCTTGCTGGCAAACATCTAATTAGTTTTTTTAACAAATCCCATAACCACTAAGTTGTTTTGTTTCTTTAAATACAGACCTTTACACAGTGTTTTACACTTTTTTAGTTTCAAAGCAATGCCGCTCTTCTTACTCCTAGCGATGGCTTCCATTATTTTGTTGTGGAGTTCTTCTTCTGCTTGATTGTTTGGCTGGTTTAGCATTGTTAGCCACTTTAACAATAACAGCAACATCACCACCCAAAGCATCTACCAAAAATCAACGGTAACAGTGAAAGGAAGGTTCCGCTTTTAGGTATTGGAATAACGCGTGGTTTCTGAACATTCTTGCGCCCACCAATGTTTCTAACGTTTACATAAGCAATAACCAACTCAGCTTTCTCTGTTGAAATAACTTTTTTATCTTCTGTAACTTCTCCAATCAAACTTTACTGTGCTTTTAAAGGGAACTCCCTTCTTTGGTTTAGAGTTGCCAATACCCGGGTTCGTGTTGATTACATCAAGACCCATATCAAGTTTTCTTTTAGCTCCCATAATGGTTGTAATACTCCAAACGGCAAACTTTTCCGCAAAACTTGATACCTTCGATTTGACTCTTTCCACGTTCTATTTTCCGACACCTCGTCGGCTCGATGTCTTTCACTTAACTGTTTTGATTGAGAAGAAACGATATCGTGGTCTCTACAACTATCAAGACGATTAATATCTTGATCAACTACAGTCAAACATTCTTTAAGTTTAGTACTCCGACCACAAAGTAATAACCAGGTGTGTGTAGCTCGACTGGTAGTTTGTTGATGACCGTGTTGTCAAGACTTTCAACCTGCGACAAGTACTGACTGTATGACTCACTTGCATCTCTGTATATTAGTATATTATCTTAAAAATATTCACTAATGAGGAGATCCCGACTTTTGAATTAAAAAAAAATATCTCCAAATGAGCGCTAATTAGGCCCCCTAGAACACATATCCAGGGTCAATTTGAATTTTTATATGTTATATATATATATATATATATATATATATATATATATATATATATATATATATATATATATATATATATATATATATATATATATATATATATATATATATATATATAATTATCAGCCGATTTTGATCAAATTTGGTGAGTACCTTCCATCTGCAACTGGCTTGGATAAGTTCGTTAGCCAGGAAAATCGGCCCAGGCTTTCCCGCAAAATTTGTGTTTCCTTTCTAAAAAATGTATATCTCCGGAAATAACAAAGCAAGGGCAACCATATTTGTAACGAGTGTTTTAATTACAAAGAGTGAAGCGTGGACCTAAATTTAGGTCACTAGGTTTAAAGACAAAAAAATATTGGCAGTTAAAGAGAAAAAAATGAAGTTTTTCTTAAATCGTCAAAGTCGCGATTTGAAACGTCAAAATTGGCAATGTTTAGGCAAAGAAGTGAAACAAATACGGTTTGTGAAAAGAAAATGTTGCAAGAAGAGTGTTCCGCGAACCCTTAAGTTTCAGCTTCAACCGTCATTGCCGTTCATTTTACTAAAATGTTTACAGAAAATTCAATTCAAATAGACCCTTTCTCTGATACTTCGACTGTCGGTTTAGTTAAGCTGATGCTTTCGCTGTAGGTTAAGTTAAGTTTATGGTTTAACGGTTTATAATTTTTTGCTAATTTTCATAGAACAAATTAGTTGGTGCATTTAAGCATTTTTATAGAAATATGATGCATGCTTGTAAGAAAAAAATATGGACGCAGTAAGTGCGTTTTCGTAGAGAACTTTAATTAAATCCTTCAAATTTCAATAACTTTATTTGCTATTAACCTCAGGTTTGTTGGCTAGGAAACCAACATTTACGTTTATTTTCGAAACAATTTTGTACATTTTCAAACAATAAGTTATTTTGATAAAATATGGTGCATACCGGTAATCAGATTGATGCCTGCTCACATTTGCTATTAAAGACATTTTTATGAAAATTCACTTCTATAACGCACTTGCTGCGTCCAGACTTTTTATACATATCGAAAAATATAGTTTAGTTTAAGTCAAGATGGGTACCATTAAATACGCTTCTGTCTTACCGATTACAAACATAGACGATGTTGCTGATACGTCTTCAGGACAACAACAAAGACATAGTCCTGTCTTCCCAAACACAGTTCGATGTATCACATGTGGTCTTAGTGGGTGTGATAAAACAAATATTACTTTAAGTTTATTGTTTGGACTAAAGGCTTCAAGTTTATCAACGTGTATGTGTGCTCAAATTGTTTATACAAATCCACATACAAGATGTATAAGGACGTGCTCAGTGCTGCAGAAGGTGTTGATTATTAGTCATATAGTGACAGTGCTGAAATATTAAATCCAGCTCAAGCCTTGGACAACTAGGCATTTATACTTGGTAATATAGCTTGAAACAAGCAAGACAAAACGACATTTTGATAGAAAAACTGTTCGCTGGAAACGGTTGCTTATTTGAATTTCCTTTGCCTATAAGAATAGATTACATTTCTGTTGTTTTAAAAAAAGAATATTCAAAATTCTCTGAACCCAAGGGGACTGGGTTCGGCACCCAGCAGGGGACCTTTCACTTTTTCATTACATACGATAAAATTAACATGAGCCAAACATGTCATTGTGTTTAAGCAAGTTTAATGTCTTTAACTTGCGCCCTTGAGAGGGACCTAAAGTCGTGTACCATGCAATGTGGGGACCTTAGATATCCCTCCTAACAGAAAGGTAGGGGTTTGGCAAAATTTTCAGAATAGTGAGGTGAAACTGTTCACAGTCGTCGGTGACTGGCCATAGTCGCGGATATAGACCGGCGTTAAAAAAACATTAAACAATTAGGCATACCAAGGTGAGAAGTGTATCAATACCAGATATTAAGCAAGTAGGTGATAAAAGACAAAAGCAGTTTGAGTTTTCGAAAGCATTCTTGTTTATTGGATCTAAATTAAAAACAACACTTTTTGTTTTGCGCAGCTTTTGCTATAAGTAAATTTACAATAGTCTAATTAGAGAAACTGCATTATCTAGATTCTACGTTTCTTTTAATCAATAAAATAAAAATAAAAATTTTAAAAGCCAATAAATCGATAAATAAATAAACTGCCTATAAAAGTTGTAAAAGTTTGGTAGTGCATCATGCGGTAATGCATCACCGGTATTATATCATCTGTAAAGTAGATAGTTTAGGTATATATATATATATATATATAGTATAATTTTGCCCATACAGTTAGCTTAGCGACAGCTACTGATGAAAATAACTTCGCTGTCGAAATACGTATATAGAGTATATAACTCTCTGTTACATTATAATGCGCTTTTTTTTGGACGATTCTGCTTTTTGTTTCTGCATTTATTATGAAACGATTTCGCTACATTAGGGCAACAACATTTAATAAATGGAAGACGCAACTTATTTTTTTTTATATTTAGATTAGTTTTATCAAGAAAAATATTCTTAGTGCAATAGGCCTGAGACATTATTATTTATAAGAAGCTCTGAGTAAGTCAAAGTTCTGATACCGCTAACTTCGTTCTATTAGTTTGTTCTATTATATTCCTTTAGATTTTAAAACATTCTCTCTAGTATTGTTCCGCGAAATTTTTTATGTAACTGTCCGCGATTACGTTGTCCTAACCTACCTCTTAGACATGGACTGGTAGCTTGAGCTATTTTTCAGGCATGAAATATCAAAGGAATAAAACCTTATTTTAATTTGTATATTTATTTACCATTTGTTTTGAATAACTTAGTAACCCCAAATCTTGCCTTTCTGCTTGTAATCAACACAAGGGCTATATTTGCTTTATTTATACCCTTTAATTTTACCTCTGCGTAAGACAAAGTACCTAAAATGTGGACGCAGCAATGTTAAATGCCAGGATTATCATATTAATTCTGCTTTCACCATCTGTTTGACCAGGTCCAGCCAGTATTTAATGAGAAATAACGTATTTGCAGATGAAACTTTCCGCCGTCCATTTTTCACATGATTTATGCGGGTCTCCTATTACGGGATATCACAGTGTGCACCAAGACCTGAATCCGATGACGTGAAATAGATCTTCCCAAGTGTAAACACTGGTATTAGTGGAACGCTTCACATACATCTAAAGATGATTTATACGGAGATTGCACTCTTGAATATATATTAATATTCAAACCACGGAGCACTTTGTATAAAATGCTATGCTAATGCTGAAAATACATCTAAAGGGCCTCCCCGCCGCGATACAGGAACGGGACCACTGCGAAATATAGTTTAATCTGAGTGCCAGAGAGATTTAAGACGTTCGCAAATTTACTGTAATAACAGCAGAGTCAGATAAGAAAAATCGTACTCCAAAATTCATCTACCTTCCTCAAGGAATAATGTGTGCTCGATGGAGGGAGTTGTCATAGGGGAATGATAAATTTCGAAATTATTGTTCTGTTCTGCGCTGAAAATTATGCGATAACAAAACATTGAATCTACCATAAAGATGATCTCGGAATAATTTAGTAGTTAATGGTCTGCTTTCACCACAAGAAGTTTGTTTGAGCCGAGTAGATGTACATCCCTGTCTTACTCCGGTATGTAATTAAAATTTTGATGAAGCTAACAACCAAATAATTCATAAACAAAATTGCTACAAGCCTTGCTTACCTTGAATAAATATATAATACTAATATGTTTTGCAACTACGATTAGAACAACCAACGGGCGAATATGCCATTATTGGAGCTAGAGAACTGGTTTAATTGGGACATGTGCACTTGTTTTTAAGGTAATATTCTTAGCCCACTACATATTTGCTAAAACATTTTTTGACTCTTCATTTAACTGCTGCTATTTCTTTTATTGTTTAGTTTACAAAAAATGTGAAGAAGAGGTTTCAGACAATTATGTTGACAATAAAATGACTAATAAGTACAGATTGGAGAACCCAATTCATCACAATACAGTTCTTAAAACTATCTATCATTTCGCTAACAAAGTTAGCGTCATCAGATTGATCAATAAACTAAGCCAATAAAAACTATAACTACCAGTTTTATATGTAAGTTGCGAACAAAGCCCTCTACGAAGGTATACAGACAGACCCCATTGTTGAGTCGTAAATCCCTGTAATTAAAAATGCATACCTGGTTTTGTAATACTGTGTCTCGTTATCAAATATTCCTTTTAAGAAGGACACACTAAATATTGAGATAACAGTTCAAATAATGGACTATACAACCGGACCTACTCAATTCGTCGAAACATATCAAATTTCTAACGATATATATATATATATATATATATATATATATATATATATATATATATATATATATATATATATATATATATATATATATATATATTAGAATGTTTCACTAAACTGTAATCACTTTTAAATATATACTTTCTTGTTTGCTGTACTTTCTGTGATTTTTTTTGTTTACGTGGACTGCAGTTGCGAACCTGCCTGTTTCATCGTCAGCAGGCTATGTGGTGTGTTGTGGTTGTTACGTTTATGTTATATAGTTACTTCTTTTTAAAGTTAAGCGTATAACAATATAATAAACAACATAAAACCCGATTAGAAACACAAATCAGAGAAAATAAACAAAAAACTACACAACCTTAAAAAGGAAAAACTAGATAACATAAACATAACAGCCACAACACACCACATATTTCAGGATCGAATCGTAAACATAACAGACACAATACTTACAAATGAAGAAATAGAATTCATAGAAATCAACATAAAAACCAACTTTTCAGATACAAAAAAAATCTACAATAGAGAACAATACTGGACACACAACACGCAATAAACTTAATAGATAGCCCAAACTGAGAACTATTGGCAAACCACTTGGCAACAGAAATAAACAGAATTATTGACAAAACTAAATAAAAAAAACCATACATATGAAAAAATTATCAAACAAATAAGAAAGAAAGTCACATATAACAACATAGCCATAGAATAAATAGATAAAAGCGACACTAATAGCAATAAGAACACAATACTATATAGAAAAAAACAAACAGATTCATCTTAACAAACAAATGCAAGAAACTGAATGGAAACCCAACGAAAAAATTTCAAAATCAAATATTAAAAATCATTAAAAAAAACACAGCACAATATTCAACCAAAAAGCACCACCAATGACAGGAATAATAAAATACACAAAACGGGATACCCAATAAGGCCACTCCTCAACTTCAAAGATGCACCTACATACAAAATAGCAAAAGCAATAGACCAAGCACTAAAACAAGAAATAAAACTAGAAAACAAATTTAACATAAAAGACTCCATAAAGTTAGTACACAAATTAGAAAACATAAACAAAAACACAATACACGCCTCTTTCGTCATAAAAAATATGTACACCAGTATACCAATTAACAAAACCACAAATATAATCGAAAATAAAATGCAAAAAATTACTTTGAATTCAACGGAGAATACTACATCCAAGAAGACGGACTACTAATGGGATCTCCACTCTCATGCATTATAGCAGAAATATACATACAAAAGTAAGAAGATAAAATTAACACCATCATAAAAGAAGCAGACCCAAATATCAACTGGATAAGATACGTCGATGATATATTAGTACTATATTACAATCACAAAACCAACAGAGACTATATCGTCGAAAAAATTAATTAAATCAACAACAACATAAAATTGACAATAGAAAAATATCAAACAACACCATAAATTTCCTAAACTTAACACCAGTCAGAAACAGTAAGTGAGATATAAGACACGAAGCACGTGCCACCACCTCGTTGTGGAGCCAAGTATTATGTCGTCACGGCAGCTCCACCGTTCTATTTGGAGTGAGAATGCATCTAGCCTTACATTAGTCTGAAAAGAAAACCAGATTAAATACAAAATCTACAGAAAACCTACACAAACAGACATCACTATACCTAAAGACTCAACAGCCCCCCCCCCCCCCACACACACACACTGGCCGCATACAGATACTTAGTGAGCTGCACAATGAATAACAGAATAATAAACAAAATAAATAAAAAGCAAGAACACAACCCACACGAATTAAGCGGGACATATCAATTAGAATGTAACACATCCAATAAAAAATATGTAGGAATGACAAAATAGAAATAGAAAACAGAATCAATAGAAACAAGATTCAAGGACCATGTAACAGCATCAGCTAAGATCCACATACCTAGCTACAAATCAAACGTAGCTACACACATTCACAACAGAAAAGACCAAAAACCACATACCAACCAATTACAACTAATAAAGCAAAATAATAGCGACTTTTGAATTTTAAAAAAATAATCTTCAAACGAGTGCTAATTAGGCCCCCTAGAACACATATCCGGGGTAGTGTTAGCTATAGAGTTTATCGTTTAATGGTATATAATTTTTTTCGAATTTTCGTAAAAAATTAAAAAGCTCAATATATCCGTTATTATACAAGATACGAAAAAAATTTCTATACATTAATTATAGGGCGTCTTAAGCTACATCTTAAAAATTATTTCTACAATCACAGGCTGGCCCATAAGTCGTTGGTGATAAAAATTTTTTTTTTTTTTTCGAACACGCCTTATGTTATGGCATTTTCGCATTTACCATCGAAATATAATGCATGTTTGTGAGAAAAGAAAGTCTGGACGCAGCAAGTGCGTTGTGGTAGCGAATTTTCATTAAATGCTTCAAATTTGAATATCTCAATTTGCTATTAACCTATAAGGTTGACCAAGAAATCAGTTTTGTCGGGAACATTTTAAGTTTGCTTTGAGAAATTTTGGTACATTTCCAAACAATAAGGTTATTTTGATGAAACATTACACATTGTTTCTACTATATAGGTTATACTGGTAACCAAATTTAATGCCTGCTTTCTTATAAAAAACACACATATTTGCTATTAAAAACATTTTGATGAAAATTCACTACCATAACGCACTTTCTGCGTCCAGACTTTTTTTATTATCTTGACATTTTATTTATCTACATGATGATTACATTCCCAAGTATGCTGAGCAATACATGGTTTGTCAATAGTGCCATATCTCAGTTCCGCTAAATGTTCTTCAAATCTAGTTTTAATAATTATTTAGTTTGCCTAACATATTTCAGTTCACAATCCTATTTCACCTACCTATTTTATACATTCCTGACACTTTTGTGGTTTTATCTCTTTCCTTTCGGTAACCCAGAAAATTTTGATTGATGTATCTTTTGTAGAAAATATTGGCCTTAAATTGGCTTTCTTAAAATTCAATTAAAACCTTTCGTAATTTGCGCTTCAAATGGTTAACAGACAACGGTTTGGTGTATCTTTTCTGAAAGCCATAAATTCTGCTAAAATTTTTTTTTGCTTTATGTTTATTGACTAACTTTTCCACTAAGTAGACAGAGTAACCATTATGCTTAGCTATATATAATATATATATATATATATATATATATATATATATATATATATATATATATATATATATATATATATATATATATATATATATATTGAAAATCTCTGTTGTGTCTTTCTCTATTGAAGGAAAACTGTATTAATCTATGAATCAGCAAATTCGAACTAGCTTTTTTGTAAAAAACTATGGTGTGTCTCAATCAAAATGTAGTGGTTTCCTTTCTATGAATGTCTAGTTCTAAAGTGTCTCTATTTTTAATGACTAATATATCAACAAAAGATAATTTGTTATTAATTTATATTTTATGCCCGAATTTAATAGGCCAAATGTACTGTTTAATTTGGCTACAAAAGCATATACTTTGCACACATCTGGATTAAATACTGCAAAAACCTCTTCTACATAACGAAACTATGCTCTGGGAAAATAGATATTTTCATTTATTTGGTAGGTGTGTTTCAAATATACTCATGAAAAGCTCTGCAATGAATGACGTAAGCGGTTTGGCCATTGCTGTGACATGGATTTTTTCCGAAAATTCATTACTGAATTGAAAAATATTCTGATTTATGTAAATGTATATTCAATTTATATATTCTTTGAAGACCTCTTTATCTATGTTCCTTATTTGTAACAGATGGTCTAAATACGTTAGCGTTTCTTTAATGGGAATGCAGGGAAACAACGAGGTCACATCAAACAATGTGATAATATATAACATGAAAAGTCATCTAATACATAGCAAAAGCAATAGTGCTTGCACACGTATCAAGTTGTAGAAAGAAAAGTTGCCAAAAGCGACCCCTTGGCATAAATAAATGTGTCCTTATCCCTATTTAATTTGAGAAAAAAGTATTAAAATAATAAGAAAAAGTATAAACATTTCGGGATGTAGCAATGTCCTACAAGAACATCAGATGACATGGTAATGATTAAAGTTGCAGAGAGTACAAAATATTTTGTAGTGATAGTGGATAGGTATACTAGTTGGAACTTACATTTGGCGCGTTAGTAAAAAAAGCTGCGGTGTATTATAGTAAAGTTTGAGGTATTTAAAAGGTTATTTTCGAAAAAAAAAAAAACTAAAAGTAATTCACTGTACCGTTGAAAGCTTACTAAATTATTGTATTGTTGGGGAAGTATAGCGGAACGCATTTAAAGTGACACAGAAGCAGTTGATACAAATTATTTTAATAAACTCATAATATGCCCCTCTGACCAGTTTTACCTAGAGTCAAATTTGCTGGATGTTGCAAATATATCCCTTCAGATTGCTTCTTTACCAGCGTCAACAAAAATTGAACTTAAAAAGGATAAATCGCAGGAACGAAACACGATACAGAGGTAATGTAGGAATTGAAATGCATGCAAATATATTATAACACACACACACACACACACACAAATATATATATATATATATATATATATATATATATATATATATATATATATATATATATATATATATATATATATATATATATATATATATATTAGCTATAGCGTCGTCTTTTCTTCACCCACCCAACGTTAGCATAACGCTTTCTTTTTCAGGCTCTTTTCATTCGGGGAAATAAGAAAAGTCACAGGGTCACATTGTTGGTCAAAAACTGGCGCACAATCAGGGCTGTGTGAATAGGGGCGTTATTGTAGTAGTCCTCCGACTGCTCTTAATCAGGCCCTTTCGCAAACTAATGCGCAAGTTTTTCAAAATCTAGGTAAAAAGCCTGGTCTACTATCTGACTCTGTAGAATATACTCTAAATGGGCAACTCCTCTTACGTCGAAAAAACAAATCAGCATTGTTTTGACCTTTGATATAACTTGGCGACCTTTGCCTGGCTTGATGTTTTTTCGTTTCAGTGTCGTAAATGTGGCATCTTGATGGCCTTGGGGAAAGGTTTGTATCACTTCGAAACTCTTCTTTTAAATAACAGCATATTTAAGCGCCGCCTTGCTTTTGTTCACCAGTCAGCAATCGAGACACGAATTCGTCAGCGTTTCATCCCAAAATGTTCCGGTAAAACATGCTGAACTAAACTCCAAGTCACGTCAGAAGCTCTATAACTCCGTCGATGTTCCAGGATGATTTAGCGAACTCTTTAGCAATTTTAATTGATTAGAGCTGTGTAGACCGGAGTAAGATATGTAGCTTAAATATAAATAGCAGCAGAGGTAGTTATTGTTGTTAAACCCGGAAAGCCAACAAATGGGACCGCGTCTTATAGGTAAATCTTCGTACTCCCCGCAATCTCAAAACGATTCGAAAAATACTTCTTAAAAGACTAAAACCAGTTAGTCAAGGCAAAAATCTAATACCAGGTTATCAGTTTGGCTTCACCTTTTTTTGGTGTGTCACAAGATTTTGATAAGGTGCGACATGGGGGACTTAACTTTAAATCAAGCAATCTCTTGCCTAAAGAGTTTAGGCAATTATTGAAGTTTCATATTTAAGGTAGGGCGTTCAGAGCCAAGCAGGAAGATGCGTGCTCCACATTTGTAGGTATTAAGGCAGGGGTAATACAAAGGATTGTATTGGGGCCAGTCCATTACCTACTATACACCAGTGATATTTCCAAATTAAAATATCACACAACAGCTACGGTTGCGACGGCACTGCTACAATGACTCTATAGTCATTGTTGCAGTGCCGTCGCAACCGTAGCTGTGCCTATGCACAAACAACCAAGAAGCGGCAACCTTGGTTAACAAAACTAACCACTGAAATAAGCAAGGGCGAACCAAACTGCATGAGGCCGAATACGCACATGCCATTTTTACAAATAAAAGTAACCTGTCACCCCTGTTAACATAAATGATTTCCCAATGCAGAATACTAATACAGCATGTATAACACTACACCCAAAGCTACGCTTAAAGCTCATGTTAAAGTGAAAGAAGAAAAATTGTATACTAAATTTGGACAAAAGTGCTTGGACAAAATCCTACCCTGTCAATCTATAACAAAGTTCTCTTATACAAGCAAATTCTCACACCCATATGGACATATGGCTTTCAGCTGTAAGGCTGTATCATAAGTAACAATTTATGAATGATTCAGCTATTCCAAAGCAAAACACATAGGAACACTGGCAATCGCCTTTGGTAGTTCTGAAACAGTGATCTCCATAGGAACTTCGGAATGAACGGCATTAACCGGACAATTAGCAAATTGGCCAAAAGTCACCAACAGCGACTCCCTCAGCACGTCAATGCCGAGGCCAGCCAGCTTCTTGATAAAGAGAACCAAATCCTGCAAGTTAGTTTAGTATGTGGGTTGGTGCAAAAACACAACATGGTATATTGAACGCGCTAATGTTAGTGTTGTTAAAATATAAATTTGTTGATAAAAGAAGAAAGATTAAGGCATTTTGCTGAGAAGATAAATTCCACTAAAAACAAAACAAAAGAGTTTTTGGAACATCGTTAAACAGGTATAGAATACATTAGAAATAAAGACAAATGCACATTTAATGAATAAATATAAGCATATATATATATATATATATATATATATATATATATATATATATATATATATATATATATATATATATATATATATATATATATATATATAATCCATATGATGTTGGCAATGCATTCTGTTACATTTTTCACAAGGTATTGAAAAAAATATTACATCGTATTTTAATAATCCATCTGAACATTTCACTGGATCAACAAAACTTAGCGCGCATGTTTCGATATTTTTTGTTCCGGTTTTGTCGTACGAAATGTTCAATGTCATTACTGTGCCTTTGAAAAGATACGCTGGCTTTGACGAGGTGCCTATTTTGATTTTAAAGGGCCTTGGCGAAGTAATAGCCGCAAATCTTGCAAAGATTGTGAACAGGCTGATTTTCCCGAATGTGTGAAATTGGTAAAGGTATACCTATCTATAAACGTGGAGATAAATTGTTTATTGACAACTACAGTGTGAATCTAAGTATGTTTCAAAAATGTTTGAAATTTAATGTACAATCATATTGTTGATTTTTTAAAACAACATGACCTCACTAATCATTCACAATATGGTTTCCGATCCAGATACTCAACAGAAGATGCTGCGATTGATATTGTTCAATATATTTCCCTTAATATGTACTTAAGAGATATTCGATAGGCCTCATTTTTGATTTGCGTAAGGCATTCGATTTGCTTAACATTGATTTTGTCTGTATCAAATTTGTATTTGTGGGTGTCTAAATCGAAGGATGGAATCTTTTTTGACTAACAGAAAGCTTTATGTTGAAGCAAATGGTGAGAGATGAGAGATCTGGGATTTGTTCTACAACCCTTGGTACTCCCCAGGGTAGTGTGCTAGCTCCACTTATTTGTGTCTTTTGTATATCAATGATCTCCCTGACTTTATTGATAAGGAAACACTACTTATGTGTACAGACGACACTACGATAATGGATATTAATGAGTCTTATGAATGTCTACTTTGTGGCATAAATATGAGTCTGTTGAGCCTTAAAGAGTGGTGCGATACTAACAGGCTTATCATCAACTCAAGTAAGCCTGTATAGAGTTCCAACATATTCCACGAATATCATTTGTGGAGGTATCCTTGAATTATAGTGAGAGTAGCAGTTTCCTTGGTCTCGCTATTGATGAACATTTATCCTGGTTAAAGGTGGATCTTCTTTGCGGTAAACTCAATAGCGCATGCTGTGGTCTGTCTAAACTCAAAGCCTCATTGGAAAAGCGAAACTTACTTCCGCAGTATTATGCACATGTGCACTCACGTCAATAATACGGAGTATGTGTTTGGGGTCAGTCGCTTGATTGGGAGCGAATATTTATTTACAAAAAGATAATTATTAGGTTACTTTTCGACATACCGTTTGGAGTTTCGTGCAGAAGACATTTTCTCCGAAAACAAGGTCCTTACTACTGTTTCAATATAGCTATTTAAAAAAATTGATGTACGCGCATCATCACAGAAGTGAATACCTTCGAAATAGGGAACTTCGCAGTTACCAGACACAAGGTTCCAATAGCATCCGTTTGGAAAAGTGCAGTCGTGCATTTCATTTCAAGGCTCCGAAAATCATCGGTTGTAAAATTTAAAACCTGCTACTGTTTCTATGACAGATGAAAGTTATGTGGCATTTAGGCGTTATGTCAAGAATATTTCGCTAAGTAACACCTTTTACAGCTTTACTGAATTTCAAGATCACATAGTGGCTTTTCTTACGGTCTGTGCTTGTAACTTTTAGGTTCTACTTTTAAGTTGTTGATTGTTTGTCGCGGTATACTTGATGTGTGTTTTATTATCTGTTTTTTCTTAGCATGTTTTGTAACAGCTTGGTATAGTTTATAAAAGCTTGCTTACTTCTCTGACATGTCATGTATATATTTGTACCATTTTGACTAAATAATAAATAAAAAATGTCAGATACAATGTAAGGAATACCAATGACTAAATACTTAGACACAGTTTTGTTGTAGTAAATTGTGCTTGCGCGGAATTACTCGTTGATCAACTTGATCAGATTGTAATTTCAATAAACAACTTTAGAGAATCCTATCAATAAAAAAATATTTACTTTGTCGTTACTACGGTGCCAAACATAATTTTTTTTCAACTCTAACTACTAATTTAGCAAACAATTTTTAATGGAAACACCTTATTGGGCAAATTAACTACCATAACGCACTTGCTACATCTAGCCTTTTTTTTAAATTTCTCCCCTGCAAAAACACCACCGTCTGTCTTCTCGTAAATGATTTTGTAATGAAGTTAATGCAGTGTTTTAAAACACTGCCCACTTGCTTGTAAAAGCTGAGAGCTAACATTTTTCTTTCACTAATTAAAAAAATCTCTAAACACGGCAATTAATAAAAGTCAAGTCGGGCTGACCATTAGAGAGAGATTTTCAATGTACTATAATTTACTTTATTCTCCCGTCAAATTAAAGTAATTACCAGTATCTGGATGATTAATTGGTATCCAGAAGAAATTCTCCCCTACACATAAAATAAAGTGAGACGAAAAGAATGAAATGAAAAAGAGCCAATAATTTCTCTAGCGTATTTATATGAAGGAGCGCTTTTATTAGGAACTTTGTTAATACTTGATTTAGAAACAATACGTCTGTATTCTCAAAAATGTTTTTTGTTTTAACAACAAAGGTACAATTTAAAATGCTTTAAGTCAGGAAAGCTTTTCTTGGGTAGTTTGTTTTTATATCGAGGATAAACACTATTAGGTATATCACCGCACGGATCTCGAAAACTACAAAATATACAACTTCCTATAAATTAGAAAACAGACCTAACATTTCTGCGAAATAAAACTATTATAAATATTTTAGCAGTTCCTGAAATCCTAATTAAGCCAAAAATGGTTTCCATCAGAATAACGGACAAAGTCATCCGATGTTTGAACAATACCCAGCATTGCTGGTCTATGGAAAAAGCTATAAGTAAAAATTTGAGTACCCACTCCTCTGCCCCCTTGCTTTAAATGATATAGTATTCAATGTGTCGCTAAAAGAAAGGCTGATCTATTCGCCCGTGCATCAGCAGAAAAAAGCGCACCAACCAATCAAGCTGTTAAGTTAAATTTTTTTTTCAAAAATCATGTTGTTAAGTTTGACAATTTAGACAATCTACAATCTTTAATCTACTACTCCCTTACTCAGAGTAACAGCAAAAATAAATAACTATGATGTTTTATATACAGGCTGACCCATTCAACATGAGATGGCAGCCAGGAAAATATTTTGCCGAAAAAAAAACCTAGCACATCAAGTTTGCTTGTGCGGGGAGCAACTTTTGACGCCAAGTATAACCCAAACTTTACCCTCCTAAGCGGTGATTAAAAACTAAAACGTTTCCCTTAAAAGCTTAGCAAACTCTTGAAGTAAATGTTAGAAATAATTAGGACCAATCATGTTATTAAACCAACGAACCAACATACCAACGAATTAAACTTTAATCCAATAAATGTTCAAATCGAACACCACCAACTTCCATACAATTGTATGAGTCCTGCTCAAAGCTTTTCGCCTAACATTTTTGGAGTAGCCTAATTTAAATGACTTTTTATTACCTACGCAAACCTTTAACATTTTTATCTTGTAATGAACGCTGGTGAGGCCTAGCTCAAGCATTAAGAATTTCTCGGGAAATACATTAGGTAGTGATATTTCAAAAATCCATATCTTCTAAACAAATAGACTGAATTTCAAAAATAAAAAAGCAATATATATAGGGAATTAAAAACTATTTCAACACATGAATCCTATTCTCATTTGCAACAAATTGAGTGATGACACCTCCGCTTAGAAGGAAAACGTTGGGGCTATCCTTTTTGTGGCAAACATTTTTCCCCTTACAAGTAAACTTGACGTGTTTCAGGTTTTTTCAACAAAATATTTTCCTGACAGTTATGGCTGCCAGCTCGTGTTAAATGGGGCAATCTATATAGTGCAAATTGAATTATTTCAGTATCTTAATTATTGTGCATATTTATGAAAAATCATGAAAGACGTCAATGTTAGATTAAAAAATGACATCCTGCAACGTGAAAATTCCACCCCTGCATTCAACTTTCTCTACATTATTTAACCAAGAAGGTTATGGTTTTTAAATTTATTGCAAAAATTAACAGTAAAAATAAAGAAATTCATTTTATTGACGAACTTCGCCACAACACATTAAGCAATTAATAACTAATTATTCTTGATAATGAGAAGGCATACAAAACCTTTAAGTATCACGCACAAGTTACATAAGTAGCCTCTGTGCCAAGCTAAACATAATATGTAAACATTTTATCCATTACTATTATAATATGAACCTCGGTGGTTCAGAGGTAAGAGCGTGTGCCTCTGAACCGAGGGTTCGATCCCACGTTTCTCCTTTTACTTTTTCAGTACAAACTGTAACATTAACATCAACCGAGGTTCTGGCATTGTATTTGAGCAGGTTGAATGTCTGCACGTTCCGCCCTTCGGAGGGGGAGTAAAGCCGTCGGTCCCGTGTCCATGCGATGTTGGGCACGTTAAAGATCCCCACACTCCTTACAGAAAGGCAGGGGTTCAGCAAAATTTCCAGGATAGTGAGGTAAAACTGCTCCCTGGCGTCGGTGATTGGCCATAGTCGCGGAAATAGGCCGACGTTAAAGAAAACACACACACACACTATTATAATACCACCATGTTGAGATGATATTGTAACTTAATAATATTAATAAATGTATATTCTATTATATTATATCCTTTATGGGGAGTATCAATTAAAAGAGAACATAAAACATTTTTCCTAGTTAGCAATGTTAGTTTTGTTTAACAGGCCTTAGCAACTTGCTGTGTGTGAATCAGAGTACTTGTCGCTTGCAATTCAAAAACATGGTTTCCTCAACAAAAGTCCATAAAATAACAATTTTACAGACGATTGCTTGCGGAGATAAAACACGATCACAGATCGAAGTTGCTCGCCCACTTCAGGATAAATTACCCCATTTGCCACCTATATCCCAAGAAACAATTAGTGAAATTAAAAAGCAGCTTCACGGGCTATGTAAGAGAGGTACAAAAAACCTTTTTCTTCACTGGGTAATCTTACCAAATTGGATGTAATGCTTGAGTTTGAAACCCCATACTTCGAGTAACAGCCACAACATCGGATATTAACCCTTCGTCGATTTTTCGAATATTAAATGATTGGCGACAATTCGAATAGAGATAGTGATTAAGCACTGCTTCAAAATAATGTCGTGCTGTCTTTGTTAAACTTATCTCGTGATCAAGCCAACCGACAAGCTCCAACGAGTGTGATATGGCTCCACATGAACTAGATCTAGCACATTACCAGATCAATGTCCGGCAGCTCCTCGACTAGATATTTCCATATCAGTGGATATGAAGGTAAGACTCGTAAGAATGGTCAGCTAGATCGCCCGATGTTACGCTATTAGCCTTCTTCTTATGAGGGGATATGTTAAACATATGCTACACAAAACTAAGCCACGCGATTTAGCTGCCTTGAAAAGAATAAGGATAACGATAGTGATTGGGCCGGTCACGTCTCCTATGTTGATTAACGTTAGAATACATTCCGACTTACGATTAGGATGCTGCCAAGTCGTTCAAGGCATGAATTTCAAACATATCTTATATTAGGATTCATGTGATTTTATTTTCTCATTATCAATAATGAAACGCGATTAGTTATCAATTTTTTATATGTTGTAGCGAAGTTCGTCAATTGTCGTTTTTCTTTTACTCTTATTTTTTGCAATAAACTTTAAATTACAATTTTAAATGACGAGATTGTTCAAATGAGGTATCATTAGCCTTTCCTCCCTATTTAAAAAAATGTTGGTTCCAACTGTCACTCAAAGGAGGCTGGATGTATGGGTGAAGGTTTTACGTCGCAGGAGGGCGTTTTTTAATCTAAAATTGACGTGTCTCTGAATTTTTTATGAACACGCAAAATAATCAAGATATTAAATTTTTCCAGTTTGACTGTTCCACACTGTATAAGCTGTCAATGTATGACCTTCAAAAGTTTAACAGTGACAAAACTGTAAATTTTTTGAAGCAAGTAAAAGCTAGGTTGTGATGCAAAAGAGTTGCGCTCAACTATTAGGTATTTATTTTTGAAAAAGACACTGAAATTTCAGATGATATAAAGCAGAAATCTTAGGTGTTTTTCGAAGGTTAATACTGAAACTGAGTTGCGGAACTTAAAAGAAGGATCAAATATCAAAGGTAACTCTAGAAAGCGATTTTCGGTGACCACTCAAGAAAACTTTGATTCTGTCTATATAATGACCTTAGCGGATCAAATGACTGGTCTAAAACGTATAGCAGTGGAACATTTACTATGGATGCGTGTTTCATTGTTCATTAAAACTCCGAAATAAGAAAGGTTTCAGCAAATTGGATTCCGGGGTGCTTGAACACTGTTAACGAACTCGTTCGTCTAACAATGTCAAAGGAAATGTGCCACCATTTTAAAGAAGATGTCTGCGCATTTGTGTTGCCAGTTCACTATGGGAAATAATGAATTCAGCCCTATGATCCGAGACTTAAGTGTAATATAAAGAGTAAGAGCATTTCCAAGTCGACTCGCAAGGTTGCTGCTTCAGTTTTTTTGGTCGAGGATGCGATAATTCTGCTAGATTTGCTGGAACAAGGTGGAGATTCCTGGGAGTATACTAAATTGCGTTGCTAAATTAATTACACCAAAATTTGTTTAAAAGTGCCGCGGAAATCTAGCCAACAGTGTGCTCTTTTCGCAAGACAACATCTGCCCTGTTCTCTATATTTAACACTATTTGACTATTTGTCACTCCTAAACCTCAAAAAATATTTGAAAGGTAAACAAGTCTTTACAAACAATGAAGTTATATGGACTGCTGAGCAACCATTCAAGGAGCAAGGTAACGATCTATTGTAAAGCCTTGAGAATTAATTTCTGAACCGTCAATTAATTCTATAAATCTTAGAGGAGTTTATGCTAAATAAATAAAATATTGTGGTTCGTCTAAACTCAAATCCTCATTGGAAAAGGGAAACTTGCTTCTGCAGTATTAAACACATGTGCACTCACGTGATTAATACGGATTATGTGCTTGGGGTCAGTTGCTTGATTGGGAGCCAGTATTTATTTACAAAATGATAATTATTAGCTTGCTTTTCGACATAACGTTTGTAGTTTCGTGCAGAAGACATTTTCTCTGAAAACAAGGTCCTTACTACTGTTCCATTATAGCTATTTAAAAAATTGATGTACGCGCATCATCAAAGGTGGGAATACCCTTGAAATAGGGAACTTTGTAGTTACCAGACACAAGGTGCTAATAGCATCCGTTTGGAAAAGTGCAGTCGTGCATTTCATTTCAAGGCTCCGAAAATCATCGGTTGTAAAATTTAAAATCTGCTACTGTTTCTATGACAGATGAAACTTGTGTGGCATTTAGGCGTTATGTCAAGAATATTTCGCTAAGTAACACCTTTTACAGCTTTACTGAATTTCAAGATCACATAGTGGCTTTTCTTACGGTCTGTGCTTGTAACTTTTAGGTTCTACTTTTAAGTTGTTGATTGTTTGTCGCGGTATACTTGATGTGTGTTTTATTATCTGTTTTTTCTTAACGTATTTTGTAACAGCTTGGTATAGTTTATAAATGCTTGTTTACTTCTTTGACATGTCATGTATATATTTGTACCATTTTGACTAAATAATAAAGAAAATAAAAAATATAAGATACAATGTAAAGAATACCAATGTCTAAATACTTAGACAAAGTTTTGTTGTAGTAAAGTGTGCTTGCGCGAAATTACTCTTTGATCAACTTGATCAGATTGTAATTTCAATAAACTATGATCCGAGACTTAAGTGTAATATAAAGAGTAAGAGCATTTCCAAGTCGACTCGCAAGGTTGCTGCTTCAGTTTTTTTGGGTCGAGGATGCGATAATTCTGCTAGATTTTCTGGAACAAGGTGGAGATTCCTGGGAGTATACTAAATTGCGTTGCTAAATTAATTACACCAAAATTTGTTTAAAAGTGCCGCGGAAATCTAGCCAACAGTGTGCTCTTTTCGCAAGACAACATCTTCCCTGTTCTCTATATTTAACACTATTTGACTATTTGTCACTCCTAAACCTCAAAAAATATTTGAAAGGTAAACAAGTCTTTACAAACAATGAAGTTATATGGACTGCTGAGCAACCATTCAAAGAGCAAGGTAACGATCTATTGTAAAGCCTTTAGAATTAATTTCTGAACCGTCAATTAATTCTATAAATCTTAGAGGAGTTTATGCTAAATAAATAAAATTTGCAAAAGTTACTGTCTTATTCATTAAAGGGTAAGTACTTTTTAATAATTTCCTGTATGTGTATCTGCGCTTTTAGCGTCGGGATATCGTGCGACTATGATGAAACACCAATGCCAGGGAGTAGTTTCACCTCATCATCCTAGATCATTTTTTCAAACCTCTTCTTGTCTGAACGGAGGGTAGGGATCCAGAAGTGCCCCCTTTAAATATCCTTAATGTATCCAAATTTTTATTTCTCAGCACAATATATATGATCACACATATTTGAAAAGGGAAGCTGACACATTTGTAAATTTTTTTATTTCATATTTATTACGATTTTCAGCGGCCCAAATAAAGTTAAATCGAAAAAAGAATATTTAAAAATTCTTATAATGTACACCGCTTGTTAAAATTTCTTACAACATTTGCAACCATATTGTTTTCCGTTCAAAAATAATTTGTACTATATTATTTACTCTTAAGACAAACGTCAAAGTTGTTGCTAGATATGTTATGTATATCAGAGGCAAAACAAGGGAGTCTAGAGATACATCAAAATCAGTTGTGAATTCTGACATTCATATATAAAATATAGTAGCACCACGGCACAAAGAATTTTATTGAAAAACAGTGGAATGTTTTATGCATGTCGACGTCTCCGTGTAAAAGAAATCTTGATGCGTTTATATTAGCAAGCAAATAACAGAAAGAAGAATACAAAGACTGAGACATTATGTCACAAAGTCAATATCAGTGTTGTCGCAAAAGATGTAAATGATGAATGATGCTCCCAGCATTCATCAATTTTTTGTTACGTCACCAAGTAACAAAAAAATCATATGCATATAGTATAAAGATACCTTTTACACAAGTTCTAGCATATTATGCAGGTGATTTTGCATTAATGTAACTCACTTTTTTTAAATATAACCTTTTTTAACTAAAATCAAAATAAATATGATACAGATTTTAAAACGTAAAATATTCGAGGCGCAGCTTATGTAATAAACGGTTAAACAGTTCTCAAACCTACAAGGAGAAATAAGCCTCTTGGAAGGGTAGAAAAATCGTTATATCTTGATTTTTATGGCGCGTTTGTATATGAATGTTTTATAGCAGCAAAACTTCGCGATGAATGCTGCCCAGTTGTCTGAAACTTATGCTCTCACATATGTGCTCCAACATCTGGTTTTTCCCTGTTACACTTCCTGTGAGATGGACTGCCTTTGGGATGGTTATTTTCTTGTGTTGATTTTATTTTTCTAGAGTGTGGTGTTTCCGATAAAACTCTGGTCTAGGTATAGTGATTTTAAAAATGTGGAGAACCCGATTTGCCTATGGACCAATTTTCTTTATACTACTTGTTTGATATCTTGTCTGTGGTCATGCTCTTTGATTCTACGGTGGTACTCTGTGGTCTCCACTATGTCTATCGCAGTTGACAGGCTGCTGTACAAGGGAGATGAAGAATATGAGATCTATGGCTATTTGGCGTAAATTTGTCTCCAAAACGTTTTGTGAGGCTCTCAAAAAGCTTAGCTTTGTTTTTACAAAACAGCGATATTGTTTCTGTGTGTATCCCGTGTTTTTGATGTTATTTTACCTTCCGGAAATGTTTATATACTTATGCACTTGTTGCTCTTACACCCTAATATGCTTTTATTTCGTCTAGATATTGGTGAGTCCCTTTTAGTTTTTATACTACCTTTCTTCCCCGTACAATTGTAATTTTTGGGCTTCTATTGAAGTCATAAAATTCATAATGAAATATATAAAAACTTTCTATATTCAATTAAATCGTAGTATGTAAACAAACCATTATAAAGACAATATGTGAAATGTCGAATCAATTTGACTATTTACGAAGATTTTTTTTTTTTGAAGTTCCGTTTTAAGATTTTTTCAATTTCCGATGTTTTAAAAAAAATTGAGAACTTTTTCAGCCACGAAGCACTTGCTGCCTCCAAATTTTCGCGGTTCTCGCCTTCCGGCGATGCCCTTAACCTTTCCCCTTGTATGAATATTATTATGAATATATATATATATATATATATATATATATATATATATATATATATATATATATATATATATATATATATATATATATATATATATATATTACATACAGATTGGAGACTACTTCTCTGGCTTCACTGTTGGTTTTCGTTGTCTGTATGTAGTATGGACAAGTTTCACCAAGTAAGGGCACAACAATCAATGAATATATATATATATATATATATATATATATATATATATATATATATATATATAATACTACACCGATAACCCAAAAACTAGTATGCCGATTTTGATGAAATGTAGCAATTATCTTTCCTTTGTAAGTGGCTGGATAAGTTCGTTAGCCAGAGAAATTGGACCAGGTTTTGTGGGAAAATTTTGGTTTTTCTTTCGGAAAACAAATTTTTCTCCGAAAATAATAAAGTTATGATAACCGTAATTGGCACGCAGGTTGACGCTATAAAAGGTAAATCATAACCTAATATATAGATTTTCATCTTATAAGAAAAAAAAGCATATCATTTAAAAAAAAATCGATGAGAATTCATTTCTAAGAAAATTGACTACCATAACGCACCTGCTGCGTCCAGACTTTTTTTAATAGATCAGCCTGTATAGTATTGCATTTTGGATTACTTGTAAAATTCTAGATTTGTTTCACGTTTACGTTTGATGTCCTATACCTATCTTCAACTGTTGACGAATTATTGGCAATTGAAAATTAGACCTTTTTCAATTAAATAAAACTAAAAATCGAATTATGTACTAGTATAATCTCAGAAAATGTGGAATTAAAAATAAAAATTGACGTTTGCGAGCATGTTGCTTTTTATTCACCTGTGTATAGATATTCCTATTATTCCAAACTTTATCATCACCATTTGTATATTAAAGTAGTGGTCGCAATATCTTAAAAACAAAAAAATTTTCAGAGGTGTCTAACCGCCATTTCGTTGGGTTTTTGAGTGGGCAAGATTTTTCTCATTTAACCAAGTCTGTATCTGCTACCGTTTTGGAGATCCCCATAGTGGCCCTTCTTATCTTGGATACACTATATATATATATATATATATATATATATATATATATATATATATATATATATATATATATATATATATATATATATATATATATATATATATATATATATATAATATTTATTACCGATACAGATACCAGGTTCTAACAAAACTAACTTACAGTAATTATTGTACATTAAGAGAGAGATAAAACATAATATCCTATGCAAGGTTAGTGGATAGGTCCGCTCCAATAACAATCATGTCGTGGGAATGCTGATGAGTATAGTTTTAGATAACGGAATATTACGGTCGATCATATAACTCCCCCATCCTTAAAATAAAGCTTCTCCTGGAAGCTGAATTGTTGACCTGCCGGGTACAGGTTGAATTCCTGGTTCATCAGCTGACACCTCTTTATATTTGTGAACCTTAAACCGCTTAACTAAAAAATAAAAAACCAATATCAAAACACAAGGTACAGCACCATTTTCTAGTAACTAGGGGTGTAATAATTTGGGTTGAACTCTTCTGAAATTGGCATGATGGGATGTGCCGGAATATCGTTTAGGTTGGGGGTCTTCAAGTCAATCTTAAATATTGGTATATTTTCTTCCTTTAATTTTAATGACAACTGGTTCAACAGTAACGGTTTTCCAGATCTTTCGCCAGGAGCGATAATTCTTGTTGGCTGAAAAATATCTTGCAACCATTTTCTTGCAACAAGTACATCCTTTTAAGTTTCCTAGTGAGTGTTTCTTTTTAGCAAATAATTTTCAGTTTCTTCTATAGGAAAAACTGCTAAATATTGGTAAATGTCAGAAATTATTTATATGTTGTTGCTTTTTATGTCAAGATTGACAAATTGACATTGAGAAGAGTTTCCTGTGGTAAGCACTTGTTCTTCGCATAAAGCCCTATGGTGAGTTTGTATTTTGTTTGAGCAGTGAGATATTTTACCCTCGTACATATGTTTCTGAGAGCCTCTACATATTTATTATTGAAATTTTTAATTGATTTTAATAAATACTTGACATTGGGATTTATCGTTACGAATTCTAATTTGTATTTTGTTGGAATTGGATGTAAATAATAGAGTTATTAATACTTCTTTATAGTCAGTAGGTACAGATAGAAAACAGTGTATTATATCACCTACAAGTAATTTTCATAATTGCTTTAAAATTTTATGTTTTCGTATTTTAATTAATAAGAAAATTTTCCAGTATATAATGAGAATATCTTTTGTAATTCTAAAAAGAAGACGCAGCAAGTGCGTTATGGTAGTGAATTTTCATAGAAATGATCTGGCACCAAATATTTAATTATAACTTTTTTTTCTTGCATTATAGAAATCTAAATTTTTGTGTATAGTTTACTTTTTATATCGTAAACCTACCTACTAAATTTGCTTATCATAGCTTTTTTTATTTTTTGAGATAAAAATTTTTTTCGAATGAAAACTCAAAATTTTCCCGGAAAACCTCGTCGGATTTTCCTGGCTAACGAACTTATCCAAGACACTTACAAAAGGAAGGTACATGCCAAATTTTATCAAAATCGGCTTATTATTTTTTGAGTTATCGGTGTGATACATATATATATATATATATATATATATATATATATATATATATATATATATATATATATATATATATATATATATATATATAAACATATAAAAATTGAAACTAACACCGGATATGGGTTCTAGGGGTCCTAGTTCGCGCTCATTTGCAAAAAATTTTTCAAAATTCAAAAGTCGGGATCTCCCCATTAGTGAATTTTTTTTACGAAAATTCACTAAAATAAATCATGAGGTTTCAGTACGCTAGGATGAATAGTATTTTTTTACAAAACTAGGAGAGTTTACTAAATTAAATATATGTTGTTACAGCACGATTAATTGATTATTCAAGTCCTTTGCAAAAAGAACATTTTGATGGGTGGCCACATCTTTAGTCATTTAATTTAAGTGGATATTTATTGACTTTCATAATTTTTGTTTATGCTTTAACTTCTCGAACTGTGTTATCGAATTTTTATGTAATATCATATGACTGTACTGTACTGCATCTTAAACTGTTGTAAATGTAGCTGGCTTTCATGTAAAATGTAATTAGATACTATCATTTTTCCGGCCACTTGTGGCATCTAAAGAGCTAAATATTGAATTTTTGGATATAAGCTTTCTTTCAAATTATGTTGTAACATACAGCACAAGTAGTTAACTTATTGTCTATGGATATACTGTATAATTTAAGCTAATATTATAAAGTAATAAAGTAATAAAGTTATATTAGCATATTTGCTGACAACTATTGTTAGTCTATTACTGGCAATCAGCAAATATCGCATCAGATAAAAACATCAGCACGAATGGTTTATCAGGGTTGTATTTATTACAGTAGTAGTTAAATTATATCCTGAAGATAGAAGTAAGTTGGATAGAGTAAAAATATCAGTGTTTCCATGGGGCTTTAGACCCATTGCAAGCCTGAGGTCCACTGTAATTACTTGCCTGTAGCCACAGCAATGCATCACTGGTCTTCCTGTGTCTTCTTGCGGTGTCAGGATCTACAGACAGGACTCACTTCCCAAGTAATAATAGCCGCCTTTGGAATTTCTCTCAATTCCTGGCTCTTATTGTCAGTCTGTCTCGGAGCTTCAGCTCAGACTACGTGAAAGGCCACAAGTTTCAACTTCTGGACCTCCAGAAATGTAACCTAAAGGTTTAAGATGAAATAGCTTGTAAGTTATTTTATGTAGTTAAGACTTAATTCTATTTATTATTCGTTACAAATAAAGATACAATCGTAAACATATTACATACATGTTTACGTAAGCTATATGTAGTTAAGACTTAATTTTATTAATTATTTGTTACAAATAAAGACACAATCGTAAACAGTTAAACATATTACATACATGTTTCCGTAAGCTAATTGAGTTTGATTTCGTAGAGTTATCATTTCAAGTTTAACAAATGGATACGCTTATACATGTAACAAAAATTATCAACTGACCTTGAAATGAAAAGTAACATTATAAAAAACAAAAAACACATGAAGCTAACAGAGGTTGTACATCTTACTGGGTGATTTTAGATAGGTTCTAATATATATATATATATATATATATATATATATATATATATATATATATATATATATATATATATATATATATATATATATATATATATATATATATATATATATTGATAAGGGTAAGTTAATTTAAGCTAGTGTTGTTTTAGTCCCACTATTGGGTATTTAAATTGGAATATATATTTACTCTTAAAACAGGGAGCTTCTTTAAGCTAGTGGGTTCAAGTCCTTTCAATTTATTATAATTCCAAATATATCTATCTAAAAATTTCAATAATATTGCTCTTTACTTTATGTTTGCAAATCTATTATTCTTTTTACAGTTTGAAGATGTTACCCCTTTTTAATAATATTTGTTTCCCCAGATATTTATATGTATAAATCAAAAATAAAGCAAGGATTTCAACTTAATACAAAACTAGAATCTTTATTAAATTTAACTGAAACAAATGACAAATGCCTAATACTATTGAATCTTTATATTACCCCCTTTTAATTAATCTGATCAGTATTTATCTAATTAAATTTATGACTTTAAGAAATAACTTTGTTCTTAGGTCAACGAAATTGTTTGTTCTATATATAACCGCTCTTATGCTACCTACAAAGATCCAGATGGTAAAACTAACTTATACTATGTACTCTTCGATGGTGTCTCTTGGAAATGAGGTGCGTATTGATGTCTGCTGTTAACAGATGGCTGGACAAGCACCTTCTAATTTTTAAATGGTTGCTTTCAAATATGTGGTGGCACTTACGCTTTTTGTCACAATTTTAATGCCTCAAATTATAATTTTCTGTGGCAGTACTTGGACTACATGAAAAAACGTAAATATTTGAATGGTTTAAACTCACTGTTTTGTTACCGGTGGTTTCTTCCTGACGTGGTTTCGGCTGCCACAAACTGACCTATTAACCTGTTATTGATGTTGGTCGAACCTTTACTTCATTTCCCGCGCTGTTTTACTTTTTATTACTTGTTTTTTAACTTTTTCCTAATATTTCAGCTTCTTCCAAAAATTTTTGATAAAAATCTCTCTTTATTAATTATTCTGCTTGTCATCAGCGTAACTAAGTAAAAACCGCTTTCTGCCCTCTTCCAAATATTTTCCTCATAACAAATTTTTTGTTTGTTTGTATCCCCATTTCCTGGGTTACCTTGTTACACCTTGTTACATCTTTCAATGCACTATAAACACTATTTTTGACAGCATTCCTTAACCTATTACAATTTTATTGTCAGTTTTGACATTTGCGGTAACTGAACAGCTGACTTATATTTAGGTTACATGAAATTTTGACAAACTTAATCCTTATAAATATTAACACCATAAATTTCCTAATTATACTAAACATGAAAAGCTTAAACTATTTTACAATTTCTACTAAATAATTTAGACTTGCCTTTACCTTCTTTTAACACATATATCTGTCATTATTTTGGGAATCAATTCTGAGCTTTCAAATTCTATATTAGGTCTTACGATATGCCTGTAAAATTTAGTTTTTCCCTTGCCACGTTGCTTATATGCTGCATTAGCATTGCATACACCAAAAGTAAGCAAAATATGTTTGTTTCATGCTATGTAGGGGTGTTTTTAAGAGTGTGTTGTGTGCATGTTTACTTTCCCATTATAGAAACCATATCAAATTCCCCAATAACAAATTTAGAATACTTCAGAAGCTTCCCTTCTGAAGCTAGAAAAATTTTTATTCTCGCTTTACGTTACAAACAAATTATTTTCAAAAAATTTTGACAATTCTTTGGTCATTTTCAGATTTTTGGATTCATAGTTATACTTATATTTATTTTTCGCCCCTGTTTGCTTTTATAATTCAGGGCTTCGTACTTGCCTTTATTCATTACCGAGTAATTTTAATTTCCAATATCGTGTGTTCGTATGCATACATTCAAACAATTTTTATTACATGTTCGTAATCACCCCAATATTTAAACCTTTTTTTATTTTTATTATAGCTGCCATTTCAAGTTACTATACTACGTTTCATTAGATAATAGGTCTTTTTCTTTATCATTCGCTTTATTGTTCTGATACCCAACTTTTTATTTTTATTATTAGTCTGAAACTACTATTTATCAGTCGATATATGCTCCTATTACTGGACTTTTCATCTCAATCCCCTATATTTCCGTTTATTTTTAATTGCTTACCGCATTTCGCTTCTTTTTTGCTTTAACATCTATATTTTCTTGCAACTACTATGCACATAATCATCTATATTACTCTTTATTATCTCAATATGCCCTCTATGGGTGTACATATTCACTGGTTAGCTTCTCCATCTATTAAATTCATTTCACTGTTCGTACATATATATTTTTGACTTTTCCCATTACTCCTTGTTTCAGACTTTTTTATTCAGTTGTTCATCATACTGAATGTTCCATAATTTTCTACAAATTTCACTTAATTGACCTTAATATCTATTTACTTCATATTTTTGTTTCTTTTTCCTTGTTCGTTGACAGCTCTGGTCCTCTTATCTTGGGTTTAACCTTGTCCCCACTACTTCTTTTGCATCCGATTGCATTTATTGTTTGGCGTACAATTCTTATGCTTGTTTGTTGTACGATCCTTCCCCACGCTTGGATGTTTACTAACCTTATCTACCTCAGTTTTGAATTTGCCTATAATCTTATTTCATGCTTGACATTTGCTTTAAATTTTGAATTTTGACGTGTTATTTGGTCGAACTAGTTTTTTTTTTCAGTTTATAGACTTAATCCAGGTCTGAAATTTTGAATTTTGAGTGTTATCGTTGTTTCAAGAAAATGTTGGTGAGTTTAAAGACTTCCTAGGTCTTTAATTTTGAATTTTGAATTGTTATTTTATTTCAAAAAATGTTGGTGAGTTTAAAGACTTCCCAGGTCATTAATTTTGAATTTTGAATTGTTATTTTATTAAAAAAATGTTGGTGAGTTTAAAGACTTCCCAGGTCATTGATCTCATTCTAGTTCATTAATTCTTCGTAGTCGTTTCATATTTTGTTGCTGCGTAGTCTCCATATCCGTTATGTGGTCTTCTCCACTGCTCATGATTGTTATCAGACTCTTCTGCCTGTCTTGCATTGTATTCCATGCTAGAATCGTCGTTGTAGGTATCCTCGTTTCTCTGGCATTTATACCTATTCGTGCCATCGTTGCCATCCTTGTTTTCACGTCTATACCTATTATTTCCTATACGTTTCCGTTTAAATTTGTCACCCTTATTCCTGATTTCTTCTAGGCATTCTTGTTTCTTTTTGTTTCTTCTATTCCCCATTGCTCTTGTCCATTTTGGCCCAAAACATTCTTCTACTTCTTCTCTCAGACTTTTATTTCCCAACGTCAGCTTTACATCTGGCTCTTCTCTTAGATTCTCCAAATTTCCATTCGCTTCTCTCAATCTCTCTTCCATTTTGGTTTCATATATGTTTCTTTTGTGTTTGCGCATCTTTCTAGGTCCTCTAATTCGCTGATTTCTTTCATTCACTCTCTCTATTATTTCATCTATTGGTTCATCATCATTCGCTCTGATTTTCTCTATTATTATCTTACGTACTAAATCCATCTTTGTCTCTACTTTACTTTCCCACTTTCGTCCTGCCTCGCTTATCTCTTCCATCTCTATTTCTACATCTTTTTTCACTTCTTGTACACTTTTTTCAACTTTCTCTGTGATATTTCTATCTATATTATCCAATCTCTCAATCATCTGCCTCATATTCTGGTCTTGTTCAACAAATTTCTCAGTCATAATTTCTTTAACCTTGTTTATATTATCCTCTTGTTTTTCGAACCTGTCATTCATATTTTCATTTATATCTTGCCTCATGTCATTCATATCTAGTTTCATGCTATACATATCTCCTTTCATTTCTTTCTTACTTTCATTTATGTCTTGTTTTAGGCCATTTATGCTTTCATTCATTTTCTCATTCATAATTTTATTGCTTTCATTTATATTATTAACATTTGCATTCACAATATTCATGCTCTGCATTAATTTCATGAACATTTCATTGTTACTGTCAGGTTTTTCGTTTGTCGTATTTGTGTCGTCTACCTTGCCTCCGTCAGGTGTCTGTTCTTCTATTGACGTTTCTTCTCCTGTTTCTACCATTCCTTCTGCTTGTTTTTCCACATTCTCACCAACTTGCTCATATCTTCTCTTCTGGTCAATTTCCCTACTTTCCTGCTGTTCATGTTCGTCTCCCCTGTCCTGTCTGTCCTTTGAGGTGGTCATTTTTATTCCTCTAGGCATTTTCTCGACTTTCTTATTATATATTTTTTTTTACTCGCGGACCTCGAGAGCTCCCACGTTAGGCGACAATTGATAAGGGTAAGTTAATTTAAGCTAGTGTTGTTTTAGTCCCACTATTGGGTATTTAAATTGAAATATATATTTACTCTTAAAACAGGGAGCTTCTTTAAGCTAGTGGGTTCAAGTCCTTTCAATTTATTATAATTCCAAATATATCTATCTAAAAATTTCAATAATATTGCTCTTTACTTTATGTTTGCAAATCTATTATTCTTTTTACAGTTTGAAGATGTTACCCCTTTTTAATAATATTTGTTTCCCCAGATATTTATATGTATAAATCAAAAATAAAGCAAGGATTTCAACTTAATACAAAACTAGAATCTTTATTAAATTTAACTGAAACAAATGACAAATGCCTAATACTATTGAATCTTTATATTACCCCCTTTTAATTAATCTGATCAGTATTTATCTAATTAAATTTATGACTTTAAGAAATAACTTTGTTCTTAGGTCAACGAAATTGTTTGTTCTATATATAACCGCTCTTATGCTACCTACAAAGATCCAGATGGTAAAACTAACTTATACTATGTACTCTTCGATGGTGTCTCTTGGAAATGAGGTGCGTATTGATGTCTGCTGTTAACAGATGGCTGGACAAGCACCTTCTAATTTTTAAATGGTTGCTTTCAAATATGTGGTGGCACTTACGCTTTTTGTCACAATTTTAATGTCTCAAATTATAATCTTCTGTGGCAGTACTTGGACTACATGAAAAAACGTAAATATTTGAATGGTTTAAACTCACTGTTTTGTTACCGGTGGTTTCTTCCTGACGTGGTTTCGGCTGCCACAAACTGACCTATTAACCTGTTATTGATGTTGGTCGAACCTTTACTTCATTTCCCGCGCTGTTTTACTTTTTATTACTTGTTTTTTAACTTTTTCCTAATATTTCAGCTTCTTCCAAAAATTTTTGATAAAAATCTCTCTTGTTTATTAATTATTCTGCTTGTCGTCAGCGTAACTAAGTAAAAACCGCTTTCTGCCCTCTTCCAAATATTTTCCTCATAACAAATTTTTTGTTTGTTTGTATCCCCATTTCCTGGGTTACCTTATTACACCTTGTTAGATCTTTCAATGCACTATAAACACTATTTTTGACAGCATTCCTTAACCTATTACAATTTTATTGTCAGTTTTGACATTTGCGGTAACTGAACAGCTGACTTATATTTAGGTTACATGAAATTTTGACAAACTTAATCCTTATAAATATTAACACCATAAATTTCCTAATTATACTAAACATGAACAGCTTAAACTATTTTACAATTTCTACTAAATAATTTAGACTTGCCTTTACCTTCTTTTAACACATATATCTGTCATTATTTTGGGAATCAATTCTGAGCTTTCAAATTCTATATTAGGTCTTACGATATGCCTGTAAAATTTAGTTTTTCCCTTGCCACGTTGCTTATATGCTGCATTAGCATTGCATACACCAAAAGTAAGCAAAATATGTTTGTTTCATGCTATGTAGGGGTGTTTTTGAGAGTGTGTTGTGTGCATGTTTACTTTCCCATTATAGAAACCATATCAATATATATATATATATATATATATATATATATATATATATATATATATATATATATATATATATATATATATATGTGTGTATATATATATATATATATATATATATATATATATATATATATATATATATATATATATATATATATGTAGAACTACAAGTACGTATTATTTTTAGCAATTTTTGAAAAATCATCCACAGTTGCTATTTACACGTAATAATATTTGCAATATGTCAGTACCGTACGTTTTAGGGGGGCTTCAAAATGTCTATTTAAAAAAAAATTAACGTAGTTTTCTTGGATTTTCGGTTGTGGAATTATGAAAAGCATGTGTAGAAACCCTTAAGGATAAATTGTGTCATATCACTTCGGTGTCTGGCATGTTGGTATCAAAAAGTGTTTTTTTGAACATTCCTGTATTACATGTTAATTGAGGTTTTATTTACATGAAATTTTGGTCAGTAATAATCGATAGGATAAGTGATTGCCTCTTATTAACATTTGATTATATGTCAGTAGCGTACGTTTTTAAGGGGCTCCAAAGTAGCTATTATCTGAAAAAATACACATAAACACATGCGCGCACGCACGCATTTGATTTTTTTTTTGCGGAGGGTAGGTTTGTTGGCCAGTTGTACGAGTCATAGTTTTCCATGAAAAATTGCAAATCTATTTCTGGATATTGCTACATCTGTGAATTTCTTTAATTTCTTTTTACGAAATCTAACATATATTTCCATCAAACTACAAATGCAACATGCCAAAATTCAGTTTAGTTAAATAAATGCAATTTCAGTTTTTCCGGAAGTAAGTTAAACAGAATTTGGAAAGTGCTGCAGATTGTATTTCTTGTTGTTATAAAAGGACATTACTGCGCGGTATAGTTAAATAGAAAATAACATAGACGAATATATTAAAGAACTTAGTAGTTTCTAACTAACATAATGTCACACGATATAAGTGATGTTTCATTGTGAATTGACAAAAAATTATTGTTTATAGAAATTATCCGCTTGAATTTAACATATACGTGGGTGTGGCTGCGGGCTGATAACGGATGACATTTGAAGGTTATCTGGCAGCCGCAGACTATATTCAACATAAAATAGCCTTAACAGATCCAATAATATATGCTTAAAAAATAAGCTATGTAATAAAAAACTTATATTAAAATACGCTACTAGACCCCACTTGTTGCGCTTCTTCTTTTAGTGAATTTTCGTGGAAAAAACGACTTTTGAATGTTAAGCGAGCAATAATATTCATAAACAATGTTTCTCCATGCACTCTGCCTGAAAATCTATTTTCGATTCTTCTACATTAATACATCTCCGCCTGCAGACTCTTTTATTACGCAAACTTCTCACCTATTTCTTCGTTGGTATATCGCCTACAACATCCGACCTAGCTTTCCGAGGTCTTCCAGGGCCTCTCCTACTATTTATACGCTCTTTATAAATTCTACTTTTCGTTGTATCATTATCAATTCGTTCTATGTGTCGAAGCATATAAGCACGCTGCTCATACTTACTTTCAATAGACTTTTTTACATTACATTTGCTCAGAGGCCCTTCATTTATAACCCCGTCTTTCCTTGATTTACCCGTCACTTTTCTCAGGTAGTCCACTCCTAGAGCATGCAATTTTATTATATGCTTTGCTTGACACGTAACTTTCAGATCCATATAGAATAGTGGGTACCACTTTGACATCTTTAGATGAACATTCACTTCTCATAGCTTCCAGCACCTTTCTGCCTGCATTTACCCTACTTTGTATCCTGATATCTCTTTCCTCGCCGTTTAAAAACTGTCTTGGTAAATATATAATATCCTTTATTTTCTCTATTAGATTGCCATTTATCAAGAGACTGAAAATTCTCGTTCCACCCTTTTGATTAAACACTATAACTCTGGTCATCTCTGCGTTCACACGTAGATTTATTTTATTTCTTACCGTCATCGGTTTCTCTAACACTCGCTGAGGTTCTCCTTTAGAATCACCAAATAGTACTGCACCATCAGTTTGCAGTAACACTTCTACCTCGGAAGCATTTATGTTTATGCCTTATGACCCTGAGCAAACTTATCTTCTACATTTATCCATGAATCTGTAAAATAACCATGGAAACATCATACATCCTTGTTTGACACCCCGTTCTATTATATAATAGTCGCTGAGCATTACATTAGTTTTCACACATGCTCTATTGCCATCATATAGCGATTTAATACTGCGAATTAGCCAACCATCCACACCATATTCTTTCAAGATACTCCACGGATTCTGCCTATTTACAGTATTATACGCTTTTCCAAGTATACAAACGTGCAATGAACTTTCTTTCCCACATTCAAGCATTTATCAACCACTTAGTGAAGTGGATATAGATGATCAGAACAGCCTCATCCTGTCATGAACCCACACTGCGCAGCCCAAGTCCTTAACTAAGTCAGCTGTCTCACCAGTTCTATCCAATGCTTTACCAAACAGCTTCTCCACACTTGAACTTATCGCTGTATAATTTTTGCATTGAACCTTACTTACTACCTTTATATAAAGACACTAGGGTAGCGCTCTTTCACTCCTTTGGCACTCGACCTCCTTTTATGTATACGCTAAACTGCTCACATAGCCACACAGCCAAATTTGAGCATTCATACTTTCACATTTTTCCATAGTGGTGAGAACGTTTCCTGCTGAAGGCAACGCTCTTGGATTTGACTCCTAGTAGAAGCATAATTTTCTGTGAAGTACATAATTAAAATATATATTAACTTGGGTTGTGGTACTGTCGTCAAGCGGGCTGAACGTCTGATTACTAAGTCTTTTGGAATGCGCTTTAAGGCAGTCCCATGTATTATGTAATTCTATGCACGCTAAATATTCCTACTTCTTGTACAGAAGGGAGGAGTTCGGCAAGGTGTCCAAGGTGATCAGATAAACCAACTTTCTGGCGTCAGTGATTCGCTAAAGTCGTCGAAATAGATCAAAGTTAAAGAGTCAGTAAAACTAACAACAACCCTCTAGTAGGAAAACCCCATACCCTAAAGTCGAGCTTGCAGACACATTTAGACAAAAAACACTATACACAACTCACCAGATGCCTACTTACTATTCCACATTCGAGTGAAAAAAACGACTTCCAGAAGACGAGACTCGAATCTGTGACTTCATAGATCGAACCATACGGTTTAGTCTCTTGTTAAACCTGGCTACTCGGCATGTATAAGAGAATAAGATGCAATATATGTTAAATACAGATGTGAAGACTATTTTTCTAGCTTCACAAATGTTGGTTTTCTTCTCTGCTTGAGAGCATCCTCAGACAGAAGAAAATTGAATTAATTTATACGAATTCATGACAACTAGAAATAAATATATGTTGCTACGTTATGAGGTTTTGATCAAAAAATTCTTTAAAAATGAAAATGACGGATGACGTCTTCAAAATGTTTACAATGAAAATATCGACACACATTAACTCCCAATAAAGGGGAATACATATAATCAGGTTTCTCACTCTAAACAAGGGAGTTGTTGTCGTGTTTGTGCTTTTTTAGTTCTAAAGCTTAAAAAACTAGTTCACGCTTGTCATTACAAAAATATGAAGCCTCTCTGCGGTTATCTACTGTGAGTCTATGTTGATTAACAAACATATGTTTCCCAAATGTAGACTTATCAGCGTGCTTATTTCTAGATGCAGAAATAGGTATGTTTTTGTATCTGGCATTAGAATTTCTAGAAGTTTGATCCATGTAAATTGTGCTACAGTGTGTACAAGCCAATTTATAACCTACAGCTTTTGTCAACGAACAAGATTTTTCTTTCACGTTAAATAAGAAATCATGCATCGTATTGTAAGATTAAAAGCCACCTTTGTGTTTGTACAGGTACTTATTTTTTTAAAATATTTTCTGGAATGGCTCCACAATAAATCATCGAAACATATTTATTGTCTTCTGTCTCTCTCATATTGGGATAAATTAAATTAGGTGCCAATTGCCAAGCGTAGACTAGACTTTTTGAAGCTTTAGAAGTAAAAAAGTACATAAACGCAATAGCTACCTTGTTTTAAATGAGCAAACAGATTTAATAAATTCCCATTTGTTGGAAATTCTTCTTCCTAATCAAGTACGTTAAACAAAATACATCTAGCTATTTTTCAAATAAGATGTAATAAGATAATGAGTTCATGTGTCTCGATACTTTCATTGTAAAGAGTCTGCTTCATTACTGTTATTGTTTAATTATTTTACTATTGTAGTGGCTAATATAGTTTTTACTGGTATAGGTTGATTTGATATTTATACTAAATATTGACATGCATAATGTAGACCTTTTGATAATGCCATTCGTAATTTTTATTTTATTTTTATTTTTAAAGAATTTTTGATCATAACATCATAACGTGGCCACAGATATTTATTTGTAGTTGTCATGAATTCGTATAAATCAATTCAGTTTTCTTTTGCCAGGGGATGCTGTTAAGCAGCAAAACCGGTTACAGGAAAGAAAACCAACATTTGTGAAGTCGTAGGAATAACCACTCATGTCTATGTTCAGTATGGAACGGTTTGACTAAGTAAGCGCAACAACCATTAATGAATGCGAAACGTGATTATTTTAAATCTAATACAGCTTATCAAGTATAGCAAGAAACGTGAAAATAACCATTAGTTGAATGCTCACAAAACATCTAACCTCCACTTCCTCGTTATCTCTAGTCTATTCAATACTTAACTAGGAGAGGTTGAGATTATCAACTTTATCATACGCAAATACAACCGTGGAATGCAATATCAATTTTCTCAAATAATTATGGAATTTAAATTATATACAAACGTAATTTGTCGTTAATTTCTTGTCAGTAAATAACAAGTTAATAGTTGTATTTTATATATTTCGTCTTCTTTTATCAATGGCTTAAAGTGTCTTTTATTTAAATAATTAATTATTTGGTCGTATTTAAAAATGCACAATCTATACTTTTGCACGGAATGCGGTTTCACGCTTTCCTTGTGGTAGATTTGATAAGCTGTATCTAACTATTTTCTAAACCTTATACGTTTACAATTTTTCTTCGGAACACTGAACTTCAGCGATATCCCTCTTTTGACAAAACTACCACTGCAAGACGTATAAAACAGTAATAGAGCACCGTTCAGGCTCTATAGACTAATTATATAACAAATTAATCCAATGTCTGTTTTCAATTATTTATGTACTAATTGCATAACGTTTAAATGAAAGAAGTTAATTCAATGTTTATTTTAGTGAAGATACGGGAGAAAGAAATCATGCAATAACTCTTAAAAGTGATTCACGAAATGATAGATTGCCGAGTAAAGTTTCTGAATTCCTATTGAAGTATGTGCTTTTTGCATAATAAAAAGTTAATTAGATTTTCACTGTATACATACCCGGAAGAATAATGGAACAGCGTAATTTCAAATTAACTAGCTCAAATACCCTCCCATCGTATTTAATAGTGTAACCTAAATTCGATATTCTCTGTTCTAAGAGTGAAACTTTGTCAATTTATGTTATATTAGTTAGAGAAAATAAATTGCAACTGTCATTTGATTTCCCAGTCACGCCAGTTTATTTTGTTGTTTAATGTGTATATGTTTTATTTCTTTAACGTCGGCCCATTTCCGCGACTATGGCCAATCATGGAGGCCCGGGAGCAGTTTCACCTCACTATTCTAGAAAATTTGCCAAACCCCTGTCCTTCTGTAAGGAGGGTATGGATATTTAACGTGCCCAACATATCATGGACATGGGACAGACGGCTTTACGCCCCCTCCGAAGGGCTCAACGTGCAGACATTCAACTTGCTTAAATACAATGCCACAGCCTCGGTTTATGTTAATTGTACAGTATGTACTGAAAAATAAAAAGTCTCCACGCAGCAAGTGTGTTATGACAGTGAATTTTCATAAAAATGTTTTTAATAGCAAATATGTGTGTGTGTGTGTGTTTTTAAGAAAGCGGGCATCAAATTTTGTTACCAGTATAACCTATATAGTAGAAACAATGTGCCATAATTAATCAAAATATCTTTATTGATTGAAAAATGTACAAACATTTCCGAAGCTTAAAGTGTTCCCGAAAAAACTGGTTTCTAATAACAAATTGAGCTATTCAAATTTGAAGATATTAATGAAAATTCGCTGCCATAACGCACTTGCTGCGTCCCGAATTTATTTTCTTACAAACATATGTTATATTTCGATTTGAAATGCTTAAATGCAAAAATGCAATAACACAAGGCGTGTTCGACTAAAAAGAAAATACCATTTGTATCACCAGCGACTTTTGGGCCACCTGTGATTGGAGAAATAATTTTTTAAGATGTAGCTCAAGACACTCTATACTTAACCTATAGAAGCTTTTTTCGTATCCTGTGTAATAACGCATATTTTGAGCTTAAACATTTTGTTATAGCTAAGACTACTGACAAAGCAGCAGAGAAAGGCTCTATTTGAAATGAATTTTCTGTAAATATTTTAGTAAAATGAAGGACAATGGCGGTTGAAGCTAGAACTTCAGGCTTTGTAAAACATTCTTCCTAAGATATCTTCTTTCCATGGCTCATATTAGTTTCAGGTTCTTTGCGTAAATGTTGCCACTTTTGACGTTTTAAGGAAAACCCTTTTTTTAATGCCATTAACTTTTTAGTTTTTTGATCTGTAGAGCTAAGTTTTGATAGGTAATTTACACATATCGATAAAAACTCGTGTGGCAAATTTCATTGCCCTTGCTTTGTTATTTCCGGAGATATGAATTTTATTCGAAAGAAAACAAAAATGTTTTCGGGAAAACCTGGGCCGATTTTCCCTGCTAACGAACTTATTTCGAGCCACTTGCAACCGGAAGATATACACCAAATTTAATCAAAATCGGCCTATCATTTTTGGAGGAGTTTTCGGTGTGATATCTATATATATATATATATATATATATATATATATATATATATATATATATATATATATATATATATATATATATATATATATCTTCTTGTTTTTTATTTATTTTGTTTATTTTTTTTTATTGGTTTTGTAGCTCATTTTTAACTCATATTGTTTAAGTGTTTGTGTAATTTTTTTCAATGTGGTGGTAAGTGAATGCTTTGTATTTTGTGTTTATTTCTAATGTTCTGTTTTTGGTTTTGTTGATTTGTTTGTTTTTCATTTAATTGCTTTTGATTTGTTTTACTAGCTTTTCTATTGTTTTCTTGTTGTATCCATTTCTTTGTGTCATTTGTATTATGATGTTGTATTCGTTTTCTCGTTCATCATTAAGGAGTGGTAGATTTAGCATTCTGTTTATTAAGTATCTGTATGCGGCCATTTTGTGTGTGTGTGGGAGTACTGAGTGTTTAAGTAACAAAATAAAGAAAAACAAAAGCACAACCCACATGAATTAAACGGATCAAATAGATTGTAACAGATGCAATAAAAAACCGATATTACAAAACTTGCCGTAAAGGTATTCAAATGCAGGATCAGGAGGTTTTTAGCAAATGTTTCGTAAAACAAACAATTCACTAATGAGAAGATCTGCATATGTATAGGCAGGTACCTTCCTTTTGTAAGTGGCTTATATCAGTTTGTTTAAAAAAAAAATGAACGAGTTTTTCCGGGAAAATTATGGGTTTTCTTTCCGAAAATTTTTATATCTCCGAAAATACCGAAGTTATAACAACCAAATTTGGTACACAAGTTTCTACTATCACACTTACCTCACATGCCGAAATTGTGTAAAAGCTATATAATATATTAAGGTTTCTTAAAGATGGTGGTTAGCACTTTGTATTTATTTTCATATTTTAAATTCATTTTAGGAAATAAATATTATGTCTTCATTTTTAATATTTCATGTGGATTGTGTTCTTCATCATTAAGGAGTGGTAGATTTAGCATTCTGTTTATTAAGTATCTGTATGCGGTCATTTTGTGTGTGTGTGGGAGTACTGAGTGTTTAAGTAACAAAATAAAGAAAAACAAAAGCACAACCCACATGAATTAAACGGATCAAATAGATTGTAACAGATGCAATAAAAAACCGATATTACAAAACTTGCCGTAAAGGTATTCAAGTGCAGGATCAGGAGGTTTTTAGCAAATGTTTCGTAAAACAAACAATTCACTAATGAGAAGATCTGCATATGTATAGGCAGGTACCTTCCTTTTGTAAGTGGCTTATATCAGTTTGTTATCAAAAAAAAATGAACGAGTTTTTCCGGGAAAATTATGGGTTTTCTTTCCGAAAATTTTTATATCTCCGAAAATACCGAAGTTATAACAACCAAATTTGGTACACAAGTTTCTACTATCACACTTACCTCACATGCCGAAATTGTGTAAAAGCTATATAATATATTAAGGTTTCTTAAAGATGGTGGTTAGCACTTTGTATTTAGTTTCATATTTTAAATTCATTTTAGGAAATAAATATTATGTCTTCATTTTTAATATTTCATGTGGATTGTGTTCGTAAATATTTTCACGACATATATTCCGATGTTTTTATGTTTTACTTAAAAACATCTTGTCTGCAAATGTTGTGTGTATAGCATCAATAGGTGCAATAAATAAGTATAAATAAATAAATGGATACAACAATTTAGCTGTCCAGTTTCTGAATTAATTTGGAATGAGCTGAAGTATAATTGTTCCTATTTGACAAATTTCGTAGGTCTGTGGTTTCTAGGAGAACAATGATGAGCATGTAGTTATTGGGACACACTGTATATTTAGGGATGCGTCATGTAGGTTGTAGAAACTTCCATATCAAGCTGTGTTGTCAGGCATTTCAGCTTCTTTATCTAAATAGTCATGGTCTGAGTTACAGTTTCTATAAAATAATTAAGGGCTCGGTGCGGTTCAGTTGTAAAAACTTCTGCCGCTGAACCAAAGGGTACTGAGCTTAACAAAATTCACTAACGACGAGATCCCGACTTTTAAATTTGAAAAAATGTCTATAAAGAGCGCTAATTAGGCCCCCTAGAACAAATATCCGGGGTCAGTTTCAATTTATATATATATATATATATATATATATATATATATATATATATATATATATATATATATATATATATATATATATATATATATATACATATAAAAATTCAAACTGACCCCGGATACGGGTTATAGGGGCCCCAATATTTTTAAATAATAATTTGTTTAGTTTTTGATAACATGTTGTATAAGTAAAGGTCTAAAATTAAAGATTTCATGGTCAGTTACTAAAAATATTTATAATTTATTTATTTATTAACGTACGGTCAACATTTTTTTACCACAACAATCAGTTTTCTCTTATCTTGCATTTACCCCAGTAACAGATTTGTATATATCACAGTAGACAAATAAATGCTGATTGCTACATTTGCCCCAATTGTTGAGGCAAATGTAACATAGAGACATATATTTTAAAAAAATGCGATTACTCTTTCTTTGCGGTTTTGTTAACCCCTTATTAGTATGATTTAGCAATGATTAGAGGTTCTTATAAAAAATTGCTGCAACAAAATGAAGAAAGATAAAATTTTCTGCTACAGTTGCAGTTGAATTGCATGAGAAACATGTTGCATTTGCCCCACCTTATCTTATATATATATATATATATATATATATATATATATATATATATATATATATATATATATATATATATATATATATATATATATATGTGTGTGTGTGTGTGTGTGTGTGTGTGTATCACACCGATAATTAGATAAATAAGTGGCCGATTTTGATAAAAATTGGTGGGTCCCTTCCCTTTGTAAGTGGCTTGGATAAGTTCGTTAGTCAGGAAAATCTGCTCAGCTCAAATAGATTAAACAATGAATGGTTTTAATTAGATAGTCGGATTCCCCCGGTCCTTGCAAGTTCTGAGCTGACCTTTAATGCATCAAACTTCGACTACGAAATTTTAATGCATCTTTGTAAGGAAAGAAATTCTGAACGCAGCAAGTGCGTTATGGTAGCGAATTTTTATTAAATGCTTCAAATTTAAATAGCTTAATTTGCCATTACTCTATAAGGTTCGTTGGCCAGGAAACTAGTTTTCTCGTTTTCATTTTAAGTTATTTGCGAAATTTTTTTGTACATTTTCAAACAATAAAGGCATTTTGATGAAATATGGAACATTGTTTCTACTATCTAGGTTATCATCGTAACCAAATTTGATGACTGCTTTCTTTAAAAAAAAACACATATTTGCTATTTAAAACACTTTTATGAAAATTCAATACCATAACGCACTTATTACGTCCGGACTTTTTTAAATATTAATAGCATGTAATAATATAAATAAAGATGTGGGATGGATTATAAATTTTAAAATACGTATAACATTATGAACATTGCAGACATTATTCTAAAGAGCACAATATTACATAAACATTACGGTAAAGCCGTTCGTGTAATAAAGATGATATATGGAATTTCCGCTGCAGAAATTGCCTGCTTCTCTTCCTGACTCATATTTTAATTATTATTATTATAGCATACTATGTAACGTTCAATTGTTAAGTTCTAAAATTAATTGAGTGTGAGGTTTCTGGTTATTTTATAACCGAAAATGTATGATTTGATTTATCAATAAATTTTTGTAAAAAAAATAATTCCAAAGATGGAGATCGCAACGTGAGAATTTTAAAAAGTGAATATAGATATTTATTTTAACAAGGGATTACTTTTGTGGACGCGGCCATGTTCACCCGGAGGGGGATAAGAAATATTCGTAACTGTCACAGATATTCTGATGTCCCTCGCCCTTTTAAGTGTAAGTCTGAGATAAATTGTGTACAAGCAAGAGTTCTGGGGTCCAGATTGTTCGCCATGTACACAGTACAATGATTTCCCTGAACTCTGACTTAATCGTGTCGCCTCTCACTTGTATAATAGACAATTCTTATTTACAGGGAATATATCCTGGCCGATTAAATATTAAAAAATGGGTACCAGTACACAAGAGAGGGGAAAGAACATATTTGGACCATTACGTACCTGTGTGTGTTCATTCAATGTTTGTTAAAATTATAGAACGTGCAACGCTTAATATGCTGGATACCTATATCAATAGATTTCACCATCCCATCATGGATTTTGTAAAAAAAACAATAACAGCCTCCTATGAGACTGTCAACAAAATCGTGGAAAAGATTAATAAAGGGCTGAATGTTGCTGGGTTATACTTGGATTCACCAAAGGTTTTTGCCCTAGTAGATTATGAACAGCTTTTGCAAATATTAGGACAATACGGTATACGCGGTATTGGGTGGAAATGGTGTGCCAGGTACCTCTCCCACAGAAAACAATATGTGCAGCCGACTGGAGAGTGCTGCGATACTACAAATGTCCAGATAAAGTCAAAATTTAGCACTTATTTTAGAGGAGTCCCACATGAGATGTCCTGTCCCCAATTATTTTTCTTTTGTGCACAAATGGTCTGCAGCAAAACTTTGTTAAGAATCAAAGTACTAATATATGTCAATGTGCCGATGACACTTTGTTCACTATTGTAGCTAGTCTTCTCCAGAACTGGAGAACTCTTGTGCTAAGATTGTGAGAAGAATGTCTGATTGGTGTGGGAAAAATATACTTATTTTAAAACACTGTTAACATAGAATTTGAAAATATCCAGAACAAACAAAACACTGCTTTTAGTCTGTGTACTTGTAAAAATACAGCATCAAATACAAAATTTTTAGGGGTTATCTTAGATACATTTCTACCCTGGGAGCCTCACACTGATTATGTGGCGGCCAGAGTTAATAATGCCTACTTTGCTTTGTCTAATTTAAAAGATACAGCGGAAGATGGTACGCTTCGGTTGTTTTATCACGTAAATGTAGGTAGTAGGCTCAGGTATGGACACATGGTCTCGGGAGCATTAGCATATATACCCAGACTGTTCGTTAATCAAAAACATATTGTCGGAGTATAAGGTGACGCAAAGTATGATAAACATTGTGCTCTCCTATTTGTTCAATTTAAGATAAGGACGCTTTACTCACTCTATCTTGTTAGTTTGTCACTCTCTGTGAGAGAAAACCCAAAATATTTTAATATGTTAGGAAATAACTATCCAACTATAAATATAGGTATTGTTGCTATACCTCAACACTCTACTTCGCTTTTAGAGAAAGGAACAAAATATATGGCAATAAGTGCATATAGCCATTTACCTGCGTGCAGTGGGCTTGTACAATTCAAAAGCGAGCTAAATAAATATTTCTTAGACCACCCATTCTATTCAATAGATAAATATTTTAGTATTGAACGATGCTTATTTGTATGTCTGTTTACTGTATTTTCATACATTGTACCTATATCATTTTTAATATGTACATTTGTGTGTATTTCTCCATTGGAGTGTGCATACGTTTTTAATATGTTGTGTAGACTAATTTTTGTTTTGACTCCGCGCTGTTTTGCATTGTGTGCCCTTTTATGAGTTTTTTAAATATATTTTTTAGTGAATTTTCATATAGAAATTCACTAATGGAGAGGTATCTATGGTAAGACTTTAGGAAAATTCCTTCAAACGATCGCGTACTAGGGCTTCCAGAACCCATATCCAATGTCCGTTTGAATGTTTATATGTTTATATATATACAAACACACACACATTTATTTATATAATATATATATATATATATATATATATATATATATATATATATATATATATATATATATATATATATATCTGTGTGTGTGTTTGTGTGTGCATCCAACCGATAACACAAAAAATACTTCACTGATTTGCATCAAATTTGGGAATTATCTTTATTTTGGTAATGGCTTGGATGAGTTCGTTCATCAGAACTTAGCGCCCAATTTTTCTTTAAGAAAAATCAAAAGTTATTATTTTAGACGCAATATCTTTGAAACTGCTTGAGAGATTATAACGAAATTTATCAGCCTAAAAGAACATGGATGGACGTGTCTGTCACCAAATTTGTCCTTTTATTTATGAAAAACAAAGTTATTCGAAATGAAAAATAAATAATCCTCGACATCACTTCAAATTTCGTAATAAAATATTTACAGTGCTTAACAAAGACAGATGACGATACTTGATCGTGTCTGTTGATCTGCTATTTAAATAACTCGTAGATAAAAATATAGCAACGGCCGTTATAATTATTATTGGATGATGAAGTAGTTTCTTACCAGGGTTGTCAGATCTTTAGAAATTTCATGTAGTTAAACCTTGCGTGTATACAAACATTTTATATGTTCATAAACTTTGATCATATATAAAAAAAAATCTAAAAGTTAATTTTATCCGTAATCCTTAACTCTATTTAATACCTGCGAATTTCGATTTGCCAATTTCTCGGGATTTTTAGTTCATCACATGAATTACAATTTATTATATCTGACAACGTGGTAGACCACAATCGTGTGAGATCGCTGCATTGTTCGTTGCTTTGATCAGAATCCGATGCGCAGCTGTCACTCTGCATTCCGTTGTAGTGGTGCGTTTACAACTACGGCGTTACATGTCATGCGAGTTAAAGCATGCAAATAATCGGTGTTTAGATCTAGTGGCAGAAATGTGTCTACCTTAATGCTGAATATTGAAATGTATTATCTCTCGGCCAGAAATTCCTTAGCGGTTATATACATATATAGGTACGGCTGTCTGACATAAATATAATGTAATAAGTGTCATTTTCATTTGTCATAAGACCAAGTTAGACGTTTGCTAATGCCAGCCTCAAATTTAAATAATAATTAGTCTAATGTATGCAATAATCATTTTATTAGCTGCTTAATCGACACCGTCAACTTGAACATCTGCTTATAATGGTAAAACTATGAAAATCAAGTTGCTGTGTTATTAGTGTTAGTGCTAAAGTCTAGTTGGTTGTAAATCGATATATATTTCATTGAACCCTCTGCATGATTTTGCTATAATTTGATGACAGTTACCATGAAAAATAAAAAATTTCAGCAAAACTCCCCTTGAATGGTTATTGTCTTCCCTTTTAATCCTTCTCAAAACAAAATTTCATTTAACAACGAGCAAGTGGTTTATTATTGATGCATTAATTGTCGAATAAATATTCCTAATGACATGCTTCATAACATTTCATACTATAATACATACAAAATGAGACAAAATAATCCGATATTTATAGAAATCTGCTTTTATTTCGGAAACCTGGCTATTTCAATGTACGAACATAATACATCTTGTGAAAGAAACTTTACTTGTCTTTCAGGGTATTTAATAATATACAGGGTGTTCTATTTAAAAAAGTTTTCACAATTTTTAAAACCATTGGTAAAATCACAAATTTTGAGCGATTCTGTATAATGGAGAAGAAATTGCCTTAGACCTCTGTAACACACAGGACATTCCTAAATTACATCCAAAACCACCTCACTTAAAGATTCAAAAAGCGCGGTAATAAACATTTAATTGAACCTATCTCTTGCACCAAAAATAAGGAAAACAACTAGTTTCTTCAGGTAGAAAGATAGGCACGGGTACAGCGGTAATAAACATTTAATTGAAGCTATCTCTTGCACAAAAAATAAGGGAAACAACTAGTTTCTTCAGGTAGAGAGATAGGTACAGGGAAATGCCATAAAAAAATAATCGGAGAGCAATAGTGAAGCAAAAAATGCGATAATTATACTCATTTAAAATATCAAAGTTGTTGCTACATTTCGATATAAACGGCAAGGCTGAACATATTTTAGACACATAGAGCCGAACTGATTACGCAAGAACCCAAATTTTCAAAATAACCCAATCGTCTTACCTACCATCGATCGGGAGTCACCGTGTATAAATATATGAAAAAAAAATGAAAACTTCTACGATCGATACCTCTCTCTTAGAGATTTTTTAAATAAACATTCGCTAATACAAGATACAGCATAACTGTAAAGTTATATAAAAATCAATGTATTAATCAAGAGTCAAATTTTTTTATACCAAGCATGCTTCCAATTTCCATCTTTGTAATTTTTTTTTAATAAGAACGTTGTATTTACCAGATTTAAGATTTCTGCATAAATAGTTACTGAAATAAAAAAACAGTGCAGTTGAGCGTGCTCAGTTGTATATTATAAAGGAACACTTGGTATATTTATAACAATAAGTTTTGTATAAGTTTTTTAATTAGATCTGTAGGGCAAGCCGGACGTGTGAATTTGAAAATACCCTAAATTAGGGGCTGCACTTTAAATTAGTAAACACTTTTATAACCTTATAGTTAAAAATGATTCTGAATGAATCTTTTTTTATGTTCAGCATTTTAATGTATTTTTTTGTTAAGTATATTTCCTGTCCTTCATTTTTTTTTACTTTTGTGTACAATTGACTATGAGTATTTATGTTAGATATTATGTTTTTGTTTGCCATTTTTTACCTAATGTTTTACTGTTCTTAATTCCATGAACTAACTTAAAATTATTAATCGCTTTTGATATAAGGCTAAAATCAATAATATATTATTCTCTAAGTAAAGATTTTACCCTGTGATTAACACTGATAAGTGACTTCGAGAATCCAAATCACCATAACACATCTTTTTATAGATCTGACGATCGTTTCAATAACAAGGTTAGGGTCATCGAGGATGAAAAATAAGAATATAATATTTTTATGGAAATTCACTACCATAACGCATTTACTGTGTTCCAATTTTTTTTTAGTTTCAGCTATTGACTCCTTAACTCCAAGTTTACAATCCTTAGTTGTTGACTCCCTAATTGTAGATTTCCAATCTTTATATATTATGCTCTATGTTGACAAGTTTGCTGCATATTACATATTACGCATGTTTTGACGTGTTCCTTGTCCATTTGGTATTTTATTAATAAACTTGTATTACATAATAATAATAGTAATAATTTACTATTATTATTCTTAAAACTGTTTAGTTCGGTGTTATTGGTCGTTATTTGATTTTATCAGTTATTTTACCAAATGGATTAAACGTCGAAACTTATCTGCAATTTCCGAGGAATATTTTCCTTGCTTACTCGAAGATTTGGCACTGCAACTCACACTAGAACTTTGACGCGTGCCTTATTTTAGTACTATTATTACACCACGATCGGCAGAATTTAAAAAGGTTATTACTTTCTTTGGGGAGTACTGAAGAACTTTGTGTATTGTTCGCATCCAGAGAGGGTTTTTGGAATCGCATTACCTCAAAATGCAACTTAATGGGAGATCATGAATAGTGAATGGATAAGGTAGACTTTAATTTTCGACGTAGAATAAATTTATATCTTAGACACGGTAAAGAGTTTGTTTCAACTCACACCTTTTTCTAAAATAGATATTTTTTTTTACCATAACATTTAGATACTTATAAGGAGGTCGTGTTCTTATTTGTCATTTAAGGCCTTTAAAGCCTTTGGTAAAAGCTTACTATTTTGTAAACTTCATTTTAGTTGTACTTTTAAGTTAAAATGACATCTCCCAACATTTTTAAGAAACATGTCGTTACTTTCAAACTTAAACAACTTATGTTTTTTGAAAAATTGTTACGAAACTTGTTGTATCTAGAATTAGCAGAGAATTGAAGTGCAGGAAAATAGTTATGGATTATCAAATATGAAAGGTGAATTTTTGGCCGAGTTTTGACTTTCTGATGACTTCCTTAAGACTCCCCTTTTCCTTGAAATAGATAGTTTATAAAAAGTTTATAGGATAAAAATTTTTTAGAATTGAGCGCTAAATAAAGTTTTTACCCCTTTATTTATTAAAATCAACCTGGTAGTTCACCCTATGTAGACCTTTAAGTTATTTCAGCTTAACATTAATTGACCTCGTGTTGTCACCTCGTTGGAATTATTGATTAAACGGTTTTGGACATTTGTTTTATTTTTAAGACAAATTTAAGCGCTTATTATTCCTTATAAATGCAGCTTGCTATAGAGGTAAGCTGAGTTATATCGTCATCCTTTAGGGGCGCCCTACTGGCATTTACTCTGTGCGTGATGATAGCGTACATTATTTGCTCAGTTAATAATTACAGGAATAAAAAATAATTTGGTGACTTTAAGGACAATGTGCCCTTTAGTTTAGAAACATTATATGGCCTATCGAAAGTGCTTGCTGATATTGAAAGCCATGAAGTAAATCCACCACCTATATAAGATAAATATAGATAATATGACCATGTATGAAGAAATAATTACTGTTAAAAGCAACAACCAAAACAACTCAACATTTCTTCTTTATATGCCACTAGTCGAGTCGGCATATTAAAATTATTCATTTATATAATTTTCCCATTCAAGATAGTTTAATCTAAAAATTCTTGACATTACTTCCGTCTCCAAATTACCTTCACTTAAATCATAAAAATCACAATCTCCATGATGTGGATACCAATCCAAAAAATCAGACCAACAGAATTCTTGTGTAAAACTCAATTTATCTGCCACTTCAGCTCAAACAGTCCATGCAAAATATATTTATTCCCATTTTTGAGCCAATAATATAACAACTGTAAGCATCACCAAATCATAACCGAAGATGTTAAGATTCAGTTCATTAGTGACAACAAATAGACCATCATCTCTACAGTGTAAACTATAGTCAAATACAGATGCAGCAATGGCCGTAAAAGCTTGGTAGCATAAAATCCTGAGGTTGGACACTGTGGTTGGAAACTGGAACAAGAACCAGCATCACCCCCACGATCACAAAAATATAATAACGAGAGTTATGCGATATATACGTATTTCAATAACCAAGCTATATTTATCAGTAGTTATCGCTAAACTAAACCAAACTTACATCAGCTACTGATAAATACAACTGCGTTGTCAAAATTCGCATCTACGTATAACTCTCTGTTTATATTGTGGTTTTTAGGGTGATTATACTTTTTGTTTTATGGTAGCATGGTGTAGTTAATTGGTAAAAAGAGGAGGTGGCTGTGAGATAAAAATCAAAGAACAAATTGTAGGTTCTCATCAGAGTTAAATAAAAAAAACGTTTCTATGTCTCGTTACTCAAACTTAAATTTTTTTAACTCACTATGAAATCAATATTAAATCTTGTGCCTCATACTTTAGAATGTGTAAACTTGAATAAGTTAAGTTTTGTGAAATCTAAGTTAGACCAGGATAATGAGTTACTACAAACAATAGGTTGTCTAGTAATCCATACTTACATAAGTATATTTACTTTAACTATTTGTTTTTGTTTTGTTTGTTAACAGTATCATGCTTGTGTTTATGGAAATCTCAAATCAGAGAAACAAGTACCACAACTGAGTCAAATATCATCAAAGAAATTAGGAAGAGTCATGAAGTCCTCTTTAAGGACACCAATCTCAAAATTTGGGTACCCTAAATCTTATCTGGCTGTGTAGGAGTTACACCACCCATATAATTCCTGTGCATACCATGCATACATCGCGTAATATGATTTTTTTAAGTAACTAGGAGATATGTGTGTAAAACTGCAGAGATTATAAACACACTGTATTTAAGAACTCAACGACATGCTTGCGAACAAATATTACTTTAATGAATGCGGATTACAAACATAATAACATCAGGCTATATACCTTCTCTCTAAAGGTCAAATCTAATTACACATTAAAATAAAAAACTACAATTTCTCTTGATTATTACTTACTTGGCTAACAATAAGATGTATCAATAAATTAAGCTGCTCTTGAGATTTGCAGCTCTATTTATATTAAAAATAAAAACCAAATAGAAAGCATCATGAAAACTTGCAGATTCAGCACATTCATAACAACATAACCTCGGAACTTCATGGTCATCAACCTTGCTTTATACCGTGCCATCGATTATCAATTTTTTCTGGGTCATTTATGTGCATAATTCAATCCTTTTCGAAATGCTATTGAAATTGCCTTTCAGCAAGATGTTGTTCTTTAAGAGAATTTAAGGTAAACAGACATATCGAATATTAGAAAACCGCTGATTGATTAAGTTTAGTATTCATTTTGTAATGTCAAATAAATACAACTTAGTTAATAAATAGATGTAGCGTAAAACATTAAGTCAGGATACATTAGGATAGTTTCCACATTACAGGTTTTTAAAAACTCGTGGGACACTTGTATCATAAATTATTATATAGTGTTCTGAAATAGTTTCCATTGGTGCAGGTCCTTTATAATTCTTGATTTATAAGATAAGAAATAGAAATCGGTGTGTTGGATTACTGACAAGATATCTATATGATATATGCCCAGATTCACAAAACTCGATTAAACATTAAACGGGTGGTTAGTTAGTCAAGACTTCAGACGACCAATTACAGACTATAATTCGGAACTTAGCCATGATGACCAATTATTTTAAAATTGTGATTTGGTGTATTCATCAATGATTCACTAACCGGTCGTTAAATATTTAATTGAGCTTTGTGAAACTGGGTATCACTTAAAAAAAAAACTCGGGACGCAGCAAGTGCGTTATGGTAGTTAATTTTCATAAAAATGTTTTTATTGCAAATATGTGTTTTAATTTAAGAAAAGAGGCATCAATTTCGGTTACCAGTATAACCTATATAGTAAAAACAATGTGCCATGTTTCATAAAAATAACTTTATTGTGTGAAAATGTACACACATTTCCTAAAGTAAACTTAAAGTGTTCCCGGAAAAACTCGTTTCTTGGTCAACCTTATAGGTTAATAGCAAATTGGGCTATACAAATATGAAGCATTTGATGAAAATTCGCTACCATAACGCACTTGCTGCATCCGGAATTTCTTTTTTACAAACATGCATTATATTTCGATGGAAAATGCAAAAATGCAATAACATAAGGCGTGTTTGATTAAAAAAAAAAAAGAAAATTTGTATCACCGACGACTTTTGGGCCACCCTGTGATTGTAGAAATATTTTTTGAAGATGTAGCTCAAGACACCCTATAATTAATGTATAAAGATATTTTTCATATCTTGTATAATAACGGATATATTGAGCTTTATTAATTTTTTACGAAAATTCGACAAAAATTATATACCATTAAACGATAAACTCTATAGCTAAAACTACTGCCCAGCATCAGAGAAAGGGTCTATTTGAAATGAATTTTCTGGAAACATTTTAGTAAATTGAATGACAATGACGGTTGAAACTAAGACTTCAGGGTTCGTAAAACATCCTTCTTGAGATATTTGATTCCCATAGCCCGTATTAGATTCACATTATTTGCCTAAATGTTGCCGATTTTGACGTTTTATATCGCAACTTTGACGTTTTGAAGAAAACCCCAATTTATTTTTCTATAAATGCCTATAACTTTTTTGTCTTTTGACCTACATAGCTAAATTTTGGTAGGTAACTTACCTATAAGGATGTAAACCCGCGTACCAAATTTGGTTGCCCTTACTTTGTTAATTTCGGAGATATAATTTTTTTTCGAAAGAAAACACAAAATTTTCCGGGAAAACCTGGGCAGATTTTCTTGGCTAACGAACTTCTCTAAGCCATTTGCAAAAGGAATTTATTCACCAAATTTAATCAAAATCGGACCATTATTTTTTGAGTTATCGGTGTGATATATATATATATATATATACATATATATATATATATATATATATATATATATATATATATATATATATATATATATATATATATATATATATATATATATATATATATAAACATATAAAAATTGAAACTGACCCCGGATATGTGTTCTGGGGCGCCTAATTAGCGCTCATTTGAAGAAATTTTTTCAAAATTCAAAAGTCGGGATCTCCTCATTAGTGAATTTTTTTAAGAAAATTCACTAAAAACTATATATTTCCTGAAAACAGCAATAAAGAAGAATATAATTCAACTTTTTGAAAGCAAAGAAGCCTAACAGGTTTAAGGTAAAGCTTCAGGTATTACATTAGGTCTGATTTAAAGAATGTAAATACTTTGCAACTGCAGCTACTATTTTCAAAACGTTTAAAAATGTGCAAAATAGTCCACTTAATTCAAACATCAAAACGTGCGTTTTTTTTCTGATGTGTGGATTCCTATTTAACAAGTGGAAAACTATTTGTAATTTCATGTTTTGTATGAAATTGCTTCACAACATAAATCTTTGTAGTTCTCGAAGTCTACGATATCTGTGATGTATATATCTGTGTATGAAATCATATTTGAACACATCCTAAAGCCAAATTATTGTTTGTTTTAGGGTACGAATGTGTTCAGAGATTCGAACAACAGCCCTCTTATACAGAGGTGAACCCAGGTCAGGACGCTCTGCTAGTTTGTAAAGTGTTCAACAAGCGAGGTTCCTGCTCATGGCAGAAGGATAACAAGGTAAGCAACTTATATTAGCTAACATGCCCCTGTTTAAAGTTTAGGCAGGCATAGAATTACTCACATTGTCTACTGTATGTATGTATAGGATACATAATACAGATCGTTAGTCTAATAGTAAAAGCATTTCGAGAACAGGATAGCATAGACCGACATTTATATAGTTTAGTGCTTTCCTAATATGTAAAGGCGTGCATCTTAGGAGTGTTTTGCTTAAGTCACCAGAAAAGAATATTTGTCAAATAATTTCACCTTTTAGACCGGTGTGATTTTAGCGGCCAAATGTCCAGCAGCCGATTCACGAAGACAACCGAACGTTTTACAGGACCGTAACAGGGATGACGCGCAAGATACATTATAAGTTTTTTTTACACAATATCAGAAACGCATGTGGAAACAAATTAAAATCTAGCAGGGTTATCAATACCTCTATATAATGCTGGCAACAAATGTACCCACGATCATTCACACCCGCATGAGAAATGGCGTATTGCTAGATATTTCACTTTTTATTACAAAACCTGTACATACTAACAGCTTAAAACTTGGCGAGGCTATTGACAATGTTAAAAGCTATCATAAAAATACAGCGCGTAGCACTCGCAAGCCGTACAAGAGATCGTACAAGAGATGGGAGAGGAGTACACCATGAAAGTTATTTATATTTTTATTTAAAAAACTATACATACTAACAGATTAAGACTAAGCGGGGTTATTGCTTTTATAAAATGCTATCAAAAAAATATATCCACAAACACTCGCAAGCCGTAGGAGGGGTGGAAGGGGAGGAAATATTTATATGTAATTAAATTTTTATTTCAGAAACTGTACATACTAACAGTTTAAGACTTAGCGGGGTTATTGCTCCTATAATATTCTATTAAAAAAATATAACCCCAAGCACTCGCAAGCCGTATGAGGGGTGGGAGGGGAGTAAATCTTTAAATATAATTAAATTTTTATTTCAAAAACTGTGCATACTAACAGTTTAAGAGTAAGCGGGGTTATTGCTCCTATAATATTCTATGAAAAAAATATAACCCCAAGCACTCGCAAGCCGTAGGAGGGGTGGGGGGGGAGTAAATCTTTAAATATAATTAAATTTTTATTTCAAAAACTGTACATACTAACAGTTTAATACTTAGCGAGGTTATTGCTCCTATAATATGCTATGAAAAAAATATAGCCCCAAGCACTCGCAGGCCGTAGGAGAGATGGAAGGGGAGAAAATGTTGTCGACAGGGAAGTACAATTTTATTTCAAAAAGTATTGTTTGTCTATCTTTCAACATTTTTATAGTGAAACTACGAGCGGTTTTACCTTTATTTTGCTGTACCGAGAGGTTTTAACACGAAATAAAAAAATTCCTTAGTAAGATTTAAAAAAAAAGATGTCAAGGGGGTGACTGGGATTCGATACTAGGACCACCAAGACTATTTATTAAAATTTTTCGATCTTGCCAGATAATTAAATGTTCATTTGAAAAACTATACATACTAACAGATTAAGACTAAGCGGGGTTATTGCTCCTATAATATGCTATGAAAAAAATATATCCCCAAACGCTCGCAAGCCGTAGGAGGGTCGGGAGGAGAGGTAATCTTGTTAGTTATTAAAATTTATATTTAAAAAACTAAACATACTAACAGATTAAGACTTAGCGTAGTTATTGCTTCTATAAAATGCTATCAAAAAAATATAGCGCCAAATACTCGCAAGCCGTAGGAGGGGTGGGAGGGGAGGAAATTTTTAAATATAATAAAATTTTTATTTCAAAAACTGTACATACTAACAGTTTAAGAGTAAGCGGGGTTATTGCTCCTATAATATTCTATGAAAAAAATATAACCCCAAGGACTCGCAAGCCGTAGGAGGGGTGGGAGGGGAGGAAATCTTGTTAGTTATTAAAATTTATATTTAAAAAACTAAACATACTAACAGATTAAGACTAAGCGTAGTTATTGCTTCTATAAAATGCTATCAAAAAAATATAGCGCCAAATACTCGCAAGCCGTAGGAGAGGTGGGAGGGGAGGAAATCTTTAAATATAATAAAATTTTTATTTCAAAAACTGTACATACTAACAGTTTAAGAGTAAGCGGGGTTATTGCTCCTATAATATTCTATGAAAAAAATATAACCCCAAGCACTCGCAAGCCGTAGGAGGGGTGGGAGGGGAGTAAATCTTTAAATATAATTAAATTTTTATTTCAAAAACTGTACATACTAACAGTTTAATACTTAGCGGGGTTATTGCTCCTATAATATGCTATGAAAAAAATATAGCCCCAAGCACTCGCAGGCCGTAGGAGAGATGGAAGGGGAGAAAATGTTGTCGACAGGAAAGTACAATTTTATTTCAAAAAGTATTGTTTGTCTATCTTTCAACATTTTTATAGTGAAACTACGAGCGGTTTTACCTTTATTTTGCTGTACCAAGAAGTTTTAACACGAAATAAAAAATGTCCTTAGTAAGAGTTAAAAAAAAAGATGTCAAGGGGGTGACTGGGATTCGATACTAGGACCACCAAGACTATTTATTAAAATTTTTCGATCTTGCCAGATAATTAAATGTTTATTTGAAAAACTATACATACTAACAGATTAAGACTAAGCGGGGTTATTGCTCCTATAATATGCTATGAAAAAATATAGCCCCAAACGCTCGCAAGCCGTAGGAGGTTCGGGAGGAGAGGAAATCTTGATTGTTATTAAAATTTATATTTAAAAAATTAAACATACTAACAAATTAAGAGTAAGCGTAGTTATTGCTTCTATAAAATGCTATCAAAAAAATTAATCCACAAACACTCGCAAGCCGTAGGAGGGGTGGGAGGGGAGGAAATATTTAAATATAATTAAATTTTTATTTCAAAAACTGTACATACTAACAGTTTAAGACTTAGCGGGGTTATTGCTCCTATAATATTCTATAAAAAAAATATAACCCCAAGCACTTGCAAGCCCTAGGAGGGGTGGGAGGGGAGTAAATCTTTAAATATAATTAAATTTTTAGTTCAAAAACTGTACATACTAACAGTTTAAGACTTAGCGGGGTTATTGCTCCTATAATATGCTATGAAAAAAATATAGCCCCAAACGCTCGCAAGCCGTAGGAGGGTCGGGAGGAGAGGAAATCTTGATAGTTATTAAAATGTATATTTAAAAAACTAAACATACTAACAGATTAAGACTAAGCGTAGTTATTGCTCCTATAAAATGCTATCAGAAAAATATAGCCCCAAATACTCGCAAGCCGTAGGAGAGATGGGAGGGGAGGACTTAGCGGGGTTATTGCTCCTATAATATTCTATAAAAAAATATAACCCCAAGCACTCGCAAGCCGTAGGAGGGGTGGGAGGGGAGTAAATCTTTAAATATAATTAAATTTTTATTTCAAAAACTGTACATACTAACAATTTAATACTTAGCGGGGTTATTGCTCCTATAATATGCTATGAAAAAAATATAGCCCCAAGCACTCGCAGGCCGTAGGAGAGATGGAAGGGGAGAAAATGTTGTCGACAGGAAAGTACAATTTTATTTCAAAAAGTATTGTTTGTCTATCTTTCAACATTTTTATAGTGAAACTACGAGCGGTTTTACCTTTATTTTGCTGTACCAAGAAGTTTTAACACGAAATAAAAAATGTCCTTAGTAAGAGTTAAAAAAAAAGATGTCAAGGGGGTGACTGGGATTCGATACTAGGACCACCAAGACTATTTATTAAAATTTTTCGATCTTGCCAGATAATTAAATGTTTATTTGAAAAACTATACATACTAACAGATTAAGACTAAGCGGGGTTATTGCTCCTATAATATGCTATGAAAAAATATAGCCCCAAACGCTCGCAAGCCGTAGGAGGTTCGGGAGGAGAGGAAATCTTGATTGTTATTAAAATTTATATTTAAAAAATTAAACATACTAACAAATTAAGAGTAAGCGTAGTTATTGCTTCTATAAAATGCTATCAAAAAAATTAATCCACAAACACTCGCAAGCAGAAGGAGGGGCGGGAGGGGAGGAAATATTTAAATATAATTAAATTTTTATTTCAAAAACTGTACATACTAACAGTTTAAGACTTAGCGGGGTTATTGCTCCTATAATATTCTATTAAAAAAATATAACCCCAAGCACTCGCAAGACGTAGGAGGGGTGGGAGGGGAGTAAATCTTTAAATATAATTAAATTTTTATTTTAAAAACTGTACATACTAACAGTTTAAGACTTAGCGGGGTTATTGCTCCTATAATATGCTATGAAAAAAATATAGCCCCAAGCACTCGCAGGCCGTAGGAGAGATGGAAGGGGAGAAAATGTTGACGACAGGGAAGTACAATTTTATTTCAAAAAGTATTGTTTGTCTATCTTTCAACATTTTTATAGTGAAACTACGAGCGGTTTTACCTTTATTTTGCTGTACCAAGAAGTTTTAACATGAAATAAAAAATTCCTTAGTAAGATTTAAAAAAAAAGATGTCAAGGGGGTGACTGGGATTCGATACTAGGACCACCAAGACTATTTATTAAAATTTTTCGATCTTGCCAGATAATTAAATGTTTATTTGAAAAACTATACATACTAACAGATTAAGACTAAGCGGGGTTATTGCGCCTATAATATGCTATGAAAAAAATATAGCCCCAAACGCTCGCAAGCCGTAGGAGGGTCGGGAGGAGAGTAAATCTTGTTAGTTATTAAAATTTGTATTTAAAAAACTAAACATACTAACAGATTAAGACTAAGCGTAGTTATTGCTCCTATAAAATGCTATCAGAAAAATATATCCCCAAATACACGCAAGCCGTAGGAGAGATGGGAGGGGAGGAACTCTTGACAGATAATTAAATTTTTATTTCAAAAACTGTACATACTAACAGTTTAAGACTAAGCGGGGTTATTGCTCCTATAATATGCTATGAAAAAAATATAGCCCCAAACGCTCGCAAGCCGTAGGAGGGATGGGAGGGGAGTACATCTTTAAATATAATTAAATTTTTATTTCAAAAGCTGCACATACTAACAGTTTAAGAGTAAGCGGGGTTATTGCTCATATAATATTCTATGAAAAAAATATAACCCCAAGCACTCGCATGCCGTAGGAGGGGTGGGAGGGGAGGAAATCTTGTTAGTTATTAAAATTTATATTTAAAAAACTAAACATACTAACAGATTAAGACTAAGCGTAGTTATTGCTTCTATAAAATGCTATCAAAAAAATATAGCGCCAAACACTCGCAAGCCGTAGGAGGGGTGGTAGGGGAGTAAATCTTTAAATATAATTAAATTTTTATTTCAAAAACTGTACATACTAACAGTTTAAGAGTAAGCGGGGTTATTGCTCCTATAATATTCTATGAAAAAAATATAACCCCAAGCACTCGCAACCCGTAGGAGGGGTGGGAGGGGAGGACATCTTTAAATATAATTAAATTTTTATTTCAAAACTGTACATACGAACAGTTTAAGACTAAGCGGGGGTATTGCTCCTATAATATGCTACGAAAAAAATATAGCCCCAAGCACTCGCAAGCCGTAGGAGAGATGGAAGGGGAGAAAATGTGGACGACAGGGAAGTACAATTTTATTTCAAAAGTATTGTTTGTCTATCTTTCAACATTTTTATAGTGAAACTGCGAGCGGTTCTACTTTTATTTTGCTGTACCAAGAAGTTTTAACATGTAATAAAAAATTTCCTTAGTAAGATTTAAAAAAAAAAGATGTCAAGGGGGTGACTGGGATTCGATACTAGGACCACTAAGACTATTTATTAAAATTTTTGGATCTTGCCAGATAATTAAATGTTTATTTGAAAAACTATACATACTAACAGATTAAGACTAAGCGGGGTTATTGCTCCTATAATATGCTATGAAAAAAATATAGCCCCAAACGCTCGCAAGCCGTAGGAGGGATGGGAGGGGAGTACATCTTTAAATATAATTAAATTTTTATTTAAAAAACTGCACATACTAACAGTTTAAGAGTAAGCGGGGTTATTGCTCATATAATATTCTATGAAAAAAATATAACCCCAAGCACTCGCAAGCCGTAGGAGGGGTGGGAGGGGAGTAAATCTTGTTAGTTATTAAAATTTATATTTAAAAAACTAAACATACTAACAGATTAAGACTAAGCGTAGTTATTGCTTCTATAAAATGCTATCAAAAAAATATAGCGCCAAACACTCGCAAGCCGTAGGAGGGGTGGTAGGGGAGTAAATCTTTAAATATAATTAAATTTTTATTTCAAAAACTGTACATACTAACAGTTTAAGAGTAAGCGGGGTTATTGCTCCTATAATATTCTATGAAAAAAATATAACCCCAAGCACTCGCAACCCGTAGGAGGGGTGGGAGGGGAGGAAATCTTTAAATATAATTAAATTTTTATTTCAAAACTGTACATACTAACAGTTTAAGACTAAGCGGGGGTATTGCTCCTATAATATGCTACGAAAAAAATATAGCCCCAAGCACTCGCAAGCCGTAGGAGAGATGGAAGGGGAGAAAATGTGGACGACAGGGAAGTACAATTTTATTTCAAAAGTATTGTTTGTCTATCTTTCAACATTTTTATAGTGAAACTGCGAGCGGTTCTACTTTTATTTTGCTGTACCAAGAAGTTTTAACATGTAATTAAAAATTTCCTTAGTAAGATTTAAAAAAAAAAGATGTCAAGGGGGTGACTGGGATTCGATACTAGGACCACTAAGACTATTTATTAAAATTTTTAGATCTTGCCAGATAATTAAATGTTTATTTGAAAAACTATACATACTAACAGATTAAGACTAAGCGGGGTTATTGCTCATATAATATGCTATGAAAAAAATATAGCCCCAAACGCTCGCAAGCCGTAGGAGAGATGGGAGGGGAGGAAATCTTTAAATATAATAAAATTTTTATTTCAAAAAGTGTAAAACGCTTACGTACAATTTCAGCAATATACAATTAAAAATATTTAACTATTCGAATGGATAAAGAAATGTGTTATCAGAGGTTAATGAAACCAAAATACTCGTATATACAGAAAAACAATCTCCCTGTCAATAGAAGAAATAAAAGATGGATAAATAGTCAAATATAAAGTTTTTAAGAAACTTACGCACAATTTTATCAAAAATGTGATTATATATTTTAAACTATTAAATCTTATTCAGCAATGTATTTTGTTGGGTTAAAAAAATAATAAAATTAAAGTATATAAGAAATAATTATTTCAAACATGCAAAAAAGCTAAAAATAGTCAAATAAAATTTAAAATGGTGAACAATTAACTGAGATAAAGAAATGTATTTTAAAAGAATAATATAAGTATATAAGGAAAATAAGATTGGAGGTTTAAGAATAAATTTAAAAATCTAATTAATCAAAAATAAGGTTTATGCCTCCCTTATGTTATATATCGTGTAATCATGAAATATTTATCTTTTATGAAAGTATCACAGTTTTGCTTATCTAAAACTTTAAATTTACACTATGTGTTTCTTAATTTGTTGCTGACTATGTAAATTCGTTTCTTTTAAAAGACAAATAATATTTAACTTATACACTTACATATATATTCTTGTATATATATATATATATATATATATATATATATATATATATATATATATATATATATATATATATATATATATATATATATCTAATAGAAAGTATAATTAATTTACAAACAAATCTACTATCGTTGGTATCCTAAATAAATATTACATGCAATTCTACACAAAAATGAAAATCGTTAATTAGGTAAAATAAGTAAATTGTAAAAAGCTTACAGACATTCGGTAACAGAAAAAATCACATTCACAAAAAACTTGCACCGTACTAGAGCAAAGTCAAGCAAGAAGTGAACTGACCTTAGTGCGGATGGTTGATGAGAAATTGACAGAAAAATCATAAAAATACCAACACAAAAATATATCTTTGTATTTTGGTATCATTCCACTAAACATCTGTTTACCGGACAGGGTCGAAATCCTTTGCATATTTGTAACAATAGAGATAACGCTCAAGACGTCATAAAACCTTCCCTCTAGTCTTCGAGTTCGAGTTCTGCTAAAGATACCTACTTCAACAAAGTATCACACGTCTTTAAAAAAGGCGCTAAAAATGTATATATTATGTGATCCTTTCTAAACAGACGATGTCCGAAATTTTTTAGGCAAATTTTATATTAAAACTTCTACTCAAATATACTATTATGCACAAACCAGAAACGTAATATAAGGCTAGTCAATCGTTTATTTTAAACTTTCGCTGATGTAAACAATTTACCAATAAACTTTGCATCCATCATCATGATCACAGTCTAAAGGCGATGTCGTCGCACCCATCAATAACATTATACATTGATTATTACCCTAAGTTAAATTAGACAATACCGCCAACATTTTTCTTGATTTGGCGTACAATAAAAACCGTTTTTAAAATAACAATTCAAATATCCAAGAAGATTTCCTTACCTCTCATACGCCTTGCGAGTGTTTGGCGCTATATTTTTTGGTAGAATTTTATAGGAGCAATAACGACGCTTAGACATAATCTGTTTGTATGTGTAGTTTTTGAAATGAAAATGTAATTATCTGTCAAGATTTCCTCCCCTCCCATCTCTCCTACGGCTTGCGAGTGCTTGGGGATATATTTTTTTCATAGCATATTTTAGCAGCAATAACCACGCTTAGTCTTAATCTGTTAGTATGTATAGTTTTTCAAATAAACATTTAATTATCTTGCAAGATCGAAAAATTTTAATAAATAGTCTTGGTGGTCCTAGTATCGAATCCCAGTCACCCCCTTGACATCTTTTTTTTAAAATGTTACTAAGGAAATTTTCTATTTCATGTTAAAACTTCTTGGTACAGCAAAATAAAGGTAAAATCGCTCGTAGTTTCACTATAAAAATGTTGAAAGATAGACAAACAATACTTTTTGAAATAAAATTGTACTTCCCTGTCGTCAACATTTTCTCCCCTTCCATCTCTCCTACGGCCTGCGAGTGCTTGGGGTTATATTTTTTTATAGAATATTATAGGAGCAATAACCCCGCTAAGTCTTAAACTGTTAGTATGTACAGTTTTTGAAATAAAAATTTAATTATATTTAAATATTTCCTCCCCTCCCACCCCTCCTACGGCTTGCGAGTGTTTGTGGATTAATTTTTTTGATAGCATTTTATAGAAGCAATAACTACGCTTAGTCTTAATTTGTTAGTATGTTTAATTTTTTAAATATAAATTTTAATAACTATCAAGATTTCCTCTCCTCCCGAACCTCCTACGGCTTGCGAGCGTTTGGGGCTATATTTTTTTCATAGCATATTATAGGAGCAATAACCCCGCTTAGTCTTAATCTGTTAGTATGTATAGTTTTTCAAATAAACATTTAATTATCTGGCAAGATCGAAAAATTTTAATAAATAGTCTTGGTGGTCCTAGTATCGAATCCCAGTCACCCCGTTGACATCTTTTTTTTAAATCTTACTAAGGAAATTTTTTATTTCGTGTTAAAACCTCTTGGTACAGCAAAATAAAGGTAAAACCGCTCGTAGTTTCACTATAAAAATGTTGAAAGATAGACAAACAATACTTTTTGAAATAAAATTGTACTTCCCTGTCGACAACATTTTCTCCCCTTCCATCTCTCCTACGGCCTGCGAGTGCTTGGGGCTATATTTTTTTCATAGCATATTATAGGAGCAATAACCTCGCTAAGTATTAAACTGTTAGTATGTACAGTTTTTGAAATAAAAATTTAATTATATTTAAAGATTTACTCCCCTCCCACCCCTCCTACGGCTTGCGAGTGCTTGGGGTTATATTTTTTTCATAGAATATTATAGGAGCAATAACCCCGCTTACTCTTAAACTGTTAGTATGCACAGTTTTTGAAATAAAAATTTAATTATATTTAAAGATTTACTCCCCTACCACCCCTCCTACGGCTTGCGAGTTTTTGGCGCTATATTTTTTTGATAGCATTTTATAGAAGCAATAACTACGCTTAGTCTTAATCTGTTAGTATGTTTAATTTTTTAAATATAAATTTTAATAACTAACAAGATATCCTCCCCTCCCACCCCTCCTACGGCTTGCGAGTGCTTGGGGTTATATTTTTTTCATAGAATATTATAGGAGCAATCACCCCGCTTAGTTTTATACTGTTAGTATGTACAGTTTTTGAAATAAAAATTTAATTATATTTAAAGATTTACTCCCCTCCCACCCCTCCTACGGCTTGCGAGTGTTTGGCGCTATATTTTTTTGATAGCATTTTATAGAAGCAATAACTACGCTTAGTCTTAATCTGTTAGTATGTTTAGTTTTTTAAATATACATTTTAATAACCAACAAGATTACCTCTCCTCCCGACCTTCCTACGGCTTGCGAGCGCTTGGGGCTATGTTTTTTTCATAGCATATTATAGGAGCAATAACCCCGCTTGGTCTTAATCTGTTAGTATGTATAGTTTTTCAAATAAAAATTTAATTATCTGGCAAGATCGAAAAATTTTAATAAATAGTCTTGGTGGTCCTAGTATCGAATCCCAGTCACCCCCTTGATATCTTTTTTTTTTAAATCTTACTAAGGATTTTTTTTATTTCATGTTAAAACTTCTTGGTACAGCAAAATAAAGGTAAAACCGCTCGCAGTTTCACTATAGAAATGTTGAAAGATAGACAAACAATACTTTTTGAAATAAAATTGTACTTCCCCGTCGTCAACATTTTCTACCCTTCCATCTCTCCTACGGCTTGCGAGTGCTTGGGGCTATATTTTTTTCATAGCATATTATAGGAGCAATAACCCCGCTTAGTCTTAAACCGTTAGTATGTACAGTTTTTGAAATAAAAATTTAATTATATTTAAAGATTTACTCCCCTCCCACCCCTCCTACGGCTTGCGAGTGCTTGGGGTTATATTTTTTTAATAGAATATTATAGGAGCAATAACCCCGCTAAGTCTTAAACTGTTAGTATGTACAGTTTCTGAAATAAAAATTTAATTATATATAAATATTTCCTCCCCTTCCACCCCTCCTACGGCTTGCGAGTGTTTGTGGATATATTTTTTTGATAGCATTTTATAAAAGCAATAACCCCGCTTAGTCTTAAACTGTTAGTATGTACAGTTTTTGAAATAAAAATTTAATTATATTTAAAGATTTCCTCTCCTCTCACCCCTCCTACGGCTTGCGAGTGTTTGTGGATATATTTTTTTAATAGCATTTTATAGAAGCAATAACTACGCTTAGTCTTAATCTGTTAGTATGTTTAGTTTTTTAAATATAAATTTTAATAACTATCAAGATGTACTCCCCTCCCGCCCCTCCTACGGCTTGCGAGTGCTTGGGGTTATATTTTCTTCATAGCATATTATAGGAGCAATAACCCCGCTTGGTCTTAAACTGTTAGTATGTACAGTTTTTGAAATAAAAATTTAATTATCTGTCAAGAGTTCCTCCCGTCCCATCTCTCCTACGGCTTGCGAGTATTTGGGGCTCTATTTTTTGCTAGCATTTTATAGGAGCAATAAGCCCGCTTAGTCTTAATCTGTTAGTATGTATAGTTTTTCAAATAAACATTTAATTATCTGGCAAGATCGAAAAATTTTAATAAATAGTCTTGGAGGTCCTAGTATCGAATCCCAGTCACCCCCTTGACATCTTTTTTTTTAAATCTTACTAAGGAAATTTTTTATTTCATGTTAAAACTTCTTGGTACAGCAAAATAAAAGTAGAACCGCTCGCAGTTTCACTATAAAAATGTTGAAAGATAGACAAACAATACTTTTGAAATAAAATTGTACTTCCCTGTCGTTCACATTTTCTCCCCTTCCATCTCTCCTACGGCTTGCGAGTGCTTGGGGCTATATTTTTTTCATAGCATATTATAGGAGCAATAACCCCGCTTAGTCTTAAACTGTTAGTATGTACAGTTTTTGAAATAAAAATTTAATTATATTTAAAGATTTCCTCCCCTACCACCCCTCCTACGGCTTGCGAGTGCTTGGGGTTATATTTTTTTCATAGAATATTATAGGAGCAATAACCCCGCTTACTCTTAAACTGGTAGTATGTACACTTTTTAAAATAAAAATTTTATTATATATAAAGATTTCCTCCCCTCCCATCTCTCCTACGGCTTGCGAGCGTTTGGGGCTATATTTTTTTCATAGCATATTATATGAGCAATAACCCCGCTTAGTCTTAATCTGTTAGTATGTATAGTTTTTCAAATAAACATTTAATTATCTGGCAAGATCCAAAAATTTTAATAAAAAGTCTTAGTGGTCCTAGTATCGAATCCCAGTCACCCCCTTGACATCTTTTTTTTTAAATCTTACTAAGGAAATTTTTTATTACATGTTAAAACTTCTTGGTACAGCAAAATAAAAGTAGAACCACTCGCAGTTTCACTATAAAAATGTTGAAAGATAGACAAACAATACTTTTGAAATAAAATTGTACTTCCCTGTCGTCCACATTTTCTCCCCTTCCATCTCTCCTACGGCTTGCGAGTGCTTGGGGCTATATTTTTTTCGTAGCATATTATAGGAGCAATAACCCCGCTTAGTCTTAAACTGTTAGTATGTACAGTTTTTGAAATAAAAATTTAATTATATTTAAATATTTCCTCCCCTCCCACCCCTCCTACAGGTTGCGAGTGCTTGGGGTTATATTTTTTTCATAGAATATTATAGGAGCAATAACCCCGCTTACTCTTAAACTGTTAGTGTGTACAGTTTTTGAAATAAAAATTTAATTATATTTAAAGATTTACTCCCCTACCACCCCTCCTACGGCTTGCGAGTGTTTGGCACTGTATTTTTTTGATAGCATTTTATAGAAGCAATAACTACGCTTAGTCTTAATCTGTTAGTATGTTTAGTTTTTTAAATATAAATTTTAATAACTAACAAGATTTCCTCCTCTCCCACCCCCCCTACGGCTTGCGAGTGCTTGGGGTTATATTTTTTTAATAGAATATTATAGGAGCAATAACCCCGCTTACTCTTAAAGTGTTAGTATGTACAGTTTTTGAAATAAAAATTTTATTATATTTAAAGATTTCCTCCCCTCCCACTCCTCCTACGGCTTGCGAGTATTTGGCGCTATATTTTTTTGTTAGCATTTTATAAAAGCAATAACCCCGCTTAGTCTTAAACTGTTAGTATGTACAGTTTTTGAAATAAAAATTTAATTATATTTAAAGATTTCCTCTCCTCTCACCCCTCCTACGGCTTGCGAGTGTTTGTGGATATATTTTTTTAATAGCATTTTATAGAAGCAATAACTACGCTTAGTCTTAATCTGTTAGTATGTTTAGTTTTTTAAATATAAATTTTAATAACTATCAAGATGTACTCCCCTCCCGCCCCTCCTACGGCTTGCGAGTGCTTGGGGTTATATTTTCTTCATAGCATATTATAGGAGCAATAACCCCGCTTGGTCTTAAACTGTTAGTATGTACAGTTTTTGAAATAAAAATTTAATTATCTGTCAAGAGTTCCTCCCGTCCCATCTCTCCTACGGCTTGCGAGCGTTTGGGGCTATATTTTTTTCATAGCATATTATAGGAGCAATAACCCCGCTTAGTCTTAATCTGTTAGTATGTATAGTTTTTCAAATAAACATTTAATTATCTGGCAAGATCGAAAAATTTTAATAAATAGTCTTGGTGGTCCTAGTATCGAATCCCAGTCACCCCTTTGACATCTTTTTTTTTAAATCTTACTAAGGAATTTTTTTATTTCATGTTAAAACTTCTTGGTACAGCAAAATAAAGGTAAAACCGCTCGCAGTTTCACTATAGAAATGTTGAAAGATAGACAAGCAATACTTTTTGAAATAAAATTGTACTTCCCTGTCGTCAACATTTTCTCCCCTTCCATCTCTCCTGCGGCTTGCGAGTGCTTGGGGCTATATTTTTTTTATAGCATATTATAGGAGCAATAACCCCGCTTACTCTTAAACTGTTAGTATGTACAGTTTTTGAAATAAAAATTTAATTATATTTAAATATTTACTCCCCTCCCACCCCCCCTGCGGCTTGCGAGTATTTGTGGATATATTTTTTTGATAGCATTTCATAAAAGCAATAACCCCGCTTAGTCTTAAACTGTTAGTATGTACAGTTTTTGAAATAAAAATTTAATTATATTTAAAGATTTCCTCCCCTCTCACCCCTCCTACGGCCTGCGAGTGTTTGTGGATATATTTTTTAATAGCATTTCATAGAAGCAATAACTACGCTTAGTCTTAATCTGTTAGTATGTTTAGTTTTTTAAATATAAGTTTTAATAACTATCAAGATGTACTCCCCTCCCGCCCCTCCTACGGCTTGCGAGTGCTTGGGATTATATTTTTTTCATAGCATATTATAGGAGCAATAACCCCGCGTAGTCTTAAACTGTTAGTATGTACAGTTTTTGAAATAAAAATTTAATTATCTGTCAAGAGTTCCTCCCGTCCCATCTCTCCTACGGCTTGCAAGTATTTGGGGCTATATTTTTTTGCTAGCATTTTATAGGAGCAATAACCACACTTATGTATAGTTTTTTAAATAAAAATATAAATAACTTTCATGGTGTACTCCTCTCCCATCTCTTGTACGATCTCTTGTACGGCTTGCGAGTGCTAGGCGCTGTATTTTTATGATAGCTTTTAACATTGTCAATAGCCTCGCCAAGTTTTAAGCTGTTAGTATGTACAGGTTTTGTAATAAAAAGTGAAATATCTAGCAATACGCCATTTCTCATGCGGGTGTGAATGATCGTGGGTACATTTGTTGCCAGCATTATATAGAGGTATTGATAACCCTGCTAGATTTTAATTTGTTTCCACATGCGTTTCTGATATTGTGTAAAAAAAACTTATAATGTATCTTGCGCGTCATCCCTGTTACGGTCCTGTAAAACGTTCGGTTGTCTTCGTGAATCGGCTGCTGGACATTTGGCCGCTAAAATCACACCGGTACCTTTTAGTAGCAAACTAATATTGTAGATTTATTTATCAGTATTAATTGTCTACGCTAAGATTGGAGCCTATGGTGAGCACTCATAAGTACACTTGGAGAACACAAATCACCACAATACATCTTTTTAAAGAGCGGACGATCGTTTCACTAACAAATTTAGCAACATCAGAGGATGAAAGATTCTTAAGAATTTAACTTTGTTAGTGAAATGATCGTCAAGTCTCTAAAAAGATGTGTTGTAGTGATTAGGGTTTTCCAAGTGTACTTATTATTAATTGTCGGAAGAAATATATGTGCTGGGTCACTTTCTACCAGTTGTAATTTAAATTCGGCAGGTAAATAGCGCGTAGATTATCAGCCATCTATCGACAACAAAAGCAATTTTTTACTAGACTTTATTTACTCTAATCAACTTTTCGACAATCAGATAAGACTCACAGATAAACTCTGGTCTATTAATAAATTTCAACTTTAAATTAAGTTTGAAGCATCAAGACGTTTTTTCCGATGTCATTTAATATTTTGTTACCTGTCACGACAATAGTAAATTTGTATGTAGACGCATGAATTTAAGACTCGTGATATGGTTTTTTAATATGGTATGAAAATGTCAATATGTCAATTTGTCAGCGTAACTTATTCATAGGAACATATTTTTTAACCATATATGACATTGTGGAGGCCGATACTTGATTTAAATCCATTGCCAACTTACATAAACAAACAAATTGATTTACATTATTTTATTGAATGTATAACTACAGTTTCGCTGAAGTCCTTAGCTTTGTATGTTATTTTTTACGAAATATTGCCAAACTGTTGGAAGAAAATTTATGTAAGGAGGTTTTTATATTATATTTGTTACTTTTTGCTAATTTTTTGTACAAAAAATAACGTATGGTTCATGAAACACATTGTTTGCAAATTTTCATTTTCTTTTATTCTGACCAATATCTTTTTATGGATAATTATATATTGTCTGGGGTAGTTTTTGTGTAAATTGCTTGGATAGGTTCGTTGGCCAGGAAAGTCAGATCTGTATTTATGGAAAAATTTTAAATTTATGTTCGAGGAATTTATGTACTTTTTCGAACAAAACCTTAGTTTGATGAAATACGGTATACTCTTTTTACTGTGAAGCCTATACTATTTACTAAATTTGATGTATTTCTTAGGGAAAGTAAGATTGAAAACAGTTATATAAAAATTCGCTACCATACCACACTTGGTGCGTCCAGCCTTTTTTTCAATTAAACTGTGTGTATGGTCTTATTCTAAGAGGTAAAACAAATAATTGTGCATTATGTCAGATTAATGTTTTAATCAAAACCCAATTTGCCTTAACAGTTAACTGACTTATTTCCCCAAATGTTGTAATTTGTTTCCTTCGGAATGACAAAATGTTATTGTTTCTACTGATCGAAAAAATTTCCCATGATAACTTTCTCTTGTCAAATATCTTTCTGGTTATAAATTGCTCCGCATATCTGTATCTATCATAGATATGATATGATATAGGCAATATGTTAAAGTCAGCGACTGGTCCCGTTGTTTCGACACCGACAGCAATATTTTACTGGAATTCCAGTGATGCGAATATTGGTAAACGACATCAGACAGCAAGGGTCATAATATGGTGAAATGTATCAAAAATACGAGGGTGATTTTAAAATAAATACAATGTGCAAATAGCTTAGCAAATTAAAAGTGGAAACAAAATATTTACGTAATCTATATTGAAACAATTGATTAATAAAAAGTCTGGATGCAGCAAGCGAGTTACGGTAACAAAAACAAAATAATTAGTTTCTGAAATAGAAATTCCTTTTAGAGGGAAACTTTTTTCAGAAAAAACGCTTTTATTGGGTTGTCTACCGAACTCATTCAAGCAATTATCGAAGGTAAAATTATAAATCCGCCAGGGACCTTTCTTTTGTTGAATAGCTTAAATAGGTTCATTTGCCAGACTGATTTAACACATTTTTCTGACAACATTTTATATTTTCTGACGGAAAATTGTTGTATCTTTAAAAATAACAAAGTAGTTTCAGTATAATTCCAAAAAAAATGTCTTTATGGAGATTATTGCATACCAACTAGCTTTATAAAGAATTTAATCAAGGCATTTGCTAATTATTACATGAGACCAAAAAAGTGCACAGGCCTTTTGGTGATACAAATGTTTTCAACTTATGTGACAAAAGAAAGAAATAAATAAAAATTCTACAAAAATTAGCTAGAAAGTTGGCAAGAGTTTACCTTGTTTTGGAAACGGAATTTTCCATGATACTCGAATGTGAGGCACATGTGATCATAGAAGCGCTCTCCACAAATCAGAACGCAAGTTTACCAAGATATAGGAAAATGACCAAATGACCCTTGATTGCAGAAGCATGTCGCATCTTATCTATTAGGTATTTTAACAAAGTAACCATTATTAAATCTTATTTGCATAATTATTAAAATTTCTGTTCCAAAATTGCTTGCACGTATATGCATTGAAAACGCACGGATTAGTCTTAGGGATTGGTCTCTTTTTTGAGAAACTGGAGGCTTCATACAAGCTATTCAAGACAAAGTAGTGGCAACAAAAACTACAAAAAGTATATTTAAAACATAGACCTGATCGGCTGGTGCAAAAGATGTCAAAAAGAATCCGAAACACTAGATCATTTTATATCACGCTGTCCAAATCTGGCAAACATAGAATATTTGATACACACAATAGACACAATCTTACGGTAAGTATTCTACACCAAGCTCTAGCTCAAAGTTATAATCCTCTTCTCGAAAATAAAATGGTACCTTACTATGACTTATTCCAAAAATGCAGAATAATGTTATTCTGGAAACCTGTCGCATCGTAAAAACGGTATTAACCCTAGAATACTATCGTTATTGTAAGATCACTTAACACTATCAACACGTAAAATTTATGTATAATGAAAAATCGAATGATATATTATAGTAGTATTTATTCACAATAATTTATTTGCAGAGAAAACTAAAAAAGTACAAAAATAATAAAAATTAACTTTGAAAAAGTAAAATAGAGATAGGACGCACAGTGTTTTTTTCAAGGACAACTGGGGCATACTTTAACTTGATGCTCGCCATATCTTGTTTTTTTTTTGCATTTTCAACAGTATATTGTACTCATCCTCTTCTTATCGGCAGGACATTTTTAACAGTATTTTCTCGGACTTTTCATTAGTATTGTTGTTATCTCCTCGGGTTTCTTCTACCTCACTTTCTCAATATTTTTTTTAAATTCATGATCCATGTTATTTTGATTAGTTATTAATTTGATGAGCCTCCGTTAGTTTTTTATGTAGCTTTACCATGTACATATTTATCATGTTATAAAATATGCACAATGGCCACCTTTTAGCTGAATTATAGTTGTGGATAATTTCAGCTTTATTGGTACTTTTGTTAGTAGTTCCAGATGGTGTACGCATTGTAGATAAAAGTGTTATTATTTTGTTTGTTTTTGGTTTATAGGACGCTAAGGTGCTATTGGAACTGTAGGCAAATAATATTGTTCCCACCTTGCGTTTCTTATCATTGTAGACCAATATTGGTGGAATATGGGGCTCATTCTTCAGAATTGTTCCAAGAATTGTCATCAAATAAGGCCTAGAAATCAGTGTACCAGCTAAAGGTACATTGGCGAACCAATTTTCCATTGTAACATTCCGGTACGTACCATTAATTGGGATAGTTAAAAGTTCTATAAAATAATCTGCTAATGGACGACCGTTAGTCTAAGTAGATTTGCCTAAATATGCACTGGCATTTATAAGATATTTTGTGAAAACGTCACATAGTAAAACGAATTTCGGTCTGAACTTTACCGGCTTATTTGGTACATACATCCGGAACGGGCAGTCCTACAAGTTGCTTATCAATTGTGACATAAGAACTGACCTTATATTTTTTCTACAAACTTCAAAAAAATCTTCTCAAATTTCAGATATGGGAGCAACCACAGTGACATTTCTTCTTTCCTCCCTAGTTTGCTTGTCATCAATCTCTAGGCAAGCAGTTAAACAGTCAAATATTGATTTACGTATGGTTGCTCTGTAACGTGTTGCGCAGGAAGTAAGTCCCAAGAGAGCTTTCAGTTCAACCAAATTATAAACGCAACTTGCTGCGTCTTTGAGTTTTTTTGGTAAGGGTCAGTGCTAATTGTAGTTTCTTTTGTACCTAAAACGTGCAATGTTTTTAAGTCGCCTACCCTTTGAATAGCGAGTGACTGCCCTCTCATGTAGCTTACGTAGACATGGTTATCTCATATATATATATATAACCATTATCAAATCTTATTTGCCTAATTATTAAAATTTCTGTTCCAAAATTGCTTGCACGTATATGCATTGAAAACGCACGGATTAGTCTTAGGGATTGGTCTCTTTTTTGAAAAACTGGAGGCTTTATACAAGCTGTTCAAGACAAAATAATAGCTACAAAAACTACAAAAAGTATATTTAAAACATACACCTGATCGGCCGGTGCAAAAGATGTCAAAAAGAATCCGAAACACTAGATCATTTCATATCACGCTGTCCAAATCTGGCAAATATAGAATATTTGATAGACACAATAGACACAATCTTACGGTAAATATTCTACACCAAGCTCTAGCTCAAAATTATAATCCTCTTCTCGAAAATAAAAGGCACTTTACTATGACTTATTCCAAAAATGCAGAAAAATGTTATTCTGGAAACCTGTCGCATCGGTGCGACATTTGTGGCAGTATTTTCTCAGAATTTATTTATTGGTATTGTTTTTATCTCCTTGGGTTTCTTCTACCTCACTTTCTTTTTCCAGAGCATTCTCAATTATTTTTTTTAATTCACGATTCATGTTGCTTTGATGAGTTATTAATTTGATGAGCCTTCGTTCGTTTTTTATGTAGCTCTAGCATATACATTTGCCTATAACTTGGCTTTACTCCCTGAGAAACAACATTGCCGGCTTATTTTGCATGTACATACGAAACGGGCAGTCGCCTCTAAATCCCACAAGTTGCTTATTAATTGTGACATAAGAAGTGGCCTTATATTTTTTCTACAAACTTCAATAAATTCTTCCCAAATTTCAGATATGGGAGCAAACACAGTGAAATTTCTTCTTTCCTCCCTAGTTTGCTTGCCATCAAACTTTAGGCAAGCAGTTAAACAGTCACATAGTGATTTACGTATGGTTGCTCTGTAGCGTGTTCCGCAGCAAGCAAGTAGAGTCCCAAGAAAGCTTTCAATTCAACCAAATTAGTATTGAAAAAAAGTTTGTTTTGTCACTTTGTAATTTTTATCTGCCCTAATAATTTCTTGATTGGTGTATTGTTATTTAGCATTATATATATATATATATATATATATATATATATATATATATATATATATATATATATATATATATATATATATATATATATATATATATATAGTATATTTTATTTAGCAGATCGTCCGGTAAAAACAATTGAAATACACGTAACCGATCTCAAATTTTTCTTGCTTGAGGAACAGGACTTGGCCTTATGTGAACAATATTTCTGCCAGGAATTTTACCTGCTACTTTTGTTTTAGAACTCCACATGTACCCTTTTTTGTTCCTTCCAAAGTTTCAAGCTCGGGGATCAAAATATGTCTACGAGCTTTCTGAGCGGTTTCTCTGAGGTGCTAAAATGTTTATAAAGGTAACTAAAGTGTTTTTTGCAGGTTTGCATTACTTACTACTACTTCCTGAGAACGAAATGCAGTTGCTTCTTGCTCGTCAGAAAAACCAGATGCTTGTCTGAGCGTCTGAGGTACTGGAGGTTCTGCAGATTCCCTAGGGTTTCTTTGCGACGCTAATAATAACAATAGGTAATTGAGATGTTCTATTTTACAAATGTATATAACTTACGACTACTTCCCGAGACAGCGATGTACATGCGACTTGATCTTCAGAAACATTAAGTGGTATTATTGTTTCCTTTTTTTTTGTAAATGGGGTTTACTGATTTTTTTCGGCTCCCAAGCTTTTCTCAAACATCTTTCTAAGGCTTTTCTAGACAGTCTTCTTCGGGCAAGTAATCTGGGTCAAGTAAACTATCGTCAGATTCACCATCTGTCTCAACATTATCGTACTATCACTACTTTCATATAAAAGTTGTGTACGTTCAGCGTCTGCTCGTCCTTTTCCGCTCATTCTCACCTTACAAAATTATCGCACAATCATATTGATACATCAGAATTACGTATTAAAATTTATCTCGTACTACTATCGACACGTAAGACGTACAGCGATTTTAAAAATGTACCGATGCGAACACTTATACTTGTAAGATTATACTAATTTGTGCAGAAGGCCTTTATTATGTTTTAACGAGAGCACTCCTGGCGGCTTGAGTGGGGATTTAAAAGAGTAGGGTTGCTGCACTGGAGTTTTGAAGAAAATACATAATTTTAACGTGTGATAGTATTCTCGGGTTAAATATGACAACGCGAGAAACATAGTAAGGTTTGTTAACAGGCCTCTTATTTATAAAACCCGATGTTGAGCTAACTCTGGGACCAAAACGTAATAATAATAATTATGTAAGTCAGTTCATTATAGATAGTGTTGTACCTCTTTCACAGAATGTGAACAGAACATAAGCCGAGAAGATCAAGAAATATGAAAACTTCGCTATTGAAATGAAGCAAATGTGGCAAGTTACTAATGACACTTCAATAGCTTTCGTAAGAGTGAGCCGTTAATAAGGCGTTCTCTAGGAATTTGAAAAACTTTAGCTTCCGCACCGCATACTATTACTTGGCCAAAAGCGGTGCTACTCCAGACTTGCCATATATTTAGAGAGCTTTTCAACCATGAGGGATAACCTTCACTCTTTTTTCATACCTTAAACTCAGTCTACTAATAGCTACAGATACATTGTAATAATAACAATAACGATATAAATCAATCCGGCATAAAAGTTGATTCTAAAGTTGAGAAAAACTACAAAGAACTACAAATAATTGCTTTTTAAAAAGCTAGTATATGTTAAAAATAACGAGAAATGGTAACGTCTCGTTTAAACCATTCTATTTATGACTACACCTTAATGATCATAACGACAATGGTGACAAAAACATATTTTCCACAGTTGCGCTCTAGAGTTTTGTATTTGAGGTATATTATGTAAGTATCTCTAAGAAAATATATACGTTATGAAAAAATTCCAATTATTATTTAAACAAACCCAAAAACGGCACGATAAGCTGGTAAAAACTTTGAAAGAGGCGTAGTACTTGATATTACCAGAGTCGAAATTCTGCGAAAGCTATTCACATGAAAGCTTTAAGAGCTATAACGTAGGAGGACTGTCGGGCTTATTGCCTATTAAGATATTTATGATCTGACACATGTGAACGTGTATGTAATTTACCTTTTAATGACAATGTAAGAGGCGGATTTTATATTGTACATGCCCACTCTTTTATTAGTTACGTTTTCCAGACAATTGTATTTTAAGGTAGTTATTACTGCCTTAAAAACAGTCTCGTATAAGCGTGAAAGTAAAATGAGAGAGGTAGAGTCTGCCAAAGTATTTCATGGTTAGAAAATTTGACACAACGAACGTGAATTTATATACCTAGAAAATGTTTCTATTGATTTCTCAATCTACGTGAAATTTGCTTACACACTAATAACTATACCCTATACCACACAATTTTTGTCATGCGTTTTACAAACATTTTTATACAAATATACACAATGCGTTCTAAATATTATGTCTAGGATAACTTCATTGATTGTTGTTGCCCTTACTTGGTGAAACTTGTCCATACTGCATACAGACTTGGACAATACTTCTCTGGCTTCACTGTTGGTTTTTGTAGGTGAAGGACGTAGCCAGCGCATGAGCTAACTGGAGCAAGTGGCCCTTCGAATTCTAAAAGTTCTAGGATGCTCTTCAATGCTTGTGTGACTATAGTTTCCTAGAACTTCCAGAATTCGAAGGGCCAGTTGCTCCAGTTAGCTCACGCGCTGGCTACGTCCTTCACCTACAAAAACCAACAGTGAAGCCAGAGAAGTATTCTCCAAGTCTGCATGCAATCTAGGATAACTGCTGAAATTTATTATAATTATCACAGTCTAAACGCATAAACACAATGTCGCTTTGTCGTCGCAACTATAGCTTTCTGTTTCCAGCAGCCTCTTCCATTTCGTGGCAGCTTTAGCTCCTTACCAAGCAGGTCGGGTTTCCTCATGTTGCCTTTTTGTTCTACCGCTTCCCTTTTTAGTGAATTTTCGTAGAAAAAAATCACTTGTGAAGAGATAGCGATTTTTGGTCTTTGAAAACATTACTGTCTGTATATAGATATATATGTACCTGACTGATAGCTCAAAGAATAATGGGCCATTTTTATGAAATTTGGCACGCAGGCTTATATATATTATAAAAACTATACCAGAATTTAGATTTCTAAAGAAAATAAAAAAGTTCTTGGCACATAAAAAAATGGTGCCATTGATAACCAAAGAAATGCACAAAACCAAAATATTTTATTTGGGTAACAAAATATATTGTATATTACAGAATACTATGTTTTGGTACGAAGAGATCAAGAAAAACCAGAAAAATTACTTTAAAATAATTATTGTTTTCCTTCTTAAAACGTCAGAGTCTCGCTTTAAGACGTCCAAGTTGTCAACTTTTAGGCAAATAATCTGAAACTAATAAGGGTTATGTGGAGAAAATATAGCAAGCAGTCTGTTTTACACTACCTTAAGTTTTAGCCTCAAAGATCATTGTTTTTCGTTTTACTATCAACCCATTTTTGCATTTTGCCTCTAATTATAATGCATGTTTGTAAAATTACACAATTTGATATAGTTCATCGTTTTCGAGTGATTTGGATTGATTTGCAGCATTTCACATACCTGACTCATATTAATAATTATGATATGAGGAAGTGCCATGAAAACGATGTTTTGAAACAGGCTTTATATATATATATATATATATATATATATATATATATATATATATATATATATATATATATATATATATACATGGAGGGATCTGTCTCTGTGCATCTCCATAAAATATTAAACTGGTGAAGTAGAAATCTTGTGCAATTTAACTCCACCAAATCTCAGTCTTGTTTTTTATCCCATAAGAGATACACCAGCCCCAGACCCATCACAATGAACAACCAAGTTATTCAAAGTAACGAGTCCTTTTCATTTGTTGGCGTTTCTGTCGATCTAAATCTCAATTAGCACCAACATGTCACATCAATTGCAGAAGCGGCTGCTAAGAATTTAGGTTTCCTCTTCCGGGCTCGCAAATACTTTTCACCAGATAATCTCTATACCTTATATACTTCACAAATAAGGCCACATCTCAAATACTGCTCCCATATCTGAGGTGCCGCTGCCACTTCTACACTCGCTATCCTGGACTCCATTCAGAAGAGAGGTTTACGTCTCATCGGTGACCCTTATCTCACCCAAATGCTGCCATCTCTTGCTCATTGATGTGTAGTTGGTGATCTCTCTCTCTCTCTCTTTTATAGATATCTGCACGGGCACTGCTCAGAGGTGCTTTCTTCCATAGTTCATCCACCTGCTGCCCCCAACAGATCTACCAGAGGAACAGAGCGAATGCACCTTTTAACTGTCCAGGTCACCATATATATATATATATATATATATATATATATATATATATATATATATATATATATATATACATATATATATATATATATATATATATATATATATATATATATATATATATATATATATATATATATATATATATATATATACATGGAGGGATCTGTCTCTGTAGATCTCCATAAAATATTAAACTGGTGAAGTATAAATCTTGTGCAATTCAACTCCACCAAATCTCAGTCTTTCTTTCTATCCCATAAGAGATACATCAGCCCCAGACCCATCACAATGAACAACCAAGTTATTCAAAGTAACGAGTCCTTTTCATTTGTTGGTGTTTCTGTGGATCTAAATCTCAATTGGCACCAACATGTCACATCAATTGCAGAAGCGGCTGCTAAGAATCTAGGTTTTCTCTTCCGGGCTCGCAAATACTTTTCACCAGATAATCTCTATACCTTATATACTTCACAAATAAGGCCACATCTCAAATACTGCTCCCACATCTGGGGTGCCGCTGCCACTTCTACACTCGCTATCCTGGACTCCATTCAGAAGAGAGCTTTACGTCTCATCGGTGACCCTACCCTCACCCAAATGCTGCCATCTCTTGCCCATTGATGTGTAGTTGGTGATCTCTCTCTCTCTTTTATAGATATCTGCACGGGCACTGCTCAGAGGTGCTTTCTTCCATAGTTCATCCACCTGCTGCCCCCAACAGATCTACCAGAGGAACAGAGCGAATGCACCTTTTAACTGTCCAGGTCACCAGACATAAAACATTTTGTTATGCCCGCTCTTTTGTCACGAGGACTTTCAAGTTGTGAGATTCCTTGCCGGTACATGTTTTTTTCTCCTCCGAACCTCCAAACCTTCAAGTCCAGAATTAACAAGTTGCCTCTTTCCTCCTTGTCGACACCCACGGTACGATAGTATTTAGACTGTGAGCCCTTGTGGTGTGTTGTTGAAATAAAAAAATCATTCGTCGAAAAAATCAAGATGCTCTATAGAGGGCGCTTTCAAATAAAGGCTGAATTTGAAAAAAAAATTAAACTGCTGCAACTCAATTGAATCAAATGGAACCGGCTGTTATTTGTTCCAGAGGTAAGGGGCACACCCTCTACTTCTACTTTTGTGTACCACCCCCTGTACCTAAAGACTCTAGGTTTAGTTTAGCGATATTTACATTTATAATCGAATAGGTACAATGATTTATGTGAGATTCAATTTTACTAACCGATCAGATTATGTAATTACTAAGCAAATTAAAAAAAAAATTTGAAAATATTTAAATTAATTTTGGTACAAAAAAGGAAAAAAATTATTAATTTGATAAATTATCTCTGTGTACATTTTTATAATATGTAACTAGTTTAGGGGCTTTTTTAACAAATGTGAAATGACACTTTACAATGACAGATGAATAACGTCCTTATTCCTGACAGCTTGTGATATAAAAATATGTGTATTCTTCCACTCATATTTTACTTTATTTATATTTGTTTAAACTTAAATGCAGAAAGTTAAAAGAATAACTTTTTTTCATTTTGTTTTATTCTAAATACAGATTAGGTATATAATTTGAAATTTATGTGATTTTTCAGCAAAGCTTCATGTAAAAAGTATTTACGAAAGTCTTTTAGCGTTTTGTATTGAAGTATGACATCGGAGACAAAAATTTCAATTATTTTTTTTTTGCTTTATTCTAAATACAGATTAGGTATACAATTTGAAATTTATGTGATTTTTCAGCAAAGCTTCATGCAAAAAGTATTTACGAAAGTCTTTTAGCGTTTTGTATTGAAGTATGACATCGGAGACAAAAATTTTAATTTTTTTTTGCTTAAACGTCGTAAAACCTATCAGAACATGTAGAAAATATGATTTGTAAACGATTTTTTTTGTCTGTCGGTCTACCGATTTGTCGCCCTGTCAGTCTGTCGGCCCGTTGTCTGTCTGTTGTAGTCACGATAACTTCAGAACGAATTGAGTTATTGTCTTCAAATTTCGTAGACAGTTAGCACCCGACAAAGAAACGGTTAGATTGTTTTTGGGTAATATCGCTTCCGGGGGTAGGGTATGTATGGGTGGTGATTTGCTAAAAATTGACATTTGTGTAAACACGAGGCACATAATATCTTAGGGTTTGCTTCTTAGAATTTTTCATTTTATTTTATCAAACATCTGGTATTTCGTGCTGATATTTTAGGGGTTGAATGTGCATCTAGAGTATTTGGAGTATCGATGACAGAAATGTCCAATGTTTTTTCACTAAAACAGCGTAAAAAGTCTCTAAACATATAGAAAACTTGATTCTGGAACAACATTTTTTTTATCTGTCGCTTGGTCGGCCTGTACGTCTGCTTGTTAGTAGGCGCAGTAACTTGCAAACTAATCGAGATATTGTCTTCAGATTTGGTATCCAGTTAGCACTCGGCAAAGGAACGCCTCAAATTGCGTCAGGGTAAGATCCTTTCGGCAAGTAGGGGATAAATGAGTTGCTGAAAATCGTCATTTTGTTATTAAAACTCGAGTTATATAACGTCTTAGAAGTTTATGGGTACAGAAATACAAATATTTTCTTTGTGTCAGGTCGTGGACCCTACATTTATTTTCTCTTCCGAGTAGAGTAGATTATCATAGCTATATGAAACATGATTCTATTCGCAGCACCAATTTGTAAGTTTTTGTGAAATATTGGTAATTTATAATAAATTTTTATTAAGTTATTGTAAGAAAATACGTGGTTAATGTCAAAAACTTTTTATGAAAATTCACTGCCATGACGAAATTGCTAGCCACGGATTCTTATTTATAGTTGTCGTGTGAGCGTACAAATATTTTCATTCATTCCATTTCAATAAAGAAGCTATCGTTACGTCAGAGAGAGAATCTCTACGTCTGCGTTTTTGTGTAAGACGGTTTTATCAAGTAGGAGCAACCAATATCAATTGATATATATATATATATATATATATATATATATATATATATATATATATATATATATATATATATATATATATATATATATATATATATATATATATATATATATATATATATATATATATATATATATATATATATATCTGAAGCCAGAGTTAAAACCTTTTGGTCTATATTTAGAACAAAAGCAATACCACACCGGTGGAATCATAATCAGTATATTATTAGTTTATTTATTTATTTATCATTACAAATTATACAGTGCAATACAGAAATCAACCAAAGCTCTTGGCTGCATCATGTATAAAATTTTAAATCATAATTTTCAAAATAACCAAATCTGAAGAGTCATTTACAGTCCTACAGCGAATTTCGACAGTATGTTTCAGTTTAATACATAACTCCCCGTGAATAAACTCATAATTGATACACTTCCTTTGGCATGATATCACTTTCAGCTTTTATACGTTATATCTCCATTGTGTATAAGTAATTTTTATACTGTTTTTTAAAGACAGAACTAAATTAAGTTAGATTTTTCTTTCACCAGAAATTTGAAGCTTGATTATTTGGCAGATGTGAAAACTATAAATTAAAATTGTCTAAAATTTTAAATACCTATGTACCTTGTAAAAGTTTTTAAAATTAATAAAAACTTTATTATCATTTAATAATTCTATCGATCAACCCCAGGTTACTTATGAGATAAGTACCTTCTTTATAAAATGTCAGATTCTCTTTATTTTTTATTTATTTTTTCTAACCGCGTTTCTCACAAATGATAGAGTGCTGCCTGTATTGCGGAGAATGTGCGCATAAATGCTAGACAGAGAAGTTCCCGTAAGTGCTGAATCAGGTTGTCGCTCTATACATTGGAGCATAGAGCTGCATCAGTTTTATGACTGATTGTTTTGCTCAGTGATGTAACAGATCAAGAAATGGCATCACTAGTGTATGAGACTGCTGAGCTCACAACTGGGCTTTTTGTATTGAAGCAACAAAAGGACACAGACAGTCTCGGTGCAAATAGTCAATAATATTACACGCTAGCTTCTATCCAAGAGGGTTCTAGCTAGAATGCTTACGTGTCCGACTATATTGAAAATTTACATGGGTAGCAAGATAACACATTGTAGGACATAAAGGCAAGTATATCGGAACTTGTAAGAGATAAATTAGCATTGAAGAGAAAATAGGTTAAATTTCATTACCGACAGCCCATAGAATGAAAAGCGTTACAATACAAAAGGTTCTAATGCAGTGAATGTGTTGTCGTAGCGAATTTTTTACATGACTTAGATAGACTTCATGGGAAAAATTTGAAGAATTTTGAAAATGTGTGGTCAAAATTTAAAGGAGGTCCTTCTATTCAAGGGGAAAATTGCTTTACAATTTTCTGATACATACAGTGAAAGCTAACAAAAAGTCAGATGATTTTGACTTCCACGAAATAAGTAAAGTGCAATATAACACTAAATTCTGGAATTTCCTATAAAATTAGATATTTTAGTTGATAAATGTGAAAATATTATTTTAAAAGAAAGCAGTTTAAAAGATATTTGAAAATACTGCAGCTTTGCAAGTATATTTTTATAGCTACAGTCCATGTTTATATTATAGACTCGCTTATCAAAATTTCAATATTTGGATTTAGCTGCAATAATTCTTTCCGCGTAAAACTAATTCTATAAATTCTACTGTAATATAGCCTATGCTAGGAGGTGCACCATGAGTTACCACTCAATTAATGCTTTTTTGTAAGTTTTATTAGTTGGTTTAGGTAACTTTATGTGTTTTCAACATTAATCTTTTTTTTTTGCGAAAGCTCATTATTAATTTTCTTTTAATGAATTTTCGTAGAAAAAATTCACTAATGGGTAGATCCAGACTTTTGATTTTGAAAATGATATATATATATATATATATATATATATATATATATATATATATATATATATATATATATATATATATATATATATATATATATATATATATATATATATATATATATATATATATGTATATATAGGTGTCACACCGATAACTAAAAAAATTAAGGATTTTGACGGAACTTGGCAGGTTCCTCTAGTGAGTGGTTTGGATAAGTTTGTTAGCCAGGAAGAACCGATCAAGTTTTCCTAGAAAATGGTGGGTATTCTTTGGAAAAAATTCATATCTCTCAAAATAACAAATCTGTGGTAACCAAATTTGGTTCGTAGGTCTACGTTATGAAAATTAAACTGCGTGCCAAAATTTAGATCTCTATGTTATAAGAAAAAAAGTTCGGGGCGCAGCAAGTCCGTTATGGTAGTGAATTTTTATTAAATGCTTCAAACTTGAATAACTCAATTTTCTATAACCTTAAAAAGTTTAATTTTGGTGTATGGTAAGGTCTTTTCTAAGGAAAGACACTCACCAAATTCTATTAAAATAGATTTGAAATGTTTGGAGAAAAAAAAAATTTCGAAAGAAAATTCAAAATTTGAATAACTCAATTTTATATAAACCTAAGAAGTTAAGTTGTGGGAAGTAGTAAGGCCTTTCCCAAAGCAACATATATAGGAAATGTCAATACAACAGCTCTGTAATTTTCGGAGAAAACAATTTTTTTCTAAAGAAAACTCAAATTTTTTTAGAAAACCCTGTTAGATTTTCCTGGCTAACGAACTAATCCAAGCCATTAATACAAATTAAAACTGACCCCGGATATGGGTTCTAGGGGTCCTAGTTTGCGCTCATTTGAAAAAATTTTGCAAAGTCTCACCATCGATACCTCTCTATTAGTGATTTATTTAAAATAAAAATTCACTAATAATAAAAATTCACTAAAAAAGTAATAAACATTTAATAAAAAAATATTTGTATGACAATTCGCTACCATAACAGACTGGTTGCGTCGAGACTTTTTTTACATCTACAAGAGAATGTTGCTCATAAGAAAAAATTTCGTTCACGTAATGAGGTTAAATTTTGATTAGATTGGTTTATTCCCAGAACTTAGTACTTTTTTAATCGCCAACAGAAACGATATTAGTAATTAGACAATTACAGATATATATATATATATATATATATATATATATATATATATATATATATATATATATATATATATATATATATATATATATATATATATATATATATATATATATATATATATATATATATATATATATATATATATATATAAATATATATATATATATATAATATATATATATATATATATATATATATATATATATATATATATATATATATATATATTGGATATGAATTCCAGGGTCCCTAATTTGCTCTCATTTGAAGAAATTTTCTAAAAGTCTTACCATCGATACCTCTCTTTTAAAGAATTTCTTAATGAAAATTCACTAAAAATAATGTTTTAAAAATGTTTTATTTTGGAAATCCTTTGCGACCCCCACCTCAGTTTCCTAACACGATCCGCAGGGTGTGACAAACCACAAATTGAAATCCACTGTGCTATATGCAGGTAAGTAGTTTATTTTTTTAGTAATTACCTACCATAAAGCACCACATTTTTGTAAAGCTGATTTGTCATCAACATATTAGGCACTTGCTGTGTAGGAATTTATTTACAAAAATAATAAATTCATTTGAGAACATTATTTTTATAAATACTGCACAACCTTGCTGCCACTACTCCACTGAAGTATGCATACATACATATAGATTTATGTGTATATTATGTAGCTTAAACTAGGTACAGATCAAAGGTTAATATTGCGTGACGTATACTGGTTTGTCCTGCTTTGTTAGTCACGTATATATAGTATTACTATCATATACATGAAGAAGCTGTTTGAGCAGATGGGGTCGATTCTTGCCTCTATACCTTTCCATTAACGAACGCAATCAGCTTAATATATTATCGATTTCGTATTAATTAGAAACTGATATAGGTATGTAGCTACACACAACCCACTTATTAGAAGACATTACACATCAAATAGTGTTGTTGTTATATTTCATTTGTATGTTATCTATTTTTTTCAGCGTATTTCGGCAATGATGGTCAGTAACGCTAAGCAGCCGTTTTACCGTACCAACCTAAAAATTTGGATAAACTCTGGTTCTTTTGTGCATGGTAACGATCTCTTATGTGCCCAATTTAGCCATGTGTCTTAAGTGTCTATGGTGCCCGCGACTTAACTTTACGGTTAGGACGCAGAAATTTTTTAAACGATTTATTTAGTGATTAACACAATTAATACTTAATATAAAATTACATATATAAAATAAACGCAAACACGAATATCAACAAAGGTGTGATATATATTAATATTCGCACACGATGTGCAGAGTCTTATATTATAAACAAGAATGAACGCCCCGCTGAAGGCGAGTCGTCTATTTATAACATGTCACCTAGGCGTAGCACTATTGTTCTCCAGAAACGACTTTCAGTCTGGCTGACACAGTTTCCCACGTCGTTTGCGTCATTACCAAGTTGTCTTCTATCTTGCTGATTCAAAGGTGCCCTCTATGATTCCGATCACTCGACTATCCTGCCCTGGGAATGCCAGTTTGTTGTAATAATAGCTCATTCTAGGTGGTCTATTTATCTCCTCTTCCCTTTGAAGAACAAAGCTACGGTTCGTTCCGGATCTTCAAGGGAAATCTGATTTCGATGTTTCTTGGATTTTCTTTCTTGGTCTTCTTCCACTTCTTCAACCCCATTCACGTTGCTGTTACTAAGATGGCAATTATGCCAACCACATATAATAATATAGTCCATAAACTCAGGTAAAGTATAGGTATATTGATCAGCTATGGTATATTTCTTTTGATTGTTTGAAGTTGATTCTGAATTTGACCGATGTTGTGTAGCTGTATGTTTTTAATTTTAACTCGGGTATTTTTTCTGGAAGTCCTGGATCTTCTTAGTTCGGGTATTCAGATTTGGGTAGACTGAACAGTTGTTGGGTTTCCGATGTTGTTAGGCTGGTCTTGCAAATTTTGTTTCCGATCCTTAATTTGCAATTTGTTTGAAAGGTAATTAGTTTGGTACCCTTGATCATATTGCTCCACTCTAGTTCCTTGTAGGTTACTCCGGCGTTTGTTTCTTCTGGTGCTATAAAAATGTACTGACTGGTTCTATATCTCGAAACGTTTGTTGATTTTGACTACTTCTTGTTTACAGTTGTTTATAGGTTTCTGAAATTTAATTAAATTGATTTCACATGTATTTTGATCGTTAAGGGCAGTTGGATTGTCACCTTCGCAGAAATACAATTGGTTCTTTAAATTTTGGCATTCTTCATTGTGATAGGCTTATTGTTTGATACTTAGGATCAGGTATTTGGTTCTAGGAATTATCATGGCAAATGTGTGTGGATTTTTCGGAATTGGTAAAGTGTATAACTGATAGTAAGTATAATATGATTAATGTACCAGCGGTATTTCTATTTGAAATATAATTTTGAAATCAATTTGAACGGTTTTCATTTTAAGAATTTTTTCATATAGATTTAAATCAGTGGTTGTCATTAATCTTGGATTAGTTACGTAATGTTGTATCTTATTAAGTTCATGTAGTATAAATTTTGTTTTCAATATAGATGTGTAAAATATTCCTAATTTTAAAAAGGTGATTGTATTTTCTGTTGTTAAAACTAATTCTTGAACATTGTTTAGGAAATGACTTAATTGAGTTAATAACTCTATTTTTTTATGCGGTGATAGTGAGTCAATTGATTGCTATCAAGGCTATCAATAGAACTTTCTAATCCGTTTATTCTTTTTACTTTACAGGAAAAAGCAAGAAAAAGAAACCACAATAAAATAACGAAAAAAATAATTGAAAATAAAGGGCAAACAGTAAAAAATGGATTGGGTCCCACATACCCCACCACGGGTGTTCATGTAACAATTTGTCACCACGGTAACGCAGGGTTAATACGGAAATATAGACTTCTTGCCTGGATTTTTATGCGAAACCAGAAAATAATGTTCCATATATGGATCTAGTGTCAATAGTTTAATTAAAAATCGTGTTTTTTCCTAAAAACTTTAAAATGGCGATTTAAACCGCAGATCTTAAAATAAAGGAGAGTTAAAGAAAACGAATATGACAATAGGTGTTCTTGCAAGTCCATACATTTTTGTTTCAACAGCTATCGTTTTTGATTATTTGACTAATAAATTTACAAAAATTCTATTTGAAGTAGACCGTTTCTACGGTATTTCGGCAGCACGTAAAATTATATATATATATATATATATATATATATATATATATATATATATATATATATATATATATATATATATATATGAACATGCTGCATCTCTTTATTTAACAAACTACTTCTGAAAAATGTCTGCCTTCAGTCAATATAGTGATAAACGAACAAATCATATATAGTGGTGGAGCTTCGAACGCAGACAGCAGTGCGTCATAGTACCGCATTTTTATAATTTTCTGTCATATATAATTGACAAATGGTTTTGAGAATTGTCAGATGAGACTTCAAATGGATCCGCTTGATAACCTAAATACATTTGATATATTGTGAAATGCAAATAAGGGTTGCTACGTCAGCGTCGCAGTGGAGGTACGGGTTGGCGTTTCTTAATTGCCGGCTAGGGAAAACAATTATTATTAGAAGTGTATTTTGCAAGATCCTAAATTTTAGTTTTAGCAGCTAGTGTTTTTTATTTGATTAAAATACTTGCAGGGAATTAATTTGTAATGGACACATTCTACAATGTGTTGGCAGCGGTTTAAATATATGGAAATAATAACTTAAGAGTGCTTCCTACTTGACAGAATAGAATTTTAAAAGTCCAGGGTGCAGCAAGTGCATTATAGCAACGAATTTTCATAAGAATCGTATACTATCAGTAAGGTATATTATTAAAACTATGGACCTTCACGATCGGTTTTAGGGATCCGAGTTAGCAATTATTTGAACAAATTTCTGTTTTCTATGGAACTGGAAAATTAAAATTTTGTAAATATATGGAAGTATGGCAAGTCTCTTTAACAAAATTGTGTTACAAATTTCAGTAAAGTATGTAACAAAAGTTTTCCAAGGAAAAAATTATTTATTTACAAATGGAATGTACCTGCAAAATTATAAATATGGCAGATATTTTCCCTTATTAATTGCTTAGATGGTTTTGTTTTAGTCAACTCAATGAAACAAGTTTTTGAAAACAAAACAACAAAAAAGTTTTTCTTATAACAAATTTGTTATTATACGCATTATGTTATTTTTCTTTATTTTGGCATCCACGCTACGTTTACATGGGTCTTAGGTTCAAGTCTGAAGATCCTAGATTTGAGTTATTGGATTGAAAATATGTTTACAAAAATTGTCTACCATAACGTAGTCGCTGTACCCAGACCCTTTTCAACACTTATTTACTGTTGCTTTATTCATACTTTTTGAAAATAATAAAATATTTTAGCTCTCTATGTGAGACTGACAAACAAGGCAATCTCAACTTCATTTTTGGAAAAATATTTTAAACAAATAAAATGAAGTAACAATTTGAACACAGATTCAAAAACTTGGTTGGCTGCTTCGTCTCCCTCTTCTCTATGCCTACAACCACCCTTCACGCATAAACAAGAACAACAAAAACGTCTTGGGAACAACCCTTAAGAAAGTTGCGGGACCTGTGGGAGTTAGGGCGTTCTCGGTGAGGTAAACAGTATTTTAATGAGGTATAGTTGCAAAGTTATTTTTTAAATTTAGTACCCACGCTGCTTTTATATAGGTTTTACGATATATCAAAACTGAAGAATCTAGCAAAAAGGAAATATCAGTGGAAAATGCGAAAAAACACAGCTCACTTGGACCTCTAAAAGCTACCTTTTTTACATTTTGCAGCCATACATTCTTTAAATGCTTTTTAACTTACCGCACCAGGCCAACTAAGAAGTTTAAGTGTAAATCACTCAGCAAATACAAGGAAGCAAAATAGAATAGTGTCAATGTGCTTGCTAGATGCTAAACTCTATTTATCAGCAGTCCATTTATCTAAAACTTTTCTTAAGGTAAACTGCAAATGGATCTTTTAGCTTGTAGATATATTTTGAAGTTATTTGCTTTGTAAATTCCTAGGCGCACATAGGTTTATTTCAATAGATATCGTAAAAAGAAGAACGAATGAAGATGGACTATTGTTTTAAATGGTATCTGTTTTTCTGTGAGTAATGACACTAACTAAAATTCAGAATTTAATTTAATAGTAGAAGATAGTTTCTAATTTGACTTATATCAAAATTCAAGTAATTAATTATGTCATTCTGAAAATCATGGTTATAATATTTAGATACAACCTGCCAAAATTGCATCTTGGACAAGCATAAATTTGAAACTTATTGGTCATGATCTCAAGTATAACTATCAATAAATATTATTATCAATATGTAGTCTAAACTAGAAATATAGATTATATATATATATATATATATATATATATATATATATATATATATATATATATATATATATATATATATATAAAGTTTGTTCAATAAATATTTAATTACCATGATTATATCACAAATTATCAAAATAAGACGATATTCTTTTATCATTCATTTTAAAGCAGCGTTGACATTTGTCGACTGGCGACTGACATTGGCGGATTAGCTACTGGAATGCAACGAAAACTACAGCGGCACAGAGTTGTCAGATGGTAACGTAGAATTAAATATTATAATATTTTAAAGTATCATAAGATGGGATTGGTAATTCAGAATTTTTGGGCATTAACCACAGTTATTGGATGGATTTAATTTTTCAACGAACTTTCATTGGTCATCAATAATTACAAATATGTGCTATTCCCGATGCAATACATTCTAATGTTCAAATGTTACTTTATTACACCTGACAACCCGGCTTATTTATATTATCACTGACTGTTGTGTCCTTGGTCGATTGTGAATTTATCTACTCTGAAGTAAAATACATATGTACTTCAACCATCCTTGTCAACGTTGAATGTGCAAAATGCCTCATAAAATTGTAACTGATGTCAGAGATTGTTTATTTTTTTCCAAATTTTGATTTTCGAATAACTTATTTGTTCGTACAGCATTTAATTTGAGATTTGGTTAACAGCTATATATGCGTCTTCTACACAGTTCAAATCTTCGTTCGGATCACTTTAATACTTAAAAAAATATTGCGGTTGAAAAATTTTCGAGTCATAGTGCTCATCTACGAACTCATCCACGCCAGTAACACAGGCAAGGTAATCTACCATGAAATTGGTCAATTATTTTTAGCGAATTTTGATTAAGAAAAAAATTGGTCACGATGAAAATTTTTTGAAAAAATCTCAGATCAGCATGAATTTGGGTCCCTAGAACACAAAACCAAGGTCCGTTAAAAGTTATATATATATATATATATATATATATATATATATATATATATATATATATATATATATATATATATATATATATATATATGTGTGTGTGTGTGTGTGTGTGTGTGTGTGTGTGTGTGTGTGTGTGTGTGTGTATCCGAGCGATAACTCAAAAGATACTAAGCTGATTTCAATCAAACTTGTCAAAAATCTTGTTTGGGAGAAAACCGAGGTCGAGGTCGAGTTCGTTAATCAGCCGCTGGAAAATCAGGGAAAACTTTTTGAAAACGCTATATTTTTTTAAGTATCAAAGTAACTGGAATGAAACTTTACATGTGGCTGGAAATAGTGCAAGTTAACGTATATTGTGAATCTTAAGTCATTTGGTACACAATATTTAGAGTTATTTCCAAATTCAAAATAAAATCCCAAAGATGCCTTGAAACGACTTAGTGTATAAAGTACAATGCCTGACAGACGGAGTAGTTCACTGCCAGGCGTAGATCGATTCATATAACAAGTGTAAACCATACATCAACAGTAACCAAACTAAATATATACTAGGCATAAAACATACTACCCGAGCCAGAAATCGTGAAATCTCGGCGGAAATTATGGAAAATGACAGACATGAAATAAAAAAAATTGCCAAGTGATTGTTATTCAACCAGGGGGTTCAATCAGTTATTAAGACATTATATTTGTAGTGTGATGAACGGCCTAAAATACAGTTTTACCGCAGCATAAATTAATTATGCCTTCGCAAAATATAGCAGAAGTGTAAACAAAATCCAGCCTATAAAAATGATTTTAAAACAGTTCGTGGGATTTGTTTCAGTGGTAATTCTACTAATTATGTAATTAATTGTTACGAATACTTTAAATACATTATCCCGGGCATGAAGCAGATCTAAAGTATCACGCAAATAACACGTTAATGGACGTATACCTAGATGGCGCAGGGGGCATCGCGATTGCCTCCTAAGCAGGAAGTTACGCGACCAAATCCAGCTCGATGAATGTATGTTTTTTATGTCTTATTTTGACATTTGGAGAAACTATAATGCACAGATTTCATACGTTTTGAACAACACCTCATGTTTGTTTAAAACGCCTGAATAAGTTTGTGACCTTTGAGTCTGAAATTATAATTTTGTTATTGTCGATATTGAAAAAACCGGTTTGATTAGGTTGACTAAAATGAAATCATGCTGGCGATTAATAAGGAAAAATAACTACTACGTTTATAATTTGGCAGATACTTTACTTTTCTAAATATGAATTAAGTTTCCTTCTGGAAATCTTTTGTATAACTTTAATTAAATTTGTAATACAAGTTTCTTTTAAAGATACTTAAACTATCTACAGATATAGCAAAATTTAGTTCTTTAGCTTCATAGAAAATTGAGTTTTGGGCATTTTTCTCAAAAGGAGTTAGAACGCAAGATTTTTTTGATAATAGAGAGATATCGATGGTAACAGTTTCAAAAGAATTCTTCAAATGCGCGCGCACTAGGACCTCTAAAATCAATCTGCAAGGTCGGTGTAAGTTTTACGTATTAACTTTACTAATATTTCGTATAATTTTGGTGTACAATTCTTATGAAAATTTGCTACTATAACGCACTTGCTCGATTTTTTTGGAACTCTTCAGGATTTCTAAGATCTTCATAGAAATTCGCTACCACAACGCACTTACTTTGTCCAGACATTTTGGCTAATAAAGATTGGTGTGGTTAGTTCCGAGATTACATATCTGGCTAACATAAATCATAAACTACATTATCGAGTTTTTATCAAAAAATTTGCTATTGGCTTATCAAGCTACATGCAGAAGCAAGCTTATCACTTTCAAATGGATGAGCTAACCTGAAGGCATCCATTAAAATCTGGTGAGAGCTGATGAATAGGCCTCAGGGCCAAGGGTTAAAGTGCTTGGTATGTGTTTGTTGTGTCCGTAAAACTAAGAGAGAACAAAAAAGTCGGGACGCGGCAAATGCGTTATGGAAGTTAATTTTCATAAAAATAGCAAATATGTCTTTTTTTTAAATGAAAGCGGGTATCAAATTTTGTTACCAGTATAGCCTATATTATAGTAGAAACAACGTACCCTATTTCATCAAAATACCTTTATGGTTTCAAAACATTCAAAAAGTTTCAGAAAATAAACTTAAAACGTTCCCGCGAAAACTGTTTTCCTAGCCAACAAACCTTAAGTTGATAGCAAATTGGGTTATTTAAATTTAAAATATTTTATGAAAATTCGCTTCTAAAACGCACTTGCTGCTTCCTGATTTTTTTTATACAAACATGTATTATATAATGCATAAGAAGTGTTCGATTTTGAAAAAATGGTATCACCAACGCTGTGATTGTAAAAATAGTTATATAACATGTAGGTAACCTATAATTAAGATATGCATTTTTTTCTCGTATCTTGTATATATTGAGCTTTTTTGTACGATAGTTCGCGCAAAATGATGAGTGTTAAACCATAAACTCTCAGCATCAGACAAAGGGTCTACTTCAAATGAGTTTTCTGGAAATATATAAGTAAAATAGAGACAATGACGGTTGAAGCTGAAACTTAAGGGTTTGAAAAACAATTCTTGCGACATTTTGTCCACATAAGCCATATACGCTTCAGATCCTTTACCTTATTGCGTTGTTAATTTTGACGTTTCAAATCGCAACTTTGGCGTTTTAAGAGGAAAACTGTACAATTTTTAAAGTAATTTTTCTGACGTTTCCTGACTTTTTCGGGCCATAAAAACTTAATCTTTGTCTGTAGTATACAATAGGTTTTGTATCCGCAGAGAATATTTCGTTTTTGTTAATTTCTCTGGTTATCAGAAGCACCACATTTTTTTCTTCAAATGCCTTTTACTTTTGTTTTAGCTTAAAAATCTAAATTTTAGTACATAGTTTACTTTTTATGATATACAGCCGTGCACAAAATTTGGTTGCCATAACTGTGTTATTTGCGGAAATATAATACATTTTTGAAAGAAAAAACAAAATTTTCCGGCAACAACTAGGTCGATTTTCCTGGATAACTAACCTATCTAAACCATTTACAAAAGGAAGCTACTTATCCAATTTTATTGAAATCGGCAGAGTAGTTTTTGAGATATCGGTGTGATACAGAGTAAGGACCTAAAGTCCGTCCCCCTCTCTAATTTCTGAACCGTTCTGTATATTGTGATAAAATTTGAAACGATGATATATGAGAAAGGTATGCATTTTTTGACATATCAATGACAGCTTTAAAGGTCAAGGTGACAGCTGCGAGCGCTTTCGGAATTTTTCGTTATGGAAACGGGGGTCGAGTGATACCTCATTTTGAAGCTCTTTTTATGCTCAAAATATTCTCCAGTTTTGAAAACGTTTGGTTCAGTATTTTCCAAATAAAAATCAATAATATCGGTTTCTACGTTATGACTAATCTTGTTTAATATAACACACTTTTTCTAAAAAAGATTACTACTATTCATGGGTAGCAAATTATGCACACATTTACATGTTGTTTGGAGAACCACAGAGGCTTTTCAGCTCATCTGTGGTTTCTCCATTTTCTACACTTTTCTACCTAATACATGTCATTATTAATTGTTCCTGTTATACTGTTTTTTAATATATCGATTTAGTATTGACAGAAAGTATTAGTCCAAAATTGTTTAAAAAGGCTCGTTCTTTACAAGATAAATTTGAAGCGGTTATTATTTTTGGCGAAGCTAAGCGAAATTACCATGATGTTGCTCGTATGTTCAACGTACGCTATCCGGAATGCAAAATATGTAGAATTTTTTTGACGAAAACTAATTTTAAAATTTCAAGAAATGGGTATGGTAAAAGACGCTCCACGGTCTGAGAGGCCTAAAATTGTGGAAGTTGTCAAAGTCCAGGTCTTAGCTGAAATGATTGTTAATCCCCAACAGCCAACGAAGAACGTGGCTGAGGCATGTAATATTTCGCGTACTTCTGTCAAAAGAATTTTGAAAAGCCATAAGTTTCACCCATATAAAATGAAAATTATACACGAAATCACAGAAGATGATCCTGACAGACGACTCGAATTTTGCGAAATTATGTCAGGAAGAATCGAAGGGAATCATTACTACTTGCAGAATATATGTTTGAATGACGAGAGTAATTTTTTTAAATGGAAAAGTTAATACCCAAAACTGTAGGTACTGGAGTGAGGAAAACCCTAATATTTTCCCGGAGGGACACCCACAGTTCCCCCAGAAAATATATGTTTGGGCGGGCATTTTGTGTAATCACAACATAGGTCCCATTTTTTAGGAAGAAAATCTTAATGGCCCCAGTTATCTGGATATGTTGCAAAATACAATTACTCCACTTATTGATGATGACCAACATGAGTTTCAAGAGGTTATATTTCAACAAGACGGAGCATTACCTCACTATTTTAGACAAGTCAGAAATTACCTGGATGAGGGTAATGAAAATAGGTGGATTGGTCGTCGAGTTCCTACGGAATGGCCAGCTCGATCCCCAAACCTCACGCTTCTAGATTTTTTTTCTTTGGGGGTAAGTTAAACTTGAGGTTTATAAAACGGCTCCCGGCTCATTAAATGAACTTTGACAACGAATTACAGATGTTTGTTCAAGAATAACGCCACAGAGTCTTCATAATGTCAGAGAAGAATTTACCCGTAGAATATTTATTTGTCAGGATCCATGGTGGTCATTTTTAACATTTGTTGAAGTAACCACTTCAACAGTTTCTGCCTTTAGATTTTATTTGAACTGTTTTTCATTTTTCTTAGTAAGGGTTAATTAGTTGTTATTTTTTTACTGTTAAATTGTGTTTTATTTTGAAACATAAATAATTTAAAGTTATCTATGTGTACTTTACTGGGGAAACAGTACGACAGGACTAATCAATAATCACATCTAATAGGTAAAAAAATTGTGTTATAAACACGGGTAGTCATAACGCAGAAACTGCTATTATTGATTCTCATTTGGAAAATACTAAACGAAATGTTTTCAAAACTGGAGAATATTTTGAGCATAAAAAGACCTTCAAAATGAAGTATCACTCGACCCCCGTTTCCATTTAAAAAATATTCCGAAAGCGCGCGCAGCTGTCACCTTGACATTTAAAGCTGTTGTTGACATGTCAAAAAATGCAGACCTTTCTCTTATATCATCATGCCAAATTTCATCACAATATAGCGGACGCTTCAGAAATTAGAGGGGGGGGGGGACTTTAGGTTCTCACTGTATATAGGTTGTTTCTGTAAGAATTCTCTACAATACGTCACCTGCTGCTTCCACACTTTTAAATAATTGTTTGATGAAAACAAATCCCTTTATGTACGTTCATATATCTTGTTAAAATTAAAAACAGAAACAGAACAAGGATATACTCCAGATTAATGTTCAAATTCAAATTCAGTCTGGAATATAGCCTTGTTCCGTTCTTTTTTACCTTGCAAATATGTCTAACCCAGACGTTGTGACGTTCAGAAATTACCTATAAAATTGAAACTGACCCCGAATATGGGTTCTAGGGGTCCTAGTTCGCGCTCATTTGCAAAAATTTTTTCAAAATTCAAAGTCGGGATCTCTCCAATAGTGAATTTTCTCTACGAAAATTCATTAAAAATAAAATCAACATGCCTATAACTTTCTTCTTTCAATCTAGATATCTAAATTTTGGTAGATGTTATGCTTCTAATAAAATTCACTAATAGAAATAGGCATATAAAATTTTGTTGTCATACAATTCTAACTAAGAGAAATATATTTTTTAACGAAACCCAAAATTTTACCGGAAGAACTGGTTCCTTTTTCCAGTCTAACGAACTTGTCCAAGCCACTTGCAAAAAGAATATTTACTAAATTTGATAAAAATTAGCCTATATTTTTTTAGTTATCGGTGTGATACACACACACACACACGCATATATATATATATATATATATATATATATATATATATATATATATATATATATATATATATATATATATATAAACATATTGAAACTGACCCCGGATATGCGTTCTAGGGGTCCTAGTTCGCACTCATTTGGCAAAGTTTTTTCAAAATTTAAAAGTTAGGATCTCCACCATAGTGAATTTTTTCTAATTTGACTAATACCTATTCACAAAGACGAAATCTGCTCGTTATGATAATTAAACTAGGGGAACAGGAAATGTAATGGAAAGTGAGCTCACGTTATAAATGTGATGAATGTATCAGGAGGCCACGTAAGGCACGTAAAAAGAAATGGTGCACGGAAATTTCAAGTAACTTATTAGGTCACATAAATAAAAGTTACATAAAGAGCGAGCATTGACTAACAGTGAAAATTAAAGGTACAATCATAGCAAATGGACACACGATGCCTAGTAAGAGGATGCTTCTACAATTTTCATTCTCGATAGAACAGACCAATGAGCTTTTCAAATGAATCATAAAGAAGAAAGAGAGGAAAATAAACCGAAAGTGAAGCTACAGGAACGTCTTATGCGGTGGAATACAAGTAGGTTTTTGTAGAGTGATACGTATGTAAAATAGTGTAGCAGTAATAGTAAGCAAAGCTTCATGTTAAGAGTAAAGACTGTAACAGCGGCAGAAGCAGATGTCAATCGAAGCCACGTTTGTTCGGTAAGAACAAATTTTAGGAAGAAACTATTAACTTTTAATAATAACAATAGACTAAAAACGATGCGAGTTGCAAGGAAAATAGAAATGATCTGGAACAAAATATTTTATTATAACTTTTGTTTCTTGTAATATAGAAATCTAAATTTTCTTGTATAGCTTACTTTTTATATCGTGAACATAACAACCAAATTTGGTTATCATAGCTTTTTTATTTTTTGAGATAAAAATTTTTTCGAATGAAAACTCAAAATTTTCAAGGAAAACCTTGTCCGATTTTACTGACTTATCCAAGGCATTTACAAAAGGAAGGTACGTGCCGAATTTTATCAAAATGGGCCTATTATTTTTTGAGTTATCGGTGTGGTACATATATATATATATATATATATATATATATATATATATATATATATATATATATATATATATATATATATATATATATATATAATAGAAATTTAAACTGACCCCGGATATGGGTTCTAGGGGTCCTACTTCGCGCTCATTTGCAAAAAATTTTTCAAAATTCAAAAGTCTGGATCTCCCCATTAGTGATTTTTTTCTACGAAAATTCACTAAAATGTATTTAAACGTAGACAGCGGCTGCATCGGAACATATTTGTCATCATTTTTGTGATCCCTACTTCTGTTTTAAACTTTAATAAATAAAACTATAAGCATACAAATTATTTAATATTCTGTTTTCATTTCTGAACCAATAGCTGTTTTCAAGTTTCCAGTGTATTAAACTTTTGCGTTGTTGGTTTGAATTTGCCAGAGAATTCACTTGCATGAAGTTTATTATTCGTAGGCATAATCCCTGTTTGTGTTTGCACACAGAATAACATCCTGAAAACTTTAATTTTCCGTTCAACGCTGAAAATGTCTCAAGAAATTCTAATGAGGCTCTCCCCATACAGTTCTGGACTAATTCATATGCAAAGCAGACACTCCAAACACATCTGCTCATCTGCGTTGCTTAGAGCTAACACGCTTGGCTTGCGTGATCTACTCTTTCACTTACAGTTTACAACTAATCTGAATTCAACCACACATAGGCTAATTGATTTTGTTAATTAGTCAGCTTGGGGACACACAAATCTGCACTGCTTATTTAGATAAGTCTTCGCGCTAAACAAGTTTGTATTCTGTCTTGAAGACACCACTTAAGCACAAAGCAAATTCTTTGTGCTTTATAAGGTGAATAAGGTTTTTTATCTGGTAGCAGCTTTAACAATTCAACAGCAAAATCCATTAATCTTAAAGGAATGTTATTAGCGAGGTCTCATAAATAATTCAATAAAAGAAAATAGATCACAATTTGAACCTTAAAAAAATTACCTTAAATAAGGTCAAATAAGAGCCAGTAAAAACATATTTACAGTGAATAAATAAGAAACAAACTATATATATATATATATATATATATATATATATATATATATATATATATATATATATATATATATATATATATATATATATATATATATATATATATATATATATATATATATATGCTAAATCCAACCTGTTATTTTCATTTAATTAATCGTGACATCAGAGGTTTTCACATAAAAAATCATCATCAAATATTTATTTCTTTTAGGGATACTTAATTTACTAACAAAGTTACGTAGATCTTCAGGACATATACCAGGTTATGATCGCTTGATTATGCGGTTACAAAAGTCTTGATCCTAATTAGGTAAAATAATGACCTCGTCAATAGATTTGTTGACCCGGTCAACAAGAAAATGCATATGTTGTCTTGTAGTGAATTTTCTTTAAAAAAAATGCACTAATGAGGAGATCCCGACTTTTGAATTTTGGAAAAATTTCTTCAAATGAGCGCTAATTAGGCCCCCTAGAACATGTATCCGGGGTTAGTTTCAATTTATATATATATATATATATATATATATATATATATATATATATATATATATATATATATATATATATATATATATATATATATATATATATATATATATATATCTGTGTGTGTGTGTGTGTGTGTGTGTGTGTATCACACCGATAACTCAAAAACAAATGCTGCGATTTTGATTAAATTTAACGAATACCTTCCTTTTGCAAGTTGCTTGGATAACTTTGTTATCCAGGAAAATTCGTCTAGGTTTTCCCGGAAAATTTTGTGTTTTCTTTTGAAAAAAATTATATCTCCCGAATTAACAAACTAAGGGCAACTAACATATGCGGCACTGGTCTGGTGGCCTAAGGTGACACAATCCAGTGCCAAACAAAAACTAGGCAGGATCCAAAGGATGGCTTGCCTAGGCATCACAGGGGCCATGTATTCAACCCCAACAGCCGCCATGGAGGTGTTGCTGGATCTACCCCCCCTACACTTAGTTATTATGGGAGAGGCCAGGCTAGGACTATACAGACTAGCCTGCAATGGTAGACTGAAGATCAACCCAGGCTTCAGGGACCACTGCAAAATTCAGGAGATCGTGAAGGAGCCCATGCTTGAAATTAGGTCAGACTTCGCGAGCCCGCGAATGTGCAGGGAAAACAACTTTACAGTGGAAATCCCTGATCGCGAGGCATGGCGGGAGGAGACGCCGGGCATACCACGGGACGCGCTCGTCTGGTTCACGGACGGATCTGGCGGGGAGCGTGGGACGGGGGCAGGTGTTTACTCGGAAGGACCGAGGGTAAGTCATAGTATTTCCCTCGGAGCCCATGCAACGGTGTTTCAGGCCGAGATGTACGCCATCCTGCACTGTGTGCGGGAGAACAAGAGGAGGGGCTACACCAACAAGCGGATCCTCATAGCCACAGACAGCCAGGCAGCCCTTAAGGCACTAAGTAGCCCACGGGTAAATTCCTGGCTGGTGAGTGAGTGCCGAGACGAGACGAGCGACCTGGCTGGGCAGAATGAGGTGACCCTCATCTGGGTTCCGGGTCACTCGGGGGTCAAAGGCAATGAAGAAGCCGACAGTCTCGCGAAGAAAGGGTTAGCGGAACCATTTATGGGACCAGAACCGGCTCTGGGCGTGTCAAAGAGCACTGCCAGGGGAGCCATTAAGTCCTGGGTCAGAAACCAACACAAGGTGTACTGGGCGGACTGTCCAGGGCTCAGACATGGGAAGTCAATAATTGACGGACCCAGTTCAAAGAGAGCTGTGGAGCTGCTAAACCTTAGCAGAGGACAGCTCAGAAACACAACAGGTCTCTTGACGGGACACATGGCCGTCAAGAAACACCTGCATAAAATGGGGCGGTTCGAAGGGGACCTCGCATGCAGACTCTGCGGCGAGGGGGAGGAATCAGCCCAGCACATCTTGTGTGAGTGTATAGCTCTGGACCGGAAAAGACAACTGATCTACGGTCACTCTAGACCGGAGACAGAGCAATATAAAACTTCACCCTACCAATCGCTGTGCAGACTAGTTCAAGGCACAGTGATTTTGGAATGGGTGGAGTAAGACTAAGGGTATGCACAATCAACCAAGGGTTGCGGTGCTCTCGGGGCGGCAAGGCCGCGGACGAGCCCTGAGGGAACAAAAAAAAAGGGCAACTAAATTCGGTTTATATTATTATCCAGGAAAATCCGCCTAGGTATTCCCGGAAAATTTTGTGTTTTCTTTTGAAAAAAATTATATCTCCCGAATTAACAAACTAAGGGCAACTAAATTCGGTTTATATTATTATAGGTAAGCCGTCCACCAAAATTTAGCTCTGTACGTTAAAGGACAAAAAAGTTACAGGCATTTAAAGAAAAATAAATTTGGGTTTTCCTCAAAAGTCGCGATTTAAAACGTTAAAATTGGTAATATTTAGGCAATGAACCTGAAACTAATATGAGCTATGGAAATAACATGTCCCAAGAAGAATATTTTACAAAGCCCGAAGTCTTAGTTTCAATTGTCATTGTCCTTCATTTTACTATAGTATTCCCAGAAAATTCATTTCAAATAAACCCTTCCTCTGATGCTTTGGCAGTAGTGTTGGCTATAGAGTTTATCGTTTAGTGGTATATCATTTTTGTCGAATTTTCGTAAAAAATCATTAAAGCTCAATATATCCGTTATTATGCAAGATACGAAAAAAATTTTCAAAGTTTCTTTTTTTTAACCGAACACGCCTTATGTTATTACATTTTTGCATTTTCCATCGAAATATAAATCACCTTTGTAAGAAAATAAATTCGGGACGCAGCAAGTGCGTTATGGTAGCGCATTTTCATTAAATGCTTTAAATTTGAAAAGCTCAATTTGCTATTAACCTATAAGGTTGACCAAAAAATCAGTTTTTTCTGGAACACTTTAAGTTTACTTTCGCAACTTTTTGTACATTTTTAAACAATAAAAATATTTTGATGAAACATGGTACATTGTTTCTACTATATAGGTTATACTGGTTACCAAATTTGATGCCTGCTATCTTAAAAAAACATATTTGCTATTCAAAACATTTTTATGGAAATTCACTACCTTAACACACTTGCTGCGTCCAGACTTTTTGATTGCTCTGATTTTTTTTAACCTTTGGATGGTACACATTATACAAGCCTCAATACGTCAATTATCCCCTGTATTATGTAGAAAGGTAGAATGCAACAAGTACCCTATGGGTAAAAAAATAGGTGGTTAAAAAAAATAATGAATATTTAGAGAAGTTACGATAAAATAAAAGACTAGATGCATTCTCGCAACAATTAGAACCGTAGACCGGTTTCGCTCTCATTAGAGCTCTTCAGTACGGCATACTAATTGTAGCAAAAATGCACCAAAAATAACACGGCTATTGTATAGCCAGTCTTAAAACACTAAGTGAGTGGTGAACGTGTCGCCACCTAGTTCGGAACCAAGTACTATGTTGTCACGCCCGCTCCAAATAACACAGAGTGTTAAAAATAGAGACAGTATACAACTAACTAACAATTTAAAAAATTGTTAGCCCTGGTCCATTTCTACCCCAATATAGGGACAAAGTATGTAAGACTAGATGCATTCTCGCAACAATTAGAACCGTAGACCGGTTTCGCTCTCATTAGAGCTCTTCAGTACGGCATACTAATTGTAGCAAAAATGCACCAAAAATAACACGGCTATTGTATAGCCAGTCTTAAAACACTAAGTGAGTGGTGAACGTGTCGCCACCTAGTTCGGAACCAAGTACTATGTTGTCACGCCCGCTCCAAATAACACAGAGTGTTAAAAATAGAGACAGTATACAACTAACTAACAATTTAAAAAATTGTTAGCCCTGGTCCATTTCTACCCCAATATAGGGACAAAGTATGTAAGACTAGATGCATTCTCGCAACAATTAGAACCGTAGACCGGTTTCGCTCTCATTAGAGCTCTTCAGTACGGCATACTAATTGTAGCAAAAATGCACCAAAAATAACACGGCTATTGTATAGCCAGTCTTAAAACACTAAGTGAGTGGTGAACGTGTCGCCACCTAGTTCGGAACCAAGTACTATGTTGTCACGCCCGCTCCAAATAACACAGAGTGTTAAAAATAGAGACAGTATACAACTAACTAACAATTTAAAAAATTGTTAGCCCTGGTCCATTTCTACCCCAATATAGGGACAAAGTATGTAAGACTAGATGCATTCTCGCAACAATTAGAACCGTAGACCGGTTTCGCTCTCATTAGAGCTCTTCAGTACGGCATACTAATTGTAGCAAAAATGCACCAAAAATAACACGGCTATTGTATAGCCAGTCTTAAAACACTAAGTGAGTGGTGAACGTGTCGCCACCTAGTTCGGAACCAAGTACTATGTTGTCACGCCCGCTCCAAATAACACAGAGTGTTAAAAATAGAGACAGTATACAACTAACTAACAATTTAAAAAATTGTTAGCCCTGGTCCATTTCTACCCCAATATAGGGACAAAGTATGTAAGACTAGATGCATTCTTGCAACAATTAGAACCGTAGACCGGTTTCGCTCTCATTAGAGCTCTTCAGTACGGCATACTAATTGTAGCAAAAATGCACCAAAAATAACACGGCTATTGTATAGCCAGTCTTAAAACACTAAGTGAGTGGTGAACGTGTCGCCACTTAGTTCGGAACCAAGTACTATGTTGTCACGCCCGCTCCAAATAACACAGAGTGTTAAAAATAGAGACAGTATACAACTAACTAACAATTTAAAAAATTGTTAGCCCTGGTCCATTTCTACCCCAATATAGGGACAAAGTATGTAAGACTAGATGCATTCTCGCAACAATTAGAACCGTAGACCGGTTTCGCTCTCATTAGAGCTCTTCAGTACGGCATACTAATTGTAGCAAAAATGCACCAAAAATAACACGGCTATTGTATAGCCAGTCTTAAAACACTAAGTGAGTGGTGAACGTGTCGCCACCTAGTTCGGAACCAAGTACTATGTTGTCACGCCCGCTCCAAATAACACAGAGTGTTAAAAATAGAGACAGTATACAACTAACTAACAATTTAAAAAATTGTTAGCCCTGGTCCATTTCTACCCCAATATAGGGACAAAGTATGTAAGACTAGATGCATTCTCGCAACAATTAGAACCGTAGACCGGTTTCGCTCTCATTAGAGCTCTTCAGTACGGCATACTAATTGTAGCAAAAATGCACCAAAAATAACACGGCTATTGTATAGCCAGTCTTAAAACACTAAGTGAGTGGTGAACGTGTCGCCACCTAGTTCGGAACCAAGTACTATGTTGTCACGCCCGCTCCAAATAACACAGAGTGTTAAAAGTAGAGACAGTATACAACTAACTAACAATTTAAAAAATTGTTAGCCCTGGCCCATTTCTACTCCAATATAGGACAAAGTATGTGAGACTAGATGCATTCTCGCAACAATTAGAACCGTAGACCGGTTTCGCTCTCATTAGAGCTCTTCAGTACAATTAGTATGCCGTACTGATCAAATTTGGTACACAAAGTTTTGAGATTAAAGGGAAACTATGCACCAAAATTTATATTTCTATGTTATAAGGAAAAAAAGTTATTAAACATATTTGGTGCCAGATTATTTCTATGAAAATTCACTACCATAACGCACCTGCTGCGTCCAGACTTTTATTTTAAAGGTCATGTGGTTAGTAGTTTAGTAGTTGAGTAAATACCTATTGAACATGGAATTCACCTAAAATAAAGCAGACTTTCTATTTTCCAGTGAATATATGCCTGCATACACTATAACAATTTCTCAATAGTTGGGTCCTGCTGTAACGAGTAAGCAACACTAAGACTTCCGCACCGTCTGTTTCGTGCACTATTTCACCAGGGAGCTCATTAACAGGCTATTACATGTTATTGTGGCTAATATTGTAAAGCCCCTCGCTAATAATAATTTATTCCCACATAAATATGTATGTAGTGCTGCTGGTGCGCAATTAGTGTTTACAGTAGGATTTGCAGCAAATCCGTGCTCAAGTTTTTATTTTAGTAAGTGGCGCTGGTTGCCAAAAGGACCCTCAGTACTTTATACTTCTATAAAATAAAAAAAAGTTTATTTAGAATACCGCGTGTCTAAAATTAGAATAAAGTTTCTATAACCGATGACTTGTTTAAATGATTAATGAAAAGTGAATGATTTAATGGATCGATACTTGATGGAAAATATTTGTTATTAAATTGATGTAACCTTAAAGCGTTTTTTTTTTCCACATAGATTTTTTTTTCGCCATAAATGTCATTTTGCTACTTTGCGGCTTCATTAGATAGCGAGTTAAAAGTAAAATATGTTGCAATATATACAAGTTGGTCCAAAAATAGTGCTATACATATCATAAAAATATTAAGAGTTACTCTTTTTTGTACTTTAACGTCGATCTATGTCCGCAACTATGGCCAGTCACCGACGCCAGGGAGCAGTTTCACTTCATTATCCTGGAAATTTTGTCCCTTCCTTTCTGTAAGGAGGGTAGGAATCTTTAACGTGGCCAACATTACATAGACACGGGACCGATGGCTTTACGCCGCATCCGAAGGTCGGAACGTGCACATAGTTAATTTTCTTAAATACATGGCCACAACCTCGGTTGATGTTAATTTTACAGTATGTACTGAAAAAGTAAAAGGAGAATCCTGAGAATCGAAGCCAGTACCCTTCTGTTCAGAGACACGCGTTCTTACACTTGGGCTACCGAGGTTCTACGATTTATCCAAACATACCTGAGACCAAAATCGGGCTCAGCAAGTGCGTTATGGTGGTCAATTCGCATAGAAATATTTTTAATGTTAAATATGTTTTTTTTTTTAGGAAAGACAAAAAATTATGTAGAAAGTATATCCTTTATAGTGAAAGCTCCGCACCACATTCCATGAAAATAACTTTATTTTTTGAGTAAGTGCAAAACATTTTTCGAACATATACTTTAAATTTTCTCGACAGAACCCCTGAGACTTTGCTGATCAACGAACCTATCCAAGCTATGTGTACAAAAACTACACCTGCCAAGAGATAATTATTGATAGAAAGCTTTTTGACCCGAAGAAAAAATGTTTTTCATAAAAATCTACAAAAAATTCGCCATTTCTTTTTACAAAGATTGGCGAAAATTATATAAAAATATTTTACGAAGATTTAAAAATAATCTTTACACGACAATTTTCCTAAACAAATATTTATCACGGAAATTCGAAAACATGTTTTTAGAACTTACCTATGATTATTTATTGATTAATAGCATTTAACGAAAATTTTTCAAAAAATTGCGAAAACTGAAAAAATTCTATATGTTTATGTGTGTGTGTGTGTGTGTGTGTGTGTGTGTGTGTGTGTGTGTGTGTGTGTGTGTGTGTAAATATATATAGTCATATAGAAATTTACACTGACCCCGGATACGGGTTCTAGGATCCTAGTTCTCGCGCATTTGAATTTTTTTTTTCAAAATTCTAAAGTAGGGATTTGCGCATTAGTGAACTTATTCTGAGAAAATTCACTAAAAAGCTTAAAATTGCCAGGGATGTTAAGGATGATTTCCTAATTTAAATCCTAAATGTTGCAAGCAATCCCAGATGGGTAAAATGCACCACCTTGGAAAAACCCCTGCCATCCTGGACTTTTTCGAATATCGACTAAACCAACCATCTGTGTTTGTTCATCTTTGCGTCAGTTCGCGTAGTTTACTGTTATTTTTTAAAGTACTAAAAATATGAATTATTGTCAATTTTTTAACAAATAAAAATTTTAAAAACCTATAATTTTTTTTAAGAATATACATTTTTGCGTAAAATATTTCCATTTTTTGGCCATAGTAAATATCACGTTTAATAAACCGTTTACATGGCAACACTAATGTCCAATCGTTTTTTGTTTTCAATTGAATCTTTTTGATAAATTGAAAAGGCGTTTATTAAATATTTAATTAAATAACATTAAAAAAAGTAATATACTAAGCTCTACAGAAGGCGTTTAATTTGGTGACCTTGTTCTTAAATACTCATTTCCAATCTTCCTGTTGATGATCGACGTCATCTTTGAAATATGTTCGGATTATTACGAAATCTATCGGCAGACTCTACAATTATATTTTATAATTGCGCTTCACTATTTATTTTGACGGCATACACCTCCTTTTTCATAAAGCCCTGAAATCAAAAATAGAGGGCATCAAAATCTGGATCAGAAGCTGTCCATGGCGTAGGTACACCACACCCAATCCAGCTATTTGCAAACCTTTTTTGCAAAAATGAACTTGCCATTTGAAACACCAGAACTGATACGCTTTCATGCATTGTAGTACATTCTTCTAATAGTATTAAATGGGACATCTTCTCATAAAGTGTTTGTTTTCTAAAATTTTGATACAGTTCGCCTGTCAATCGAATAAGCAATCCAAATAGACCAATTAGATAATTGTCGATTATACCTGCCCACACATTAATAGAAAACCCATACTGGGGCTTCCGTATAAGGGTATGACGACGGTTTTCATTGCTCCAATAATGCATATTATGTATTTTGCAAACACCATTTCCACTAAAACTAGCTTCAACGGTAAACAAAATGAATGACAGAACAATTTTCCCCTAATTTTGCAACCACTCGCAATATTGTACACGGGGTAAGAATCATGTTCAAATAGTTGATGAATTTTTTGGGAATAAAATCCGTAAATGAGTTGTTCTTTCAGAATTTAATCTACTGACTCACAGTTAGCATTCGGTATGGTAGCACTTATTCCTATTTGCAATGAAGCGTCTTCCGTTGCAAGAGTACGACGAGTCTTGGCAGCCTCAGTATCAACTTTGACTTCTTTAATGCAGCCACCTTTTCTCAAACGCCTATGCACCCCAAAAATTGTTCTAACATTAGGAGCCTGTCTTATATCTCTCGATAGACACGTGGAGCCTCGAAACAATTTGATAGAGCTTTTTCGTAACACATAATCATATGCCTGTATTCTGCAAAAATGTAGCAAACAATTTTTTAAAGCAATTTCACAAAACGACAAACACGTGAACTGAATATGCAAGTAATCAGTAACACGACAAGCTTGCAAATTGTTGCACACAGTTACCTAATTTGTAAATTCATAAAATAAGAGCCTCCTATTGGCAAGCCTTCACCAACGCGAATATTGTCATATAACAATTACAGGCTAAAGCATGTCATTTTTTTTAAGTTAAAGACGTAAGTCTCTTAACTTTGCACTGGATGCAAAATAAACTTTATATTCTGACACAAAATAGTGCAGAGGTATAGTGTGCTCTATTACACAATAGCAAGAAATCAAACAACTAAAAAATTTATAAAAACAAACTTTCAACAGCCTGTAACTTTAAAACAAAAACTCATTGGACATTAGTGTCTTGGAGCTTTGTTTATTATTTTTTGGTCCTCTGTCGCGTAATGCTATGTATTGCAGTTTGTTCTCTGGCACCCTGTATATATATATATATATATATATATATATATATATATATATATATATATATATATATATATATATATATATATATATATATATTTGTCACTAATTGACTGGTAGAATATTCCTTTGTATGCCAGATTTTAGTTATAAATTCACTGAAAAAATGAAGCTTCATTTTAAGCAAATAAAAAAAGTTCAATAATTCCCTAATATAGTTGAGCATTAATTTTACTTTTTCCCAATATCTGGTTTTATCACCCTATTAATACCAAAATTATTATTGTCAATCTAGAACCAGAAGTCCTGCGATAAACAAAAAGTCACCTTATGTGCTAATTTAGAATAGCTACAAACACTTTGATGTGAATAAACAGGCAACTGAAAATATTTGCCAAGTATTTAAATCACCAACAGAATTATACAGTCATAAATAATTCATAAAAGTGGTTCAAATAACCCATTGCCTAATGACCCAACTGCAATTTATAATGTAAATGATATAACTAATTAATAATTAATATATATTAATAACTCAATAAATTAATTGTCAAACGTAAACAAAATAGGACGTGGTTTTTCACTCTTTATGTACGTATGTGGACACTAGACAATAAAAGAAGAAAATTCGGTATATAAAATTGATTATAAAATCAATTATTAATAAAAGCGAACAATGTTAGTGAAGTAATTTGAAATATAATGTAATTAACGACAAGTTACAAGATTTTAATATTTACTACATTAAAGATTTAGTGTGCTGCTGTTGATGAGTTTCAGCGAGAGCCTAGTCTGCGGTATGACAAAGCCATTTAGAGCTGGTGAAAGTCCTAATAACAACCTGTAGCTTTGTTTAAGTAGATTGGAGCATTTAAAGCAGGCGAGACTACTAACATGATGTAACCATTCAGAGCTGATAAGACTGCTACTATGAAACCTCCAACTAGAATCTGGCCGTTGGCAGGAAAAAAGAACTTTCGAAATAATGGGATAGCTGAAAATCTCGAGGGACATCCTTTATAGTATGCTAAATAGAGAGTGATACTTCTGAAAAACGTGTCCATTTATCGAATGCGGTGCTTAATTTACATTTGTAATTTAATTATAAGGTAAACAATTATTTTAAAATCTGAATAAAAGGTTTAGGACACATACCATGAAGTATAACATTACAAAAATATTAAGCAGTTATTATATTAAAATAATTAAATACAAACAAGCAGAAAAAGTTACATCTAAAAACTATAATTAAAATAAGAAATGAACACATTTTTGGCTAAAATGATTCTATATAATATGCTCATTGATATGTTAAATTAAAAGGTTACCGTACCTGAATGGAACAAAAAAAATGCCTACACCATCATTTTCTTATTTGCACTTTAGATATAACTTTAATTTGGAAAACAAGAATTTAATTAGACCTGCTGAAGTATATATATATATATATATATATATATATATATATATATATATATATATATATATATATATATATATATATATATATATATATATATATATATATATTCTTCAAAGACAAGTGACTATTCAGACTCAGAGAACAAGTTGACTTTAAGATGTCAAGCATTTGCTGTATCGGGCCACAAAAGAGGAAGTGGGTCAATGGATAGACACAATGACGTCATTAAACTACAATAATTTTTATGAATAACATAAACGTGTAATACGTTTCACATTCCCATTGCAAAGAAAAAAATTGTCCTGTCTGGAATAAATATGGCAAAGCAAAAACCTAGATAGTTAAAACTTAGCTTCTGTGAATAAGACGATTATATATTTTTAACATATTTAAAAAAAATCAGGACGCAGCAAGTGCGTTATGGTAGTGAATTTTTATTAAATGCTTTAATTTTGAAAAACTCAATTTTCTATAAGCTTAGGAAGTTTAATTTTGGTATGTAGTGAGGCCTTTCCTAAGGCAACATATACACCAAATTTCATTTAAATACCTTTGTAATTTTTGGAAAAAAAAAATTTTGAAAGAAAAATCAAAATTTGAATCTCAATTTTTTATAAACTTAGAAAGTTGAATTTTGATACGTAGTAAGGTCTCTCCTAGGGCAACATACCCTTTAAATTTTATTAAAACAGCTTTGTAATTTTCGGGGAAAAAATTGTTCCCGGAAAAGCCTTTCCGATTTTCCTGGCTAACGAACTCATCCAAGCCATTAATAAAAGGTAGGCACTTGCCGAGTTTCATTGAAATCGGTTAATTAATTTTTGAGTTATCGGATGGATATTTAAAAAAAATGTCCAAAGTCTCACCATTAAGGATTTTAAAAAATAAAAATTCACTAATATTTTGGTTAAAGGATAAGCAATTTGTTTATGTTTTTTGGCAATGCATTTTTAATCCTGTAGTGTTGGAAGGGACCTGCTGCACTTAGTATGATATCTTAGGCAGCACACAATACACAACATATAAAAACATTGTGTTCTTTCTTATAAGTGTTGCTCTATGTAATGTGTCGCAGTTTGGATGTCAGTTTACAATGCGAGAAATCTTAAAACAACGTAACATATTCACCAAATTTCATCAAAATAGCTATGTAATTTTCAGAGACAAACATTTTTTTCGAAAGGAAACTCAAAATTTTCTAGGAATATATATATATATATATATATATATATATATATATATATATATATATATATATATATATATATATATCAAAACTAAAACTAACTCCGGATATAGGTTCTCGGGGTCCTATTTCGCACACATTTGCAAAAATGTTTGCAAAGTCTCACAATCGATACCTCTCTATTAGCGAATTTTTTTAAATAAAAATTCACTAATAAAACAAACCAAACAGTATATCCCTCGGCTTTAAGTAACCTTATTATGACAAGCAGATACACAATTTTAACGTTTTAAATAAAGTGGTTGAAGTATTTTACATAATATGTTGATAATTAATTAATTTATAGAATATAACATGATCATTTTCAAACACACTCCCAGTATACAACACACTATTACTCCTCAGTCAATAAATTCACTTTTTTCATTCTGCTTTATCAAAACTACATTTAGTAAATTTTAATTTTACACTACAATAACAACTTGTTAATGCATTCTCCAGAGCACACAGAAGCACAGAAACGAGATAAGGTTATGAGCAAAATATATAGTAGAAACAATGTGCCATATTTTATCAAAATAACTTACGGTTTGAAAATGTACAAAAATTTTCCGACAATATACCTTAAACGTTGGTTTTCTAACCAACAAATCTTAGGTTAATAGCAAATTGAGTTATTGAAATTTGAAGCATTTAATGAAAATTTGCTACCAAAACGCACCTGCTGCGTCTTGAATTTTTTTCTTACAAACATATTTCGATAAAAAATGCAATAAAATAAGGCTGTTCGAAAAAAAAATTTATAGGGATCACCAACGATCGACTTGTAGGCCAGCCGGTGATTGTCGAAATAATTTTATAAGATGCAGCTCAAGACACCATATAATTAACTTATACAATTTTTTCTCGTCTCTTGTATAATAATAATTATATTCAGCTTTACCGTAGAAACGCGTCACCCTGTATAATATCAGCCCTTTTGTAAAACATCGATCCTTTATATTTATTTATTTATTCAATATGCAAATACACAGTTTATAAACCATTTACGTATATATGTGTTGAAAAAAATATAACAAACACTGTTTAATCCACCCACTAACATTAATAAAGGAATAATTTGCACTTGTATATAAAAATTTCCCAAATGACACAAATAATTCGTCCACTCAAACAAATAAAAAACATAATATAAACGATCTCATATCATACGGCATACGGTAAATGTCAGTGACAGCGTCTAACAGACCTGCGCAATAATAATCATATGGTACGTTACCATGACAACCACAACTAGATCTCATATAAACTATTCAACGAAAGGCGGTGAAATTAAACATAAATGTTTCAAATTTGAATAGCTTAATTTTCTGTAACCCTAGAAAGTTGAATTTTGGCACATAGTTAGGTATTTCCCAAAGCAATATGTGCACCAAATTTTATCGAAATATCTTTGTAATTTTCGGAGAAAAAAATTTTTTTCGAAAGAAAACTCAAAATTTTCCTGGAAAACCGTGTCAGATTTTTCTGGCTAACCAACTCATCCAAGCTATTAATAAAAGAAAGGCACTTGCCCAGTTTTATCAAAATCGGTTAATTATTTTTTGAGTAAGCGGTTGGATACATATATATATATATATATATATATATATATATATATATATATATATATATATATATATATATATATATATATATATATGTATATATATATATATATATATATATATATATATATATATATATATATATATATATATATATATATATATATATATATATATATATATATATATATATATATAAATGTGAAGCAATATATTCGAAAGAAGGCAAGCTGGGACTTGTTCAGTGTGCTTCGGCGCAGAACGATGCTACAGCAACAGTCACGCCGGAAAGGCAAGGCGGAAGAGAGTCTTACGGAGTCTATGAGCGGAGTCAGTCGAGCACAGAGTCGGTGAGAGGAAGCCGAGTCTGAAAGAGTATATCACAGAGTCGAGTCTCTGAAGAAGTCCGGGTTAACAAGAGGTTAATCGGAGTTAAAGACGGAGTTCGGTGAATAGAACGTGTAGACAGTTATTATTTGTGTATTCGTATTCTTATTGTAAATGTTGTAATATATTCGTTATTTGTTAAAGCCAGAGTGAACTCATTTAAATATCACGCTATACGGAGAAAAGGGCCGCGTCACAGTTAGCAGCGGTGGGATAAAGAACAAAGAACGTGCGATAAAGGTGTCACAGGTAAAAACGCCGAGATAAATCGGTAGTGAAACGTTAAAAAGAGTTGTGTTTTAAAAGTCGAGTGAAGCAAAGTATTTCCCGGTACGTCTGGTGAGGTGGTGTTAAATCCTGCGACGTCCACCTTCGAAGAACGCAGAGCAACGCCGTACGTTCTACGTTCGACCTGCAGACGGCAGTTAGTACCTCCAGAGCCCCAGCCGAATTATTGATTTTTCGTGGCGTTAACCTTCACTGAGGTAAACACATGTTTTACGTCCTATTGTTATTTCGAGGAACTGTTTATCAGGTATAATATATGAGAACCTTTGATGCTGTATTTACGTATTTAAAAAGAATTAAAGATGGAAATATTATCTGATATATCACATGTGAATGCAAATATTAAGACAGCTACCACGAAGGCAATTAAAGCCTTACATAAAATAGTTTTTGAAGAAGACGGTGATAGAAATAATAGGAAGAGAATAAGAGAATTTTCAGGCTTTAATTATGAAGTAGATTCAGATGAATTTAAAGCAAAACTAGAATACGTAATAAATAATTTAAGTAGCAGTGAACTTGTTTACAGTTGCTCAATTCTTAATTTAGATTTTAGCGACACTTCACGTGATTATTTAGCTAGACTAATATGTACAAAATTATTAGACTTAAACTCCTTGTGCCCGAATAACGACGAAAGTGAAGAAGTTACAGAAGATAATGCAATGGAAGACGCTTGCTTAGAAAAGCAAATAGAAGACGATGCAATGGAAAGTCAAGACGATGCTAGAAGTGAAAATGAGAATATATTAGAAGACGAGAGCTCTAAAAATGTAAGATCAAGAACAATACGAAGTAAAGAGAAAGATGTTAATTTTACGAGTAATGTGTCGAGATTTACACTAACTTTTAGAGACGTTGAAGAGAATATAAGACCATTTTCAGGCAAAGATGATTACCCGATTGAACATTGGATTGAAGAATTTGAAGAGACCGCTGAACTTTTAGGATGGAGTGAGGTACAAACATTGATATTTGCTAAGAAATTATTAAGAGGTTTGGCAAAACTTTATGTACAATCTGAGAAAGGTTTAAACAGCTGGCATAAATTAAAGAAGGCACTAAAAGAGGAATTTGCTAGGAAAGTTAACAGCGCTGAGCTACATAAAATGTTGCAGCTGAGAAAAATGAGAAAAGATGAAGGTGTAGAAGAATATTTTCTTGTAATGAAAGAGCTTGCAAGTAGAGGAAACATAGAAAATGATTCGTTATTTCAATATGTTATTGATGGTATTGGCGACAGCTTAAGTAATAAGACATTTTTATTTGGAGCTAGTAATGTTAGTGATTTTAAAGCGAAATTGGAAGTGTATTCTAAGATAAGAAATAAACGGCGCTATAAGCAAGAGCCAAGAAGGAAACCTGAAGTGAAGAAACATGAGACACCAGAGTCTAGAAATATAGCACCTACGATAAGATGTTATAATTGTGGTGACAAAGGACATAGAGCTTCGGAATGTTCTACAAGAGACTTAGGTATGAAATGTTTTAAGTGTAATAAATATGGTCATAAAGCAGCAGAGTGTACTAAAAATCCAAAGAGACAATCTGATAACCAGAAAGACAAAATGGTGAAACGGGTTAAGTGCGGTAACGCAAAAAACGAGTACTACAAACTTGTAAAAGTGGACGATAAGTCAGTTGAAGCTTTTATAGACCAAGGTAGTGATGTCGTGACAATAACTGAGAAAACCGCGAAACTATTGAACTTGAAATATCTCTCTAGTGATATTGTTTTGCGAGGTTTTGGACAAGGTAGATGTCATACGATTGGCCGACGTGTGGTTATTGTGGAAATCGACAATGTTGACATTGAAGTGGAAGCGTATATTGTTCCAGATGAAGCTCAAGATGATCCTGTGATTATTGGTCGAAGTGCTGTTGATCAACCAGGACTGAGGATCACCAAGGAAGAGGATCGCCTGACAGTGGAAAGAGTCAACCGGATTATGAGTCAAGCATCAGTGGATACCAGCAATATTCAGGTAGACCAGACCATCGAAGAAGGTAAACGAGATGAACTTCAAAATTTGGTGAGTCAGTATCATTCCATATTTCCTTCAGATTTGTCAGATATTGGTTCAACCGATTTGCTTAAGATGAAAATAGACTTAATTCGTGATGATGTAGTGAAATATAGACCATATCGCGTGCCATATTCAGTTCGCGATGATGTTAATAAAACTGTTAAAGACTTATTAGACGCCGGTATTATACGCGAGTCAGTGTCAGAATTTGCGAGTCCTGTTGTACTAATTCCTAAGAAAGACGGTAGTCTTAGACTTTGTGTTGATTATAGACGTTTGAACTCAATTACACGAAAAGAATGTGTTTTAATGCCAACGATAGACGAACTTTTAGATCAGTTGCATGTTAGTTGCTATTTTACGACTCTAGACTTTATGTGCGGTTACTATCAAATCCCTGTTTCGGAAGAATGTAAACATTTAACCTCATTTGTGACTACAGACAATCAATGCGAGTGGAATTACATGCCATTTGGTTTAGTAAATGCTCCAGCCAATTTTAACAGACTAATGCGGCTTGTCGCGCAACGTTTGCCACCAAAAACTGTTTTTACGTATATGGACGATATGTTGATCGCTAGTAAAACCATTGACGAGAATTTGAAGAAGTGCAAACTCGTGTTCGAAGTGCTTAAAGACTTAGGACTAACATTGAAATTGACAAAGTGTAAATTTTTATTTGGAAAATTAGACTATTTAGGCTTTGAAATAGATGCGCGGGAGTAAGACCGGGTAGATTCAAAGTCAACGCTGTTGAAGACTTTCCGCGACCTATGAATGTGCATGAAATACGTCAATTTTTAGGACTGTGTGGATTTTTTAGAAAATATGTGCCAGGATTTTCATTAATAGCTTCACCTTTAAGCCGTTTGACGAAGAAAGACGTGACTTTTCAGTGGACTAAGGAAGAAGAAGAAGCATTTATTGAATTGAAAGCTATTATTTGTCAACAACCAGTTTTAGCATTATTTAATCCAGATGCCGAATTGCAGTTACATACAGATGCGAGCAAGTTGGGTTTAGCAGGAGTACTAGTGCAAAGAAGTGTACCTGAGAACGCTTGGAAACCTTTAAGTTATTTTAGTAGAAAGACAACCAGTCTTGAGAGTAATTACCATAGATTTGAGCTTGAGGCTTTGGCAGTTGTCGAAACAATTGAGAGGTTTAGACCATATTTGTTTGGGAAAACTTTTACTGTTGTGACAGACTGTGCATCACTGAAGACCCTTATGCAGAAAAAAGATGTGTTGCCAAGAATAGGCAGATGGTTACTGAAGTTGCAAGAGTATAACTTTACAATAATCCATCGGAGCGGAGAACAAATGAAGCATGTGGATGCTCTTAGTCGACATCCAGTAGACCAAAGCAGAGAAGTGGAAGAAGCAGATTTGAAAGTATACAACGTAAGAATTGATAAAGATGATTGGCTACTTACAATGCAGCTACAAGACGAAATGTTAAAGAAGATTAATACCATACTTAAAAGGAAGCCAACTACAACTGAAGAAAAGCAGATTCATTTAGATTACAAGCTTGACAGAGAAAGAGTGTATCGAAAAGCTAACGGACAAGTTGAGCGACTTAATCAAACTTTACTGACAGCTTTAACTACCACTTATGAAAGAGAAGATGGAAAAGATTGGGACCAGCATTTGAGAAATATTCAATTTGCACTGAATGATTTACCCCACAGCGCAACGAAGAAGACACCCCATCAGTTGTTGTTTAATTATCACCCGAGAAATGCTTTACAGAACCAGGTAATCTTAGCATTGACAATGGAGCCAACACCTGCAGAAGATGTCGATGAGGCAAGACAAGAAGCCTTAGTTAATATAAAAACTCGTCAAGGACAAGAGAAGCCGTGGTTCGATAAGAAGCATAAGAAGCCAAAGATTTATAAAGAAGGAGATTTCGTCTTAGTTAAGAGAACACCTGCAGCTACAGGAGAATCTAAGAAGCTTGCACCCAAGTACGGAGGACCTTATAAAGTAGAAGCCGTCCTGGGAAATGACAGATATCTAATAGTGGATATCCCTGGAGCCGAAAGAAGTCAGCGACCATTCAAGTCAGTGTTTGCAACCGACCGAATGAAACCATGGAGCCCTCCCATTGAATATTCGACAGATGAAGAAGATCTCTCTGAAAAGGACGACGACGAGGACGTCGCCGATGGTAGCGAGGCCGAATGTGAAGCAATATATTCGAAAGAAGGCAAGCTGGGACTTGTTCAGTGTGCTTCGGCGCAGAACGATGCTACAGCAACAGTCACGCCGGAAAGGCAAGGCGGAAGAGAGTCTTACGGAGTCTATGAGCGGAGTCAGTCGAGCACAGAATCGGTGAGAGGAAGCCGAGTCTGAAAGAGTATATCACAGAGTCGAGTCTCTGAAGAAGTCCGGGTTAACAAGAGGTTAATCGGAGTTAAAGACGGAGTTCGGTGAATAGAACGTGTAGACAGTTATTATTTGTGTATTCGTATTCTTATTGTAAATGTTGTAATATATTCGTTATTTGTTAAAGCCAGAGTGAACTCATTTAAATATGACGCTATCCGGAGAAAAGGGCCGCGTCACATATATATATATATATATATATATATATATATATATATATATATATATATATATATATATATATAATGTGAAGCAATATTTCCGAAAGAAGGCAAGCTGGGACTTGTTCAGTGTGCTTCGGCGCAGAACGATGCTACAGCAACAGTCACGCCGGAAAGGCAAGGCGGAAGGGAGTCTTACGGAGTCTATGAGCGGAGTCAGTCGAGCACAGAGTCGGTGAGAGGAAGCCGAGTCTGAAAGAGTATATCACAGAGTCGAGTCTCGGAAGAAGTCCGGGTTAACAAGAGGTTAATCAGAGTTAAACACGGAGTTCGGTGAATAGAACGTGTAGACAGTTATTATTTGTGTATTCGTGTTCTTATTGTAAATATTGTAATATATTCGTTATTTGTTAAAGCCAGAGTGAACTCATTTAAATATCACGCTATCCGGAGAAAAGGGCCGCGTCACAGTTAGCAGCGGTGAGGATAAAGAACAAAGAACGTGCGATAAAGGTGTCACAGGTAAAAACGCCGAGATAAATCGGTAGTGAAACCTTAAAAAGAGTTGTGCTTTAAAGTAGAGTGAAGCGAAGTCTTTCCAGGTACGTCTGGCGATGTGATTATAATCCTGCGACGTGCACCTTGGAGGAACGCAGAGCAACGCTGTATGTTCGACTCAGACGGCAGTTAGTACCTCCAGAGCCCCAGCCGAATTATTGATTTTTCGTGGCGTTAACCTTCACTGAGGTAAACACATGTTTTACGTCCTATTGTTATTTCGAGGAACTGTTTATCAGGTATAATATATGAAAACCTTTGATGCTGTATTTACGTATTTAAAAAGAATTAAAGATGGAAATATTATCTGATATATCACATGTGAATGCAAATATTAAGACAGCTACCACGAAGGCAATTAAAGCCTTACATAAAATAGTTTTTGAAGAAGACGGTGATAGAAATAATAGGAAGAGAATAAGAGAATTTTCAGGCTTTAATTATGAAGTAGATTCAGATGAATTTAAAGCAAAACTAGAATACGTAATAAATAATTTAAGTAGCAGTGAACTTGTTTACAGTTGCTCAATTCTTAATTTAGATTTTAGCGACACTTCACGTGATTATTTAGCTAGACTAATATGTACAAAATTATTAGACTTAAACTCCTTGTGCCCGAATAACGACGAAAGTGAAGAAGTTACAGAAGATAATGCAATGGAAGACGCTTGCTTAGAAAAGCAAATAGAAGACGATGCAATGGAAAGTCAAGACGATGCTAGAAGTGAAAATGAGAATATATTAGAAGACGAGAGCTCTAAAAATGTAAGATCAAGAACAATACGAAGTAAAGAGAAAGATGTTAATTTTACGAGTAATGTGTCGAGATTTACACTAACTTTTAGAGACGTTGAAGAGAATATAAGACCATTTTCAGGCAAAGATGATTACCCGATTGAACATTGGATTGAAGAATTTGAAGAGAACGCTGTACTTTTAGGATGGAGTGAGGTACAAACATTGATATTTGCTAAGAAATTATTAAGAGGTTTGGCAAAACTTTATGTACAATCTGAGAAAGGTTTAAACAGCTGGCATAAATTAAAGAAGGCACTAAAAGAGGAATTTGCTAGGAAAGTTAACAGCGCTGAGCTACATAAAATGTTGCAGCTGAGAAAAATGAGAAAAGATGAAGGTGTAGAAGAATATTTTCTTGTAATGAAAGAGCTTGCAAGTAGAGGAAACATAGAAAATGATTCGTTATTTCAATATGTTATTGATGGTATTGGCGACAGCTTAAGTAATAAGACATTTTTATTTGGAGCTAGAAATGTTAGTGATTTTAAAGCGAAATTGGAAGTGTATTCTAAGATAAGAAATAAACGGCGCTATAAGCAAGAGCCAAGAAGGAAACCTGAAGTGAAGAAACATGAGACACCAGAGTCTAGAAATATAGCACCTACGATAAGATGTTATAATTGTGGTGACAAAGGACATAGAGCTTCGGAATGTTCTACAAAAGACTTAGGTATGAAATGTTTTAAGTGTAATAAATATGGTCATAAAGCAGCAGAGTGTACTAAAAATCCAAAGAGACAATCTTATAACCAGAAAGACAAAATGGTGAAACGGGTTAAGTGCGGTAACGCAAAAAGCGAGTACTACAAACTTGTAAAAGTGGACGATAAGTCAGTTGAAGCTTTTATAGACTTAGGTAGTGATGTCGTGACAATAACTGAGAAAACCGCGAAACTATTGAACTTGAAATATCTCTCTAGTGATATTGTTTAGCGAGGTTTTGGACAAGGTAGATGTCATACGATTGGCCGACGTGTGGTTATTGTGGAAATCGACAATGTTGACATTGAAGTGGAAGCGTATATTGTTCCAGATGAAGCTCAAGATGATCCTGTAATTATTGGTCGAAGTGCTGTTGATCAACCAGGACTGAGGATCACCAAGGAAGAGGATCGCCTGACAGTGGAAAGAGTCAACCGGATTATGAGTCAAGCATCAGTGGATACCAGCAATATCCAGGTAGACCAGACCATCGAAGAAGATAAACGAGATGAACTTCAAAATTTGGTGAGTCAGCATCATTCCATATTTCCTTCAGATTTGTCAGATATTGGTTCAACCGATTTGCTTAAGATGAAAATAGACTTAATTCGTGATGATGTAGTGAAATATAGACCATATCGCGTGCCATATTCAGTTCGCGATGATGTTAATAAAACTGTTAAAGACTTATTAGACGCCGGTATTATACGCGAGTCAGTGTCAGAATTTGCGAGTCCTGTTGTACTAATTCCTAAGAAAGACGGTAGTCTTAGACTTTGTGTTGATTATAGACGTTTGAACTCAATTACACGAAAAGAATGTGTTGTAATGCCAACGATAGACGAACTTTTAGATCTGTTGCATGATAGTTGCTATTTTACGACTCTAGACTTTATGTGCGGTTACTATCAAATCCCTGTTTCGGAAGAATGTAAACATTTAACCTCATTTGTGACTACAGACAATCAATACGAGTGGAATTACATGCCATTTGGTTTAGTGAATGCTCCAGCCAATTTTAACAGACTAATGCGGCTTGTCGCGCAACGTTTGCCACCAAAAACTGTTTTTACGTATATGGACGATATGTTGATCGCTAGTAAAACCATCGACGAGAATTTGAAGAAGTGCAAACTCGTGTTCGAAGTGCTTAAAGACTTAGGATTAACATTGAAATTGACAAAGTGTAAATATTTATTTGGAAAATTAGACTATTTAGGCTTTGAAATAGACGCGTCGGGAGTAAGACCGGGTAGATTCAAAGTCAACGCTGTTGAAGACTTTCCGCGACCTATGAATGTGCATGAAATACGTCAATTTTTAGGACTGTGTGGATTTTTTAGAAAATATGTGCCAGGATTTTCATTAATAGCTTCACCTTTAAGTCGTTTGACGAAGAAATACGTGACTTTTCAGTGGACTAAGAAAGAAGAAGAAGCATTTATTGAATTGAAGGCTATTATTTGTCAACAACCAGTCTTAGCATTATTTAATCCAGATGCCGAATTGCAGTTACATACAGATGCGAGCAAGTTGGGTTTAGCAGGAGTACTATTGCAAAGAAGTGTACCTGAGAACGCTTGGAAACCTTTAAGTTATTTTAGTAGAAAGACAACCAGTCTTGAGAGTAATTACCATAGCTTTGAGCTTGAGGCTTTGGCAGTTGTCGAAACAATTGAGAGGTTTAGACCATATTTGTTTGGAAAAACTTTTACTGTTGTGACAGACTGTGCATCACTGAAGACCCTTATGCAGAAAAAAGATGTGTTGCCAAGAATAGGCAGATGGTTACTGAAGTTGCAAGAGTATAACTTTACAATAATCCATCGGAGCGGAGAACAAATGAAGCATGTGGATGCTCTTAGTCGACATCCAGTAGACCAAAGCAGAGAAGTAGAAGAAGCAGATTTGAAAGTATACAACGTAAGAATTGATAAAGATGATTGGCTACTTACAATGCAGCTACAAGACGAAATGTTAAAGGAGATTAATACCATACTTAAAAGGAAGCCAACTACAACCGAAGAAAAGCAGATTCACTTAGATTACAAGCTTGACAGAGAAAGAGTGTATCGAAAAGTTAACGGAAATTTGAAATGGACAGTTCCAAAATCCATTATATGGCGTATTATTCAAGCAAGTCATGATGATATGGGTCATTTTGGAGAAGAGAAAACGTTGAGTCATCTTAAACGTTATTATTGGTTCCCTAAAATGAGGAAAAAAGTGAAGAATTATATTAGGTCTTGCGTTAGATGTGCCTACCATAAGGCTGTAAAGGAAAAACCCGAAGGAGAACTTCACATTATTGAACGTGTACCAATTCCGTTCCATACTGTCAATATGGACCACGTTGGACCGTTTGTTAAGAGTAGCAATAGACAGCAGCATGTCTTAGTGTATCAAGACAATTTCACCAAATACTGTGTACTTCGAGCAGTGGCCAACACACAGACTGGACCAGTTATAAAAGTGCTAAAAGAGATATTTAGCCATTTTGGGACACCTGTGCGTCTGATTACGGACCGAGGAACAGCTTATACATCAAGAGTGTTTGAAGAGTTCTGCAGAGAACACCAGATAAGGCATATTAAGAATGCTACAGCAAGTCCAAGAGCTAACGGACAAGTTGAGCGACTTAATCAAACTTTACTGACAGCTTTAACTACCACTTATGAAAGAGAAGATGGAAAAGATTGGGACCAGCATTTGAAAAATATTCAATTTGCACTGAATGATTTACCCCACAGCGCAACGAAGAAGACACCCCATCAGTTGTTTAATTATCACCCGAGAAATGCTTTACAGAACCAGGTAATCTTAGCATTGACAATGGAGCCAACACCTGCAGAAGATGTCGATGAGGCAAGACAAGAAGCCTTAGTTAATATAAAAACTTGTCAAGGACAAGAGAAGCAGTGGTTCGATAAGAAGCATAAGAAGCCAAAGATTTATAAAGAAGGAGATTTCGTCTTAGTTAAGAGAACACCTGCAGCTACAGGAGAATCTAAGAAGCTTGCACCCAAGTACGGAGGACCTTATAAAGTAAAACCCGTCCTGGGAAATGACAGATATCTAATAGTGGATATCCCTGGAGCCGAAAGAAGTCAGCGACCATTCAAGTCAGTGTTTGCAACCGACCGAATGAAACCATGGAGCCCATCCATTGAATATTCGACAGATGAAGAAGATCTCTCTGAAGAAGACGACGACGAGGACGTCGCCGATGGTAGCGAGGCCGAATGTGAAGCAATATTTCCGAAAGAAGGCAAGCTGGGACTTGTTCAGTGTGCTTCGGCGCAGAACGATGCTACAGCAACAGTCACGCCGGAAAGGCAAGGCGGAAGGGAGTCTTACGGAGTCTATGAGCGGAGTCAGTCGAGCACAGAGTCGGTGAGAGGAAGCCGAGTCTGAAAGAGTATATCACAGAGTCGAGTCTCGGAAGAAGTCCGGGTTAACAAGAGGTTAATCAGAGTTAAAGACGGAGTTCGGTGAATAGAACGTGCAGACAGTTATTATTTGTGTATTCGTATTCTTATTGTAAATATTGTAATATATTCGTTATTTATTAAAGCCAGAGTGAACTCATTTAAATATCACACTATCCGGAGAAAAGGGCCGCGTCACATATATATATATATATATATATATATATATATATATATATATATATATATATATATATATATATATATATATATATAAACATATAAAAATCGAAACTGACCCCGGAGATGGGTTCTAGGGGCCCAAATTCGCGCTCATTTGCAAATAATTTTGCAAAGTCTCACCATCGATACCTCTCTATTAGTGAATTTTTGAATTTTTTTAAATAAAAATTCACTAAAAATTGGGAGAATTGCGAAGAGGCTATATGCGGTTCAAACAGATGGTGTATTTGATCTACGTATTATTCTAAATATATTTAGCAGCTCATTGGCACGCAAAAATGAAAAGTATATAATCTATATAATTTAGCTAGATTTTTAAATTGCAAAAATTCATACTTAATAATGAACTATATACAGTCCACTAATAAACATTCATACATTTTAGTGAATTTTCGTAGAAAAAATTCACTAATGGAGAGATCCCGACTTTTGAATTTTGAAAAAATTTTTGCAAATGAGCGCGATCTAGGACCCCTAGAACCCATATCCGGCGTCAGTTTCAATTTTTATATGTTTATATATATATATATATATATATATATATATATATATATATATATATATATATATATATATATATATATATATATATATATATATATATATACATATATATATATATATATATATATATATATATATATATATATATATATATATATATATATATATATATGTATCACACCGATAACTCAAAAAATAATAGGCCGATTTTGACAAAATTTGGCATGTACCTTTCTTTTATAAATGGCTTGGATAAGTTCGTTAGTCAGGAAAATCGGATGAGGTTTTCCGGGAAAATTTTGAATTTTCATTCGAAAAAAATTTTTATCTCAAAAAGTAATAAGCCGATTTTAATAAAATTTGTCATGTACCTTCCTTTTGTAAATAACTTTGACAAGTTCGTTAGTCAGGAAAATCGGATGAGGTTTTCCGGGAAAATTTTGAGTTTTCATTCAAAAAAAATTTTTATCTCAAAAAGTAATAAGCCGATTTTAATAAAATTTGTCATGCACCTTCCTTTTGTAAATAACTTTGACAAGTTCGTTAGTCAGGAAAATCGGATGAGGTTTTTTGGGAAAATTTTGAGTTTTCATTCGAAAAAAATTCTTATCTCAAAAAGTAATAGGCCGATTTTGATAAAATTTGTCATGTACCTTCCTTTTGTAAATAACTTTGACAAGTTACTTAGTCAGGAAAATCGGATGAGGTTTTCCGGGAAAATTTTGAGTTTTCATTCGAAAAAAATTCTTATCTAAAAAAGTAAAGCCGATTTTAATAAAATTTGGCATGTACCTTCCTTTTGTAAATGACTTTGAGAAGTGTGTTAGTCAAGAAAATCGGACGAGGTTTTGCTGGAAAATTTTGAGTTTTCATTCGAAAAAAATGTTTATCTCAAAGAATAATGGGCAGATTTTGATATAATTTGGCGTGTACCTTCCTTTTGTAAATAGCTTTGATAAGTTCGTTAATCAGAAAAATCGGAGGAGGTTTTTCGGAAAAATTTTCAGTTTTCATTTGAAAAAAAATTTTATCTTAAAAAATAAAAAATCTATGATAACCAAATTTGGTAGGTAGGTTTAAGATATAAAAAGTAAACTATACACCAAAATTTAGATTTCTATGTTACAATAAAAAAAAGTTATAATAATATTTTTTGCCAGATCATTTCTATGAAAATTCACTACCATAACGCACTTGCTGCGTCCAGAGTTTTTATAGAAATGACCTACACTTTATATATATATATATATATATATATATATATATATATATATATATATATATATATATATATATATATAGGTCATTTCAATAAAAAATCACTACCATAACGCACTTGCCGCGTCAAGACTTTTTATTGGTAGTATTTGCTTTAATTTACATTCAAGCGAAATATGTAGTTCTTTCTTAAATTCTGGATACTATTTATACGCATCAACAATTTTACCTGTCTTTTATTTGCAAGTTGCCACAATAGTCATTCTCTACAACCATAACATATTCCGTTGACTTATTACATAAATTTATACATCTACGAGACTAGAACGATATAGGTTCAATATAAATGCGGTCACATTTACAATATCCAGGGATTGTCATCTGAAATCTCAAAGCGGGGAGACAATATCATAAACTGTCTGTTATAAAAACTGCCGTGATCAATATGTTCCTGCGAGCTACATATGCCCTATTATATCAAGATTTCCTGTTAGGAACGCCGAATAGTTCTGGTTTTTGTGACTGTGGGTTCTCGATTTCCCGCACAGCACCAGTATTAATAATATCCACCACTCAAATTAAATGTACTGTATTATGGATACCACTAAAATATCCAGTAAACGCTGCCCTTTTAGCTAGAATATTTTGATATACGAGGTCGTATTCTCCTGGTGCAGGGCATTTTCTTTCGGAATATTACTAAAAGTAGTGGAGCTAACACATTTCATATATTATCATATTTTTATGAGGGATCGAAATGTTTTCTTCTGCGATACCGTTGTCTCCTGCAGAAACATATAACGCGATCAACTTAATTGGTGCTTTGCGCTTAATTTTTCTTAGAAAATAAACTAGGTAATAAATTGTCTCTGGTTCGTACGATTTTAGTCATCTATAACTTTTATATAGCTTTTCTCTTCTTCTGTTATCTCTATTTATACAACGATTTAACATTCAGCAAGCAAAACTACTTAAAAATAATAATCCTATTCATGTAACATTTATCTATTTATTTATTTATTTAATTACGGACAGAAAATTTTAAACAATATGGTTCTTAACATATAGTTCTACAAAAAAGAGCCTCGGTGGTTCAGAGGTAAGAATGTGTGCCTCTGATTCGAAGGGTACTGGGGTCGATCCCGGGGTTCTCCTTTTACTTTTTCAGTACAAACTGTAACATTAACATCAACCGAGGTTCTGGCATTGTATTTGAGCAAGTTGGATGTCTGCGCTTTCCGCCCTGCGAAAATGGGGGTAAAACCATTAGTCCTGTGTCCATGTGATGTTGGGCACGTTAAATTTCCCTACCATCCTTACAGAAACCCGGGAGTGCGGCAATATTTCCAGGAAAGTGAGGTGAAACTGCTCCCTGGCGTCGGTGATTGGCCATAGTCGCGGAAATAGGCCTACGTTAAAGAAACAAAACACACACATACACACACAGTTCTACAAAAAGAGAGAAACTGTAAAATAGTAAACAGTTATCGTGGAGTAAAAAAATCAAGCAATCACATAGTAAGTGAAGATTAAAACCTATGCTGAACACTGATAAGTAAACTTGGAGAACCCAAATCACCACAACACATCTTTTTCAAGAGCTGACGATCGTTTCGCTAAGAAAGTTAGCGTCATCAGAGGATGACAAATTCTAAGTCCCCTGATGACGCTAACTTTCTTAGTGAAACGATCGTTGTGACAGGTCTTAAAAAAGATGTGTTGTGGTGATTTGGGTTTTCCAAGCGTACTTATCGATTACACAGTGTAAAAGGGATGAACATTGCTAATTACATACAGGATGTCCAGCCGGGAACTGACACGATATATATTTCAGGAACCACTCAACGTTTTTTTTTTAGAAAATCGTAATATTTAGGCATATGGTATGTTACAAAAAGTCATATTCCCATTTTTTAAGTCATCGATTGAAATAAAAAATTGGAATATGACTTTTTGTAACATACCATATGCCTAAATATTACGATTTTCTAAAAAAAAAACGTTGAGTGGTTCCTGAAATATATATCGTGTCAGTTCCCGGCTGGACATCCTGTAAATCATCGATTGAAATTGTAAAAAAGTGGATGTTCTATTTAAAATATTTAAAATAACGAAAATGGTGTCAACTTGCGGTTTAATCGAAAACTACAGAACTGTCAAAATACATTGTTTAAATAGGCCGCATTTTGTTTGTTAGACGTGTAAAGCTTTAGAAAAAACATTGAGTGGCTCCTGCAATATGAATCATGTAAGTTCGTTCCCGCCTGGACTGTATCACTATCACACATGATGTCGGCACCACTAATAATGCAAGCTTGGTTACCAAGCTTGGACAGCTGATGTATCGTCGATGTTAGCATTATGTCTGTTCTATCTGTGGAAAAACTAAAAACTCTTTCTAGTGCACACAGCCGCCACTCTCGAATTAGTTTGTGTAAACTAGCCGTGCTGGGCGACAATTTTTCAAAAAAACCTACCAGAGAGCAAGCTCTTCTGGCTTCTAGAAAATGCATGTTAAAACTACAAGTTGGTGATAAGGTGTGTTTTGCGATGGATAGACATTATCCAGACTGTAGTAATATGTTTAAGGTATCGCCTCTGAACCCTATGCATGGTTTTTTTCTACCAGTCGTATAAAGAAACCAAAATTCACTAGCGCGTTCCAAATAAGATCTCTTGAACGTATCATATTATCTGTTTCACTGAAATTATCAAAGATTCTAACGACAAAACCTAGAGACTTTATAGCATCTGAAACAGATGCTTGAATGTGTAGGTCAAAACAAAGCTTTGGGTCGAAAACAATACTCACATGTCTATAATTAAATATAATGTTGGTAACTCATATATAATAGGTCATTCCTGTACATCTATCTATATTGACTGGCATCCTAGATGTCAGAAAATAACTAGATTATTCTTTAGCATAGATCGGTCCCGCAATGTGTCTATTTCTGAATAAAAATATTCAAATCATCAGCATAAAATAAATACTCACAAGACGTAGGATTACAAAGGCCATTAACTAAAACAATAGCAAGCGTCGTACCTAGGTTAGAACCCTGTGGAATCCCTGATACAGAGGTATAGCTATTTGTTTCAGTTTCAATAAATTTATTGGAATAGCACATAATGTCCTCAGAAAAGCCAGTTTCTGACAAGTTAAACAATAGAATTCAAACTATCAAGTTTCAGATGCCTTGAGTATATCCGTGTATATAACATCCGACTGTTTCCATTGGGCGTCAACTTTATTATTGTTCAGTCAGTAAAAATTGATGTATATATATATATATATATATATATATATATATATATATATATATATATATATATATATATATATATATACAATGTGGCTAAAATAAGGAGGCCCACTATGGGGATCTCCGAAACGGTCGCAGATACAGACTTGGTTGAATAAGAAAAAACTTGCGCACTAAAAAATCCAACAAAATAGGCGATAGACATCTCTGAATTTTTTGTTTTGCTTTTGAGATATTGTGACAAATTTGGATTTCTCGATTTTACATAGTATTTTGTTAACTTCGTTAGTGAAACGATCGACAGGTCTTTGGAAATATGTATTGTGGTGATTTGGGTTCTCCAAGTGTACTTGTCGAAATTTTCTTTAGTGTTAGTGTCAGGTCTTGTCTGCCTTTTTCTCCAGGACAGTTTTTTTCTACCAAGATGGGTCAATAAATTATTGTTTTTCTTTGTTACAGGTATGTCAATAAATCTGGAAGTCCTAACGTTCTGCTCTAATGGTAAGAAAGAAAATCTGTTTGTTGCTTATTGTGATATAATTCCTTAAGTACCTACTACAACAAGAATACTTTGACGTGTCTATTTAATAACGTTATGTTCCTATACTTATTCAAACTGTGTTTTGAATACCCCTCCTGTAATAAAATTTGTTAAAAACTCGGTAAAAATATTGTATAGATACGTTTTTTGCAGCACCTAGAGCGTATATTGACGTATAGAACATATCTATAAACTTTTTCAACAGGCTATTGACAAAATATTAATATTTATAAAAAATTCTGTACCGTTTGTAATCTTTCTTGTTGTGCCTTAAAATGAGGATAATGTATATAAATATTTTGACGCCCTCGTGGCGCAGGTTGCTAGGTGCCAGCCTGCTAAGCGAGAGGTCCCGGGTTCGATTCCTGGGCGAGCCAAGTTGACTTTGTCTGGAAAATTTGTTAAAATATTGAATGATGGGAAATGAATGTGCTAATGGCCTGAGATGCCGCAGCCAATAATATTAAAAAATAAAAAATATATAAATATTTTACGGCATCGATATAATATAAAATAATACACATATAGGTTAGATAAAAAATGTTATTGTAAGTAAATTTAGATTTAGAATTAAGAACCCTATGTTTCCGCCCTTTGTTATCTCACCCGTCTTACCATGGTCCGATTGCAGTGTGTTTTTTTTATAAAGTTGACTTGATGGACCCCTAGGCATGAATAAATCATTATTTGAGTTGAAAAAATGGTATAAAAATCCATTAGAAATATTACCAAAAACGGATAACTGAACAAACAAAAAAACTTAAAAACAATAATATGAAAAATTAATAAAAAATTACACAACAATAATACGACTCATAACAAAACTATAGATTAAAATTAATAAAAAAACAAATTAAATAAATTATTCATAATAAAAAATCAAATAAAATCATGTAAAAATAATATACCTACATTTACGCACCTCAGCTTAGGAATTGGAAGTGGTTTTAACCCACCTTTTATTGACGTGTAAAATCTGGTCTCGTCTTCTACTTTTAGTAGTCATTAACTTGAAGTCACCAGCCATGGCCAAACTACGCTAATGGTTTGCTTCCTCTGTCAAAATAGATAAACCAACAGATATCCCAACGATAATAAGGTTTTAGGAGCATACTTTGTGTTAGCATGAATGTTTATTACTAGATAAAATATCAAATTGCACCGATGGGGTAAAAAAATAGCTTTGCTACTTCCTCGTTTGCTCAGCCTCTAACCTCATGATACCAATTTTTAAGCGGGTTTCTAATGAGTGAATATTGGAACCTGTGATGAGCGCTGATAAGTACAATTTGGAGAACCCAATTCATCACAATACAGTTTTTAGACTCGACTATCGTTTCGCTAACAAAGCTAGCGTCATCAAAGGGATGAACAAACTAAGTGAATAAAGACTAGAACTACTATTTATATCTTAGTTGCCAAGTAGTTTCGAGCAGCGTATTTCTGGTTCGCGTCTCAAAAAATACAATAGAATGTAGGTATTGTATCTCTTTGACCTATGCTGTCAAAGCAGACTTTTAAGAGTTACCGACCACACATATAACCACAACATTTTCTCCGGTGAACAGTTTGATTTTAGAAACAATCACTCCACTCAGGGACAAATATGCACACTTTTTGAAATCATAACAACCAACTTTTATAAGAAATAATACACAGTGGTGCTTTTCCTAGATGTTGGGAAGGCATTTGACAAAGTGTGCCACGTAGGCCTAATTCCAAAATTCATCCAATACAATTACCCGTCCAGTATGATAAAAACCATCGCGTCCTTTCCAAGTGACAGAATTTTCAAAGTAGAGATTGACAATCAACATTTCACAACAAAACGTATAAAAGCTAAAGTACCTTAAGACGCAGCCATGTCTCTACATCTGTATTCCATCTCCACTTCAGACATACCAATACCAGCCAGAATAAATAACGTTTAATATTCCGACGACCCGCATGGTTAAAAACAAGATTCACAAAGCAAAGATTGCAAGCTAACCTGATCACATTCGAAAAATACCTGATAAACTGGCAAATTGGAGTCAACCCCAGAGTACAGAAATAAATTAGACAGAAAGACGAGACTCGCCATCGCACGAGTACATATTGTTAAATAAACAGATTCTATGGAAGCACAAACTCAAATATCTTGGAGTTCTACTAGACAGCAAACACATTGACATGACAGGCTACAGAAAATCATATCAAAGTAGAAACAGTAAAACAACGCCTTGATCCCACTAACCGGAAGACATAGCACAGTGTCTCCAGAAAACAAAATGCTAATTTATAAAACTGTAATCAGACCAGCCTCGACCTACAGATTTCCAGCATGGGGACATACGGCCAAAACTTATCATAACCTAATATAAATAGTACACAACAAATGCTTGCAACTCATATTCAATGATTCGTAGTGCATCATGAACATACAGAAAATTAGAAAACCACGAAAACCCATGCATAAAAATTGCCAGCTACGACGAAAGCTACCGGAACAGAATACAGGCGACCTAAGTCAATGTTGTTGAACCAACAGAAAAACAACAAATGTGGAATGTACTACAGGGTCTCCATCTCGGTGCAGGATCAGGTAGTATATTGTCACGACAGTTTCAAGTAACACAAATTGTTATAATGAAATAGACACTGTGTACCACCAGCTAACAATTTTGTAAAATGTCAGCCCTGACCTATTTCTTTCCTAATATAGGGACAATGTATGTAAGGCTAAATGTATTCTCACCATAATTAGAATTGTTGACCAGTTTCGCTCTAATTTGAGCTCACCAGTACCGTATACTAATTACAGCGAGAACACACCTGTTCAGGCGAACAGCTGATATTTCATAACGGCCCTAATAGCCTTAAAAATGTAATTAGTAAAAACACCAAAATAATTATTACAAGTAGGTCAGTTAAATTCTGTAATGCAGTTATGTAAACATTTCAATAAATTGGAGGTCGACATTCTATGGAGCAACGTTGAAATTGTCACATTCAGCATATAAACCATAACAAACGAATTTGTAAGACAGACAGGAATGTTTAGTCATCAAGGTTGAGAATCAAAATATGTCATTGTTGGTAAATATAAAGCAGATTCATTGTAGTAAGTAAGATATAGTTAACTTAAACACCGTTCTACAATGTAGGCGGAAATGTATATCGTTCATTTTAAATAAGCTGCTGAAATGTAGTCGGGTAAAATAACGCCGCGATTATTTAATTATATAAACACTGTTATTAATTAATAGTCAAAGATGATAATACTTGAGTAAGTTCTATTATCCCATTTTTTATATATCATATTCTAATATTATTATCTTTATTAAGTTTGTGCTTTAATATCGTTATCAATATACCGTTATCTATGTCATAACATATGTGCTTCGTTCCTACATCTTTTATTCTGATAATTCACCCTCCGCTTCCACAAACATGGTCCTTCGAGCCGGATATATAAAGTACTACGGCTATGGTAGCTAGCCTCTTAGAAGATTGTGAGATGTATGGCAGGATCACCACCTCGGTGTGGAACCAGGTAGTATGTTGTCTCGACAGCTCCAAATAACACAACATGTTTTAAAATAGAGACTGTGTATCATTAGCACGGTATACTAATTACACATAATTGTTAGTTGGTTCTACACAGTCTCTATTTTATAACGTTTTGTGTTATCTGGAGCCGTCGTGACAACATACTACCTGGTTCCGCATCGAGATGGCGACCCTCTCGTGTATCTCACAATGTTGTAGGAGGCTGGGTACCTTAGCCGTATTACTTTATAGGTGTGTTCTCTAAGTAATTAGTATACGGTACTGGTCAGCTCTAATTAGAGCAAAACCGGTCTGCGGTTCTAATTATGGTAAGAATACATCTAGGCTCACATACAAATGTGTAGCCAATGGCACAAAACCGTACACAATAAACAGCAAAGCCAAACCACGGAAAACTCAGACAAACTGGCGTACAGACATAGTCTGGCCCAAGAGAGCCCTTCATAATCATAGATTCCAAAGCTTCCTTATTTATTTGACGTTTATTTGATTGCCCTTAGTTTAATAATAAGTTTTCAGCCAGTTTGTGTTATTTAGCAAACATTAAACAGTGGTTAGGTGCACATCGTGGTTTTTGTGTTAAATCGTTTTATAGAAATGATGACTCCGCGGCAACTGTGACTTGCTTATTTCGCAGTCGGTTCAATATTCTGCGGCATGGGCGCGTACCGTCTATTCATGAATTTTAAATTTTACTTATAAATAGTTTTTGAGAAACTGGGTCCACATTAAGTTTGAAACATAGATCAGTCGCAAAAAGTGTTAGAGCGCATTAACTGATGGAGTGCGAACTGCCATAACACACAGTCCAAAATGTTCTGCGAGTAAAAATTCATTAGCATTAAATATCAGTGAACTTTTGATACGTCAAATTGTAAAAGAGGATTTAAGTTTTCACTTCTGTAAAAATTTAAATTTTGCACGAACTAGAAGATGCTGATTATGTACTTTCATGTTATATTGTCAAGAAATGTTGCAGTCATTGAATGGTGACGTAAACCTAATCCACCATATGTTTATGTCAGAAGTCTATATTCGCCTGAACGGCTACGTAAATAGGCAGAGTAGTTGCAATAGGAGTGCTGAAAATGCACTTCCGTTACATAAAAAACCGAATGTATAGTTCGAAGGTGTGCACTTTCATCATGTACAATTTTATCATTTATTTTCGATAACAATGTTAGCGTCATCAGAGGGATTAAGTTTATTCAACATTGTTAGCGAAACGATAGTTAGGCCTAAAAACTGTATTTTGCTGAAATGGGTTCTACAACTTGTACATATAGGATGTCTAAATTAACAGAAAACTGCAAAAACATTTTAAAATAAAAACTTATGTAGATACATGAGCTTCCAATTTGCCCAACGTACGGACGAACATTGTATAACAGACTTTACAATAAATTATGTTTTTAATTCTTAAAACCTAACAAAAGTCTACGTAAGACACAACTCATAAAATCTACTTATTTTGCGTGCTTATATTCCAGACAACCCTAAAAGATAATGTATTTCTATTCATTTCTCTTAAAACATTTCTTGTTCTCAAGTACATTACAAAGTCGTTAATGTGGAAATAACATGATAGCATATATCATAGCAGACTCTAACGATTTTGCAGTTTAAAGATCAGCTAAGAGACTCATTTCCAAGTGCACTCCTTCTCCAACTCGAGGCTGAAGTTTCAAACTTTACACGATTATTAAAGGTGCATGTTGAAACTGTAGGAGAGAATTATTAGAGCAAGTGCATAAGGAACTGGGCTCGTTCACTTGATTGAAACATAAATTCCGACTGTAAATCTACAGTAGTAGAGAACTATACTTAGTATGCCCTAATCCTTATTGCAACTTTATGAAGTTCATATAAAAAGTACGTCCTAAATTTGACTGTACTTATTAAGGTCTCTTGCATTACTGAATTTGTAGATCGAACATTCGATTTTTTATGATATAATTTATAAAAGGCAAAACCTATGTCTCTCTAAGACATCAATAACTTGATTGTTGTGCCACAAGAAAAGTGTCTAATAGGATGTATCGAAAAAAAAAAAACGTTTGTTTCGAAATCCATTTACGGCTAGTGCAGATTTTTGACCAAATGACCTTAAGAAGACGTATCTCGGCTCGATCAGACAACACCTGCTGCCGAGGAGAGCTGAAATATAAAAATCACGAAAAAATCACCTATTACTGATATCTTCAAAAAAAAAAATCATATTTGTTATTTTTTGGTGGTTAAGTCATTTATATAGCAGGGAAAAAGACTGACAAATACGTAAAACATGTTCAATGGAGACCTGTTTGTTAGGGTGCGCCAAAGAGAGCGAGAATAAGATTTATGTTTTGTTTCTTTTGGAGGGGTATTGCAAAAAAGGTGTCTAGATATATATTATAACGGATATAAAAAATGGAATCTTTTTATTAATATTTACTCGCGCTACAGGGGGGGGGGGGGTTAAAATATGCAGTTTTTACTTTATTTTCTTTTTTAGTCGGTGTAGGTTTAAGTCATTTATTGGTGATCTTCTTAATGCGTGAGAAAATTACTGAGTTTGAAATTTTGCTACTTATGATTGAATGTTAAACTAGCACAGACTACTCATCGCATCCCTCTGTGTTTTCAATTCGCTTAATTTTCTTTTAGTGAATTTTTATTTTTAAAAATTCATTAATAGAGCGGTATCGATGGTGAGACTTTGCAAAAAATTTTTCAAATGAGCGCGAATTAGGACCCCTAGAACCCATATCCGGGGTCAGTTTGAATTTTTATATGTTAATATATATATAAATATATATATATATATATATATATATATATATATATATATATATATATATATATATATATATATATATATATATATATATATATATATATATATATATATATATATATATATATATATATATATATATATATATATATATATAGATAATATGTAGACCAAATTTTATCAAAATTTTCGGAAAAAAATTTTTTTTGAAAGAAAACTAAAAATTTTCCCGGAAAACCCCGTCATATTTTCCTGGCCAACGAACTCATCCAAGCCATTAATAAAAGAAAGGCACTTGCCGAGTTTCATCGAAATCAGTTAATTATTTTTTGAGTTATCAGACATATATATATATATATATATATATATATATATATATATATATATATATATATATATATATATATATATATATATATATATATATATATATATGTCTGGATGAGTTCGTTGGCCAGGAAAATCTGACGGGGTTTTCCGGGAAAATTTTTAGTTTTCTTTCAAAAAAATTTTTTTTCCGAAAATTTTGAAAAAAATTGGTCTACATATTGCTTTGGGAAAGACCTAACTATGTGCCAAAATTCAGCTTTCTAGGGTTACAGAAAATTGAGCTATTCAAATTTGAAACATTTATGTTTAAATCATAGATCAAGTATGTGGTTGCTGTTGGTTAGTCAATGACAGCTGCTATTATTGTCATTGACTCATGAAATTCTTTTTGAAGTTTGAGAGAAATGTCAATAATACTGAATTCACTGATTGTTAATCATTGGCGGCATTTACGATTATATATAACCCTATTGTAATTTATTATCATTTATCACCTCTGTAGTATAATTATTTTTTTCCTTACAACTCGCATCGCTTTTAGTCAATTGTTGTTATTAATAGTCAATAGTTTCTTCCCGAACACACACGGCTTCCATTGACTTCTGCTTCTGCCGCTGTTACAGTCTTTTTAGAGGTCCAGTTGTAACCACTCATACAGCCAGTGTTTTTTAAACACGTGGCTGGGGGACTGACCGAATTCATTCCCAGTTGCTGTTGATCTACTCATATTCTCTGAATATGTTTAAAGATGTTGTATCTACTTCATTCCAAGTCACTATTAACCGACTATTTATGAAATCAAATAAGTAAATTAAATCGATTGTCATAAAATATGTAGTGTATTAAGACTAAGGGAAAAAGAAATAAAACATATATAACTGTGCACATTATGATTATATTTAAGGGTGTGCGGCGCACACCTAGCTCACTAGGAGAAATCGCCACTGCTTGAGGGAGGTATTGTCACAGCATAATATCTTATTAAAGTTCATTTGTAAATAGGCTTAATTTTTATATGTTTATATATATATATATATATATATATATATATATATATATATATATATATATATATATATATATATATATATATATATATAACTAAAAAAAAATAACCGATTTCGATGAAACTTGGCAAGTGCCTTTCTTTTATTAATGGCTTGGATGAGTTCGTTATCCAGAAAAATCGGACGGGGTTTTCCGGAAAAATTTTTAGTTTTCTTTCGAAAAAACAAAGGTGTTTTAATGAAATTTACTATATATGTTGCCTCAGCCTTACTAAGTACCAAAATTCAACTTTCTAAGTTTAGAGAAAATTGAGTTCTTCAAATTTTGAATTTTCCTTCGGAAAAAAATTTTTTCTCCGAAAATTACAAAGTTATTTTAATGAAATTTTGTGGATATCTTTCCTTAGGAAAGACCTTACTACGTATTGAAACTAAACTCTCTAAGTTTATAGAAAATAGAGTTATTTAAATTTGAAGCATTTAATAAAAATTGACTACCATAACGCACTTGCTGCGTCCCGAGTTTTTGCTTTATGGTACTAACTTTTATTGTCAAAACTAGGTAACTCTGCTCTTGCGTTTAGTTTTTCCTGTATCCATCACGTGCCTTTGGTCCGCATACTGTTAAAGAAGCATCTGTAATTATTTTCACAGTTCTCTCCACTGTCTGGGTATGACAATGAAAACATTCAAATGTTATTGTTTCTTCATCTTGTATTATGCGAACAAGTTCTTGGTCCAAAATATGCATTACCAGTGGAGGTTTAGTAACAGCCTCAAACCAGTCAATTAGATCAATGTAATCCTGAGCTGCGAAATTTAGTTTTAAAATTTCTGATCGCCTTTTTTAAATTTTGTCTTGCTTTTAAAATGTTTCTTATAGCAAGTTCCCTGATATACGATCGTCTATCTCCCAACATAGGCAATAAAAAATTGTTTTACATGTGCAAAGTCTGCACTATCTGATATAAGTTTGTCAATATTATCTGGAAAATGTCTACTAGCACAGATTGTATCCCATAAATGTCGTGCTCCGTCCAGTATATACCAATTTGCTCTTATTTTAAACCACAATGGTGTATATACTTCCATGCTATACTCAACTAGTACAGCAGTATTTTAGATGGCTCCTTTGTAGAAATATATAGCCGCAGAATTTAATTTTAGGTAGCTAACCATCTGGCGTGACTTAGTATGTTATTATTACTACCCTGTATTTCGGGGGCAAGATTTTCTAGGCACTTACCGCTTTGTCTTGCTTGACAAATGAGATGCAGGTATTGTTGATCTGTGCTTAGGTGTTATTTATCGAATTATATTAGCTCAGTTTCCACTGTCAAGAAGTCTTCAATATGAGCCTTTTCGCAATCAGCAAGTAGTGACCCTATCAGCTCTGGAAGAGAATTGGGTTCTTTTGTAACACCATCAACTTTTGGTAACACCATCAAGTTTTTGTAACAAATGCCTTAGTGGAAGTTCATTAGCATGTAAAATACAAATGCTTCATTGCAGTGGTTTCTTTAGTTGAGTTTCAACCACACGGATGACGACTTCTTTCCAACCCGTGTTTACATTTCTAACATCGCACCCAATCACAGTTAATTTTATCGAGTCTATGTTGTTTTCTTCTATAAAACACATTAGTCCCTTTACTATGTCAGTTGTTTTTACTGGCAGCACGAAAGATACATGTCCTAGGTATTTGCTTTCGAGTAAATTAATGCAGTATGCACCTCCCCTACCACAACCCGACGTCATCCTTGAGTCATGTGTCCCTCTCTTACTTGATTTCTGTTATTCTCAACTTCAGTTCGTATTTTATTTTTATGCAAGCTCATATTTTCTAAAAACGCCATCGCAATTGTCCTATATTCATATATAAGTTACGGGGGCGCGGTTAAAATTTGAAATATAACATCCAGTTTTTTTACGCAATAAGGAGATAAATAAATTGTTTTTTAACCACGCCAGCTTAAATAAAATATAAATAAAGAACTACCTTTTTGACCCCCAGAGGCGCGTTATCAGATACACGTAAGACACCTTTTTTTTCACTACCCGATTAAGAAATTCGGCAAAAAAGTTTTTTGGCCTACCCTACTATCTGTGCATCACAAGCCTAAACATCTGGTGAATATTTTGTAAAAAAGCAATGATTTTCCTACGTGACAAACGTTACAAAATATGAGCGATATAACTACTTCTACTATCGCTTTTATTAAAACGGAAAGGTTTTAGTGTGCGATTAAAAGGAATTATTCAGCTCCTCATTTATTTACACTTGCTGTGAACAAATTTTGGAAACCATCCAGGAATAACCCCGTGCTGTAGGTCGAGTACTGATCACCGCGGGGTTTAGTTTAGGAATTTGTCTTCTAGGAAGACTTGGTGTCAAGTTTTGGCATTTGGTTCCGTGACTTCAGAGTAGTAACGAAGAATTTGTGCCGTTCTTCAGGTCAGCAAAGAGCCGATGCAGCCCCAGTGTCGAGTTTGAACATTTATTCCACATTTTGTGTGTGACAAGGTAAGTCTTTTACGTCCTTATTTGCAAAATCATAGCTTCTAATATTCTCACGCAGAACCTCAGATATGGTTTGCCAGTCATCGCTCCGTTAATTTACCGTTTGACCAATCGCTGGCTTGTATATATTTCGATGGGGCATCAAATCGAATTTCCAGAGAAACAAACAATTCTTGAATAGCATTGGTTTGACGTAATGTTGTTCTAGCTTTGAGATTCCTCTCTAACCTAATTGCCTTTTGTCAGCATCAGGATCCCAAATCATTGACAAGAGCAGATTCTCGGGATGGCGAAACCAGGCACTTCTCTAAATTACGGGGTCAATAATCTTTTTCTGTAACTTCGTCCAGACAACAAGACAACGACATCAACTTCCGTAAATGGCTTGATCTTTCCACGATATATGGTTTCACCTTAGTTAAAAACCAAATGAATGCGTAGACTTTTATAATGTAGACAACTAGGCGTACAAGATTGTCGGATGGGCTGTAGGTTGATACATTAAGACGCAATGTTCTATTTGCTGGGGTCAACCACCTTGCTTGATTTTAGTTTTCTGGGACTTCTGTTTGCTAAGCCCCAAAGACAATCTCCCAAAGATATTTCCTTGCAACTATTAAGAAGATACTGTTGATCACTGCTTAGACTGCTGCGTTGTTTTGGATGCAAATCAGATATCCGATGCACTGAAATGGGGTGAAAACGTTTGATGGCGATTTTCACAAATTTCAAGCAATGTTATAATTTGACATGCGTCTTTGGCCTTGCACTCCCGCCGGTGCACTGAAATAAGTGTCGAAGTAAAAGTTCGTTGGCGTGGAACATGCATATAACTCGTCGGAGAAGCTTGTTCAAAGAATTTTCACTCACACGACATAGTGCGATACGCAGAGGCAGAAGTGATTGCGAGTACATTATTTATTACGTTACTCTTCATAGAACTTAGCATTAGAGAGCTTTGTCCGTAATTAAAGAGGCCTCAATATTTTTATATCAATTTATAATTGTACGTCACTCCGGAAAATCTGTGCTTTTTTTTTACAAAATATTCACTAGGTTTTTAAGCTTGTGATGCACAGACAGGGACATACTAAACGTGTTTTACGTATTTATTAGTCTTTTTACATGCTATATAAATTACTTAACCAAAAATATCAAAAACGATATTTTGAAGATATCCATAGAAAGTCATTTTTTGGTGATTTGTCTAATATTTGAGCTCCACTTGTTAGCAGAACGAGTTCTCTCATCGATCTGCGATTTTTTATGCGTTTTGTTAATGCAATTTGGCCAAAAATCTGCACCAGCCGTAACCGTATTTCGAAAAATATGGTTCTTCGATACACCCTAATGTCTACTCACTCCATTAATAGTTGTAAATTATATGTCCTTGGAAATATTTTTGCCGTGAAGGCATTCCAAAGCTTAGATGCTCTAGAAAAGAACGAGGATTCGTAACAAACCATTCAACATGTGGGTAATTTGTTATGACAAGCAGGTGGTTTTGACTGAGGCGGGTTTGCCGGTTTGAGATGGTATGCTGGGGTACTAATGAAGGAATTTATAAGGAGAAATGTTGATAGTAATATCGATATAAGAGGAAGAGCTCTCCTATCTTTCTTTTGTCGTCGAGATAAGTGAAAATGATTGTGATAGATGAATAATAAGGAAGAACAACTAGTTTCGTAATAGAATCTGTGGACGTATCTGTGCTTTATAGAGCTAAAGCTGCCGCAATAAAAACAAAATTTGAACCAGAAACAGAAATTTAAACTCATTTAATGCCACATTCTAAATACTGGAACCATGTAAAAGTAGACATTGTGAAGTTTTTTGGCAGTATTTTGTCAGTAGTCTGAACGTGTGGGTCTTGCGGGTCACACGTCCTAGATGAAAGGCAATTATGTGTCTTTGAAGCATTTACATAGCCAAATTTGCAGAGTCTTAGCTGAAAATCTTAGATAGGTTATCATTTAGAGAGTTGGTTACTTTGACTCACATTGAAAAGGAGCTAAAAGTAGATATTGGGCGATCCGACGACAACGAACTCTGAAGGCTACACTATCAGCGACACTGTGGATTAAGGTAAATGAACAAATTGATTTACACTCTCTTATAGAATGTATATGTATAATTGCTGCAGTTTCGCTGAAGTGCTCAGCTTTATCAAATACAGAATCTGTATTTGATAAAGCTGAGCAGAGAATTTGTTTTTAAAAACTTTTTTATGGCTGGGAAAGAGACTCGATTGGGTTGATTAAACGGAAATCATCCAGGCGATTAATATGGAAAAATACCTTCCACGTTGGAATTTCGCAAATACATTCATTTCCTAAGTATGCAATAAGTTTTCTTTTGGAAAGCTTTTATAACGAAATTTGTAATACAAGTTTCTTTTAAAGATATTTCAAATACCTTGATATACCAAATTTTAATATTCTGGGTTCATTGAAAATTGAGTTTTGAGGATTTAAAGCATTTTTTTGAAAAGGATCTAGAACACAAGATCTGAATATTTTTTATGATAATGGAGAGATTTCAAAGGTACAACTTTCGAAAAAACTCTTAAATTTAGCGCGTACTAGAAACCGATCTTTAAGGCCTGTTTAAAGTAAAGGAATTGATTTTAGTAATATTCCGTATTAATAGTTGACAATTCTTATAAATTATTACTGCTATAATGTCCTTTCTGCGTTCATAATTTTTTGTTGTATTAATTTTCTTATTTAAGTAATTTTGTGGTTTGCAATACTGTAGTCTCTAATAGAAGGTTATATTGCAGCAACTAGTACTGTCGCATATTTTTTATACAACAAAACAAGTATAATATGATCTTGGCAACAAAGCTAAGGATGTGAGGCAAGTGGTGAAATGTGATATCCATAGGATAGCAGTGTAATGTGTAGCAAGAGCCACGCATCCTACGGGTTCTCGTAAATTATCCATTAATGAAATTCCTCACGTATGCAGATGAGCTTGCCTGTAATTATACACCAACGGCACCAGCATCGCCAGACGCTGGAAAATACTCAGAGAACTGAGACATACAAAACTGATACCTCCTTGTCTCGCTGTAGGATATTCAGACACCAGTTAATCGCTCAACCGCTTTATCAGCAATGTCTCACATTTAATTCTCTTGTAATTACGAAATCTTTTTTCTTCCAAATAAGTAGTAGTAGTAGTATTACAAACTGTTTCTTGTATATGAAAAATTATGCTCATACGTACTGTATTTAAAATGATTCTCTCAAACATGTAAAAATTACACTATACTCTTGTCCGCATTTTCTTTTGCTTTATTAGCAAATTTTGTTGGAGAAAAATCACTATCGAGTACTACTGCCATTCCAATGCAAAAATACATAAAAAAATAATGATATCATCACAAATCGGGCTCTTAGATTTTAAGCACGACAGATCCATTTAAGCCAATTTTAGAAAAATATCAAAACAACTGCAATAGCTTCCATTGTTTCTGCTATCAGTTAATGAGTCATGATATTTTTTTAATTTAATATGTAACAAACCAAAAGTGTGATTCAAAAAATTATATCATCACCGATTTAGTGGTTATTTGAAGTTAAGTTATGGACATGTCGGAGTTGGCATGTAAATACTAAGGACAGAGTTAAACAGACAATGTTTGACAAAATTAGTTTTAAAAAGCATAAAAAAATTAAGAGCTAATAAACGTCATCTATTGAAGAAGGATAATATACACATATTTCTGTATGATTGATCTTCGGTTTACCCGCGTTTGTAATTTACTTCAACTCGACAGTTCGGCCCCGTTTTGGGGCCATTTTAGAGAGGTTTAGCTAATACAAAAGAAAATAAACTTTTAAGGTTTTAATCTGCCTATTCCTATGCGGGAAGTAAGAGTACGTGGCTATAGTTCGATTACCGACCTGCCAGTTCCCAAAATCTCCATATAGATCGTCTAACACCTTAATATGCTTAACCCTAGACATAAGAGAGATATGACTGTTCGTTGGAGATCTTGTATTATTTACAGTTTGGCTTCTGCCTGGCTCGTTATCAGTGTCATTGGTGTGGCAGGTAATGTTTATTTAGTCAGGTACTTTAGTAATAGTACCAAGCGGATTAAGAGGTTTATAGGTACTTATGTAGTCTATTAGCGAGCAGTATATTGACTTACTGGCCATTTTGTGTGTTGTTAATGAGTATACAATAGGTGTCAATGTAATCGGAGGTATGAACCTATCATCTTTATTGTCTAAACAATCGTAACGTTCCTTTATCTCGATGTTTTTGCCGATATTTCTGCTTTCAAAGCTGTAGACTTGATCTATTGTTTTGGCATTGTTGAAGTCTATTTTGTGTCTTGTATGAATATGATGCACAGACCAGTGCTGATGAGCGATCGGATTCTAAGTGCTGGGGTATGTTTATATATTCTATTGTGAGAAAAAAAATAAGAGTAGACGTGTATACATATACTTATCTATCTACATATAATTTAAATTTAAACAGACCTTGAAGATCGGTTTTAGTGGTCCTAATACGCGCATATTTGAATAATTTTTGTGTGTAACCGTCAACATCTCTCTTTTATTATATATAAAAAAATAAAATCTTCTGTTCTACGGTGTGGAGTGACCAGATTGCCCTTAACGAACTAGTTAGCTTTAATTAGATTTAATAATCCGGATACCAGGGCACTCTGACCTTGATGGAAAAGTAGTAGCCAACCCTTTTGCCAAGAGTGTCGAGGTAAACCAGATTGTGCCGACTCTACACTGGGGATCGGAACGCACCTAAAAGACCTGGACGGATGTAAATAAATTCTAACAGTGCCAACATGTGCCAGGATTAGCACACTCTAAGGCTTGCCTAAAGGGTCTCTTAAAATTAAAAGCTAAAAATCTTTAAGAGTTAAACAGACAATGTCTGAGAACTCTGGTATCGACTGTGTATGGAAATGACAACATAGGAGAGCATGGGCTATGTTCCTGTCCGGCTGCAGACGGGACCAGGCACCTGCTCTTACCAACTTGTATCAGAAGATCTAGATAAATTTTTGCCCTCAAAAGTTGTCGACTTCTGTAGGAGGCTGGATTTGATGAGTGAAATATAATTATAATACAATTAGGCATGAGCCACTAGAGACCCCAAAGTCGCAGTGGAGGGACTAAAATGGCTCACTCACAGCATACCCTAACCTATCAGGTTGTTGAGGTAACTAATAATTAGAGTGTCTCACAACTACAACTATTTAACGAGAAGGGAATGGGTATTCTTAATGAGGATTTGCAGTTGATAAAAAAACTCTATAACAAACAACAACTATTTAGTAATAATTTAGCTATTATGTAATCTAATATTTCATGTTAACGGATGTTTGGAATTCGACTTGCTTTTAGTTAAATTTGGTGTAATTAATGTTTTCTTTCGTTTTATAATTGTTATCTCGTCGTTGTGGACTGGCATAGTTTTATTTTAACGGCATTATAAAGATTTTGTTTATTTCTCTAATTGTATTTTGAGATGTATCAACTCAGCTGGTGGCCCTGTTACCAATTTTATACTGTTAGTATTTATTGATAAGAATAAAGAAAAAACTGAATAACCTTAGGTTCTATGCAGAGTAGATTCATATTCCAAAATTAAGGTACTACAACTTGAAACCTAAAGGTTTAGATGGATTGTGTTGTCACTACACTCAAAGAGGTTTAATAACTAGATGCGCACTTGCCGGGTTTAAAATTTACGCGCCTGGAATACAAACAAATGACTGTATTAAAAGGTTCCTTTTGAGTAACCAAGAGGTTGTTGCCTAAAGTTTGTGCAAAAATTATGTCAGTGTTTGTTTTATACTTTGCCACTGACTAGATATTTAGCACTTTTAAACGTTACGCCTGGTTGACAATCAATTTATTGTTTATTCACTGGTTGATTATCCAGGAAAGCTGAAGCAGCGTCTCTCATTTACCGCTTATAAACAGTGGTATTTGTTGTCGTAAAACTTATCAACACGATTAATCGCGTCACATTTGATTAATGTCGTAACGGCTTGTGAGTGGCTATTTATCTGACAAGTGCACGACTCGGAGATTAGTTAAGCAAATATAAATATAAAGCTTGTCTAGCCTTCTTACGCAATAATTGTATTACGTTTCGTATAATGATAATTACAAAACACGCAATTAGATGGGAACATGGGCACGCTATTCTCTGATAAAACTTTAATGTGACGCCTAAACTGCCGTTGTTTTACAGTAAATGCCTATATATGAGTATAACTGACTTTTGTGGTTATTAGATTTGTTAAGGTAAGTTCTTGTTGTAAGAGTTTTGCAATTAATACATCAAAACAGAATATTCTAACGCAAAAAGGACTTTGCGGTAGATAGGGCTTATTTCGTTACCAGCCTTTTACGCGAAAAATTAACAGAACTGAAAAAAAAACTAATTGAAAAATATATGTTGTAGTAAAAGAAAGTTAATTACTGTACGAAAAACAATTTCCACCACAGTAGACGTAAACATATTTATTTGTGTTTGCTTTTGCTCAGTTTTATTGAAAGTAATTTTATTTAAACTGTCGGTTTCAAATTAGTCCTTAGACTTATAATTACAATTTGGAAATTTTTTGTGACAAATAATATAGTCTTAGATTTAGCCCATTCGCTGATGAGAAAAAAGTTAGCGCAAACTAGGGTTCTTGAAACCCATAGCTTGGTCCAGCGTAAAAAGGAATTAAATACTGCTATTTTAGATTTTTTATTTTAAAATTTTGAAAGAGCACATAGAGCTCTGAACTAAGCTCTGTTTTAAGATGAAATAAGTCGTAACAAAGTAGATTTACTGGAAAGTGAATCTAGAAACCAAATTAGAGCTTGCTATAAGTATTTTATTTACACTAAAAGTATAATTAATAAAATAGTTTAATTTGAATTTAAATATTTATTTTTTTAGCTATTTAAAATTTAATAAAAATAATTATAGTTTTATTTGAATTTAAATCAACTCTAAGTTGAATGCTGCAATCTCAGCAAAGGTGCAAGAAAGTGTGCCTCTCGCAAGCAAAATCGAAGTGATTTAAAATTTTACGAAATTATCAGCTGTTTTTGGGAAAATCGTGATGGACTCTTTTATATATATATATATATATATATATATATATATATATATATATATATATATATATATATATATATATATATATATATATATATATATATATACAGGGTGTTACAGAATAGTGGCCCAACCCGCTAACCACGGAAACACCGAGACGAAAATTTTATGACTTTTCATATAACATTTTCTTCTGGGAACCCCGTTTTCGAAATACAGAGTGTTGAAATTGAACTTAAAAAATAATGTTTCGTTTCTAATTTTTATGTTTTTGAAGTTATCTCTATGAATTTTTGCAAGTCGTCTTATTTCAGAACTAAACGCCATCTTTGTAGAAGAGGAGAGAAAAATCAAATCACAAGGGGGATACAGGGGGGTGGAACAAGTATTGAGCCTCTAAACGTTTTTTTGTGCGCACGCCAATGGTTTTAAAACAAATTACTGTTGTTAGATAAAAATAATTTTATAACTTTCGTTTCTCTAGTTGAATTTTGATAAGACGACTAGTTTATGAGTTATTGTAAGTTGTATGGTAGTGCCCAAACAGGTCAGAAAGAACCTACAAAACGTTATCTCCATGAAATATAACATGTAGTCCTATACCACCACTAGACGACATCTGCGTGAACAAGAAAAATTACACCCCTACATTTTTTATTCGGGCCCCCGTGGTCTAATAGAAACTAATATCGTAGGTTATCTGCGTTCTTCAACTCCAGTGACACGTCTCAACAAATTAAAAAAAAATTGGATTTTTTTATTCATTTGCAATCAGAATAAAGAAATTGTAGCTCATTCGATTGCCTTAAATATTGCTACTTGAATACATACATACTACTATGTTTCACACATATGTAATTAGAAGTCATCAAAACCGTTTTATAAGTATAACTTGTATTAAACTTAAACTGCCAGTCTACTATTAACATGAAAACTCAACCAAAAATAATGAAAAACGCTAAGTAAAACGATGTGAAAGAATTAAAATTAAATTAAATGCTCAATATAGCTACCACCCTCTTGTATGCACAGGCGGGCTCTTTTGATAAGAGAAAACCGAATTTTTTTGAAAATGTCTGGTTTCATACGGTATTCATCTGCGCCTTGTAGGATTGGTTCCCGCAGATGTTCTGCATCGAGTGTGGGCACCCGGTACACAAATTCTTTCATATATCCCTAGAAACTAAAATATAAGGGGTTGGGGTCGGGGAATGGGCTGGCCACTTGACAGGTGAATCTGCCCCCACAAATCCAACGGCCATTGAATGTGCTACTTAAATGTCGTAGAACGTCTCTTCCGTAACGAGCTTTTTACAAAAATTCACTAAAATCCTTCATAAACGTAACGTTCAGTTACTTCATTTAGTTTGTAGTTACTTTTTTAGGAAGTGAAAAACTGAAAGGTTTATACTGTGATTGCTATACTTTTCTGGTCACCATCTCACCCAGGGTATACCTACCTCTATAATCTCAGCGCGACTATTTGACCACAAACTTTTACGATTTTAATATTCAGTACGAACGTCTGAACGCATCCATATACATCTGTTCGACCATAGAGTAATATGTGTTTTACATTGACAGATTACTATATTAACCATCAGCTCACACCTCGCACTGGGAATCCGTCGGTCTAATTAAAACAAAACATTATTTAATCTATTTGTAACACATATTTTACATACATACATACTATGTTTGTGCTCTCTCTTTTTATATATATTTTAATGTATTTGAGCAAGTTGAATGTCTGCACGTTCCGCCCTTCGGAGGGGGCGTAAGGGGTGTTGGGCACGTTAAAGATCCCTACCCTCCTTACAGAAAGACAGGAGTTCGGCAAAATTTCCAGGATATTGAGGTGAAACTGCTCACTGGCGTCGGTGATTGGCCATTGTCGTGGAAATAGGCCGACGTTAAAAGAAAAGAAAAAAAAATCAAAAAAATATATATATTAAATGTGCCAAATCTCAGACTGCTCCTTGCGCGCCATTTGCTTAAAAAGCTGTACATTTTTTGTCTTCATATATTAATGTATAGAGTTAACCCTATAACTGAAACTACTGCCTAATCATTAGGTAAAAGGTCTTAATGAAATTCATTTTCTACAAATATTTTAGTAAAATAAAGGACAGTGACGGCTGAAGCGGAAACCTGAGGCTTTAAAGAACACAGTTCTTACGGCATTTCTTCAAAATAACTCGTAGTAGTTTCAGGTTCGTTATCTACAACATGCCAATTTTGACGTTTCGAATCGCGACTTTGACATTTTAAGAAGAAGAGCTATAATGCCTATAACTTTTTTTTGTTTTAAGGTAGAGATCCAAATGTTGGTAGATGGTTTGCTTCTTATGATATAAACTCGCGTATCGAACTTGGTTGGCGTAGATTTTTGTTATTACCGGAAGTTTGAAAATTTTCAGATATTCGGTCCATGATTTTTTGAGTTATCGGTGTGACACACGCACACACACACACACACACAAATATATATATATATGTATTTAAACATACAATTGAAGACATTTTTGCAAAATGCAAGTTGATTTTATTTACAGAAGCAAAAAAAAACATGTTATCCGAAAAACATATTTTACATCAACAAAAATAGTCTAAGTTCACACTATCACTGGTCATATTCCCTAAGACTGCACAAACTTTTTTCAAACAAGTTTTTGTTGAGTATTAGCTATTTGAATATTTCACTGTCATTTATTCTGGATATAACAAATGTTGTTCTCGGGTAACAAGAAAGTTTTTTCCTTATCTCGGTGAGTGAGTCGCAGAGCCCTACACTTTATACACGCAAATTCATCAATCACTTCTCACGATGCAAGCCAAATAAACCATTCAGAATTCATAAATCATAGGGTGTTTCATACACAATAAATTCTCGATCGACAGAGGCCAGGTTCAGCCAATAGGGGCTACGTAAAACATAGAAGGAGCAGTTAATAAATTAAGATGATGCCTGTCTTAAGGTTTTAATTTGCTTATATGACTTGGTCCTCCCGGCAGTATTATAGGAATAATTGGCAAAGGTGCAAAACAAATCCGTTTCGGGTTGCTTCAGAGTTTAGATCAATTTCAACGTAGAAGTGGCAGGATTTTTTCAATTAATTTTCTACAGGGTATATATCTAAAATTACACATATAACATGAGAACCAAAAAAATACCAACAAATGTTTCAGTTAAAGTTGCTGGACCAAATTGTTGACATATTTGTGCGATCTTGAATTTTTTGAGAGCTTAAATTGTCACCTTGGTAGCATCCAACGTTTTTCCAGGCTAATACAATTGTAGTGGGGTTAGATATTAAAAACTCAGAAAAAAATAAACTCTCCTATTTATTATTGTTATTGCCGTTATAACAGGATAACCCCTGTAGCCTATGATGTGATTCCATAGGAAAACTTTTCATGGGTTTTAATCGTAGAAGCGAGCTGGCTACTTTATTTTTCCTGTGCCAAATAGATCTGTTCGGAAAATTATTAATTAAAGAGTTTGCTATCCCTTGTTGGAACTTCATCATGATAGCCACGATAGCGACTTAGTAGTTCGCAAATTTCCTTAAATCAAGGATAGTCCAATAAATTATCGTCCATAAACGTTAGCCAGGTAGGTAGAAAAGCGTTACTGTGATGACGTACTTATCGCTCGGTCAATCGAGAGATTATTAGTTATAAGTTTCTAAAAGGTAAGCTTGGTTTTATAATGTTTTGGTGAACCTGTTCGCGAAATAATTTATTCGGGGCGCAGCTTGTGCGTTTTGGTGGCGAATGTTCATAGAAATGTTTTTAATGTTAAATATGTTTTTTTTAATGAAAGACATCGAATTAATATAAAGTATAACCTTTATAGTAAAAACCATGTACGACATTTCATCAAAATAAATTTGTTGTTTGAGAAAGTATAATAGTTTCCCACAAAAAACTGGTTTGACTTTCCTGGCCAAGCAATTTACACAAAAGCTACACCTGCCAAGATATAATTATTTACAGAACGCTTTTTGACAGAAATTTTAAAAAAATTACTTAAGAATATGCAAATATTCACAAAAACTCTCCATTTTGTTACAGAGATTGACTAATCAATCTTACACGAAAATTAGTAGTAGTTTCTTACACAAAAATTTGCTAACTTTATTTTTTTTACGAAAATTCGAAAACAATTTTTGGACGTGAATTAGCGAATACATTATTTACAATAATTTTTTAAATTCATAGTTAATGGCATTTCACATCATTCGACAAAAATTTGCCAAAACACTGACACAAATTTCCGGGAAAAGCTGACTGGATGTTTTCTATACAAAAATTTGCTAATAAAATACATCAAATAAAACAATTTGTCAACCACTTACCTACTTATATTATAAAAATGTAAACATAGATAATAGATAATCCATTTAAATTAATTTTTTTGTATCTTTTTTTACATGAATGTTAATTAGAATGTTTCAATATTTTTTGTCGTAAATGCGCAAAATAATCCCATATCCTGATCGGTTAATAGAATTGAATAAGAAACCGGCAAAAGATTGTGTGTGTGTTGTCTTCTTTCATGGCTGCGGTCGTCAGACCATTCGCACATTTTTGGCAAAAGATTATCCCTACATGAATTACAGTATGTGATTATAAAAAATGTAAGTATTTTTAGAACCAGAATCTTTAGGTATAGGAAGCTTTATACAAAAGTTGAAACAGTGGCCCTTCACTTCTGAAACATAAAATGCATGCTGTTATTTGAAAAAATTGAGTTATGATTTGAGAGCGCCTGTACAAGGCAGCTTGGTTACTTCAAAGAATTACATAAACCAAAACCTTTCTGAATGCGTCATTTCCATGAAACTTCCATATCTGCTAGTGGTGAAAACGCCGTATTACATTTTTGATATGTGTCAAAGTCGCAAAATGTTGCAAGACAATTGTAATAACTCAAAAACGATAAACGATATCAAATTTTTGAGTGTACAAGCATGCAATATAGTTTTGTGGAAAATGTCAAAATGCAATAATATAAGGGGTATTATGCTAAGAAAAAACTAAACTTATAACACCAACGACTTATGGGCAACCCTGTCAAGATAATTTCATAAGATGCATTATATCTTGTATAATAACTAATATATTAATATTTACCGTAGAAATACAGTAAATATTAATACATACATACATATATATATATATATATATATATATATATATATATATATATATATATATATATATATATATATATATATATATATATATATATATATATAAAAGATTGTAACTTATTCCGGATATGGGCTGTAAACGTTCTAGTTCGCGCTCAGTTCACATAGTTAACATTTTTTCAAAATTTGAAAGTAGGGATCTCCCAACTAGTGAATTTTTCACTAAAAAAAGATATATAGCATGCGTATAAGGTACAATTAGTTTAAGAATTGTCAAATGATGATATAGACCGACTGGCTGGAGTTTTGCCAAAGAACAATGAAAATCTGCAATGGCGTGAACATTTTGCAATTTATGTGGTATTTTTTGACAAGGTATCTTTCTCGCTAAATAGTGTGTTTAATTGTCATATTTTAAGGTATTGGTCAAACAAGAATCCTGGATGGATTAATAAAGCTCATCAACAAAAACTAAGTGTTTGAATGAAAGCTGTAGGAAACATTTTTAGAGGTCAATTTTTTATACATAATTGTTTTTGTAGACGGAAATTTGAATGAGAAAAAGTATTTGAATATCTTAATCGACTAAAATGTTCCTGCTTTCAGACACAATCAGCAGTTACCTCATAATTTTTGGTTTCAACGGGATAAAGCGCCTCTGTACTATGACTTAGGCATTTTTTGGGTGGCACTTTTCCAAATCGATGAATTGGACCTACAGGATTCATAGAGCAGCCTGCGCGTTCTTCCGACCTGACCCCTTTAGATTTTGCCTTTGGGTTTACCTGGAATTACATGTATACCTTAGACGACCAACTTCTTTGTAGGTTTTGAAAAAAAGTATAGTCGCTGATAGTAAATTGACCCGTAGAGAAGTCTTGGAAAAGGTAACTCAGGAATTTATTGGCAGGCTTTCATATTTCCAGAAGGGATACGGATAAAATTTTAAACATTTGAAATAATTTGGTTTATTTTACGATTTTCAACTTGTTATTAATTAACAATAACAAAAATTAATTGCTTGGTAAATTTGAAGAGCTTTGTCATTTCCGTTTTTTCGAATACTGATACTAAATCCAGTATGAGCGAATTCGAAAAAGCTGAGTATTGTCATCCGCGAAAATATACCCATTTAAATAAATAAAATTGAGGGTTCTTCCGGTTAAAGCGGAAGTACAGTTACAACAAAAAACATGCCTTTGGAAGCATTATGCCCCATTTGCTTACAAAATTTCATTAATATCATAATTTTCCTTTTAAAGTTATAATCTTGCTTCCATACTTTTCCCCAATCATGTATATTGCAGGTGGTATTCTTGAGTATAAACTTTTGTCCCTGTCGGTTATTATATCTCTAAACCTCAAGAAGTAATTATTACCAGGTATGTCAACATCGTTTTATATTAATATCAAAATATTCATTATTCTTACCTTACCTCTACCAGCTTCCACGATGTTTAAATAGTTTCTGAAATTTATATTTATTTTGATGCGGCTTCTGCATGCTGAACGCTCTTCCTACATAGTAACTAATTCTAGTATTAGTGAATTTTAATTTAGAAAATCCACCACTAGCGAGGTAACGATGGTGACACTTTCAGAAAGTTTTTCAAATGAGCACAAATTAGGGCCCCTAGAATCTAGATCCAAGGTCCGTTTGAATTTTTATATGCTTCATTTGGTTAAGACTGCGGACGACTACGTAAATCAGCTGTAACTGATTTTTTTTCCACAAAAATATACACATATTTTTGAATACGCTCTATTGGGCTAATTTGGAGTTTTAGAACCCGAAACCAAGGCCAGCTTGAATTTTTATATATATATATATATATATATATATATATATATATATATATATATATATATATATATATATATATATATATATATATATATATATATATATATATATATATATATCTCCGAGCGATAACTCCTAAAGTACTCAACTGATATGAACGAAACTTGGCACATATCTTCATTGTGTTAAGGCCGCGGACGAGTTCGTAAATCAGCAATTTTGCCCCCAAAAATATACAAAAACATTTTTGAATAGCTAACATTGAAACAGTGGTCAAATATGTTTCAAGTCACATTTATGTAATGAGCTGTTACATTTACTTTTAATATAATATAAGATTTCCCGGGGTTAAGTGTCATGTAAACACACTTTTAGTTGGCGCATTTCTGGTTCAGTGGTAAAATACTCGGCTCATACGCAGAGGGTTCCCACTCGGTAACATTTTGTTTTTCTTCACTTTAATATTCGGTAGCAACAATAGCGTGCAGATTTCATAATTTGGGAACATGATTTCATTTTTGTTTTAAATGTCTGGATAACTTTGTCACCATTGAGTCTAACATTACAATTTTAAGCAGACATTTTGTTATTGTTGATCTTATTGCATTTTTGTTAAGAAAATTCACTAATAAAGAATCTATTTTTAAAAAGCTTTTTAGTTTTTGGAGAAACCGGTTCGATTCGGATGACCACAGCGAAACAATTTAGGCGATTCATAGAGAAAAATAACTGGCACCATTATAATTTGGCAGCTACTTTCCTTTTCTGAATATAAAGTTTCTTTCTGGAAAACTTTTGTAACTTTAATAAAATTTGTAATACCTACAAATTTCTTTTAAAGAAACTTACAGTGCTTTGATATGCCAAATTTGAATTTTCTAGCTTCATAGGAAATTTCGAACAGTTTTCTCAAGAGGAGCTAGAACACAATTTTTTTTATAGTAGAGAGGTGTCGTTGGTAACACTTGTAAAAAAACCAAATAGGCGCGTGTTAGGACCTTTAAAACTGATCATCAAAGTTTGTATAAAATTAAAATATTAATTTTAGTAATATGTCGTCGTAATAGTAGACATTTCTAATCAAAATTCACTACTATAGTGCACTTGCTGTGTTCCGATTTTTTTCACAAGGATCAGCACTTCTCTCTGTATAGAAGCAAAATAAAAGAGGAGATTAGACACATGCTAATATTAGTCCTGCACTTAGCTTCCGTTGTAGTTCATTCCGGGATATATGCCTACTTCCTTGATGTCACTATGGATTGTCGCCAAAATCAAAGTGTTGATAGACCTAGACCTAAGAGGTCAGTAATTGTTGTAATAACATGGCAATAAAATCATCCATAAATGCTGACTACGCTCGCATTATAATAGAATGAAACTTAATATTAAACAGCTTTCATCCTGTTAAAGAGAAACATCTTCTTAAGAAACGATTTAATCGGTGTCTTTATTATGGCAGCAGAACTTTTCGAACATACCGCGTATTTGAAATAAGCGAAAGATCGAGGCAAAATTTTTAGCACTGAGTACACAAGAAGGAGCGCTCTTTCATTTCTTTGCGTATGTCAGCTTGCGGCATAAATATTACTTTTCTTACCGAAGACGGGTCGAGATGCTTGGGTCAGGAAAATGAATGCATCCGGGAAACGTTTCTCCGAGTCTCTCCTTGTCGATCTCTGTTCTTTTTGTAAGATTTATGCTGGTTCTACTCTACCGGCATGTGTCAGACATATTACAGATTCTTATAGCCAGTGAGTTACTGAAAACTGACCTCTGGCTACCTTGCCGTTCCTTCTCCTCTATCATTCTATTGGTTTCCTTATTTTTCTCTTTTACTTGCTCTCGTAAGCTTGGATGGTTCAATTCAATCTCAGTATATTTTTCATATCATATGTTGCAATTCATAGTTTGCCATGTGAGAATTTATAACTTTAAAATTGAGGCAGACATAAATCGTTTCTATTCTAATAGTAAAAGAAAGTCTTGGGTTATACGTAGCCTGGGAGAATAAACATAAAAGTAATATAAAAGATGCTAGTTGCATGCAGCTTTGCTGGATGACGCACTATAATGTACTTTGTTAAATTTTCTTAAAGCAGTTCTGTTTGAAAAGAGAAAAAATTATTTTGTCAATGAATAACATAAACAACTTTTTGTCAAGAATCGCCGCCTTGTTAGAGTAATTAACTATAATACAAGATTAGAAGAAATTTGAATACTATACTTTCCAAGCTAATTAGACACTTTATATCGTAAGATGCTAAGCTATTAAGATATAGTAGTTCTTGTAACTTTGTAAATAAACCTGAATGCGTGTTTTATGTATCCTAATTGATCTGTTCCTCTAACTGTATTTTTATATAGTTTGAAGAATATTAAAAATAGAATAAGTTTGTGGCTTAGAAAAGTGGCCCTGTAGTTAATATCATTTTACGTGAGCACCCACTGGCACTTTGGAAATTTGCTTATTTAATCTAATAAATAAAATTCTAAAAACTAAATTTTACAATTGTCAAGCTTATTTAAAAAGACAATTCATAGTAAAATTTAGTCAAGTATCCACTTTAAGAGGTGTTTTTTTTAACTGACAGCCATGTAATATGTGAGTTTGACAGGAAGTCACATAAAATGGTTTACATTATAGTTTCTAAGGCTACTACGAAATATATTGTCGCTGGCAATTTGATGACTAAATCACATCGATAACACAGAGAATAATAGGTCTATCTGGATGCAATTTGTAAGAACCATCTTTTTGTACACAGTTTCGACAAGTTCGTTAGCCGTATAATCGGACCAGTTTTCCCAATAAAGTATTCTTTAATTTGGAATATTTGGATAAATTAGGTTGAGGGCTAATGTGTATTCTTTTCGGTCTATCATCCTAGCTATTATTTTAAAAGAGTAACCACTATTGAATCCCATTTGATTAATTATTGAAATTTGTCTTTCAAAATTTGTACTGAAAATGCATGATGTATCATTGAATAATCAATGACAGGCTCCATTGGTGTGAAAAGTGTCCCAGTGTTTCTCCTGCAACAACTTGTAGCGTAGATGTGTGCATGCATATGTAGAAATAATTTGCATTTTCTCTCCTGCACCTAGTGTTAAGTACTGGACGTATAAAGCCTATTGATGTGGGTGCGTATACATGAGTATATATGCGCTCGCTAACGTGTGTGGGTGGATATGTGTGTAAGTTTTAATTTTAGTATATATTTTTAGTAAAACGCAATTGTATAGGGAGATAAAAGAAGATAAAAGAAAAAATTTAAAGAGCTTGCTGGATTAACATTCTTAGGACAGGGTTTGCCATTGTGAAAAGCAACGTCAGATGCATCCTTGTTCATTTTAAAGATTGTTAGTGACTGAATGAGCCAGTTCTCAAAGTCAAAACTCTAATAAAAAAAATGAAAAAATTAATGAAATATCTCAAACAAAATACGTCGTAATAGGTCGATATTGTATATATACAGGGTGTATCGTTCATAGTGCGAAAAAATCGAGGAAGGCTTTTCTTGCGTAAAAAGAAGAAAAAAGTTCGTATAAATATATGTGCAGAAATATTTGGTCTCGGGGATACAGGGTGTTAAAGTTTTATTTTTATTTTTGGTTTTTTTATATAATTGGTGAAGTAAACTATAAATTTGCATATAGCATGTCTAAAAACCCACATATACAAATTTTTATTCAGTTACCGACAATATTTAAAAAATTATATAGAAAAAACAAAAATAATAATAATAATTTACCATATAAGTAATGAAGTATTTGCGGACATAAGTTTATGTCAACATTTTTTTTTTGTTTTTACGCAGGGAAACTCATTTAAAAAAATTCGTAATATTAAAGAAACACCCAGTATAGAACCTGCTTGATTGCTGTTATTGTTAATTACTTATTTTGTTACTACAATTATTGTCGTAGTATTTATTGTTGTAAATTGATTCTATTTTCCTGTTAAATATTAGCATGTATCACATAGATATTTTAACGAGCTCATCTGTCATTTCTATTATTGTTGTTTCCTTCTAAAAAGCTTTTTTATCAAGACATTAAATTTTCTCCTGTCTGATTGTCAAGCAGCGAAACCAGCGACAGAGAAGAAAACCAACACTTCTGACGCTAGAGATGAAGTCTCTATATACGTATCTAGTACGGAACGGTTTCACTAAGTAAGGGTAACAACAATTGATAAATTTTTTTAGTAAATTTCATAAGGAATTTCTGTCAATAATTTTGTTAATCAATTTTTGGAAAATTTCAGCTGAAAAATATTCCTTGCGATTTTTTGTAAATAATCTGGCTAATAAAAGGATCACGACTGTAGTGGCAGAATTTGTGGCGAAGATGAACATTGCGATAGTCATCCATAACAGCCACTACTCGAGAAAATGTATTCCAGGATTCGTTCGTCATAATAGGATCAGGCATTTAGCAAAATAACAGGCTTGCACAGAGCTGATACATCATCTTCCTGCATCACACGATTGTACGCATTTAGGCGATCGGCGTGGTATACGTGTTTTACATTGTTTAATACAATTAATGAGGACATCGAGACTTTTGAATTTTAAAAATATTTCTTCAAATGAGCTCAAAATATAATCCATATATGTATTTACTTTCAGTTTTTATCTGTTTACATATATACAGGGTAACGCCTTCTAAGGTAAAGCATAATATAATTGTAATTTTAGGTTGTTATAAAAATATTTTGACAATCACAGGGTGATCCAAAAGTGGTTGGTGATCCCTAAAATTGTTTTTTCGAACAGCCACATATTGCATTTTTGGATCTTTTATCGAAATATGATGCATGTTTGTAAGAAAAAAAATCGAGACCCAACAAGTGCGTTTTGGTAGCAATTTTCATTAAATGCTTCAAATTTCTATAACTCAATTTGCTATTAACCTAAGGTTGATTGGCTAGAAAACCAACATTTTAGGTTTATTTTCGAAACAATTTTGTAAATTTTCAAACAATAAGTAATTTTGATAAATTATGGTACATTGTTTCCACTATTAGAGAGACATATTTGCAATTAAAAACATTTTTATGAAAACTGACTTCCATAACGCACTTGCTGCGTCCAAACTTTTTGAACTTAGTTACAGGTATATAATTTAAATTTTATGTATTCTTTAGGCAATTTTTTTTTAATAGTCAATTTTCGCAGACAATTTTTTGTGTTTGCGTAAAAAATCAATGTTTGTAAGATTTTTATGACATTTTGGTAATCAACGTTTAATAAGTTCTTGTGAAAAAATATTTTCGGATTTTCATGAAAAAATTGATTTAAAATTTTCATGTAATTTTTTTTTAATGAATTCCGTCGGAAAGCTTTTTGTGAATAATTATATCTTGCTAGGTGGGTAAATAGCTTGAACAGGTTCGTTAGACATAAAAATCAGACTAGTTTTTTGGGGAACATCTTAAGTTTATTTTCGGAAAATTTTTGTACTTTTTCAAACAGTAAAGTTATTTTGTTGAAATATGGTACATTGTTTCTTCTATATAGGTTATACTGGTAACCAAAATTGATGCCTGCCTTCATTAAAAAAAGACATATTTCTTATTAAAAACATTTTAATGAAAATTCACTACTATAACGCACTTGCTGTGACCAGACTTGTTTTATGTTAAGCATTGAATGTGTCAGCGCTTATTAAAAATGAACAAATTATTTTGGCTTTTACTGTATAAGGTCAAAATTGAAAACTTTTGGTTAAACTTATAAAAAATCCGTTAACCGAAAAGTAGTGTACTGTTTTACTACTGCATATACTATAAACAAAGCACAATGTTAATATTAATCATAACATGCTAAATGAAATTTTTAACGTTTCTGATAACTCTTAATATTTTGGAAATCGATTTTGAATTTGTATCTATACTATTTTCTTCATGTTTGTATTAAATAGTATGGGCACTTTAACCAAAGCAACCGAAACAACAAGAAAATCATTATTAAATCCAGTGACAAATAAATTACCCGACCTGAGGCTTGAGGCCCGAAAAACTTGAGCCCTCAGTACAACTGCAAAACACGCTACTGCGTTCAACAATACTCACGGTGCTTTGTTATTGCACATGTTTACTTGTGCGATGTCTAGGTTATTGCAGCTGAACCAAGTCTGTCTTTGTTTCTGTTTTGTAAATATTTATGACAACTTATTCTGAGAAATTAAATCGCCAGGTAGACAGGAAATCTGAAAGGAGCATGCTAAGAGACACAATGATTCAATTGCCAAAGTTATGTTATCCGGCAAATGTTGCTATGTTAGTATTTTGGGTATGATCTCTGTTAACTTATAATATTTTCACTGAAAAGTATCAACTAAACTTTATGTGTATACACAAATGTTTACATAAATTTGCACATATTTATTATGACACTTAGAGCTTAATTAGCAAATTCTCGTGTGCAAGGAAATACTACAGAATCGTAAGTGACGTGATTTTCGACTGAGAGTTCAGCCTTTGATCATTTGATCTCCAAACAAGCAATATGTGGTAAACTATGGTTTACGAGTGTGGAGAGTACGGAATAATTACGTGAGTCTCATATAGTACGATTAGGGTATCCGCGGGGTGGTAGGTTCTAGACCAGGCACGTTTCAGCTCTCTAAGCCATATACTCCAATTAACTCTGCAGGAAAACCCCCAACTTCGACCAGGAGAGTGCTCTACAGTAACCTCTAATGGAAAGACTGATGTCCTTATATAAGCTTTTACTTTCAATAAATTATGAAACATGGCCATATTCACCGCATTGCTTAGTCTAATAAAATTGGTACGAATAATTACCAAAGGTGTATAAGAACATATATTTATGTTTATGATTTATGAAGACCATAAAGCAATATAGGTATGTTTATAGACTTAAATAAATGTATTTTTGTTATCAGATCATGACTAGAAACGCAAGTATATGTGGCTTTAAACAAATTTTGTTTTTCTGTCTTTAATAATCTGTGTTGCAATGGCAATTAGCGGGTAAAATAACACAAGAGTATAAAATAGAACAATATTATATACATTCATTTAACTACCAATTACCTTTTCTGCGACAATTAGGCAGGTAATGTTATCATTGTTCTTTATTACTAACACCGTTGTAAAAATTAGTATCATACTGTTCCATGTATCATTTCAGACTTCAAAAATCTATGTCCAATAAACGCAATGCTTAAGGCCGATTAACCCCAACCAACCCGAACTTCTTTATAAGTTTATTTTGCTCTAAAAGTGAGGCGAACTCATGCCACATATAATGTATATGTATTTATTTACCCAGTAAACGAATCAGAGATTATTATTCACATTGGCGCACTGAAAACAAACAGTGCACTTGGTCTAGATGGCTTATCCAAAAACATCTTGAAATATTGTCATTAATATATAAGCGGACCACTCTAATGAACTGTGTCTTTCAAACGGGTATTGTACCCGGTCAGATTATAATTTCAGTTGTTATACCAATCCATAAAGCAGGCCTATTAGCTTCATTACAAGAATAACGAAAATATTCGAAAAATGTGTTAGAAAATGGCTTTTAGATTTTCTCTTTAATAACTATAATATGGCTTATTGGATGGCAAGTCGACAGAAGAGGCACTTGTTCGTTTTACCAAGATTATCCTTGATTACTTTGACTGTGGCAAAAAGGTTTTGGCTATTTTTCTCGACTTGCAGAATGCGTTTGATACCGTATCACATCCGTTGCTGATCAAAAAATTAGAAGATATTGGACTGAGGGGAAATGCACTGGTAATGTTTCAAAATTATTTAAAGGATAGAAAACAAGTGGTCAGAGTGGGGAAGAACCTAAGTAAAAAAATTGTTAAATATTGTCTTCTTCAAGGCAGTGCGATCGGGCCAACTTAATTTTTGGTATAAGTAAACAATGTATTCAAAAAATTTAAAATGTTTTGTACCCCGATACCTTATGCAGATGACACGGTATTGACACATGGTGGCGACAACTAGGACAGCGTTTTAAATAAAGCACAGAATGGTTTAAATAATAACACTAAAATACTCCAGAAAAATGGTTGTTGAATTTAGAGAAAATAAACTGGAGTAGTAAAGTATCTGGGAAAAGCCATCGACAAGCATATGAAGTGGGACGAACACATTGAATATTTAAATAGCAAGCTACATAAAATGATACACAAGTTCTATAATTTGAAATATATACTAAACATAGTAAATTTATTTTTTTGTGTACAGTGGTCTTGTTGAATCTGTTTTAACATATTGTAAAACGGTATAGGGCGCTTGTTATGAGAGTGCTTTGACACACAAAACCGTATATTGAGAGCAATATTCAATGAGGTTCCAAGTCCGACACGGAGTTACTGTACAGGGTGGTCAATTAAGCGAGGTAAGCGGCTGTATCTCGGAGACGGTTCACCATAGAGCTTTTGGAAAAAAATATTTAATAAATGTGGCCAAGATAAATCGTTGGAAATTATTTTCAAGTTCGTCAGATGAACGCTAGGGGGCGTAACACCAAGAGGAAATGAAAAAAAAAAGATATCTCAGTAATATGTCCAGATAGACTGTATTGAAAATACCTGCAGATAAATGTCGTGTGTATCACGAATAATTTCTGTTTTGACTATTATAACTCTTCAGATAAAGTGGTGGGGGTAAGGCAAACGTTGATTAGGAAAAAATGCAATATCTCTGGATCGCCTCATTGGAAAATATTAAACTAAGTGTCATTTAAAAGAGTATTTCTTTCTCTATCAACTGCATTGCAAGCTATGTCTTTGTTATTGTTACTGTAATCACTAGATGACGCTTTTTAAAAATTTAACACATTTTATGATTTTTCTCAAGAAACCTAAATACATTAATATAAATATTGCTACATAGATAGAAAGAGGACTAAAGGCCAAAGCAAGTGGTGAAAATCCTAAGTCTCTATCTTTTGTTTAACCAGGGATATTAATGAAAAACTGATACTGAAACTTAAAACAAGATATTTCATTCTTTCTGTATGTAATTCTAAACGATAAGCACTCTAGTGTCTCCTTAAATGCTCAAAGTGTCTGCCAGCACGTTCGACATACTGCTCGAGCCTATTTCGGGTAGACAAAAACGGCAGCTTCCACTTCCGCTGTTGACAGGCTACGAATTGCATTTCGGACTCTATTCTTCATATCTTCCTTGCTCGTAGGCTTTATTCGTCCCCACAAATAAAAGTCTAAGCATGTTAAGTCAGGTGACCACGCCCTGCCGGGGAAATATGCTTCCTCTTCCTATCCATCGGCCTGGATACGTCTCATCAAAATGTTCTCTCACATTAATTGAAAAATGTTCTGGACAACCATCGAGCTGCAGAAACACATTTTGTCTGGTTTCAAGGGGACATCTTCAAAAAAACTGGCAAATAATTTCTTAGAAACTCCGAGAAGAGGTTACCAGTAAGAGACTGGTCAAAGAAATAGGGTCCAATAAGTGTACCTCCAATTACGCCACACCATACATTAAGACTCCAACGTCCTTGATGTTGAACATCTCACATCCAGTGGGGGTTCTCAGTAGAATAATAATGCATATTATGCAAATTCACATTACCGACGCTATGAAAAGTAGCCTCGTCCGTCCAAAGAACTTGCGTTAAAAAATTAGGATTTTATTTGATCATGTCTAAAAGCCAATGGCAATGATCCAGCCTCCGATCATAATCCTGCCCATTCATCGCTTGATTCAAAACAATATGATAAGGGTGTAGTCTAAAATTCAAAATAAGTATCATTATATATTCAAAAGGACATTGTAATAGAAATATGTTTATCTGCTGACATAATAGACGCATTATGTTATCGGATTTAAGTAACATAAAGCTGTTCATTATATCACAATGAGCGTTCACTTAAGCTAGACAGTTACGTTATCAACAAATCATAAAGCTTAACTGTTACTACGTTGAAAGTTGAACAGTTGCGGTAATTTCAATGTTGTCAATAGACTTTGAGTAAAATAGTACTAATATACCAAACATCAACTAAATTCGAGAAAACGTACTTGTTATTGATAAAAGGAGATTTTGGTGGTTGATGATGTAACTGTCTATCTTGAGTGAACATAGTGCGATAATGAGATTCACTATAGCACTACTACTACAACGAGAAACAAAACACGAATCTTTGGCTAACTAATTCAATAATAAAGACACACAAACGCTACATTCACACCAATGAAATTAAGTTAAAAAAAAGTCAGTTTCATCGTATTGTAAATAAAATCCAAATCTTTTAAGGGTCTTAAGTTTTAATGAATGCCAGCAGATAAAGTTTTGTATCTTACACGGATCATAAACGATTATTATTGTAACATGTCGTGTTACCATATCATAATTTTTACGACTGTCGTCTGATCATTTTCACAACCGTCATTATGATCCCTGTGAGATAAATAACAATAACTATTTTGAATTTCACGATATAATAAGCTTACCTATACTCGCTGATGATGCTAACTTAGTGAAACGATCTTCAGGTTTTTTTTAATGTGTTATGGTGATTTGTGTTCTACAAGTTTGCTTATCAGTGCTCATCACAAGTTACGCTTCACTTAGTGACAAGATTTTTTTGAGAACAGAGACATATCGATGGTAACACTTTCGAAAAAATTCTTCAAATGTGCATATGCTAGGACCTCTAAAATCGATCCTCAAGGTCTGTGTAAGTTTAAAGTATTTATTTTGGTAATATGCCGTATAATAACAGTGTACAATTCTAAGGAAAATTCACTAATATAAGGCACTTGCTGCGTTCCGAAATGTTGTTGTCTGTAATATTTTCACGTTGGTTTTCATGCAACTTTATTTGTTAAGGTGTCCCATAAAGACATAAAAGATGACCATCGTTTTCATCAAAATCTACTAGCGCATTATCATTATCTATCTTTTTTGTTATAGGCTTGTTGTATAATTTTAATCAATAACACAAATAAAAATAATAGTAATACTAATAAAAGATAATACTCCTAAAAATATATGTTCCTCGCATGAGGCGGTACAAAATAAATTTCTTGCTTCCAAAGAAGCAAATTTTCAATGAGGAGCAGCCAAGGAGACTGTGTTTTGTATTTGTCTTTGGTAATATGAATGCTGTGTGTAGCATGATATTAACAGACCATGGAGTTGAGTTTTAAACTAAATATGTAAAGCACTAAATAGATCACATAAGCGCGTTCCACATTATGTTAACATTGAATACCTATCATTAACAAGGAAAGATAAAAATGTCATGGTCCACCTTTGTTTGGTTTGAACAAGATGCTCACTTCCCCATCTATGTTTTATCTACTGTCAAATCCCAAAACCAAAACTGGGATTACATGAATGTAAGCATCTTCATTAATCAATAAGCAATTCCTAAGAAGTTGCTTATTCAAACCTTTTCGGGAAAAACTTTGCTCTACTGTTTTGGATTGTCATTAAGAATTTCTGATTGGCATTTTATTCTGAATGTGATTAGAATTATAATTGTTAATTAAAGTTCTTTATTGATGTTCATTTATAAAAAATATATAAGACCCAACTGACAAGAATTCAAACTGAAACTTTTATCCAAAGTGAAGGTGAAGGTGAAGGCCTATGATTCATAGCAAGGTCAGGAACATTATTCAAAGGTCTAGTGAGTTGTTAATAAATGTAAAGCGTTGAAAGGGATCCTTCTGAAAAATTAAGTATCTAAAATGTGCTTCTATTATTATTAATAATATTATTATTATTTTAAAAACTTTTTAAGATCTCCTCGTAAACAGCATAAGTTTGCACGAAAACCACATCAAATTACTATATCAGATACTTGACTAAAGTAACTCAGTGAACATAATTCTAGTGCAAACCTTATTATTGTGTTCACTAACAATTTTCTCTTAGAGAGTTATAGTTATTGCATCAACGGTTCATCGACGCCTAGAGCATCCACTTTAAACTATATTCCCCTGACATTCTTATCCGGGAAGTGCATTCTAGCAGCAATATACTTTTAACATTATTTTAAGCTAAAGTATTAATAATTACATAATTTTAAAACGTAAGGAATTATTGCAGGTTGGTTTGTCGAACTTAGTAAATTACATATAGAATAGTACAGGCAATAGAGAATTTTTTTCTGCATTAAACTACAGTTTTTTTTTTTGATAGATAGGTTCAGAATTACGTACTGATTGTAAAAACACAAAATCCTTACAAATTAGGAGGGCGGAAGTGCCGCCATTTTGAGAAAAAACGTTTCCACCTATATCTCCGTAACCGTACACTTTAGACCAAAAATGTTAATGACCTTTATTGTAGAAAATTGCATTTCTCATCTTTTTTGTAAAATATTTTTTTTGTATCACTCACCGTTTACAACTTATACGACTATTAGCATTCATTTATTGACTTTTATTGACCTATATCTTTGTTAATAATTGTTTGAAAAATAAAATGCTTATAACTTAACTTTTCAATCGACAAATTTTCTACAACTTTTACTTTTTTCTAAAATTATTATTCGTGCATTTTCTTTAAAAAAAATTCACTAATGAGGAGACCCCGACTTGAATTTTGAAAAAAAAATTGAAATAGGCGCTAATTATGCCCCATAGAACACATATCCGGGGTCAGTTTCAATTTTTATGTATATATATATATATATATATATATATATATATATATATATATATATATATATATATATATATATATATATATATATGTAAGTATCACACCGATAAGTCAAAAACTAATAGGCCGATTTTAATTAAATTTGGGGAATACCTTCCTCTTGTAAGTGGCTTGAATAAGTTCGTTAGGCAAAAAAATCGGCCCAGGTTTTCCCAGAAAATGTTGTGTTTTCTTTCGAAAAAAAATCATATCTCCGGAAATAACAAAGTAAGGGCAACTAAATGGTACACGGTTTTATGTCATTATAGGTAAATTACCTACCAAAATTTAGGTCTGTAGGTTCAAAGACAAAAAAGTTATAGGTATTTAAAGAAAAATAAATTGGGGTTTTCCTCAAAACGTCAAAGTCGCGAATTAAAACGTCCAAATTGGCAACATTTACGCAAAAAACCTGAAACTAATATAAGCCATGGAAAGAAAATGTCTTAAGAAGATTGTTTTGCAAAGCCTGATGTCTTAGCTTCAACCGTCATTGTCCTTCATTTTACTAAAATATTCCAGAAAAATTTGTCGATTGAAAAGTGCAACATTTAACGCGTTGTAACTTTGAAAATATTGATTTCAGAAAAAAAAGGGTTTTTGTAAAAATTTTAAAAGATTTGTCAATTTAAAAAGTTAAGTCATAAGCATTTTATTTTTTAAACAATTATTAACAAAGATATAAATAAAAAAGTTAATAAATGAATGCTAATAGTCGTATAAGTTGTAAACGGTGAGTGATACAAAAAAAAAAATTAACAAAAAAGATGAGAAATGCAATTTTCTACAATAAAGGTCATTACCATTTTTGGCCTAAAGTGCACGGTTATGGAGATATAGGCCGAAACGGTTTTTCTCAAAATGGCGGCACTTCCGCCCTCCTAATTTGTAAGGATTTTGTGTTTTTAGATTCAGTACGTAATTCTGAACCTATCTATCAAAAAAAAATCACTCCTGTAGTTTAGTGCATTATGGACAAGAGTAACGGGCTCCTCTATTGCCTGTACTAGAAAGCTTAAACAGTTTATTCGCTTAAAATAAAAAAAAGTTAAATAAAAGTTACAATAGAGGAGATAGTAAAGGCTGTTCCCAAGGACAAACTTTCTTACAGATTTGGTATAGGATCTTTTGCGTTTAATGACAAAAATTATGCTTAACGTTTCAAAATAAGAAAAAGCCCTTTCAGGAAATTTTCTGAGAAAGCCCTTAATGAGCTTAGGGAAAGCAAGACTCTTAGTTTAGACAAAATAACAAAATATAGTAAAGAAACAGAAACACAATAAGTATGCACAGTCATTTGTGGAAGATTCTGCTAATTATAATAAAAAATCGAATAAGCAGCAACATTTAGAGCTGCTGAAAGATTAGTCCGGAATTATGGTATAAGTGAGGCATAAGAGAGGCACCTAAAACAATAGGAAAAAGGATGCCTAAGAACGCAGAGACACGTATAGTGATTTTGTAGACCTGGAAAAAGCATTTGGTAATGTGTACTGCAAAATAAAACAGCATATATTGGAGAGCTAAAGTTGGGAGAATAGGCGCATTATTTATGTCAAAATCAGAGTAGCCTAATAGATATTGAAGGATCTAAAATTCTAAAATTGCAGCTAAATCAGGGAGCGTTTTGCGCCAAGCATGTCCACAATTCAATAAGCTCCATTGGTGTTCAATTGTTCAATTTATATATAAAGTGTGGTTCAATAAAAATTGAAAAGTTTCTTATTTCAATAAAATGAGAAAAAAAAAAATAAGAATATTTCAGAATATCTATATTAATTGTAATGCATGAGAATTATGTTTGGAATATAAAAATATCCAATTGGTCAACTTGGGTTGTCCAGCAAGAGTTTATCAACTCCATGCACTTGTGTCCAGCTGTATTCTGCTAATGCCGCGTTATATATTTCTTACGGACACTAATCTTGTATAGTTATTGCCGTAGAATCTGCTGGTAAAAATATCAAAAATGGCCGCTCCATCATAACATTTTGGGGAGCAAGATCACCAAAATGGAAAGTTGGACGACAGGAAAAACATTCTTTGCGTGGTTTATGAGCAGTTTAGCAGGTGACGTCATCTGCTAAATCCTCATATTACTTGAGTTCATTCAGGTCAATTCGATCGGTAAAATAGTCGCGATAACGGTTGATATTGGCTCCAAATAAAACTCTATTTTCGAAAAATACTGTTTGATTACAGCACCTGTCCAACAATCACACCATACAGTGCAGACCTTTTGAAATGCATTGTTTTTTATAAGGATTTTCAACTCTGCCGTATTGCTGGTTTGCAAAACCGCTAAGGTGAAAATGTGCCTTGTAACTTATGATGAATATGTTAAAAAGCGGTGGGTTAACTGTAATCCGTTGCGTGTCTGCTCATTCGGCTGAAAATCCTGATTTAACTCCAATTTGTATGTGTGTGAATGCAGATTTTTTAATATTAGTTGCAAAAAAGGCGCCAAGATATTCAGCACAACGTCGCATTATTGTTTTCGGCTTATCAGCCACCCACTGTGTGGTCTACTACAGCAATATTTTTAACAGAGTGACCACTATGTAGTTTATTCGTCAAAAATCGAACAACTCATTTTGAAGTTCTACATTGGGCCCTTAGGTAAGTTAATCAATTCACGTGTGCGATCAGTCAATGGCACACATAAAGTAAGTACCTTTACAATTTTAGAGGGACACTTGCATGTACCATGATTTTCTTGATACAGTTTTTACAATGTGAACACATCGTTGTGCTATAGTTATAACATTTAATGAGTACCTTTCCATATCTGTCTACAATAAGTACACCAAATCTCAAAAAATATTTATTATTATCTATTAGTTATTAGTACATCATTTCACAATGTGTTTTGCAAATAAGGTTAATGTTTCTACCTGAAATAAACACAAATTTGATTTATTACTTCCCTAAGATATCTCATACTTATACGAAATAGCAGTCGTTTTAGAACAGTCAGTTTGTAGTAAAAATTCCTTCAAAACACAAAGTAAATAGGCTGATAAAGAAGAGAGCAAGAATTGAAATGGACAGCGGTGCCACTGCATCGTAGATGACATCGCTGATGGGAAAAATGGAAAAAGAAAACAAATGATGCTGACTCTACTGTCAATTTGTTAAAGCAATCAAACAAAAGTCTGGACGCGGCAAGTGCGTAATGGTATTCATGAAAAAAATTAATAGCAAAAATATTTTTTTTTAAATGAAGTACCAGTATAACCTATATAGTACAAACAATGTAGCATATTTCATCAAAATACATTTATTGTTTGAAAAGTTAAAAAAAGTTTCCGAAAATAAATAAATAAACCCACCGGCCAAGATATAATTATTCACAGAACGCTTCTCGAGGAAACTACCAAAAAAAATTGCGTGATATTTTGCAAAAAAAATTTTCATGCAAACCTGAAAAAATATTTTTACAATAACCTATTTAACATTTATTATTCATTACCAAAATTTTACAAAATGTTATAAAAAATGATTTATGTGGAAACACAAAAACATTTCTGCCAAAACTGATCTTCACGCAAATCTTTTACACAGAAAGCTTCCAAAAGAGTACATACAATTCAAATTATATACCAAATTTGTAAGTAAAATTGAAAAAAGGGATATTTTCTTTTTTTTTTTAACCTTTCACAGAAATTTGAACCAAGGGAAGAAAAATATAAGCCATCTTTAATGTAACTAATTAAAAGAAATCTATAAATATCATTAAACGCAAATTAAGTAGGAGGTGGATTCTCGCCATTGATGGTTAGTCGTTATGGCACTAAACAACAGAAATAGAAATTTTGTTTATTATAAAATCAGTTACCAAAAGTTAGCAATTTTTATCAATTTACAATATAAAATAAAATGATAATAAAGGTCAGTTTGCGAGATTTTAAAATGACTACTTTAGAAATGGATAAAATCACTAAAATTAGGCAAATTTTACTTACCATAGTTTTATGCTGCTGATGTGGTGTAGCCAGGCCTATTATGCGGTGTAACGTAACAATTTAGAGCTTCTAATAACAGCTGGAGCTTCGTTTTAGTCGAATCGACTATTTAGAGCTGACAAGATTGCTAATATGTGACCATTTAGATCTGGCAAGACTGCTAAAAACATGAAACTCCAACTAGACCAGGCTCCTGTTCGGAAGTTGTTCTCTAGTAGCGGAATAGCTGAAGATCCTTAGGGATTTCTTTAAAGTACGCTGATATTTGATCAGATCGTGATACTTCTGGCAAAGGTGTCCATTTATCAAATACAGTAAAACACATATAGCTTAATTTGCATTTGTAATTGAATTATTACAAATTAAATGAATATTAAAAAAACTTCTGGGCGCAGCAAGTGTGTTATGGTAGTGAATTTTCATAAAAATAATTTTAATAGCTAACATGTTTTTTTAAAAAGCAGGCATCAATCTATATAGTAGAAGCAATATGCCATGTTTCATCAAAATAACTTTATTGCTTGAAAATGTACAAAAATTTCCGAAAGTAAACTTAAATTGTTCCAGAAAAAGCTGGTTTCCTGGTCAACCTTATAGGTTAATAGCAAATTGAGCTATTCAAATTTGAAGCATTTAATGAAAATTCGCTACCATAACGCACTTGCTGCGTCCCGAATTTATTTTCTTACAAAGATTACAAATAAGTACACTTGGAGAACACCCAAATCACCACAACATATATTTCAGATACCTTACGATCGTTTTGTTGACAATGTCAACATGTTCAGAGGAAGAAAATTCTAACATAAAAAACTTGATACCGTATATTTATATCGCGTCAAGGTAAGCGAACTAGTCCGAAGTAAAGTAGTTCGTTTACCTTGACGCGATATAAATATACGTGATCTAGTTTTTTATGTTAGAATTTTCTTCCTCTGAAGATGTTGACATTGTCAACGAAACGATCGTAAGGTCTCTGAAATATGTGTTGTGGTGATTTGGGTGTTCTCCAAGTGTACTTATTAGTGCTCATCACAGGTTCCAGTTTTCACATAGTGGAAGATTACAAAGATGTATTATATTTGATCGACTTATGGGCCAGCCTGTAATTTTGGAAATATTTTTTAAGATCTAGCTTAAGACACCCTATGAAGAATGTGTACCTTTTTTTTCGTAACTTGCATAATAACGGATATATTGAGCTTTAATGATTTTTTTACGAAAATTTGACAAAAATGATATACCAGTAAACTCTATAGCCAACACTACTGCCAAAGCATTAGAGAAATGTGTATTTTAAATTAATATTCTGGGAATATTTTAGTAGAATGAAGGACAATGACGATTGAAACTAAGAGTCCAGGCTTTGTAAAGCATTATTCTTGAGACATTTTCTTTCCATAGCTGATATTAATTTCAGGTTCATTGCTTAAATATTACCAATTTTGACGTTTGAAATCGCCACTTTGACGTTTTGAGGAAAACCCAAATTAATTTTTCTTTAAATGCCTGTAACTTTTTTGTCCTTTAATCTACAAAGCTAAATTTTGGTAGGTGGTTTACCTATGATGATATGAACCCGCGTACCTGGTTGCCCTTACTTTGTTGATTCCGGAGATATAAATTTTTTTCGAAAGAAAACTCAAAATTTTCCCGGAAAACCTCGTCCAATTTTCCTGACTAACGAACTTATCCAAGCCATTTAGAAAAGGATGGTATGTGCCAGATTTTATAAAAATCGGCCAAATATTTTTGAGTTATCGGTGTGATACATATATATATATATATATATATATATATATATATATATATATATATATATATATATATATATATATATATATATATATATATATATATATATATATATATATATATATATATATATATATATAAACAAATAAAAATTTAAACTGACCCCGGCATGGGTTCTAGGGGTCCTAGTTCGCGCTTATTTGCAAAAAAAATTTTCAAAATTCAAAAGTCGGGATCTCGCTAATAGTGAATTTTTTCTACGAAAATTCACTAAAAATCAGGGTGAAAAATTTAAGAACACTTATCATGAAGTACTGCGTTATAAATTAGCTAAGCTAGCTGTTCTGTTAAAGCAATTAAATTTGAAAAAGTGGCACTTAAGCACAAACAGGCAGAGCATTGTCACAGCCAGAACATTAAAATTAAGATTAGGATGAACTACATTTTGGGTTAAACTGAATCTACATACGTTAAACTAAAAGATTACCGTACCTGACTTCAACAAATAACTTCGCCTATACCATTGTTTTCTGATATTGTGCACTTTATCTGCTTAAGAAATTAGAAGAGAAGATTTATCAGTCTCGTGGAGGTATACATAGTCTTCAAAGATAAGTGACATTTCTGGTTCAGAGTTGAAGTTGACTTTAAGATGTGAAGCATTTGCTGTATCAAACCACAAAGAAAATGAGTCAACGGATAGATGAAATGACGTCACTGGGTTACAATAATTATATCTATGATTGAGTATAATAATAGGAAACTAATGGAAACGTGTAAAACGTTACAACTGTAATAATGATGTTATTTTTATTATGTTATTAAAATTCCTATTCTGCTAATTGAGGCTAACCCCTTCACGAGAAATCGAAAATCAAGTTACAAAAATGACGCAGCTGCCTACAATTGTTGGATACACCTATAGAGACATAGAGACCCATGTCAAGTTCGTATATAGGAAACATTATGTCAAAACCAGATAATTGTCCTCCTAATCCGGGAACCACTCAGAGTAACATCCGGCCTCAAGTAACCATTGCGGTCGGCTTGAAACTCCCACTTACGCGGAAGGATTTATGAAACTGATTGAAAATGCAGGAGAAGTTCCTGGATAACTAAAAGAGTATTTTTGTAACTATGTTACAATAAAAATGTTGTGCAACAAAAAATTTAAAGGCGAGCAGTACGTTTAATGAAAATTTTTCTCTGCAACGCAAGAAAATCTCTGCCAGATATACCTGGTAATTAGTCATAACTTACCACACTCTTGTTTTTTGACTTTTTGAGTAAGCTGACAACTATACATAAGTTTGGTCGCAAAAAGTGCGGTACGGTAGTGAATTTTCATAAAAGTGTTTTTAATAACTACATAATGGGCATTTTTCAATGAAAACGGGCATAAAATTTTGTTACCACAATAACCTATATAGTAAAAACAATGTGGCATATTTCATCAAGGTAAACTTAATTGTTGGCAGCAGTACAAAAATTAGCAAATAATATAATAATTGCAAAACAATTTCGTGCTTATTTGGAAGAATCTACACACAATTTAAAAGTCGCGGTCTCGTCAATAGCGAATTATTTCCCTAAATATTCGTTAAAAATTATAGACCATTACACGATAAGCTCTATAATTAAAAATACTGCCAAAGTATCAAAGAAATGGTCTATTCGAAATGATTAATTTTTTCAATCCATTACATAAAACAAAAACATAGGGTGTGTCAGTATGTACCCGACATACCTTTATGAGTGAATTGGCGACATTAAGCTTATTCTGGAGTGAAGGTAACAATATCCTTTGTGTCCGCGTGCTCAGTATACAGGCGATTTTTTTTAGTGAATATTCACAGGGACTATCTCAGGCTTATTTAAGTTAACCGACTCAAACAACACAGGTTTGGTAACTTCATGGAAAACTACATTTTTCAATTTGAATATAATCTTTATTCTTTAGGGCCGGACTAGCAATATTATTTTATTTAGTGCCAGAGCGAAAATAATACTCCGTATGTGGAACGTGTTAAATATAAGTTGATAAATAAAAACTGCACGAGCCACCAGCAGAGTTTCCATACTTATTGATTTATCAGATTTCTCTTGCTACATCATTCTTCTTACTTTTGTTATGCTATTACTATTACTACCAGTTACGCAATTCCCATAAAAGGGTAGATACACCATAAAGCCTATGCTATTTATTAACAATGTTTTTCCATGCGCTTCTGTCCTGGTAAGCTGGTTTCGCTTCTTTTACATTCATGCATTTCTGTATACACACTTTCCTATTACACAAACTGTTGACAACTTTCTTCTTATATCGCCTACAACTTTCTTAAATTTACGTGCTATCTATAATTTCTGCTTGTCATTCTGTCATTATTCATTCGTTCTAGGTATCCAAACCGTCTAATTACGCTGCTCTCATACTTATTTTTAATAGACTTTTCTACATTACATTTACATAGAACCCATTCATATCATAAATCTGGATTTCCTTGATTCACACGTCACTCGTCTTAGGTAGTGCATTCCAACAGCATTCAATTTGTTTACATGGCTTGCCTGGTACACTAAACTTTCCAAGCCTTATAGAACAGTCCGTACCAGTATGCTGTATATATATATATATATATATATATATATATATATATATATATATATATATATATATATATATATATATAGCCAGTTTGGCCTCCTTAGAAATACATTCACCCCCTAGCTACAGTGGTAAAAGCTTCCATCACCTTTATGTCTACATTTACCCTACTCTGTATCTAATCATCTATTCTTCATTCGTTTCAAAACAGTCTCTCTACATATGTAAATTTATTTACTTTTTTACTAGATCACCCTTTATCAAGATACTGAAAATACACGTTCTACCTTCTTTATCAGCCAACTTATCCTTAGTCTTCTCTACGTTCACATGTAGATTCATTTTATTTGCTGATATGTTATTAGCCTCTCTAACAGCTGCTGCATTTCTCTTTCAGATTCACTAAGTAGTACTGCATCATCAGCGTACAATAACACTTTTAGCCCAGAAACATTAACTTGTATGTCTTCTCTCTTCGAGCAAAGTTCTTTTATTACATTTATACGTGAATATGTTAAATAACAATGGAGACATTACACATCATCGTTTGACACCCTTTCGATTCTAAAATAGGCTACTCAGTAAGTGGTGGACGTGCCGCCACCTAGTTGCGGAACCAAGTAGTATGCTGTCACGCCAGCTCCAAATAACACAAGGTGTTAAAAAAATAGAGACTGGATAACTAACAATTTAGAAAATTGTCAGCCCTGGCCCATTTCTACCCTAATATAGGGACAAAGTATGTAAGACTCGATGCATTTTCGCAACAATTAGAACCGTAGACATACGGTTCTAATTGTTGCGAAAATGCATCGAGTTTTACATCTAAAATAGGCACTGAGCATTCCATTACTTTTAACAAAGGCTCCACTACCATCATGCTGTGATTTGATACCCACACCATATTGGTTCAAAATAATCCACAGATTCTGCCTATTTACAGTATCGTGCGCTTTTTTCAAGTCTACAAACGTGCAATGTACTTTATTTCCCACATTCAAGCATTTCTCAAATACCTGCTGAAATGAGAATAGTAGGTCAGTACAGCTTCTTCCTGTCATAAATCCACACCAAACATCCCAAATCTTTTCCACAGTCAGCTGTCTCACCCGTTTTGTCACTAGTCTCCCAGATAGCTTACCCACAACACTTAGCAGAAGAATTGAGAACCCTGTCAATAGTGGACCATATTCAAATCAACCTGTACCATTACGGAGATCGACTAGAACCAGACGTGCTGCAATTCGCCTTAACCTATAAATTACTGAGAGGACAGTGTTGTATATAACTCGAACCACAGTATAACAGAACGTTATACGTTATACTGTGGTAGACTGGATACGGAATGACAGCGGTATGTCAGCCAACGGCACGGTTGGCATTCAACTAATTTCTCGCACAATTTAAATATATGTTATTATTAGTTAATATTCGTGTTATAGTTGCTGCTAGAATAAATATTGGTTTTATAATGTAATTGGTCGTAATAGTGCTACCACTACATACACAACAGGAAGTAATACATTATTTGCTATTAAAAACATTTTAATGAAAACTCACTAACCATAACGCATTTGCTGCGTTCAGACTTTTTTATCTTCACTATAAATAATAATATTATTGTGCATCACTCAACGCACGTTTTCTGTCATAAAATTATATTTCAAGCTGCTACCAGGTCCAGTTTCATATAGAAAAAAACCGTTGCTCATACGTGATGCAGGAGATTGCCACATACCTAGAAAGGTTGTGACAGTGGATCAACGTATTCGTTTGTACTGAGTTATGGTAATTTATAATACAGCTATTTCTGATTTTATTCAGTAGTAATTTAGCTACTAATTATCATTGAGATCACACCTGTGATGAAACCTCAATTGATGTAATATCGTATCTTAGCATTTACACAAAATAAAAAAGAACATGGTTAATGGATTAGTAAGATTACAATTAAACAATATGACGAGAACAAGGTGAAGAACCTGAGAGTGGTCAGAACGTGTGCCTCTAAACCGAGGGGGACTGCGATCCCGGAATTCTCCTTTTACTTTTTCAGTACATACTGTACGATTAACTTCAACCGAGGTTGTGGCATTGTATTTGAACAAGTTGAATGTCTTCATTTTCCGCCCTTCGGAGGGGGCTTAAAGCACTCAGTCCCGTGTCCATGCGATGTTGCGCACGTTACCTATCGCTACCCTCCTTACAGAAAGGCGGGGGTTCGGCAACATTTCCAGGATGATGAGGTGAAACTGCGCCCTGGCGTCGGTGATTGCCATAGTAGCGGAAATAAACCGACGTTAAAGAAACCAAACACACAAATACATGACTAGATAAATTATAAGACAGGTTATTATATTAGTTTAAGCTGTTGCCCTTACTTGGTGAAACTGGTCCTTTCCCCGTACAGACTTGAAGACTACTTTTCTGGCTTCACTGTTGGTTTTCGTTTATGAAGGACGTAGCCACCGCGTAATCTAACTGGAGCAAGCAACCCTCCTCAATTCTAGATGTCCCAGGATATTTTATAGCGTTTCTGTCAAGCAGCAAAACCGGTTGCAGAAACGTTGAATAACTTGCTAGAACGTCTAGGATTCACAAGGGCCACTTGCTCCAGTCAACTACCGCGCTGGCTACGTATCTCATACACGAAAACCAACGATGCAGGCAGAGAAGTAGTCTCCAAATCTCTATGTAGGATAATATATCTGCTCTGAAGTCTACATCACTATGGCATTGGATAAACTGTGTGATTAGTATTCTAATTCGATAAGAAAATTCGATCTGCTTTAATAATAACAGATTTCCTAAACTGTGAGTTTTATGAGCCGATGAAATAAATATTACGTAACAAAGTAATAAATATTTAAGAATATATTACTTAGGTTAGTGTGAATAAAAAGGAGCAGCATACAAATGTAAACAAACACAAAAAAAATTCTCGTAATTAATGTCTTTATCCATAATACCTCTCAACGTAAAAAATAATAATTGAACAAACTAACTGGTATCTCCTGCGGCGGCAGATCCTACGAGGAAGGTTGTTGCTAGCGGTGTCTACACCTGGCTGGGATGTTGGCGGAGCTCTGAATAACTTTAGTCGCAGAGTATCCTGACTCTAACAGCTACGCTGCACTACAATATAATAGTACTCTAGAAATGTTATTTTTTAATATCTCCAAATTGCAATCTGATGTACAGAAATAAATCATGGCATTGCACGTCACAGTGCCTGGCAAAGTCTCACTTGACATTCCTTTATCTAATGCCCCTGGGCCATGCCTTGCACCAGCTCAGTGCTTCGACTTAACCGTCTCACCAATGTCGACACATCTAGGGCGCTCATAAACTAGTCAGATTCACAACCAACTTAGCGGAGATTTTCTAAATGCCCAGCAGCCTCAATACATTTTTTTGGTTCGCTAATGCAATATGCGAATTGCATGATATACCCTGGCAAATCGTGGCTGATTGATTTCTAATTTGTTGGCAGCAATCGATTATGGGGTATATAAGTTGATTTCTACCATCTGAGTCAAAGGAATAAACTTTGGTTTAAAATCCTATAAATTCCAATTCAAAAGATTTAGGTAAGGAGTAACTGCAGGCTTTCGTGGTCCCTGACGACTTATTCATTGATTTGAAAACTTATTATTTAAGTAAGGGATTATTCGAAATTAATGCGGTAGAGCACCATCATGTTGTAAATGCATGCTTCTCTGGTGGTGACTAATAAACAGTTTGGGTAGTTGGTTCTATAAGAAGCCGAGATAAACGTCAAATTGACGCTGCATTAAAAATATTTGGTCCAAGAAGTGGTATGTCAATGACACCACACACAAACATTTGCGGAGAAGCGATGTCGAGAATTGGTCTGAGGTACTTGATGTAGTTTTCCTCCACTTCTATATATGATTATTTTATGTGGTGAAAGTTCCATCGCTGGCGCAGTGCTCATCACAGGTTCCAATATTCACTTAATGGATGTTAATCATCAATTTTTATTATATGCCAAACATGGCAGACCAAATTCTGCAAGCTTGTCTAATTTTTCAAACACTGGTGCTTAAGCTGTTTTCAACGCTCTCCAGAACTCGCTCTGTATCATCGACAATCCTTAAATCTGTACTCCGATGAGAGAAATCTGACCGTTCGTCGGAAGTATCGTATTATATATAGCGTGGCTTCTACCCTGCTCGTCATCAATATCGCTGGTGGGGTACTAATACTGACTAGGTCAGTTGCTCGAGTAACTGTACAAATCGGGTAAGAGGTACTTACTGAGTTAGGTGAAATGACAATTAAATTTTCTAATGATTTATTTTTAATTTAACAATTTAACTTCCCCTTTACTGGTTCAACAAGTAATTCTAACCCGCTTAATCCGCTTCGTACCGCTACTCATGTGTCTAACTTAATAAAGCTTACCGACCCAAGAGAGACTAATAACCAGCCAAGTAGAAGCCACGCTATAAATAAAGTCGGAACGATCGAACAGTCAGATCTCTCTCAGGTCTAGGGCTGAACACACTGAGACCTTAGTAACGATAGTTAGTGACATTTGGGGAGTAGGCATATTCAGGCCTTAGCTTTCATATCCTTTTATGTTTCCTTAATATCTTGAAAATGTCGTTAAAGCAGGAACCCAAGCGTTTTAATAAATTCTAGACTCGATTATACCCAAGTATTTCTCACACTTCTGAAACTTTTCGGAGCACGCTCGTACTGACACACGCGCGCAATATATATATATATATATATATATATATATATATATATATATATATATATATATATATATATATATATATATATATATATATATATATATATATACAGTGTGTACAAGATAAGGAAGGGATAGCATGGGGAAATCGGAAACCGTAAGAGATACAGGTTGTGTTAAATTATAAAGAAGTTGGTCATTTTAAAGCTCTGTTAAATGGTATTTTAAAATTTTGCAAATTCCGATTAGTTCCGGAGATTTTCGAAAAAAAATACAAAATTCGTCAATTTCGGTTTTATTTTTTTCTGACGTTATTTAAGAAGATATTGAAAAACAGAAAACACTTGCTCACATACACTTTTTAAGCTCTATAAGTCGGTGTTTACAGATTTTTTATCCGACGTTTCGTCTCCGAGAAACCATCATCAACCTTAGTTTTTATATAGACCGTAAAAAAACATCACCTGTATAAGTTAGCGTTTTTGACGACAACTTCAGTGATGTATTACCCATAACCGTTTGATTAGTATTAAAGTTAAAAAAATGAATTTGTGTCTGAGATAAGGATGTGATAACATTGGGATATTGGAAAGGGTAGGAGTAACAGTTTTGTTTAAATTATAAAAAAGTTACGAATTTCAAGTATCTTTTACATGAAGTTTTACCTTTTTTTTTTTTTTTAGAAAATTGTAATTTTCTCAAAACTCGATTTTATTTTTTTCTGGCGTTAATTTTAGTGATATAAAAAATGAAAGACACTGTTTCATTGTCAATTTATAAGTTAAATCAGATAGCGTTCACAGCTTTTTAATATGACGTTTGGTCACCGAGAAACTATCATCAACTTTTTTTTCAATACGGCCCTGTTATTTTTATTTCAAAACTTAAAGCGATTATGAAAATCTAAATCAGAGGATTTAAGTTAGAGTATGTATCATTTCGAACGGTTTTAAGCTTGTTTTAGTCAAAGAACAACAATTATTCAGGAAAAATCTTCTGAGTACGGCTCTGAATACTCGGAAAGCGTTTGTTTCGGTAAGGTCGTACCTTTTTAAATGTCAATGCAGCTCAATATTTTCAGAAATATTCGTCAAACTAATTAATGAAAAAGAAACACATTTGTAATAAATAAACCAATAAGATAACTTGGATTCATGAAACGTAAGTATCTTATTAGCTAATAAATATTATATGTAAATAGATTATCTGCCTTAATTATACAGAGATGTTCAAACAAATCGCCATTATTTTTTTAGGCATATGTAACATCGTCTAATTGTGGAATCCAAAACATTGCTTACTGCATCTGGTGTAATGGTTTGCAATGCTTGCAAAACCAGTTGATGTAATCGTTCCTCCGTGTTAACATTTCGCTGGTGTACGTAGTTTTTCACATACCCCCAAGAGGTGTCAGATCTGGCGATCGTGAAGACCAAGAAACTGCTGAATGCATTCGTCAGGAAACCTGTTTGATAGGTATTTTTGAACAGTTCTCGAATTATGAGCAGGAGCCGCGTATTGTTGAAACCAGACGTTATTGACTTCTGTTAATGGTAAGTGAGCATCGAACCATTCCTCCAAATTTTTCTGCAGGAAATTTCGGAAGTTAGTGATCCATGACAAAGACAATGGCCCAATAATCCTTATCCCCAACATTCCCAACCAAAACGGTGCTGGTGCTTAGACGTTTTGTATAAACGCGGATTTCTTCTGGACCAGAAATGTGTATTTCGCCTGTTGAAGATTCCGTTGTTAGTCACCATACTCTCACCAGACCATAATATTTTATTAACAAAATGTTCATCCTCTTGGCATTTTCTAGTGTACCACTCACAAAATGCCCTTTGTTTTATATCGTCCCCGAGTCGTAATCCTTGGCAGATTCGAAATTTGTAAGGATGGTATTTGTCCTTACGAAAATAAAATTTGCAGTAAATTTTGGCGTCCCAGTTACCATTTCAATATTTCTAACCGATGTTGTAGGGTCTTGTGCTACAGCTAACAGTATATTATTTTGAGTTACTTCAGTGCATGGTTTGTTTCTAGTAACAATTGGTTTCTTAAATGAACCATACTGCAATAAATTCGTAACTATTCCTCCATATATCTTTCTGTTTGGCTGTACTCCTTCAGGGTAATAATTTGAATACATTTACTCAGCTTTTCCTGTATTACTATAGCAGAAAATGTAACATTTTAACATGTCGAACTTTTCCTCAAAAGAAAAATGTCCAGCCATTTTTAAACAAATTGAAAGAGTTTGTACACAATTAACTGTATGTAACAAAGTGAAGTAACTGACACTGACATTTATATTTGTTGAAAGACCTCTATTGTCACTAGAGACAACTTGTTTATTTTTCAAAGCCCTATATGTTTAGGACCTAGTTTTATGACAGTACGGTTTTATGTGTTACATTTTAATAACTAAGAAATATAACTGAAAACGTTTTTCTTCATTGACTTTTAAATAGGCGCTGCTTATATAAATCAATGCTTTTCGAGTATTCAGAGCCGTACTCAAAAGATTTTTCCCGAAAAATCATCATTTATGGCTGAAACAAGCTGAAAACAAATTCAAACCATTAGAAATGATAGATCCTCTAATTGAGATTTGAAAATGGTTTTAAGTTTTGAAATAAAAATTGCAGGGCCGTATTTAAAAGATTAAAGTTGATGATGGTTTCTTCGAGACGAAACGTCGGATAAAAAATCCGTAAACACCAACTTCTAGAGCATAAAAAGTGTACGTAAGAAAGTGTTTTCTGTTTTTCAATATCTTCTCAAATAACGTCCAACAAAAATTATTAAAACCGAAATTGGCGAATTTCGCTTGTTTTCGAATATCTTCAGAACTAATCGGAATTTATAAAAATTCAAAATACTACTCAATTGAGTTCTAAAATGGGCAACTTTTTTCTGATTCACTCTACCCTGTATCTCTTACGGTCTCCGATTTTCCCATGATATCCCCTCCTTATCTTGGACACAGTATATATATATATATATATATATATATATATATATATATATATATATATATATATATATATATATATATTATAATATGCTAAAAGTGCCTTTAAACTATGTAATTACACCAAATTAGTAAATCACAATTAATTAAAATATGATAAGTAACTAACCTAACCTGACCCAACAAATTCTGGCTTAGTTGATATTTTTAGAATTCGCGTAAAATATAATCACATATTTAATAGAAAAAAATGTGCGACTGGTCTGACGACCGCAGCCTTAAAACACGACAACACACACACTACATTTACTAGCATCTTTCTGTAGATCTTTTCCATCGCTTGAGAATATAACATTATGGGTCGCTCATGTAGAAGACAAATGTCTTTTACGTTTGTCAAAAGATAAAGCATACGTTGTTTTTCTTTTTCATCAAAAGCTAACATCAGTATTAGTCCCCTGAAATCTGCTGTCTTTAATCTAAAAACATGGTTTACATACTTTTACCTCAGAAATTCCTTAACTACAAACTTGAACATTTTGTAGCGCATTTCTCAAGGCGAGCGTCAATTCGACACGATTCGCTGTAAACGTCAATAGTCAGTAACTCGTAAAACCCCACAAGATTCATAACGTGCTGATAAATTTTACCTAAAAGCGGAATAAAAGTTTAAGTAATTGAATCGCCAACTTTTGTTTGTGGTTTGTTAGAAAAATAAGTTTTATTCTTAGGTTTACTGATACACCCAACAGCCTATGAATAAATAGAATATTTATTTTATTCCTGATATTTTCTTTATATTTCAGTATTAGAATTACTATTCGCCTAAGGTTAATTGTGATTGTTATTTTTGGAAGCGTTTATTTACAAGTTGTATTATTCTAAAAGGTTATACTCGTAATTACCGAGGCTTTATATTCACTAACAAATAAACCACATAATTTACTCTTAATTCGCAGAGTAATGCGTATAGAAATTTGTTGTAAATAGTGAAACAATCTAGATACTCCAAACTTTTATTAGTAATGACAATAATATAAACGCACACTGGCAAATAAGGAAAAAACCAACTTCATAGCCTACGATACTTTTTTGGAACAACACCACTAACATATCAATCCATGAATTAAGAAACAGGTGATCACCATCCTCGGACATCTGCCATATTGGGTTTAGAATTAGATGGCGTAGCTTATCGTATCTTATTTGCCAAACCCTTTCATTTGATAAGCATATCGAAAAGGGTTGTGGAAAAAATATTATCCGCGATCCTAGAGCATTCGCCATATTAGGTTTAGATTGACGTCATATAGTTTATTGCATTTTACTCGTCAAACTCATTCACTTGATACCCACATCAAAGGAGTTATAAAGAAGAACTGATGCACCATCTTGTGGCATCCGCCGTATTGGATTTAGAACAATATAGGATATATCATATTGCATTCTCATCGAATTCTATCACATTTCAAAGCGTATCTTAATTAGAAGTCGTCGCAATTTTGGTTGCAAGATTTGTTCTGGACAGAGGCAGTACGCTACTAGAGTTATAAAAAGAGTACATTCCCAATAAAAAAAATTCGTTTTATTTAAATGAAGAAAAGTAACTCTTCAAAGACAATTTAATTTTTTAGTTAATTACAAACTGCATCTGCTGTACAAGCTTTGCCTAAAAATCTCCAATTCTGACAAATTAAACATTTTCTTCTCGCCCTGTGATTAATCAATACCCACCGACGGGCTAATTTTTTTAAGCATTTAATCCATTATCGCTGGATCTTGTAAGTTGTCGGTTATTAAACATTTCGACACGCAGCAATTTCGTTATAATACTGAAGTTCCGTAAGAATTTTACACTATTAATACGGCATATTACGATAAGTTACTTTCAATTTAAACACATTTCAAAGATCGGTTTAGAGGTCTTAATACAAGCTCATTTGAAGAACTTCTTTCTTTCTAGTACCATAAAAAATATTCAAATCTTGTGTTCTAGCTCCTTTAAAAAAAAACTTTTAACGCCCAAAACTCAATTTTCTATGACGCTCGAAAATTAAAATTTGGTGAATCTGGGTAATCTAAGTCTTTATAAAAGAAATTGGATTAGAAATTACATTAAAGTTACAAAAGCTTATCAGAAGGAGGCTTAATTCATACCCAAGAAGCCAGTGGATTATTCAAATAACTTACATACTTGAACAATAATTAATCAACAAATATTAACGTTGATATACTTATTCTATGATTTCCGATTTCAGGAACATATTAAGTATACAATCACTTACTATTTAGCCTCAAAACAGAACTGTCAAACGAAGATAAATAAACAAAATAAGTTATTATTCTTTGGTTTCCAGTTTTAAAAGAATAATATAGCTACAAGTTGTTATATCTATTTCAATGACAATCATTTACTACCTAACCTCAACACAGAAAAGTGAAACCATAATAACTAAACAAAACGAGTTATTACCCTTAAGTTTTCAATTTTAAAAGAAATGTACAATCATTTACTTAACCTCAAAGCAGAACTGTCAAACCATAACAAAGAAACAAAACACACTATCCCATCTGGTTTTTACTTCAAGTAGCTGACATAAAACTTCCTTATTTTCCCCTCTCACTTGCAGACTGGATATTTTAACACATTTTACAAATCCGCGCATCCGAATATACCCGAAGGCGATCATTATGGTGGGATTGTCACAGTTCGTGTGTGAACGTTCCTTGGACATTGGGATGTTGTGGCGATTCCGCCTTAGTGTTTAAATTAATTTGGTTATCCCTGCATTATGATGTATCTCTGTGGTATATGTATTAATCTACGCGTGCAAGGTGACTACTCGGTCTTTGTCTGGCATCATACTTTAAGCACTTTATTTGTTTCAATTCATGTATTTTAGATTTTATTTTTAATTTGGGAAAAACTCAAAGTTTTGTGAACCACATTAGGTAAAATTTATAACAGAGCTTTATTAGCTTCATTTCTGGCTACGTGTAGAGTCTTATTCCAGTTACTTTAACACGGGAGAAAAATATGTCCGTTATAGCCGATTGACGAAGTCGTCCGCGACTGTAACGAAATGAGGGCATGTACGAAGTTTCATTCAAATCAGTTGAGTATTTTTTAAGTTATCGCTCAAATACATACATATATGTACACACACACAGATATATATATATATATATATATATATATATATATATATATATATATATATATATAACATATGAAAATTCAAAAAGACCTTGGATATGGATTCTAGGAGCCCTAATTCGCGCTCATTACAAAAAGTTTTCTAAAAGTCTCACCAGCGTTACCTCTCTACTAGTGATTTTTTTAAATGAAAATTCAGTTTAAGGTCCAAACATACTAAATGCGTTATGGTAGCGAAATTATTTAAACGCTAACAACTTGAATATGTTAAGGCAAAAGCTTTGATTTTTTCATGTGCAGAAGCTTCCACTAGCGCCACATGGGTACGTAATTTTATCAGAGTAGCTTTATTATTTTTGGAAATATACATTTCTTCAGAGAAAACATTTCTTCGTCTAATTGGGCTCTTCAACAAATTTGTCCAAAAAATTTACAAGGGAACCATACTTGCCAAGTTTTATCAAAATTGGTTAATGATTTTTTCAGTTATCGCTCTGATAAACATATTATTTTCCCCTAAAAATTTTAACGGCCCTAAATATATCTAGGGGCGCTAATTCGGGCTCATTAGAAAACAATTTTCGAAACTTTTACCATCGCAACCTCTCTACTAGTGAATTTTCTTTAATGACAAATCACTAAAACAACAAAAAATTTATTAAAATATGCAACTTACTTTGATTCCAACCAGTTTGTATCTCTTAAGATGAGCAAAACACCCATTACCAGACTTCAAAAAAAGGCACCTTGTTTAACGGAAAATATATGTTTTTCATCCATTAGAGGCTACATATCTCAGACAAAAAATAAATATTCTGTCGCACATCTGTGTTCTTTTAATTGTTGCGAATACGCGCTAAACCCGAAAATCTGGAGCAGACATGTCATAGACCTATTACTGGTTTCAGCGTTTCGACTAGGGCAATGGAATAAGCGAAGTAATCATACTCAATCACTTCCACTGAATCGATTTTCCAATTCTGTTTTCATTAATTGAGTGATTGATATCGTTTCCTCCTGCAAAAAAATACTTCTATAATTCAGCATGTTTGATTAAACCGAGTGAATCTACTGGACCATTTGTGAATTGAAAATTTCAATGATCTTGACAAAAGTGATCGTAACGTTAATCAAAGCTGGTAAATTCGTAGACAGTGGTAAGCGTAATATGCAACTAAATATGCAACTAATTTTTGATTTTGTTCTGTTATTCAAATGCAATCACAAAAGTCTGGACGCAGCAGGTAGGTTTGGTAGTGAATTTTCATAAAAATGTTTTTAATGACAAATCTTTTTTAAATACAAGGCATGTAATTTGGTATAACCTACATCAAGTAGACCCAGTGTGTTACCTTGTTTCATCAAAATGCCTTTATTGTAAGAAAAAGTAAAATAATTTTCCGAAAACAAACTTAAAATGTTCCCGAAAAAACTAGTCCGGTTTTCCTGGCCAACGAACCTCTTCAAACTTTTAACACACCTTCTAAAAAAATTCCCCACAAGTAGCTTTTTGACAAAAATTCAAAAAAAAAGTATTTCTTTACGGAAATTGCCATTTTCTTTACAAAAATTGGATAAAGAAATGTTACACGAAAATTATGTTTTTTTTTTACGAAAATTTGGTAAACAGTAATTTTTCACGAAAATGTGAAATCAATTTTTTCCAATAACACATTTATTATTACCAACATTTCACAAAATTTTTCAAAAGTGTCTTCTCCAAAAACACAAAAACAATTTGACATAATACTTTCTACACGAAAATTTGTAAAAAATTTCATAATATTCAAATAACCTATGCACCTATTATGTATGTAAATATTCGTGTGTAATTCACACTTCATAATATGAAGCCGCATATCAAATCAGAGGTATAAAAATTTTCCGGAAGAAAACGTAAAATTTTCCAGGAAAACTGGACCAATTTACCTGATGAACGAACCTAAACTAGTCACTTATAAAAGGAAGGTACTCACCAAATTAAATATGATCAAAGTCGGCGTATTATTTTCTGAGTTATCGGTTTGATATACATATATATATATATATATATATATATATATATATATATATATATATATATATATATATATATATATATATATATATCCTTATAATGATGAGTGAATAATCTCTACGAAAATTCGATAAAATCATTCATAAGCGTAACGCTCAAGTACCTAATTAAATTTGTAGTTCCTTTTTTAGGTACAGAAAGACTGAAAGGTTCCTACAGTCATTTATATAAGTTGCTGGCAACCAACTCAGCAAGAGTACACCTCTATAGTCTCAGTGTAACTATTTGACCACAGACTTTTATTTGTGTTATATTCAATATGAACATCTGAACACACCCATATACATCTATTCAACCATAGAATAATATGTGTTTTACATGGACAGTTTAATATGTTAACCGTCAGGTCACACCCGACACTGGGTATCTGCCAATCTAATTAAAACAAAGCATTGCTTAATCTATTTGTAACACATATTATATATATATATTTTCTCTTTCTGCTCTCCCTTTATCAGCTTCAACTATGCCAAATCTCACACTGCTCCGTGCACCTAATGTGATTAAATGGGGTACAATGTTCTTTTTATGAAGTTTTATCAAAATTGGCCAATTATTTTTTGAGTTATCGGTGCGACACACACACACATATATATATATATATATATATATATATATATATATATATATATATATATATATATATATATATATATATATATATATATATATATATATATATATATATATATATATAATATTTATTTATTTATGTGTCACATACATAAAGTGTGAAACCATCCTCGTATTTGGGTTCCAGGGGTCCTAGGTCGTGCTCATTTGAATTTTTTTTTCAAAATTCAACAGTCGTAATCTCCTCATAAATAAATTTTCTTTAAAAAAATCACTAAAAATAAACCATGTACCAAAATTTGGATATATACGTTAAAACAAAAAAAAAGTTATAAGCATTAGAGTTTCTCTTCTTAAAACGTCAAACCCGCGATTCGAAACGTCAAAATTTACATGTTCTAGGTAAAGAAACTAAAGCTAATACGAGCTATGTAAAAGAAATGTCGTATAAAGTGTGTTCTATAAAGCCTTAAGTTTCAGCTTCAGTCGTCATAGGTCTTTATTTTACTTAAATATTTGCAGAAAATTAAATCCAAATAGAGCCTTTCTCTAATTCTTTGGCAGTAGCTTCCGTTATAGGGTTTATTTTATATACTAATACATGAAGACAAAACTATGTGCCCCATTTAGGCACATTGGGCGCATGGAGCAGTGTGAGATTTGGCATATTTAAAGCTCATAATATGTGTTACAAATTAATTAAAGAATGCTTTGTTTTAATTAGAGAGACGGATGCCCAGTGTCAGGTGTCAGCTAACGATTAATATATTAAACTGTCAATGTGAAACACATAATATTATATGGTTGAACAGATGTATGTGAGTGTGTTCTGATGTTCATACTGAATATTAAACAAATAGAAGTCTGTGGTTAAGTAGTCGCACTGAGATTCTAGATGTATGCTCTCGGTGAGTTGGTAGCCAGAAAATTATAGAAATCACAGTATGAACCTTTCAGTTTTTTTGTATCTAAAAAAAGGAACTACAAATTTAATGAGGTACTTGAGCGTTACGCTTATGAAGGATTTTAGTGAATTCTCTTAGAAAAAATTCACTATCTTAAGGAGATCGCGACTTTTCAATTTGGAAAAAATGCCTTCAAATGAGCGCGAACTGGGCCCTCTAAAACACATTTTCAAGTACATATATATATATATATATATATATATATATATATATATATATATATATATATATATATATATATATATATATATATATATATATATATATATATATATATGTGTGTGTGTGTGTGTGTGTGTGTGTGTGTGTGTGTGTGTGTGTGTGTGTGTGTGTGTGTGTGTGTTTTAATATATGAAAAAAACTTTGTGTCCCATTTAAGCACATTGGGCGCACAAAACAGTGTGAGATTTGGCTTAGTTAAAACTCATATAGGGAGAGCCGAAAGATAAAATGTATGTTAAATATATGTTACAAATACATTAAAAAATGCTTTGTTTTAATTAGATAGATGGAAGCCCAGGGCCAGGTGTGAGTTGACGTTTGATATAATGTCATATATTTGTGTGTCACACAGATAACTCAAAAAATAATGGGCCGTTTTTGATATAACTTGCTAGGTACCTTCCTTTCGCAAGTGGCTTGGGGAAGTTCGTTAGCCAGGAAAAGCGGAGTTTTTCCCGGAAAATTTTGTCTTTTATTTTAGTAATAATGCTATGGTAACCAAATTTGGTTCGCGGGTTTATATCATAAAAAAACACTCACCAAAATCTGAATCTATATCTTATAAGAAAAAAGGTTATAAGCTTTTAAAGAAAATATAGTTTTTTTCTTGAAACGTCATGAGTGACATGCTCTAGAGAAACTGGAATGAGACTTTACACCTATGACTCATGTTTTACACATTTTTAGCGAATGTTCATTAAGAAAAATTCGCTAATAGAAAGGCCGTGATTATATGCTTCTGAAATCAATTCTTCACGTGAGTGCGAATTTTGGTCTCTAGAACCCAAAACCCAGGCCCCTTAATATATATATATATATATATATATATATATATATATATATATATATATAACATTAGCTGTTGCCTTGGCAGAAGCTACCTCATAATAAATACTGCACCGATATGTGATACATCATTAGAAAGCTCCTTCTTAGAACAACTCAACAAACTGAAAATGTAATATGGTTGCCATAAGGAAAGCAAATGTTGCAAAAGGTAAATGAAAAACAAAAAGAAAAGCTAGCACTATTCATGCCAAAAATATGCGTCTATAACAAGTATCCTAAAGAAGTAAGGTCTAAACAGTGTCAGATTAAAGGTAACTTAGCTAGGGCGTAAACAGAAGCTCCAAATATATTAAAAAACAATCATAGTTATTCTTGATTTCTCAACAAATCTGAGTTGAGCACAAAATTTGCTAAAGCTTTCGCCCTTTAACTCATGTTGGACCTTTTACAGTTTCCAAGATTCCAAAAATTAGAAGATGAAAATAACTTTAATGACAACTTACTGCGTCAGGAATAATACAATTCCTGGAATTGTCAAATCAGATAGCATTTACTAGAAACAATAATTTTTGTTATAATTTATAAATGTCCAAACCTCTGGGGTCGACATACTTAAGCGTTGAATTAAAAGACTTATACTTCCAGACAAACTTTATTTTAAATCCTTCAGCATTTCGGCTTTTACCAAGCCATCTTCAGGAGATAACTTTTTTTTACACAAGATAAAAATTCTTACAGTAGGAATTATATCTATTGTCTTCAGTGCTTCAGACAATAGCAACAGCAAAGAAGCAAATTGGTGATCTCCAGACTTGTGACTGTGAAAAGGGATATATATAAAGTTGACGTGTTTAAACAGCCAGAATAGAGACCTGTGCACAGCTTTAAGGAAAATTTGCAAATTTAGATAATAAGACTTCTAATTAAACTTTAAAAGTAATTTTAGTGAATTTTCTTTATCAAAATTCACCAATGAGGAGATCGCGAGTTTTGAATTTTGAAAAAAGTTCTTAAAATGAGCGCAAACTAGGACCCCTGGAACTCAAATCCGAGGTCAGTTTCACAGTGTGTTTCACAATTCATTATTTCATAACGGGTGGGCTGATTTTCAATTTTTTTTAAATAAAGTACTCCAAAAGCTTCACATCCATTTTTTTTTCATAGCCTACTACGCTAACAAATAAGACCCCAAAAATGACTAAAGCATATTAGGCATTTTTGAGGAAAAAACAAATATCTATGGATTTAGCCACATATGCAAGCAACAAATTCCAAATTTTTATATCGTAGCTTATACCGAGTGTTCACAATTTGAGTGCAAAAAATGAAAAAATCTACATTTTTGGAGTGCCCTTTGTAAACGCTAGTTAACTTTCGGGTTAACACGATTGCCTTTTAAAAACAATTTTATTTTACCATTAAAAACACACTAAGTTATAGATATAAAATATAAATACAAAAATATAACTTAAAATGTTGCTTTCCTAATCAACAAACCTTAGGTTAATAGCAAATTGAGTAACTGAAATTTGAAGAATTTAATGAAAATTCGCTACCAAAACGCACTTACTGCTTCTTGATTTTTTTCTTACAAACATGCATTATATTTAGATAAAAAAAGCAACAATGCAATAATATAACGGTTTTGAAAAAAAAATTGTGGATATCACCAACCACTTTTGGGCCACGCTGTGATTGTCAAAATACTTTTATAAGATGCAGTTCAGGACAGCAGATAATTAGCGTATACAATTTTTTCTCTTGTCTTTTATAATAACAATTTTGTTGAGATTTACCGTATAAATGCGCCACCCTGTACTTATGTAAACAGATAAAAACTGAAAGTAAACCCGGATATGGATTATAAGGGGCCTAGGTTGCACCCATTTGAAGAATTTTTTCTCAAAATTCAAAAGTCGGGATCTCCTTATTAGTGATTTTTTTTAAAGAAAATTCACTAATTACAATTTTATTTATTACCGTAATATTGTGTACCAAATTACTCATAGGTTTATTTGCACTATTTCAAGCCACGTAGAAAGTTTCGTTGCAATTACTCTGATAATTACAAAAATATAGCGTTTTCAAAACATTTTCCCGGATTTTCCACCGGAAAAACTTGAGCATAAAGGCTGATTAACGAGCTCCATCTCGGTTTTCGTCCAACCAAGATTATTGCCAAGTTTGGTTTAAATCAGTTTAGTATTTTTTGAGTTATTGCTCGGATACATACACACTCACACTCACACACACATACACATATTATATATATATATATATATATATATATATATATATATATATATATATATATATATATATATATATATATATAATATGTGTATGTGTGTGTGAGTGTGAGTGTGTATGTATCCGAGCAATAACTCAAAAAATACTAAACTGATTTAAACCAAACTTGGCAATAATCTTGGTTGGACGAAAACCGAGATGGAGCTCGTTAATCAGCCTTTATGCTCAAGTTTTTCCGGTGGAAAATCCGGGAAAATGTTTTGAAAACGCTATATTTTTGTAATTATCAGAGTAATTGCAACGAAACTTTCTACGTGGCTTGAAATAGTGCAAATAAACCTATGAGTAATTTGGTACACAATATTACGGTAATAAATAAAATTGTAATTAGTGAATTTTCTTTAAAAAAAATCACTAATAAGGAGATCCCGACTTTTGAATTTTGAGAAAAAATTCTTCAAATGGGTGCAACCTAGGCCCCTTATAATCCATATCCGGGTTTACTTTCAGTTTTTATCTGTTTACATAAGTACAGGGTGGCGCATTTATACGGTAAATCTCAACAAAATTGTTATTATAAAAGACAAGAGAAAAAATTGTATACGCTAATTATCTGCTGTCCTGAACTGCATCTTATAAAAGTATTTTGACAATCACAGCGTGGCCCAAAAGTGGTTGGTGATATCCACAATTTTTTTTTCAAAACCGTTATATTATTGCATTGTTGCTTTTTTTATCTAAATATAATGCATGTTTGTAAGAAAAAAATCAAGAAGCAGTAAGTGCGTTTTGGTAGCGAATTTTCATTAAATTCTTCAAATTTCAGTTACTCAATTTGCTATTAACCTAAGGTTTGTTGATTAGGAAAGCAACATTTTAAGTTATATTTTTGTATTTATATTTTATATCTATAACTTAGTGTGTTTTTAATGGTAAAATAAAATTGTTTTTAAAAGGCAATCGTGTTAACCCGAAAGTTAACTAGCGTTTACAAAGGGCACTCCAAAAATGTAGATTTTTTCATTTTTTGCACTCAAATTGTGAACACTCGGTATAAGCTACGATATAAAAATTTGGAATTTGTTGCTTGCATATGTGGCTAAATCCATAGATATTTGTTTTTTCCTCAAAAATGCCTAATATGCTTTAGTCATTTTTGGGGTCTTATTTGTTAGCGTAGTAGGCTATGAAAAAAAAATGGATGTGAAGCTTTTGGAGTACTTTATTTAAAAAAAATTGAAAATCAGCCCACCCGTTATGAAATAATGAATTGTGAAACACACTGTGAAACTGACCTCGGATTTGAGTTCCAGGGGTCCTAGTTTGCGCTCATTTTAAGAACTTTTTTCAAAATTCAAAACTCGCGATCTCCTCATTGGTGAATTTTGATAAAGAAAATTCACTAAAATTACTTTTAAAGTTTAATTAGAAGTCTTATTATCTAAATTTGCAAATTTTCCTTAAAGCTGTGCACAGGTCTCTATTCTGGCTGTTTAAACACGTCAACTTTATATATATCCCTTTTCACAGTCACAAGTCTGGAGATCACCAATTTGGTTCTTTGCTGTTGCTATTGTCTGAAGCACTGAAGACAATAGATATAATTCCTACTGTAAGAATTTTTATCTTGTGTAAAAAAAACTTATCTCCTGAAGATGGCTTGGTAAAAGCCGAAATGCTGAAGGATTTAAAATAAAGTTTGTCTGGAAGTATAAGTCTTTTAATTCAACGCTTAAGTATGTCGACCCCAGAGGTTTGGACATTTATAAATTATAACAAAAATTATTGTTTCTAGTAAATGCTATCTGATTTGACAATTCCAGGAATTGTATTATTCCTGACGCAGTAAGTTGTCATTAAAGTTATTTTCATCTTCTAATTTTTGGAATCTTGGAAACTGTAAAAGGTCCAACATGAGTTAAAGGGCGAAAGCTTTAGCAAATTTTGTGCTCAACTCAGATTTGTTGAGAAATCAAGAATAACTATGATTGTTTTTTAATATATTTGGAGCTTCTGTTTACGCCCTAGCTAAGTTACCTTTAATCTGACACTGTTTAGACCTTACTTCTTTAGGATACTTGTTATAGACGCATATTTTTGGCATGAATAGTGCTAGCTTTTCTTTTTGTTTTTCATTTACCTTTTGCAACATTTGCTTTCCTTATGGCAACCATATTACATTTTCAGTTTGTTGAGTTGTTCTAAGAAGGAGCTTTCTAATGATGTATCACATATCGGTGCAGTATTTATTATGAGGTAGCTTCTGCCAAGGCAACAGCTAATGTTATTTAATAATGTACATAAAAGTTAAGTAAGCCATGGAACTTGATCCTTTGAACAAACGAACTTAATGCAACAAAGGTATGGATGAATCATAATTTGAACACAGGCAAATTCAAGAACAAAGTTAGGTATCCATCTAGCTAACAAGACGGTTTTATATGACCTCAATTTGCTTAAACACATTTTTCGCATCTACATTTAACTGAAGTGAAAACACATCTCATTTTCTGTTTTAAAATCTTAGTAGTTTCTGGGCTTGAAACTCGTATACTTCATTTTTCACAGCTCCTCACAAATAATAACGTGGAGGGTTCATGTCGCACGTGCGTGGAGGACAAAAAACTGGCACAGTATTTAAAATCATTAAAGTTGTCCTCCAATATTCTACGAATGTTTCTTGTGTTATGAACTGGACATTCATCATGTTGAAAAAACAATTCTCTCATTTCATCTTCTGTGTAAAGTTTCCTTATTGTGGGGAGTATTTGATTTTCTAACAGCTCACAATACGTTTCTGCGCTACCGTTTCCATAAAAGCTTAAAATACCAATCACATGACGGTCTAAAATGTGCATGAAGACTAAATAATTAAAATAAGAACCAAAAACTAGATAATGAAATACTACGTATCATGCCTCACCATACATTAGAACCAAAACTAGACTGGAACCTTCTTTCCTCAGTCAAATGTGATTCTTCTGTCGCCCAATAATGGTAATTATATTTATTGTAACCTCCGCAATTTGTAAATCGTATCAGTCCAAATGACTCTCGATGAGAAGTCCGACTGAATAAAGCGACCAATAAACTAGCGACAAAAGTCTATATATATATATATATATATATATATATATATATATATATATATATATATATATATATATATATATATATATATATATATATATATATAATAAATTTTATTTACAATCAAAAAGATACATACTACATAATATATAAACATCAATATAAATAATTAGAAAAATTGTAAATAAATGAACTACAATTAAGCAATAACTTGTTTGTAGACAAAAAGAAACTGAAGCGAGTTAAAACATTTAATATACACAATCCATAAATACTTTTTGAGATACAGCAAGACAAGACTTAGGGACACAACGTTTAGCCTGGCTTGTTACATCAATGTCGCCGGAATATCATCTCGAACAAGATGCAAAACACTGCGGGCTTGTATGACCCCAGATACCGTTCTAAATATCTATATTTACTCTGTGATAACGTAAGAATTCTTTAGATCAACCGCGTTGTGAATATCACGTCTCGTTTGGTCTTACGCCATTTCTTGATTTCAAACTTAAATCTCCTAATGGAAAATAATAACCTTAGCTCAAGAGGGATGGTGTTTTAGGTCCGAGATAAAAGTAGCTTCTCTGAGTTACGGTTTTTTCAACTTTGGGAACATAAGCTACCTCTCCTCTACTTCTAGTACATTAATCGTGCTTCATTCCTCCTAGATCACATCGGTGCATATGTTGTCTGACCAATATATGGCAACAAAAAGCGGCCTCATATCAAATATGTCTAGATCTGCAAAAGTAATTCTGGGGGTAAATATATGGTTTCCAATATATAATTTTAAGAACCCATTTTTGTACTTTTTCCAGAGTGTTTAAGTAATTCTTTGTAGCCCAAACCTCAACTTACTATGCCATGTGTCAGGTGTTTTTCAATCAAGGCACGATACAGAATTTTCAACTTTTAAATATCTCCCTGAAATATTTGAATTTTCCAAGCAAAGCTCTTATCTATTTTATTGCATAATTTATATGATAGTCCCATCTCAAGGTATTTTTATTTTGATCGCACCAGCTATGTAAAAGGTAGAACATCCACAAGAACCAGACACAAACAGTCTATCCAAATGTGGCAAATAACAAGTCTTGTCAAAATTTATACTAAGTAACTTATCATGGAAGTAATGAATGAAATGTTTGATATCAACCCTGACTTTAGCCATTACACTTTGCCAACTTACATAACTGTAAAATATGACAGTATCTTCAGCAAAGCTCACCACGTCACCACACATATCGAACACCATAAATCATTTAGATATATCATAAACAACAAGGGACCCAGTACTGTCCCTTGAGGGACCCCACAATCTACAATACATGGTTTACTTAGATTATTTCCCACCATCGCCTGTTGAATTTTTTGTGAAAAGTAGTCTTTAATAAAATTATATGTGATACCGTAAAATCCATATTTTTCAAGACCCGAAGCAACTGAGCGTGATCAACCGTATCAAAGGCTTTTGCCAGATCGAGGAACACTGCCATTCCTGGTTCTCTTAGGTCTAAGGTTTTGTAAATATTTGACGTAAAATAAAATATTGCGTCGTCGGTTGATCTTGCGTCGGTAAAACCAAATTGTTTTGGTGACAAAACATTATTAACATCGAGAAACTTGGTGATTCGACTTTTTAATATTTTCTTAAATATCTTGGTGAAACTGAATATCAGATAAATTGGCCTATAGTTAGTCAGGCTCAGTATTTTACCATTTTTAAATAGTGTGGTGACTATGGTATTTTTAAAGGCATCAGGGCAAATTACGTTTTGGAATAATCTATTAATTACATGGGTGGGAGGCAAAGCTATTTTATTTGCGGCTAATTTTAAAGTCTCGGAATGTATTCCATCATAACCAGGTGACCTATTATTTTTTAGAACATTCATTTTTTCAATAACTTCAGTAAGGTCAGTTGGTGTCAAGAACAAAGAATTTGATATTTGTTTGTGTCTGTCTTTCAGACCCACCAATATTACAATGTTTTATAGTTCTTGAAAGCTTTGTCTCTACCACACTAAAATACATAACAAAAGGATCAGCTACATTTTATCACCTCTATACACTAGTAGTCTTATCACTAATTTCACTTATATTTTTATGTTTTTTTGAGCTCCGACTTATTTCCTGACACAAGACCACAGTATTTTTGAATTATGTTTTGTATGGATGTGTGGTACGTTCTGTGCTTAATCCAAAGGAAGTTGAAGGTGAATACACCAGAATATGTTTGAACGAGTTTCGTTTGTCACTTGAAAAAAAAGCCTAGATAATGGAGTTATTTTAACATATAAAATATGTATGAAGTAAAACTTAGGTCTTTATTCTCTAGTTAGCATTGTTTGTTTTTAGAGTATTTTAATAAAAAAATCTGACTTATAGAAATAGGTTGCGACTTTAGAGTTTTAGAAATGTTATTCTATATAAGGCCGAATTAGGGCTTCTAGACTTTATATATCTAGACTTTATATATATATTCTTCACAAACTAAATTTTAGCTAACTTTGAAACGGCTGCGTAATATATTTCTTGTTGTTAGAAGAGTAAGTTGTAAAGTTAAATAGTTGTATAACATTTCATTTAGGGTTTCCAATCCCCAGAATGTAACATATTTATAGACATTTAAATTTACAAATAGAAAAACTTTCAATGCTTTTAAATGGATTAATAAAGGTTATCCATTATCGACAAACTAAATTTAACATAAGTGAGTTGAAATAGGTCCAATTATATGGGTAGCGTTGTTACCTTATGTATTGTAAAACCTATGAAAATTCTCTACGATAACGCACCTGCTGCGTCCACGATATTTTTGTGTGTCAACAAAACAACAACAACAACCATATTGGCTCTAACTGTATGTGCCGTCTATTGCAAATCATCAACATCCACGGAACACATATTATGTAAACATTTAAGAAACAATACGTCAGACCTAAAACCTCTGGGTAAAGGTCTTTGTTAAATAAATTATACAATTTACATTCTTTAAATGTATATTTGAACTACCTGGTTCACGCTTTATTTTTTTGAGCCATTTTGAGATACATTGAGAAACCTTGGAAAAATATGAACTGATAATCATGCGTTTTAAGCCAACAGTAAAAAAATTACCTCGTCTGTTTAAACCGATAATAATAGTATGAACTATCAATGTAGATTTGGCTTACTATGGAGCTGCTGTCGAATAATATCGCATGATTAACGCTAACCGATGCAAGATTTCCATGCAGATCCCATACCTGCTGCAGCTGTGCAAAGATGGCGCTATTGTAGTCCAGGTGTTAGGTATTCATAGTAGATGCTACAGAACGGTTAAAGCTTATTAGTATTCCCCAAGGTTGTAACATTGGTCTGGGGAATGATTCCTGTCCGTAACCTACTGACTCCGCCCTATCGATACGCTATAATAGACGATTGCCTCAACCGCTAGATAATGTTTTCAGATATCAGCGCAGAAGTTCTCAATAAAAGAGAGGCTGTAGTAGTGAATTTTAGATATATGCTTGTGCACCGTTAAATGTCTTTATAAGCGAGAGCACAGAAAAACAGCATCTATTTTGAAATGTAAAGTGAGTATTTAAATTTTACTAAATAAAAAAATATATATTACTAAAACTATGACAAAGAGATCACTTAATGTAGTAAACAAAGCAGATAATCTCTCAAGCAATGTTTTGGTATGTTATATAATAGTATAGGCAACAAATAATTAATTCAGTGTTTGTTTTTTTTTTTGCAGCAGGTTGGGTTGAGTCATTTGCACATTTTGGTTCGTAATTGATATCTAATGCAATAACTATCTGCGACAAAGGCTGCAAATCAGAAAAAACACTTTTAAAAGCCTTGCTGAAATTTAAATGCAAGATATTAACTAGTAACTTGCTTGGAGTTATTTGGTCAATTTATTAAATAACCATATTACGTCAAAGATTCTGCAAAAAAACATGTCGACCAGCAGGTAATTTTCCAGGTTTAAATTTGTGAGACTAATACTCGCTTCGTTACCATGCAGTCAGCTGATGTTAGGCAAATAGGCCTGCAATTTATTGGACCAAGTTTATCACCCTTTCTATAAACAACTGCAATATTTGCCTGCAACCAGTCACTTATACGAGAATTTTGTCTCAAACAATGGATCGCTTCTTAGATTCTTAGAATTTGTAAATGTACTTAGTTAATGCCTTGTATATTGTATATAACGTAATTAGTGAATTCTCTTTGAAAAAATTCACTAATGAAGAGATCGCGACTTGAATTTTTAAAATATTTTTTTAAATGATATAGACTGGACTACCTGGAACCCTAGAAACCATAACCATCGTCAGTTTCAATTTTGATATGTGTATATATATATATATATATATATATATATATATATATATATATATATATATATATATATATATATATATATATATATATATATGGTTGGGACCTGTAATGAATATAGGCAATGATTGAAACATTAGAAGGGAGAAAAAGGTAATGAAAGTTTCGTACGTCAAAATCTAAAGTTAATAACTTTTGGAAAGCATACGGCAAACACATTTGAAATGTGTTTGACCTATGCCAAAACGATTTAAATTATGTCAAATAGTAAATACATGTACAAGTCTCTGACTTTTTATATAGGTATGATGGATTATTATTTAACAATAAAGCATAATAATATATATATATATATATATATATATATATATATATATATATATATATATATATATATATATATATATATACATAATGATGGGCCGATTTCGACTAAATGTGGTAGAGTCCTTCCTTTTGCAAATGGTTTGGATAAGTTCGTTAGCCGTGAAAATCGCCCTTAATGTTCCCGTAAAATTTTCAATTTTCTTTCGGAAAATTTTTATATTCATGGAAATAAAAAGTATGGGTAACCATATTTGATACGCGGGTTTATGTCATAAAAAGTAAGCTATGTACCAAAATCTAGATCGAAGCTTGAACGAAAAATAGCTATAGGCGTTTAAATAACAAACAAAAATCTAAAGATAAAGACTAAGTTTTTGGCGCAAAAGTGTCAAGAAATGCCAGAAAAAATACTTTGAATTACTTTGAAAATTGACAATAACGTTTCCTCTCAAAACTTGACCTGCTATTTGAAACGTAAAAATTGGCAATTTTTAGACAAAAAACCTAAAGCGAATACGGGCTACGTAGAGAAAATATCACAAGAAGTATGTTTATCCAGTTCTTAGATTTCAGCTACAATCGCCACTGTCCTTCGTGTTACTAAAATATTTCCAGAAAATTCATTTAAGATAGACCATTTCTCTGATGCTTTAGCACTAGCTTTAGCTATAGAGTTTATGGTTTAATTGTCCATAACTTTTAGCAAATTTTGTTAGAACAAATTCGCTGATGACGAGACCGCGGCTTTTGAATCTTAAAAATATTTTTAGAATAAGCGCCAAACGGGGTTAGTTTCAGTTTTTATCTGTTTACATCTGGGAAAGTTAACTTTACCTCCTTAAAAATTAAGGTGACGAGGCTCTACCAAAAAGCTTTATTGATCACACCTTTGTGGGAACAAATTACTTTGACGTTGACGATAGAACGTTAGCTATCCTACTACGGTCAAATATAACGGACCATTTTGCTACAATCAGCGTGTGTAGCTCGGAAGAGCAGAACGGGATGGAAATTTCGAGGGAGTACATTAAACAATTCATCAATTTTGGGAAATTCAATAAGAGGGTATCGGAGTTTTGCTGGTCCATATTCTATAAAATAGAGAGGACACAGAATGCCGCAACATATTTTTTTATATACTAAAACAATTTACAGGGGAGTGCACATACAAAAGGCATACTAACACAATGCTAGAAAAAGAAAACCATGGATTACGCAGGGTATAATGAAGTCAATAAATAAAAGGGACACAATGTACAAAAACTGTAGGCTAGGTTAGGTTAGGTTAGGTTTGAATGTGAGTGGTCCATATCGGACCTTCCACCGCGACCAAAGGTCTATTGTGGCTCACGCCTAATGTTTATATTTCGCCCAACAAATCCAGCCTCCTACAGAGGTCGATAACCTTTGTGGGCGAAAGTCGATCCAGATCCTCTGGAGCAAGCTTTACCTTGCCAAAGAGCAGGTGTCTAGTCTTATCCGCTGCCGGACAGGAACACAGCACGTGCTCTGCTGTTTCGTCATTCTCCATACACAGCCGGCACTCGGTCTCCTGACCGACCCCAATACGGTGCATGTGATGCCGCAAGCGGCAGTGTCCTGTATACAGGCCGGCTAGAGTACTCAGTTGTTGTCTGTTTAGCTCTAGTAGTTTCTTAGCCCTTGACTCAGACAGGCCATTTATGAAGGCCTTAGAGTGAGCTAATCCTGGAAGATTTTGCCAATATTGAATTGTCCTTCTATCTGTCCAGGTCTTTAAGGTGCGTTTTGCTGTGCAAGATGTTATTCCCAGCACCGGTTCTGGTCCGATAAAGCCGCACTCGGCACCACTCCTGGCAAGCGCGTCTGCCGCAACGTTGCCATCATGGTCCGAGTGACCCAGTATCCAGACCAGCGACACCTCATTACAGCTGCCCAATTCGTTAAGGGCAGATTTACAACTCCATACCGTCTTTGAATTGCACCGGTAGGAACCAAGAGCCTTTATTGCAGCTTGGCTATCTGCATATATCTTTATCGATTTGTTTGTGCATAGGTCCTTTAAACTTTCCCTTGCACACATCTCGATGGCATAAACTTCTGCCTGGTGTATGGTTGCGTACTTGCCGAGACTAGCTGATAGTCTAGCATCGGTGCTGCCCCCATAAGCGCCGGCTCCTACTCCCATATTGGTTTTGGAGCCGTCAGAGTACCAGCAGAGGTCCGCTCTCAACAGGGTCGATTGGTTCCGGTCCCAGTCCTCCCTTTCCGGGAGGACGGTCTTGAAAGACAGATCTCTGCTGATTTTTGTTGGCATCAAGTCTGAGACCATTCCCAGTATCCTGTGACAATCACTGTCATCAAGGAGACCGGACCCTCTCAGATTGACTACCCTCGGCATGTTATCTGCCGTTTGTTTTAGTCTGTACGTTGTCCACCTCGCCACCCTCTCCACCCATATGTGAAGGGGGGGAATATTGAGGAGGACCTCCAGAGAGGCTGATGGTGCGGTGCTTATCGCTCCCGTTATCATCAGACAAGCTTGTCTCTGTAGATGAGCCAGTTTGGTCCTCGCGATACCACGAAGTACCCTTGGCCACCAAACTATGGCTCCATATGTTATCATGGGCCTGATAACCACTACATAGAGCCAGTACATCTGTTGGGGGGTTTGTTCCCCAGTTGTTACCACAGATTCTCCGGCAGGTCCACAGGGACATTTTAGCCCCGCGGATAACATTTTCTAACTGTATGTCCCAGTTGAGCTTCTTATCTAGGGTAACTCCCAGATATTTTGCTTGGTCCGAAAATGGAATGTTTTCCCCCATAAGAGTAGGTGGTTTTAATTTGTCCAACCTTCTTTTTCTGGTGAACGGGACAATGATCGTTTTGCGAGGGTTCACAGACATCTGTTCCCTACGGCACCAATCATTGACTACATTTAGTGCTTCTTGAAGAGTACTAGACAGTTCCTCCTCAGATTTGCCTCTAACCATTATGACGAGATCATCCGCATACGCCTGGACCTCAACCTCCCAGAGTCCGAGGATAGCCAGCAAGTCGTCCACAAAGAGGGACCATAGCAGGGGAGATAGGACGCCCCCCTGAGGACACCCTCTCGCAGCTCTGACGCCGACCACCTCCCCCCGCAACGAGGCAACAATGGTCCGATTATGCAGCATGTTTCCGATCCAGCCACAGATGGTAGGTTCCACCCCCCTAGCGATAGTGGCCTCGTAGAGGAAGATCGGTAATGCATTATTAAATGCTCCTTCTATGTCGAGAAATGCCGCCACCGCAACCTCTCCATTTTCCAGAGAGTGTGTGATCTTCTCGACAAGGTTATTGAGCGCTAGCTCAGTTGATTTGCCAGTTTGATAGGCATACTGGTGGGTATTTAGGGGGTTCTTGGGTAAGATGTTCCCCCTAATGTGTCCGTCCAGTATTTTTTCCAATCCCTTCAGGAGGAATGATGTAATACTGAGAGGTCTCAGTGATGTAGGTAGGAGGTCATTACGTCCCAATTTGGGAATGTACACCCCCCTAACCACCGTCCAGCTGGAAGGAATATAGTTCCAGGCCATACTGGCTCTAAACAGCCTGATAAGGAAGGGTAGGAGAATCTGCAGTCCCTTTTGTAGAAGGACCGGTACCACCCCATCCTCCCCTGGCGACTTGAATGGCTGGAAATGATTCACAGCACACTCCACTGCCGAGGCTGTAACTATTCGCCGAGCAACTTGCCAGTCCTCCCTATGGGGGCGTTTAGATCGTCCCTCAGCTGGCAGGACCTCACCGTTGCTCAGGATCAGACAATCTGGGAAGTGTGTGTGTGCTAAGAGCTCTAACGTTTCTTTCCGAGATTCAGTAAAGGAACCATCTGGTCGTTTTATCGATCCCAGCTCCTGAACACGGTCGCGTGAGAGAATCCTGTGGATTCTGGCGCTGCTGGGCAGATTGTTAATGTCCCCGCAGAACCTCCTCCAGGACTCCCTCTTAGCGTTCCTAATCTCTTTGTTATAATGTGTTAGAGCGGTTTTAAATTGCTCCCAGTTGCCTGTAGTCTTAGCACGATTGAAGAAACGTCTAACTTCCCTTCGTAGTTTGTCGAGGTTATTATTCCACCAAGTAGACCCCCGACTGTCTCTCTTTGACCTCAGTGGACAGTTTTCGTGATAGGCAGAGACCACAGCTTCCCTAACCTGTTCAGCCGCAATCTCTATCTCATCACGATCCCTCACTGTGGGGATAGTGGACCCAAGTCTGGCGGCGAGGGACTGCTTGTACCCCTCCCAATCCGTCCTTCTCGGGTCCCGATACTCCACCACAGGTCTGGGGCCTGTTTCAATCTCAAATAGGATATGGGCATGGTCTGAACAAGAGTGCTCAGACGACACCCTCCATTTGAGGATTTTTGAGCTCAAAAGCCTTGAGCTGATCGTAAGATCTAGAACCTCTCTCCGATTAGCTGTAAGAAAGGTGGGTTCCGAGCCTATGTTGTTTACCACTAGCTCCTCCCCTAATAAGTATTCAAATAGTGACTCACCTCGCCTGTTAGTGTCCGTGCTCCCCCAAGCCAAGTGATGGGAGTTCGCATCACACCCCATAACGAGGTGATAGTTGTTCCTCTTGCAGTAGGCGATCAATTTCCGCACCTCTGCTGGAGGTGGTTGTTCTGCATCTCTGTCTCCAGGGAAATAGGCCGAGCAGGCCACTACTTCCACTGTAGGCTAAATCCCAATGGCAGTTTATTAAGGCAAATCTTTAATATATATATATATATATATATATATATATATATATATATATATATATATATATATATATATATATATATATATATATATATATATGTATGTATATATATATATATATATATATATATATATATATATATATATATATATATATAATTGCAAAGATAAATTCAGGAAAATCTTGACTAACAAACATGGCTGCAAAAGATTGTCGAGAATTATAAGTAGTATAATAAAAAAGAGTGACAACAGAACTAGGAGTATAAAATGCATTAAAAGTAAAAGTGGTATGTTGGTCAGTGTGACTACAAAAATATATCACGAATTTTGTGGATACTTCTCGAATATTGGTAAGGAACTGTTTTCTAGAATACCTGGATCAAACTCTTCTCCACCACAGCGCGAATGTTGTACCGTACTCCATATTTACTGCACCCATATCTGAAACAGAGATAATTAAATTAATAGGTATTCTAAAATCAGGCAAGTCGACGGGACTGGACGGCATAAGATCGGAGACTTTGAAAGAAATAGAACACAATATATCTACACCTTTATGTAATTTATTTAATAAAATAATATCATCCTGAGTGTGTTCAAGTCCATAGTAAAAATATTGTATAAGCGGGGTGATAAAAATAACATTTATGATACTATTTGTCACCGTGAGCTACTAAACTCGTTGAAAGACATGGGCATCAGAGGAAAGACCTATGATCTAGTATCATCCTGCCTTAGTCAGAGAGTTCAGATAGTTAAGATAAAGAGTGCGACGACAGAAGAGCGGGTTTTTGATTGTGGTGTTCCACAGGGAATTATATTATATTAATAGCATATTACACATAAAAAGTAATGGACAATTTATAGGTTTTGCCGACGAAACGACTGTTTACAATAGAACCAAGTCGTGGAACTCACTTAAAGAAACTGACGAACAGGATCTTAAAATAAATTTTCAGTGCCTTCACTGTAATAAGTCAACAGTAAATGTCGATAAAATCGTTTTGGTTCCGTTCTCTTGCTATAGATCGGGGACTTCTGATTTCGATTCTTTAAGTGCTTCAGGTGCAAATTTTTTCTACACTATTCAGATAAAAGATAAAACTAAAAATTTGGGAATAACCATTGATGTGTGCTTCAAATGGGATCTACATATAAACAGTATAGTTAGTTTACTGCAGACAATTTGATTTTGAATTAATAACCTAAGAAACGTTTTGGACGCAACACAATTGCAAGATACCAAATCCAGAAGTGGGAATGATGCTAATGTTCCATACTTTTCGGGGTCTATTTGCCAGAGAAGTTATGTCTACTTGCCTCCAAGTTGTAAAAAAATTTTTCTACTAGAGATCAAAAACATTAATAATCCCATTAGCTTTAAAAAAAAGTTAATGGATTTTTACTTACCCTAGATATAATGATTAATTTTGCTTTTAGTTTTGATATAATTTTAAATTTGATTTAATTTTGAATTGTATTTAATTTGTTTTATCCTGGTTTCTGTTTTGCATTTATCCTGTTTGATTTAATAGTAATGATTGATTGATCAATTGGTTAAATTATTGCGCAACGTACTGTGGAGTGAATTTGTTGGCGTGTATTTATTAGACATATAAGAACAATTGTAATCACACGTAAATTATAATTTGAAAGGCCATCAAATGACTACGAGGACAAGCACTGGCTTTTTGTGTTAATTAAGGGCAAAGAAAATAGCACACACTATTTTACGGTTTTGTATTGTATGGTGAGTAACGTTAAAGTACATTTTCTTATTTGGGTACAATAAATATATACAGGGTGACGGATTTCTACGTTAAAGCTTATTATTTCTGTTATTATACAAGATACGAGAAACAGACGACAGAAAAAACATATGTTATTGCATTTTTACTTTTCCGATCGAATGGTAATGGAAGCTTATTTTCGAGGTGTTTTAATTATTTTGAAGCTTTTCACATTTTTGGCGTATCAAAAATTGTGTTGCAACTTTTTTACCAATAGAAATCGGAGTCACATGCAAATAACTCATTCAGAGAGGTTTTCGTTTATATTATTTCATACGAGAAGCCGCAGAGTGCCCTCAAATATTGATTGAATTTAAAAAAAATTATACTGCCGTAACTCAGTTGTTTCAAATAGAACTGCCTGTATCTTGTGTTTCAGAAGTGAAGGCATAATAATAAATCTTTAATCAGTTACTTAAAAAAATGTTTTCGGATTTTGTGAAAAAAAAACTGTGTGTAAATTTTCATGTCAAACACTTTTTTGGGAATTTTTTCGAAAAGTCTATTTGATAAAATATGATACATTGTTTCTGCTATATAGGGTATATTGGCAACCAAATTTAATCGTGGTTTCATTGAAAAAACATATTTGCTACTAAAAACATTTTTAAGAAAATTCACTACAATACCTATGAAAAACATTCGTTTCTCTTCGAAACTTTTCAGATGTCAAATAATTTAATTTTGGAGTGACACATTCCAAACCTTTTGTTATTCTGGACCACTTGTTTTTTCAGAGATAACCCAGGTTTAATTGCAATGCTTATACTTAATGTGGCCTTTTATCCAAGAGCTCCTGTAATGAGCCCAACTCAGCGGTTGATTTAATGAGTTCGTATTTATCATAATACTAATAAATGTAACAGCACATGTTAATGAGTTATTTAAATCAAAGTTAAATTTATTTGTTGGTATTACATATTTTTATGATATTCTTAAATCCTTGAAGTTTTTGACTTTAACTCATAATTGTCATTATCATTTGTGATGGATATTGATGGCAGTAGCATTTTTCGGTGCGTTGATAGTCCAATGGTTTAAAACTGTTTTATATACTTCGTGTAAGTGGCTTTTTAGAACTTGTTTATCCATTATTAACTAAATCCGTAATGTTACTGCTAATAGCGGTTTCTTTAGAACATGTGCCAATGTTTACCGTTTATTGTTCTTTATTCTTAAATGAACTTTTGCCTTTTTGCAAATATTATCTATAGTAAAAATGTTAGCTACTTCACTTATTCCTAAGAATGCAATTACCACTGATACATCAATTTACCACGAGTTGGTGAACTGATGTATCCTCGGTACTTGGACACTGCGTATATTTTTGTTAGTGACGAATGCTGAATTAATATAGTATCGATATATGTATAAGCATACGGGTTCCTCTCCCCCGATTTCACACACGAGTAACGAATTTTTGCGTATAAGCAATACAACGTCAGTTAAATTAGAGCAATTTGAGATATTTCTGTTGTGATAAATTATCTCCACGGAACTGTGATCAGCTTTCTAGTTTCTAAAACATTTGAAAAAAAGCCTGGACGCAGCAAGTGCGTTATGGTAGTGAATTTTCATAGAAATGATCTTGCACAAAATATTTTATTGTAACTTTTTTTTATTGTAACATAGAAATCTAAATTTTGGTGTATAGTTTACTTTTTATATTGTAAACCTATCTACCAAATTTGGTTATCATAGACTTTTAATTTTTTAAGATAAAATTTTTTTTCAAATAAAAACTCAAATTTTTTTCGGAAAACCTCGTCCGTTTTTTCTGATTACCGAACTTATTAAATCCATTTACAAAAGGAAGGTACACGCCAAATTATATTAAAATCTGCCCATTATTCTTTGAGATAAAAATTTTTTTTGAATGAAAACTCAAAATTTTCCCAGAAAACCTTGTCTGATTTTCCTGACTAACCAAACTTGTCAAAGCCATTTACAAAAGGAAGGTACATGCTAAATTTTATTTAAATCGGCTTATTACTTTTTGAGATAAGAATTTTTTTCGAATGAAAACTCAAAATTTTTCCGGAAAACCTGATCAGATTTTCCTGACTAACAAACTCATCCAAGCCATTTACAAAAGAAAGGTACATGCCAAATTTTATCAAAATCGGCCTATTATTTTTTGAGTTATCGGTGTGATACATATATATATATATATATATATATATATATATATATATATATATATATATATATATATATATATATATATATATATATATATATATATATATATATATATATATATTGAAACTGACCCCGGATATGGGTTCTAGGGGACCTAGATCGCGCTCATTTGCAAAATTTTTTTTTAAATTCAAAAGTCGGGATCTCCCCATTAGTGAATTTTTTCTACGAAAATTTACTAAAAGCTGAACATTGCAATCTTTTCTCAATGAGGGCTGTCGATATCCGAATTCTATGGGAATTGAAAAAAACGCAAGTTCTTTGCTAAAACATGCTCTATATTTTGCACCTTTCTTGGGAACTTCATCAGCAGCCTAGAAAAAGTTACAGCTATCATATACAATCCAAAGTTAACTTAGAATTACCTATCGAGAGAGCTGAGCGTAGTATGAGAAGCAAGCAGGAAACACACGAAGAGATTGAGACATCTCACCCGTTTTGTGATACATGACACACAGCACACATACATAATACAAAAGAAAACAATATAAAACCTTGGTTACATGTCCATATTAATAAAACACTGTTAAAATTTAAAACTTGCAGTGAAACATCCATGCGGTTCATGACAACCGGACTTTTTTGTCGTGACATATGGGCCAGGAACGTCAACTGAGAGAGACAGACTGAACACTCTCTATCAGAAGGGCATAGAAAAAAACCAAAGAAGGATGATGGGTTTTAAACCAATGTATAGTAAATTACTATATTTAGATAAAAAAACGCAACATACTGATATGTGTGGTGCTCTGCGATTCTTAGCTGGGTCTATGTGGTGCCGTAGCTCCTTATTTAAATATTATCTCCACATTCTTCACCTCCATTGTCGCTCTTTTTCAAACTGAGTTACTTCAGGCCGTTTATCTTTACCCACCAGGTCTTTCTAAGTCGTTACATGATGACTGCTAGTAGCAGTTAGCTGCTTTTCAACGCATATACCCACTGGCAGGTTAGTGGATATAACAAAAAATCTGCCTCTTCAATCAATATTAGCTTTCCGTTTCGATTTTTGGTCTTCATATTAGCAGAACAATTCTGCCACTTGCCCTTCAGGCTGTCTGGTTGTCTTTTATATCACCATGAAATAGTGGTCTTACACTGTTCTTAAATGTATCTGTCTACCGGCAGGTATTCAGATATAAAAATACAGCTGCCAAAGTTATAAATTCCACAATTATAACAAGAATCAGAAGAGTTAGGTTTTCAGTCAATGGTTAAAATTTCATAAGTCAATGGTTTAAAGGTCATCAACCTTTTTTGGTTTCCTTCCTTTCCCCAGAGTTTTCAGTTGTTATCTCTCAGTTGGCACTCCTGGCCGATATGTCGCATGGGTTACATGAAATTATTTATTGCAAGTTTGGTTTTGTACTGTTGTCCTGTGTATTCTGTGTTTTTGTTGTGTGTGCAGTAACAAAAACCGGTGATATGTCTCACTTTCTTTGAATGTTCCCTTGCCGACTGCCTCTCATACTTTGTTCAGCTTTCGGTAGGTCGGTCTAGTAAGTTAACGACTTTAAATTTTGTAAACTAACATTAACGACCGTTATTCCCCATCTGGCTGCTTTTACATATGTATATATATATATATATATATATATATATATATATATATATATATATATATATATATATATATATATATATATATATATATATATATATATATATATAAATTTATGTCTCAAAAAATGACAAAGTTGTAGCAACCAGATTTGACGCGCGGATTTATATTATTAAAAGTAAACGATGTACCAAAATTTAGAATTTTGTCGTGAAAAACAAAAAAGTAGGGACATTTAAAGAAAAAAAGATTGTGATTCTCCTATTAAAACGCGATTTGAAACGCCAAAATTGGCAACATTTAGGCAAAACATTCAAAACAAAAACGGGTTAGATAGAGAAAATATAGCAAGAAGGGTGTTTTACCAACTCTTATGTTTCAGCATCAACCACCATTGTCATTCATTTTACTCAAATATTTCCAGAAAATTCTTTCAAATATACCACTTATCTGATGCTTTGCCAGTCGTCTTAGTAATACAGTTTATCGTTTAATGGTCGGTTTAATCTTTTTAGCGGATTTTCGGTCTAACTAGGGCTCCTCAGTACGGTATACTAAGTACAGCGCGAGCACACCTATAAAGTAATACGGCTATGGTCGCCAGCTTCCTAGGACATTGTGAGTGCGACAGGGTCGCCCTCTCGGTGCGAATACCAAATAGTATGTTGTCACGACAGCTCCAAATAATACAAAATGTTATAGAATAGAGACTGTGTACAACCAACTAACAATTTTGTAAATTGTGAGCCCTGACACATTTCTTCCCTAATATAAGGACAACGTATGTAAGGCTATATGTGTTCTCACCATAATTAGAACCGCCGCTCTAATTAGAGCTCGTCAGTACGGTATACTAATTACAGCGAGAACACATCTGTAAAGTAATACGGCTATGGTAGCCAGCCTCCTAGGACATTGTGAGGTGTACGACAGGTCGTCATATCGGTGAGGAATCAGATGGTGCCTTGGCACGACAGCTTCAAATAACGAAACATGTTATAAAATAGAGACTGTGTGCAACCAACTAACCATTTTGTAAATTGTCAGCCCTGGTCATAATATGGGGACAACGTATGTAAGGGTACGTTAATTACAGGGTGTCTTGAGGTGCATTTTATAAAATTATTTATACAATAACAGGCTGGCCCATAAATGGCTGGTGATACAAATTATCATTTTTTTTAATATTACACGCCTTATATTATTATGTTTTTGCATTTTCCATTGAAATATAATGCATGTTTGTAAAATAGAAATTCTGAAGGCAGCAAGGGTGTTACGTAAGCGAATTTTCATTAAACGCTTCAAATTTGAATAGCTCAACTGGCTATTAACCTATAAGTTCGTCTGCCAGGAAACCAGTTCTTTCGGGAATATTTTAAGTTTATTTTCGAAACATTTTTGTACATTTTCAAACTACAAAGGTATTTTGATGAAAAAAGATTATACTTTTTCTTCTATATTGGTTATACTGGTAACCAAATCTGATGCCTGCTTTCTTTAGAAAAGGCATATATGCTATTAAAGACATTTTTATAAAAATTCACAACGATCACGCACTTGCTGCGTCCAGACTTTTACTTCTTCAAGGAAAAGCCAACGAGGAGCTAGACGTTTTTAACTATGACATCGCAAATGAACTTTTTAGGGAGGAGTACAAAAGTACGCGTGTATGTACAAATAATATGGCTTCGAAAGATACAGCTACGCTTGCTTTCACCACAGAATTTAATAGATTCAGTGCTGCAGCAAATATAGAACAGATTGATAAAAACATTGTGAAAAAAGTCTTCTAGAATAGCAAAGAGATTCTTTAAAAATAATTTTACTTTTTCTCTTATTTCCCTTTCCGTTCCATTTTCTCATTTTCTTTCGTTTTAGGAAAACAAATGTGTTATCGTATTTTCTAAGGCATCTTTGTAAGAATTACAACTTTTATTTTTTTTATATCTAAGCGTCAAGCTCAAGTTTTGCTTTTCCTAGTAGGTTTCTGGCTACAACCATGTATCATATGTTTGAACTTTTACAAAAATCGAAAAAAGAAAAGTTTACAAAGAGTGCTTTGGAAACAGTATTTTCACTTGTGTGGTACAATCAAATTTTGGAGAGCTGAATTAAACTCAAAGACTAAACATAATTTTTTTCTTACTGTACCTGAAAAGTTAATTTTATCATTATGGACAATAACAATTCAAAGTTAGAATAAATATAAGAGGTGTTCGAATAATTCACGCTCTACCCCAAAGCACAATGCATTTATTTTTTCAACCTATATGTTTCGCAAAAGGTGCTTTCTTTCCTTTTGCTTCTTAAAGAAATAACTATGTTCCTGCGCAATTTGTCGATATTGGAGTAGAGTTTTTAGATGTAGTTTTTAATAGTTCCTATAAATAAAAACTCAGGAGCGAAATTTTAGGTAACCGGAGTAACCAACGTACCTACATCGCCTTTGTTGAAACTCACTTTTCCAAGAAAAGTTTCTGAAAAGCCTTTAGGTACGTTCCTAGCATTATGTAGCGGTGCGTGATCTCGCTGAAAACAAACATATGTTATTTAAACGTTTGGAACGAGTGTGCTAACGATCTTATTGTAAGGAAGGTATTTGAAATACATATTGGTAGCAAGTTTCCTTCATAAACGTACTAGTGCTTGACGTTCTTCACGTTCTCAAGGATTTACAACTTATCAAATATATTTATTGTGACGGCTGAACATACACCTTACTATGGAGATTTACAACCGTCCGTGAAAATAAGCTATATACAAAAAAATGTGTTTTACTCAACTCATCCATCACTAATCTACAAAATAATGTTCGTCGACCTTTGTCGCTAGGATGAAGGGCTTGGCTATATGAATTCTTGAAGGCCAATATATATATATATATATATATATATATATATATATATATATATATATATATATATATATATATATATATATATATATATATATATATATATTCTGCTTTGTCTTCAACTATATCTTTTTTTGAACTAATAAAATGAACCGCATTCTTGAAAATTTAAAAATGGAAAGTATTTTTCAGCTGGGTGCTTCGGTTCTGGGTACGGCTGCAGATATACGCGTGTCGTTGCAAAGAGTAACAGGTTTCCAACATATTTCGCATCTATTCACTTAAATGGGCATTTTAATCATAAAATAAAATATATAAAATTTAAACAATCTATGGTTCACACAGCGAAATTAAATAATTCTATTACAAACATATTTTTATCACTTTAGCTTGCGAAACCCAAGTTGTCAAAGCACTCAGCGTTTTGTAGTAATGTTGAGTAAATTAAACTTCAATTAAAATAATTGATAATATTATAGAGAAAAAGAAATATACTTTAGATTTACAACAAGTATTCAAGTCCACTAGAATAATAGAGAACAAATTCACACCTTTGACTTACGTAAATTAGGCTATCGGAAAATTAGAACATCTATATGTCGACAGTTTAAAAATCGGATAACTTAGGAGCATATAAACTCAAATGTGGTTCCTGTAACAATATAAATATATATATATATATATATATATATATATATATATATATATATATATATATATATATATATATATATATATATATATATATATATATATATATATATATATATATATATATATATATATACGTAGAACATTTGGAAATTTTAAAACGCGAATTCGCGTACATGAGCTTTGAACATAATTAAGTTGTTTAAAATTATGGAAGTCATTTATCCAATGAGAATCGTGAATTTAGCGATAATTTTGACATCCTTAAATTAGATACAAAAGGTTTTAAAATAGATTTATGCGAAACTGTCGAAATTAGCAAACAAAAAAATACAGGAAACTTATTAAACGCTCAAATTGACCACACTAACAATAGTCCATTATTAAACATGTTTGCACGAAATAATAACTAAGCGATGAGAGTTTGCTGACCTGACTATGTGAAAAAACGGGTAGATCCGAGCCGATACCGATTACCTGTGGAGACATAAATGTTCATTAATTCATTCAACATAGAGTAGATACTGAAATTTAAAATCTTACTTTCATTCAATATTTGACAAGGCTGAAGATTTTAGCGAAACCGCAGTTATACGTTCAATAAAATAGTGTAAATCAGGTTGCTTACTTATTTAAGTTAATTCAGAATAGGTAGATATGTAAAAAAGTTGCATAAGGTAGGTCACTAAGTAAGAAATTAACATTTTAATAAAAAGGAAATGGTCATTACTTTGAATATGAATAATTTGGCGACGGCAGCTGAGAAATTTCCTTGACGTGACGTCTGTTGGATGAAACCGTGAGTACTAAACAGATTTCAAATTACTTTGAAACGAGTATAACAATCCAGCTATAATAGTTTAACACAACAAACAACATAGTTGTTTGTTGAAGATAAACAAACTTATGTGTAGCATCTTAATACACAATTGACATTAGTGACGTAAACTAGTTTCGAGTAAAAAAAATCACATTACCAACCACAAAGTTATTAGAAGTGATCGGTACTTGGTATAGTTATTACAAGAATGCAGATGGCATCGTATGCTGGTGTGATTCGTGCAAATATGAACATTTGACCATATAAACGATTCAAGTATCAGTAGCCGTGATATGTGTCGCATAAGATTGTTGTGAATTTAGGAAATATTAGTAATATATAGAAGGACACACGATTTGTTATCTCAGTACATATTTATTTTGTCTGTATAAATTAAGTAATTTATCAAAACTTACAGCTAAAAGTCCGATAATGTATAATAGAGAGAAAAAAATATGAATCCTATTTGAATAAAAATTATATTAAAAAGATATCGTTGGTAGAGAATAGCATACACATAAACTATAAACTAATAAATCGCTAGATTTTTTAAAATTGAACTAAAGAGTATTAATGATTTGATAAATATATTTGGAACGAAACGAAAGAACAAAAACAACATAAAGTTAGAAAATTTACAATAATCAAAACAAAATACAGATTTTTGGCGCTGGTTGTATTTTAAAACTATTTACAGGTCATTTAGAAACCACTACCTGATAAATATTGAGATACAGAGCAGCTTAAGATGAAAGTTAGGTTTATATGATATGCTATAGTCAGGTACTTGATTTTAATTGATATAGAAGGTATATTTATTTTGAACTTTATATTTTCTGAAATAGAGAGTGTTATATAAAAATACAAAACTGTTATACATACCCTAAACAACACTTAAATATGAAAACACACACACATATCAAAACAAATTTAAAACCTACTTACACTTACATTAAACAAATAGGAAATGGTATACAAAATAAAATAAAAGAAGCAATATATATATATATATATATATATATATATATATATATATATATATATATATATATATATATATATATATATATATATATATATATATATATATATATATATATATATATATATATATATATATATATATATATGAGACATACTTGGTTCTCGGGTTGAACCGTGTCCAGAATTTTTTAACTCGACGTTTCGGCTCCTGTTTTGAGCCATTTTCAAGAGGTAAAGGACATATGTAAGGACACTCTAAGGCCTCAATCTGCCTACTCCTTAGAGTGGTGGAAAAAGGTGGGTAAATGGAATATGTAAGAATACTCTAAGGCCTCAATCTGCCTACTCCTTAGAGTGGTGGACAAAGTTGGGTAAAGCAAATATGTAAGGACACTCTAACGCCTCAATCTGCTTACTCCTTAGAGTGGTGGACAAAGGTGGGAAAAGGAAATGTGTAAGGACACTCTAAGACTTCAATCTTCCTACTCCTTGGAGTGGTGGACACAGGTGGGTAAAGGAAATATGTAAGGACACTCTAAGTTCTTAATCTGCCTGCTCCTTAGAGCGGTGGAGAAAGGTGGGTTGAGTTTTCGTAGCTCGATTACGGGGCCTCAATCTGCCTACTCCCCAAATCTCGCCAGAGATCGTCTGTGAGGCCTCAGTGTGTTCAACCCTAGGGCCTCTGAGGCCTAGGGTTGAACACACTGAGACCTCACAGACGAGTTTCGGCATATTTCCTTTACCCTTACATATTTCCTTTAACCACATTTGTCCACCACTCTAAGGAGTAGGCAGATTGAGGCCTTAGAGTGGACTTACATATTTCCTTTACCCGCCTTTGTCCACCACTCTAAGGAGTAGGCAGATTGAGGCCTTAGAGTGTCCTTACATATTTTCTTTACCTCTTGAAAATGGCTCCAAAACAGGGGCCGAAATGTCGACTTTTCATCAATTCTGGACGCGGTTCAACCCGAGAACGAAGTATTTCTCACATTAAAGACCGCGGAAATCTTTCTGAACATATATATATATATATATATATATATATATATATATATATATATATATATATATATATATATATATATATATATATATATATATATATATATATATATATATATATATATATATATTAAGAGTTTTGGCCCGCGATTATTTCTGGAAAATTTTTAAATGTCACAAAGCGGTCTCAGTGAAAATTCTCTAAAATATAATAGCAATTTGGTACTGTTTCTGAACGTAAATAAGTACAATTAGAGAACCCAAATAACCACAACACATTTTTTGGATGACCTGACGATCGTTTCACTAACAAAATCAGAGAATGAAAAATTCTAAACTACTTACTACTAAACATCACCTTTTATACCGAGTCTTGGGTAAAGACGGATACCGAGAGGGAGACGAAATCGTAGGCAAATTTTCTGTGTATTGTACTTTAATTGCCGAACAAAATTTTTAAACTCCCGTTATAACTTTACCTGCCATGTTTTCGAATATTTATCTGCATCAAAGAAAGCGCGCACACAAAGGCCTATAAATCAGTGGCGGCGCTCGGTTTGAGGAACTTTTGTTTTTTATTGCCTTATAAGTACAAGTACTCCCGTACCCATCTAGATTCGCTTGTTGTCTAACATTTTTCATAAGTTTCAGATCTTCTTCATCTATGTGGTGGTTATTATCCAAAATGTGTTGTGCCACGCATGACTTGTCTACACTACCGTATCACAGCTTTGCCAGATGTTCTTTGAATCTAGTCTCAATGGTTATCTTAGTCTGTCCAACGGTTTAAGATTACAATCTTTACAACCTATCTCACAGACACCCGACATTTCAGTGGCTTTATCTTTCCCTTTCGTATTACCTAACAATTTTTTAAAATTATTTTTTTGTCGAAAAAGTTAAGTTTAAATCGGCTTTCTTGAAAATTCCCTGGAGAACCCTTGTGATACGCAAAAGGTGGGCACACACATTTTTTTCTCTATTTTGTCTTTCCTGAATATCGTGGATTCCTATAACATTTTCTTTATTCTGTGTCTATTAATTAATTTTGAACAAAAAGTTCTACAATGTTTTGCTTGATTAGTATAACTTCCAAGTATAAATATTGTCATTCTCTCATCTATTTTTTTTAGATGGCGTTTAAAGAACAATATCTAGTAAATAAAACCTATATTTCACGCAAATGGTATGCTGTGTGTAGACTGTGTTTTAAATTATATATCTTCTGTTTGACTTTGGTGAGTTTCTCACTATTAAGGGTGTTTCACTTTTTCATCTTGTTACTTATCAAGATTTATTTGATAATTTGATTTCACGCTACATATTCATTGTCTTCGTAAACTCTAATTGTCAATTCTCACAAACGGCCCGTATATGTACAAGCAGATTTTCTATAACTTACAGTTTGACAATCAGCAATTTTTATTTGAAAAATCGAGCAAAATAGTAGCTGCGGACTGCTAACAAAAATGTAAGGCAACCTTTTTAAATAAACACGTCGGCTTCTAAACTACGTTATTTCATATCTATACGTTACAGGGCGCCTCCACCATTAGCTATCAACCACAGGTATAATCAGATCGTGAGGACGTCTGCTATTTCTTTGACCCGGTATCGATACCCTTCTATCTATTGGAATTTATGTGTTTATTATCCACTGAGCTCCAACTTTCAACCTTACCCTCTCTTTCCATCACCATCTCGTTATACCTTAAATGATGCGAGGAGAATATTCATGTCATGTCAGATATGTTGGTGGAAAACATATAAATCAAACCTGAGCTATTCTCTGGTAAATATGTTTATGCATAGGAAAGCTTCATGATTATCGAAATTGTGAGTTATTAGCCGAGATATCTAGGTTAAATCAATGCAGATCATTCAAGCTATGATAATGTTGTTTCAAGTCTAATTTTATAATATTATATAGTTGGTTACTTCAGAAAATAGAGTCGTCTATTTATTTCCCAACAACTATGTACAAGATTTATACTATTTTACTCAAAAAGTGCAGTTAGGTGCTATTGTATTTGTTAATATATTTTACCTCAGCAGCTGGCGAGTAATTAAAATGCAGTAAAAATGTTTTTTTTTGTTTTTCACACTGATGGCGCTCAAGTATGACAAAGAGCGATATACTTGTTATTATCCAATATCAATTATTGCATTCCAACGGTTTGACAGTCTTACACCAAATTTAGTTGACTTCAAATTTTGACGTACCAAATGTAAATTATTTTTTCATTTATCTTTCCTTACCTTCTTACACATATGAGTCTCCACTTTTTTAAAGGACATCCCCATAGGTTACGCTTCAAAAAAGTGACATGTTTTCCTTTACAATTTTGACAAGTTTTTCTCATACGCAAAATAACTTGCATTAGAAATATTCGTAATTATTTTGAAAAAAACAGACATCAAATTTTTTCCGATGCCGTGGTGGTTCTTTGTTTTAAATTTTAGAAATTCTTTATTATATAATTTTGGGAGAAATGTATTGTATTTTCTGATATTAGCGAAGTAGGCAGACTGAGGTCACATATACTAAAGAGATATGTCAACCTGACTATATAGTACATCACACACACACACACACACACACACACACACACACACACACACACACACACACACACACACACACACACACACACACACACACACACACACACACACACACACACAAATATATATATATATATATATATATATATATATATATATATATATATATATATATATATATATATATATATATATATATATATATATATATATATATAGGGTGTTTAACGGGTAGCGCTATGGGTAAACAGCACACTTTTAAATGATTTTTTTAAGTAACGTTTTGTAGGTCAATAGTAGTTGCATAAAAAATATTTTTAGTATACAGGCTGTTCCGAAAAAGGGTGGTACATCAAAGTTATTTTTTCTTACAGAACAGCCTATGTTTGATGGCAATTTTGAATTATATGCAAAAAAATCCCGTTATATAAGGGTTTCCTATACCTATCTATTACGGTTTTTAGAATTTTTGCTTTTCGATATTTACTAAGGTTGAAAGAATTTACGTACAACAAAAAATACTGTAGAAATATTATTTTGTAACCTCAAATATTAGGATCATTGCTCTATCATCTAATGTATTTTACATTTTATAATAGATTACAGAGTGCCCAAATTATCCTGCTATTTTATGGATACATTTAACTCCAATCATCTTGGTTATTTAAAATACAACACCCTATAGTTGATCTATTCATCATTTTGCCATTTTTATTCTCTTTAAAACTATTATAGCATATTTTCATAATTTCATCTTCATGTTTAAGAGTGCTATTGTAAAACAAATTGTTTTCAGAGGATTTACTTATTTGTAAACTCAATTTTTTTTCCAATTCCCCTCTGCCTGTGAAATGAGTGAGTTCGTCATTTAATGTATTTCTTTTGTATCAAAACTATTATGTCATTTATTTATCATCCTTCGTGACAGTTTCTTCAAAGTTACTTTGTTCATTATAAGAACTGTAACATGAAAAATACTAAAAAGCATGTGATATGATGAAAAAAGTAATTGTCATTTGCTCCGTATTTAGAATAATTAGTCGGAATGTAACATTTTATAAATAAGAGAATATTATGAGGGTAAAACTGTTTTATAGAAAGAAATAAACAAAACAACGTACTTATATCAAACCTTAGGAACATTATTAAAGATAGACCAGTAACATCGGAATACAGAAACTTTACTAAAACAAGTAGTCGACATGATGTCCATCTAGTTGAATCCAACGCCTGATTCGGCCCTCAAAAGATCGGCTAACATTACACAACATGTTTGGTGTGATATAGACAAAAGCGTTTGTGGTTTTTAATTTTACATCATCGGCAGTTGTTGGAAGAGTAGTGTTTATAATATTTTTGATACAACCCCACATAAAGAAGTCCATGAAGGCTAAATCTGGGTAGCTAGAAGGCCTATCTCTGTTCTTTTATTTGCAAGTTTTGTATCTAGATAATTTCTCACTATGTCTGTAAAATTAGCTGGCACGCCATGTAATTGAAGCCACATTTTTGCTTGGATGTTAAGAGGCAAACCACCATTAGTGAAGTTAAAAAATGTTTTTCCATTCAAATTTTCATAAAAAAATAGGAACTAACATCAAAATTGCCTATAATACCCACCTCCCCTTCCCATATTAACACTCCAGCGTTTTTGACGATCGACTGTACGAAACAAGTGTTTATTTTCAAAGTTATAATAACGAAAATTGTGTTTATTCGCTACGCCAGTATTACCGAGTATCGATTCCTCGAAAAATAATACACATTTAAAAAACTCTTCGACGGAATACAACGCCAATAAACAAAAGTCTAAACGTCTGTAAAAATCACTGCCATATAAATCTTGATGCATTTCAATATGTAATGGGTGGTATTTATGTTTTTTAAGAATTCTCCATAAACTGCTGTGACTTACTAGTTCATCATCTGCAATTACTTTAGTATTAGTGTTCGGATTTTCAATTACAAATTGCAAAATTTGGAGTTCGTTGTCTTCATGACCAGTAGCTTGTTTAGTAACTGTTACCTTATCACAACCAACACATCCTCTAGTATAAAATCTTCCTAACAACCTGTCAGATGCTTCCTTCTGGGGATGCTTTCTATTTGAATATTTTGCAGCATATAATCTTGATGCTAGAAAACAGTTTTCTAAACATTATCCGATAGTTAATATCATATCGATTCTTTCTTGAAGCGAATATGGTTTTATTTTGGCAGGTGCACAATAATGAGTCAATTTGAAACATATACTACACTTAAGTGTCAGTAGCTTTCTAGACCTATGAAACATCTTGTCTTAAAAAGATAACGGCACACAGTTAAGCCTTTATTGTAGAGAATATTAGGACCAGTTTGACAAAATTTTACTCTACATCAAAATTTCAACATTTAGGTATATGTAATGCTATAGTAGTTTTAAAGAGAATGAAAATAGAAATATTCTGAACAAATAAAATAAAAAATTATATTTTAAATAACCAAGATTATTGAAGTTTAATGTACATACAAAATACCAGGATAATTTGAGCACCCTGTAAACTATTCAAAACTGTAAAATGCATAAGATGATCCTCATATTTCAGGTTACAAAATAATTTTTCTACAACATTTTTGTACGCAAATATATTTTTTTCAAACCTTCACAAATATCGAAAAATAAAAATATCTCAAACACCGCAATAAACATGTATGGGAAACCTTTTTAGACGTGGATATTAATTTTTTGCCTCGAATTCACAACTGCTGTCAAACATAGGCTGTTCCATACGAAAAATATAACTTTGATGTGCCATTCTTTTTTGGAAAACCCTGTACATTAAAAAATATTTTTAGTATGTAGCTACTATCGACCTACATAACGTTACTTTAAAAAAATCATTTAAAAGTGTGCCGTTTAAACATAAGAGACCGTCCCGTTACCCGGGAAATAATATTCATATATATATATATATATATATATATATATATATATATATATATATATATATATATATATATATATATATATACATATATATATATATATTTATATATTTATATAAAGCGTTTAGAGTTACCGGATGCTTTTAGGTTTTATCAGCTATACAACAACACTGCTCAAAGCTCTTCATAGGTCAGCTTAATCTATCAACTAGTTAATTTTAGATTTCGTAACGATACACAACAGAGCAACGTGTTTATATCGTTTAAGCGTATTTCCAGCCTTTTAAACTTGTCGATATATTCGTTTGTTTCATCGTGTTATGTCATCTTATTTAGACTGAAACACAAATGTGAAACTTTTATAACAAGTGGTCCAGAGTGAATGTCATTAAATTTGACTGACATAGAAATTTTTTCTCAGCGGCTTATGAAGGTCCGCATCAGTGATACGCTTTCCAATGAGCATCTGGTTAGGCTTGGTTTCCCGCATACTATGCCATGTAACCTGAACAATTGTATGCCCACTAGCCTGTAATATATATACAGTAATGGTAAAATTATTTCTCTGACTGTACCCGCTCAATTGGACCTCCGGCACAGCGTAAATTTACGGGTTGGGGAGCATTAAACGTGTGTAATTATTATGATTACGTATGAGTGTTGCTAATTCAAAAAAGATTGTCACTTATTTTCCAAATAAATTCCTATAAGTCCATAAGCAAGTGATCAAACTAGACACAATCAACACTTTAGGTTTACACGCAACTGCTGCTGTCGCCAATGACGTTATTGGCACAATAATTTAATTTGTACTTGAGAAGCGTGCGCTATGCCAGCTCAGGCGGTATGCTATCTCGAGCACATTTCCTCTATAGAGTGTTGCATTTCGATTCAGAAAGTTAGTAGTCTTTCTAGGAAGACTGACGAATATACTGAAAATTAAGATTGTCTAACTCAACACAAACTTTGGCAAACATTTAATTAACTGATGTCAAAATAATGAAGTTGTCTATAGTTATTATAATGTAATTAGTATAATTCGTTATTTTCGAGTTCATTTTAGTTTCGGATCTGGGGAGATCATGGAATGTTGAATAGCAGTGGCTATAGCAGTAGCTGAAAATTTTGAGTTGGTCCCATTCTGGCAAATAAACAAATCCCAAGGTACAAAAAATATTTTGGTGAAGTCTGCGAGGACGAATCAAGAACACTACAACCTGCTAAGCTATTTTCGGAAGTAACAAAGATTGTATTTGATCAAACCATATAAGAAATTTAAACGACGATTGACAGCGCTATGCTGCTAAATTTTAATTTTGCATTTGTCGATGGCCGTGAAATATTAAATATACCGACTGAAAAGCTGCGAAAGAATCGAATAGATCTAGAACGAAAATATGAGCAAAACTTAAATACATTTGAGTTTTGCCAGCAACTCGCCGTTTCTACAGAACAAGCTCCACATTTTTTCGGTGACATAAATAACACTCGCGCTTTCTATCTATTGTAACAGATCTACAACCATGATTTTCAGGATGCTCTTCCAATATTTGTATTACGCTGCGGATTTACTTTACGCTTCCGACCGCATCTGTCAGCTTTGAGCGAAGTTCTGGCAAATTTAAAACTCATTTAAAACTATCTGCGATCATCAATGAGCCATGAACGTTTATCAAGTCTCGTGGGAAACGGTCCAATTAACATTCATGAGAAATAACAAAAAGGGCGCACACCACAAGAAAACGTATGTAACGTAGCGCAATAGTAAGAAAATAAATTTGCTGAAAATCTATTTATAAAAGACGAACTAAGAAATGAAAGTTTTCAAAAACACACGATATATACATAATGCAGAAAATAGGGTTGCTTTTGATGCAGGACCCGGAATTAACCCTAGCCAAGGCTGAACAGATGGCCCGGTTGCAAGAGCTTAATGATTCATTTACCAGTAGTCGAATGCAGCGTGTGGTGGCTATCGAGGCAGAGGTCTCTTGCCAGCTTTGTGATAGGGTAGGTCACAATGCCAAAGAATGTCCAGGGAATATCGCGACCGTCTGTTACGCGTGTGGCAAGCCGGGTCATTGGGCTAGGAACTGCCCAAATCGCGCTTCCCGATCCCCTCGGGGTGGTTCCAGAAATTCCTTACGTGGGAATCGCTCAGGTCGGCTCACACAACGCAGCATAGAGCGCGTGGACAACATAGAAGCACTATCCACCGAGCGTACAAAACGGAAGCCAACTTCTGGTTGCGGTCAGTGTAGAAACAAGAATACTTTAGCACAGAGGTATCTGCCGACCGTTCAGTCGGTCTCGGTAAGGGAGTTTCCCTCAGTCTGCCTGTTGGAGGTTAATCGAGTCCTAGTTAAGACCTTGGTTGATTCCGGTTCTTCAGTGAGCTTGATAAAGCGGTCCCTGATTGACCAGGACGACATTGACGAGGATGGTCTAGTCGATCTTAGCTTAATAAGTGCATCCGGTCATGAACTCAGAGCGATAGGGGAAACAAGAGTGGCCTTGTCGGCCAACGGTCGTCAGCCTTACAAAGAGGTAAGGATGATAGTTTGCGAAGACGAAGTGCTACAAGATATAGACGTTCTGCTAGGCAGAGACATAATGTGCGAACATCACTTCGTCATTAGTTATAGGGAAGAGCCAAAAATTTGTGCATGGGGTTGGGAAATACCCCTATATAGAAGGTCAGAATGTAGCTTTCACACGTCGGAGAACATAAAGTTGTCAACTAAGAGGGATGAGTGGCACATGGTGGAAAATCGACGAGGGCGCCGCAAGCGAGAACCTTACGTAGAGCAAGGCAAGCGAGGTCCATTACGTCTGCCACCTACAGCCCGACCCCCGCCGTACCGTAATTCAACGGGTGAAGCCCAACCGGCTAACCAGAAGAAAATGCTTCCTCGGCAGCAAGAGGGACAGAAAAGCCGGCCCATAGAGAGGTTCCCACAACAGCATGGCACAGAAAACGCTTTTCAGAACCCGCCTCCTAAAATTAGGGTTGCCTCCCGACCCCCAGGGGGTGAAAATCATTCCAAGAACGAGAAGCGGCAGTCAACATCTAGCGATTGGTCAAACTGGTTAAAAAGGGTGCAAACATTTTGCCAGAGGCAAAGCGAAACTCAAAACCAGCTGCAGGGTGGAAAGAGAAAAAGTTTCCACGCCAGCGCGACCAAGGGCAAGTCGAGCAAGAACACCTCTGTAAGACAATCTCCAGGCCCAGCGGGTAAAACGTTTTGGATTAAGGAAAAAGCGGAAAAGGGTAAAACCCCTAGATATCAAAAAGAGATTGATACGGATGCAGTTCAGGATTTCCAGGACTACCCTCCCGCAAATTTCCAGCCTGGAGACCAAGAGAGACAGGCCTCGAATCCAAGCTGTCAGGGAAACTAAATGAGTCTTTCCCCCTTTCCCCAGGGGCGAAGGACCTACCAAACGTAGGGGAAACAATCCATTTGGCTACCAAGAACTCTTCCCTCCGCCGCAACCGCCAACGTCGAACACAGAAAGTTAAAGATAACGTCCCGCCTCCCGTGGACGCTTGTGCCCACGTCATCGAGTACGGTGAACTAAGTGAGGGTGACGAGGACAACTACCACGAGGAGCCTATACGACCTAGGGAGTTCACAAGGGCCTTACCCCAAGATGAAACAGTCGTAGAGCCAAAATGGCTGTTTGACGAAAAACCGCCAAGTATGGGGCATGAAAGTAGTGTTGGTAGCCAAGAAAGTAAGAGTGACAGTCATTAAATGCAGTAACCTTCGTGGACGTGAAGGCGCAAGATAAGGATCCTTCGTCGTCACCGACTCAGAAGAGGGTCAGTATAGGAAATGAACCAGATAATGTGGAGGTGATGGTCACAGATGACGTAGAAATCCCCCCGTACTGTGAAGCAGTGATAGAGGCACGGCTGAAGGATAGTTTAGTTGGTTCGGTAGCGACTTTTGAAGGGATTGACTTAGGACACCCTTACGTACATGCTGCAAGGACAGTGGTCGATATTGACGAGAGTATACCAGTTAGGGTCATGAATTTTGCACCTGCTGCTTATACCCTAAGAAAAGGACAGAGGGTAGGTAGAGCAATAGCTACAGAGGAATATTCTGAAGAAGTAAGGGAGCAACAAGAAGTCAATAGAATCGACTCTGTGAGCAGAAATTGGTTGGAAGAATTTGACCTAGATCATCTGAGTGGTTCGAATCGGAAACGAGTGGAATCGTTTCTTGTGGAGTATTCAGATCTGTTCCGGAAAGACACAGATGTCATCAAAATGGCTAGAGGGGTTGAACATAGAATAGAGTTAGAACCCGGAACGACTCCAATTTATAAACGGCCCTACAGGATCCCCTACAAACAAAGAGAGGTCGTAAAGACCGAAATAGAAAGGCTACTAAAAGCGGGCGTGATTCGCCAGTCTACCAGCCCCTGGTCTTTTCCAGTTGTGTTAGTTACAAAAATGTTGCCAAATGGTGAAAGGAAGATCAGAATGTGTATAGACTATAGAGGATTAAATGCTGTTACGAAAAAGGGCTACTATCCCTTGCCGAATATTGCCGATTTGGTGCAAAGTTTTCATGCCGATGGTAGTTTGAAATTTTCGGTGCTCGATGTGTCGGATGCCTACCATCATATACCTATGGAGGAAACATCTATACCCTATACAGCGTTTAGTACATACAAAGGGCACTATGAGTACTTGCGGTTACCGTTCGGGATTTCACAGGCGCCTGCTAATTTCCAGCGTTATGTCAACTTTATTTTTCATGGCCTATTGAATATAAGTTGTCTGGTATATTTAGATGACATTATAATATTCAGTTACGGAGAGGAGGATAAACATTTGGCTAGCTTACGACTGGTTTTTGAGAGACTGAGAGAGGCTGGTCTACAATTAAAACCCAGAAAATGTCATTTTCTAATCACCAAAGTCAAGTATTTGGGACACATCTTGTGCACCGAGGGAATTCAACCCGACCCGGAAAAACTAAAGGAGATTCGAAGTTTGCCTATACCGAAAAATGTTAAGGGTGTCCGACAATTTCTAGGTGCTATAAATTTTTACAGGAAGTTTGTCAAGGACCTGGCCACCAAAGCTGCACCGTTAGTAAATCTTACTAGAAAAGACGTTCCTTTTAAAATTGACGATGAAGTGCTAAAGGCGTTCAATACGTTAAAAACAGATCTAGCGTCAGAAGCATTACTGATCTTTCCAAACTTTTCCCAACCCTTTATCCTAGCCACCGACGCCAGTGGTACTGGATTAGGAGCTGTGCTAAGCCAAGTCAGGGAAGGAGATGAAAAACCCATTGCTTTCGCCAGCAGAAAACTCAAGAAAGCAGAAATGAATTATTCCATAACGGAGAAGGAACTGTTGGCCGTAATATTTGCCATACAACAGTTCCGATGTTACCTTTATAACACTAGGTTCACGGTGGTTACCGATCACCGACCATTAAGATGGATTCTTAAAACAGGAGTCACCAACGCTACGAACAGCCGACTAGTCAGATGGGCATTATTGTTGTCCGAATATGATTTTGACGTACTATATCGAAAGGGAAAGAAACACTGCAACGCAGACATATTTAGTAGAAAGTATGATCCCACGGACTACTACGTCGATGGAACGTACGGTGAGTTTGAAACGTACTGCAAGACGCATACCTCATTGCCCAAGGCTGAGATCCAGGAAATAGCCTGTAACATCTTGGAAATGAAGGAAGGGATACCGATAGCGCATTGGGTGACCGAAGATGGAAAAACTAGGAATCACGTAGATAGATGGATTCTGGATAATTTCGGTTCATGGAGGAAAAGTAATGAACAATTTACACTGGGAGAGGTTGTCAGGTTAAAGAACGCATCGGGGATAGTGTATTGCTTGATAGCAAAAAACGCTCATTTCGGGGACCCCTCAAATGAAATGGTTTGGGAATGTTTACAAAATCTGAGAGAGAAATGTACAGAGGACAAAATAACACAGTTAAACCTCAGTCAATTGGACCCGGATATGGCGGCTGCCGGAAAATTTCAGGACATGCTCAATTTCATATTTTATGGTTCAGGGGTACAATTGTGTGTATGCGCCGCTAAAGAGCACCCACAAATGATCAGTGTAATAATGGGGGAGGAAACCCTGGCCGAGCCTATGTGGGATAAAACCGCGTTAAGACAAAGTCAAGAAAGAGATGAGCTTTGCCAGGTGATTCTAAATAATCTGGATAGAAATGATGCGGACACGGCCGCAGTCTATTATAAAGACGCCGAAGGCGTGTTGTATAAGCAAGATCCTAAGGATCGGTTTGATAAGTTAATTTTACCAAAAAATTACGTACACAAGGTACTGAAGGATTTCCACGACAACCCACTGGCCGGTCATGCAGGCAAACAGTGTACGCTGGATAGTATTAGGCGAAGGTTTTATTGGGCCAGCCTAACTAGGGACCTGAACAAGTATTGTGAAAGTTGTATTGCTTGCAGCCGACGTAAAACCTCGCCGCACTTCAAGAAAGTGCCTCTGCAGAGATTTGATACAGTCAGAGAGCCCTGGAGCTTGACATCGATGGACATCGTAGGCCCTTTGGTAACCACGTATGAAGGAAATAAATATATATTGACATTTATGGACTACTTCACCAAATATGCTGAGGCCATACCCCTAGCGGATGCGAAAGCCGAAACAGTGGCCAGAGCGTTCGTCGAACATATCGTTTGTCGACATGGTTGCCCAGCCCAGCTGCTAACTGATCGAGGTACCAATTTCATGTCAAATGTTTTTAAAGAGACCTGCAAGTTGTTGAGGATTGAGAAGCTGCAAACGGCGAGCTACGCTCCAGGGACTAATGGCCAGGTAGAACGGTTTCATCGCACATTAAAGGATGCCTTAGCACACTACGTCGACAGATCTCAACGTAATTGGGATCAAGTTTTACCATATGTTCTACTAGCCTACCGGCTTACCACCCATTCAACTACAGGTTACGACCCGCATTTTTTGCTCTATGGGCGAGAATGTGTACTCCCAATAGATGAGTTTATTCGACCGGATAGGAAAAGATACGGAGAAGATTATGTCACGGAGCTATTGGTTCGAATGGAAGAGGTCGCCCATAAGGTAGTGGAAAACACAAACAAGGCCGTGACTACGAGGAATCAGCATTATAATAAGGGAAAGAGAGATAAAAAGTTCAATCTGGGGGATTTAGTGTTTGTCCGAAATGACTCGAATGAGACGGGAGGCTCAAGAAAATTATCCCCCAGATGGGTGGGTCCTTACCGCATAGTTCGCATTATTGGTCCAGTAACCTACGGAGTAAGGAAGACCCATTCCCGAAAGGAAAAAGTGGTGCATGTCAACCGCATGAAACCTTATATAGTAAGGGAAGAACCAGAATCTAAAGATGGGGGTACCCGAGAAGAACCCACGAATTTACTTGACGGGGAACAGGGCGAGCTAAATAGAGAGCCGGCTAGACAACCCAACCTACTACCCTTTGCGGTTCCGGATACGCTAGTAACGCTGCCTATAGGTACTCAAGCTCAAAGCGCCCGGCAGATCCCAGATATCGCCTTAACTAGGAGATCCTCTCGTTTGCTAGGTAGGAGAGCAGTAACATTTGATGCCAGTCCAGGATCCCGTGAAAGGTCACCGGAGAGAATATCTTGCCCACCAGACGACATTGAAGACATGTCAAGGGAGAGTCACCCTCAACCTCAAGCGAGAACTCGTCAGGCTCCAGAAAGACTGGATTATTTTCAATATAGACGAAGCCAGCGGGAACGTAAACCCATACAGCGGTATGGGCAGATCCCAGAATGACAAAGTTGTTTAAGGATCGGGCAGCGCACAGATAGTCTAGGGTAGATGTCTGTGAGAAGGACATTGAGTGTGCCCTTCTACCGTGAGCTAGCAATGGATCACAGCATAGTTTGATTATTATGCTGGGACGGTACTATGAACTAATAGTGATGAATTTTTGTTTTTTTTTCTTCCCTTGTGGAAATCATGTTTTGGTTTGGTTACACTTAGTGTTTTCATGAGGTAGTAAGATAGTACAAGGATGATCTTAGAGGGAGAATTTAAATGGATATAGTATTACTCTCACAGCATAGCGGAGAAATATGTATATACCTACTAGGCTTCCACAACCTATTATTGTTTTTCAGCTTTCCCGCCCCAGACGTAAACCAGCTGCCCAGAGGCGATTTAAAAGATGGCCAGCTGCACTTTAGGAAGAAACAGAGGTAAAGGTTGGGCACCATCTGATTCCAGCCCTCTATATACATTTTGAAACCGTCTGGAGCTTAAAAGGTTTCAAAACCAGACAAAATTTTTAGTCGTCAATTTTTTTTTCTTTTTAGGGAAATGTATAACATTTTGAGAACGAAGGAAGAGAAAACTTTCCTAGCGCATCCCGCACCTATGTTAAACAAATATTATATCTTATGAGAATGTTTTGGTAGGCGTCAGGAGGTTGAATGCCTTAAATCTGGGCCTTCCTTTGTTCTCTCTCTTTCTCTCTCTAAGTCATTGTAACTGGTTAGCATATAGGTTATTGAGGGAAAATGTAAAATAAAACATGAGCGTTACCTCCGGCTCATTTAATTTTTTCTTATCTGGTAGGAACCAAATAGCTTCGCGAGTGCAAAAAAAAAAAAGGAAAAAAACAAAAGAGAAAAGTGTGTAAAACGGAGTGAGCTTGAAGAAAAGCAACTGTCCTGCTCATCGAATCTCTAACAGCGCTAGCACGAATAAACTGTAAGCTGCGGACAAATACGGTGCCGGTAACCTAAAGACAGTTAAACATATCGAATCCAAAGACAAACTTAGAAAAAGTAGCTATAATCCAGGATAATTTTGAAGTGCAAACTAATATAGACTTAGTGATCCAGAGTATTGCCTTAACGGACTAGAGTTTAGCAGGCATGTTTCGCGAGTGCGGTCTCCTAAGAACAATGTGCATCCTTGTGGTATGTCGCCAAGCAGAGACTTTCATCGCTTACGACTGCAACGATCCGAAAGCCAACATTACCGCAGTATCAGTTCGAGAGGTGGCAGAGTGTCCAAGAGGTCAAGAAGATTATGAAGTGGAAAAGACCGAGGCTAAAGTCTTCCAAAGAAACGAGATCCAGAGGCAAAAGATATATACGTGTCTAATTGAGATGACGCGCATTATCTCGTATTGTGGAATGCATTCCCATAGTTCACTGGTGGATGGGGGCATTTCGACCGAGATAGTAAAACTAGGTGGCCAGGAGTGCCGAGATACGCACAGATTTGGCACCATAAAGCTGTTCAATCAAGTGATTGGTGCCTTAGTCAAAAATGGCACCACTCACGCATCCTTGACTCTAGTAGGTACCGTAACCATAGATGGTAGTTGTACAGGGGCAACATATGTAGAAAATGGAAAAACATGGCATGGCGTGACCGTCATCGCATCAGTAGACATAACTCTAACCGATTATGTCGCCAATGTTCGTTTGGAAGATAACCAGATCCATTTGCAGACAGGAGTGACCTGTCCCTACCTAGAGGGTTACTGTTTTGATAGCTTAATAGGTGAGGCAGTATGGCACCTACCGGTTGTCACTCGATGCGACGAGGGGCTGAGTCTGTTGTATGAGGGTTCCGCCAGAAAAGTGAAGGATGTGAAGAATCAACAGGTGTATATAGTGGTGGAGAGTCAAGATAAAACCTTTGCTCTCACACTGGTTAAAATGACTCTTTTGTGTCACCGCGTGGCGTGGCAAACAGAACATCCCAAGCTTGCTGTGGTCTTAGGAGAAGAAGGAAAATCCATCAAGGCTCAAATGAGTTTAGTAGCACAGAACACAGACTTGGTGTCCTATGTGAATAGTAAGTTCCTGTACGTTGAGCAATCTTTTAAGCGAGATATAGACCAACTATTTGTAAATATGGTTCAGAGAATATGCACCACAAGAAGAGAGTATTAAGGAACAGGCTGCTGTTAGCGCCTATCGCCCCAGATGCAGTGGCTCAAATCATCCAAGGCGAAGGCAAAGTGGGAAGAGTTTTAGGCGAAGTTTTATATATTATTCAGTGTGTCCCGAAGAAGGTCAGTCTACGAAGAACTGATCGATGTTTCAAGGAATTACCAGTCAATTTAGGGAATAAGTCACTATACATGGCCCCTGTTACAAGGATATTACAGACTCATGCAGAAGAAATTGATTGCAATGGAATAGCCCCTCCACTGTACTTCATTGAAAACCATTGGGTAGCTTTAAATCCCCAACCTGTGGTACATATTGAACCGAAAATTCTTCAAGTAGAAGCAGATCCCAAACTAAATTTTGCGCCAATTAAGCCAGTAGGAGCGAATGGACTTTACACCAGGGAAGAAATCGAACAGGCTCAAAAGACACTCACGTTCGGTAGTGAACGTAGAGCTGTAGAAAATATACTGACCCGACGCATGGCGGGCTTGGATACCAGCTCACAGGGGTACTCGACCCTTAATTTCTTTGACCCTCAAGAAATCAAGACACTAGCCAAGACCACCATTAAGCAACTGTATGGTTGGTTCAGCGACCTGGGAACCTTCATTAGTGGCCTCATTGGATTCTATATCATCTTTAAGGGACTCAAATATGTGGTCGGAGTAATCGTGAACGCGCTTCAGTTGTATAAGACAATCGGTTGTGGGCTAGTCTTACTGGCCAGTGTATGGAACACTCTAACGTTCTGGGTCATGCACAAACATGAGACTCACAACAAAGTTCGTACCAAGTCCACCGGAAATTCGGCATCACAGAGCGAGCAGGTTGAGGTACCCACCGGACAGATTCCGCTACTTCCGGCCGACTGCAGGTCCTTGACAATCGGTTCGAGCGCGCCGCAGTTGTATCCTGTAATGGAAACGGGTACAGCCCGAGATACGGTACCAAGCTGGACTGTTAGAGATACCGCAGGGCAAAAGACTACCTAAGATGTCCACCAGACACCAGCCAGCAGCCCCAGTGTCAGAGCAACGACCTCACCCTGAAGATATCGGCAAAGTTTAGTGACAGAAGTGTTCCTAGAATATAGTGTAGTTGGGTAGGATGTAGGTAGATTAGGAGATGAGTTGGAGGTAACCTAGTAGTTTGGTTTGGGAGTTGAGCGGGGGTCAACGTAGATTAAGGCGCTGTCGTTTTTTTTTTTTCTCTCTTAATTCGTGTGAGATTTTTTTTCTTATGGAAAAAAAATCTTCTTTGGTCGGTGGCAGATGTAAATGAGCATCATTTGCAGTGTTTAACTTTAATCAGAATCAGTTTAGAGAAAGCGAAATTTTCCTTTTGAAAATTCGCTAATAAATGTTTTATATTTAAAATATAGTTTGCCAATTATAAACAATAGTTTCGATATGCAGCTGGAAATTAAAAACGACAACGCAGCATATTAGCAAGTTAAGTTGAAAGAAACTGGGCCAGTGGAAATGCGACATAGACAGAAATACTTGGATTGGCGTCCACGAGTAAAAATTATTAAACGGAAGATTTAATTAAGTTTGGGACAGTGTTCAGAATATCAGTGGTCCCCTTCCGGTAAAATCTCTGTGTTTTGGTGTTAGAATAAGTGCCGAGTATAGGGAAGAGAGACTGCTGATCCTAAGAGGAGACTGGGTGAGATCTAGCCTTTGTTTTTCTTATTTACATTTCCCTGGCGGTAATGAGGCGTCATAAGTGGTCGATAAGAATAATTGTATTTTAGTAAATTGTAAATTATTAGTGGGTTATTTAAGGTAAGGAATAGGATACGAGAGAAGTGGTACTTATTAGTCATTATAGAGATTGTTTAAGAAATATTCATCTTGGTAGTTTCTTCTGTAATAAATAAATTAATTAGTAACAAGGGGTTTTTCTAAGTATGTTCTTTGACCCTATAAGGTCTGACAAAAAAAACCGCCGGTTACAGTAGCAAGAGGATCGTTCCCAAGAGCTTTTAATTAGCAAGGGGATCGTTCCCAAGAGTTTTTTGACATCTTGACGAAATTAAAGACCTCCTGAAGTGCTGTTGCTCTTGCCAAATTACCTTCTAGAGTCGCCTTGACACCGGTTTGCGTAATTAGAAGCTAAAAGAAGGAAAAACCAACCCTGTCGTAGAGTTCAGTTAGAATAGAGTTCTCCCTGGAAATAAAAACATATCTTCGAATCTGACAACACCGCCCATCTGCAACATAAATGTCAACGAAACAACAGTCTTAACCTTGGGTAGAAGAATATAGTTTTTGTTGCAAATCGAAACGTTTTAAGTACTGCTATCATTGAAAACTCATTATAAACGAAATCTACCAAATTTTTTTACTTTATGAAGGTCTGTATAACTGACTTTAGGCCATATTCTGTAATACTTTTGTTAATATGAAGTTGACGTTAAGTCGACTGTTCCTATCTCGTAATTATGGCTATCGAAAATATATACTTTTTGCTGCAAATCTAAACGTTTTAAGTGCTGTTAGCATTGAAAACTTATTATAAACGAAATCTACCACACTTTTTATCTTTATGTAGGTCTGTAAAACTGATTTTAGGCCATATTCTGTCAAGCTTGATAGATTAGACAGGTTGTCTGGTAACTCTGAGGGGGGGGGGTACGCGAGAGGGGGTAATACGTCATGTGAATTCTAAATGGGAATAACAGCTATAGTTTCAGATTGTGTTTTAGTGTTTTAAATAACGTTTATTAGAAATTTGTGTAACTTGGCGTAAAAATTTTCGATTACAATCAGCTGGGGATTTATTTTAGTGTTTATTTTGTACAAAACAGCAGTTCAATCTAAACTAGTGTCTTAAAGACAATATCTAATTTTTTGAGTTGTTGTGTTGTAAAAATAACTGCACAGGGAATAAAGGGTATTACAAGTTGAACGTTATTTATTCAAGATTATTTTTATATTCAAGAATTAAATCCGTGAATCGTCATAAATCTAGATATGTGTTTAATGAAAAAAAGTGTATATATACGTAAAATAAGAACTCAATAAATAACTAGACCTAAATATCTATCTTAATGCCTGGTGAAGCTGTTTGTAGTGTATTAATGTACAAAAATAATTCTAAAAGGGCAATGAAAAGTGGAGATTAATTTTCCTCCTTTTCTTTTTTAAAAGGAGTAAACATGAAAGTGGACTAAGAAACTTCTAGAGTTGAACAGACAACAACTGAGTACTCTAGTCGGCCTGTATACAGGACACTGTCGCTTGCGGCATCACATGCACCGTATTGGGATCGGTCAGGAGACCGAGTGCCGGCTGTGTATGGAGAATGACGAAACAGCAGAGCACGTGCTGTGTTCCTGTCCGGCAGCGGATAGGACTAGACACTTGCTCTTTGGCAAGGTAAAGCTTGCTCCAGAGGATCTAGATCAACTTTCGCCCGCAAAGGTTATCGACCTCTGTAGGAGGCTGGATTTGTTGGGCGAAATATAGACATTAGGCGTGAGCCACAATAGACCTTATGGTCGCGGTGGAGGGACCGATATGGACCACTCACAATCTAACCTCTAACCTAAACATGAAAGTATTAGGTACATTTGCAGCTCACGGAGGGCTTTTATCATAAAAATCAGAAATATGCTTAGAACACTTGGATATATAAATCACAAGAAAAATTTCCTGTAAACAACCCCCAGGTACCAGGAGTGAATTGGGGTGCTTGGTGGGGAAGAAGTTAAAAAAGAAGTATAAGCGAAAAATGTGAAAAAAAAACAACCTAGCTGTACGTACGCTGTATATACGCTGCATTTAATTCATTTTGCAGCTACACATCTTTAAAATCTTGTTTATTTCGCACAGATCAGGTCCCGTAACTTTCTTTGGGGCTGTTCCTAAGAATTTTTTTCTTTTGGTTTATGCATTGAAGGTGAAGCATGCAGAAAAAGAAGCCCCCCCCCCCCGTGTTGGGGAAGGGCCATGGCAGCCAGCATGGGGAACAAGGGTGGAGGAATTTCTTGGGAACAACCCTCAAGAACGGTACTGTACCTGAGGCCAATAGGGGTTCTGCGCGGGGTAACCAAGATTTTAAGGAGGTGTAATTGCAGAATAGTATAATAATAATGGAATATAGATCCGGCTAAGCTGTTTTTTCGCATTTTTCGGTTCTTCTTCCCCGGCAACACTCCTGGTTCCGTAATTTTTGAGGGTTGATTGCAAGAAACTTTTTTTGTGTTTTATGCACCCAGGGTGGGTCTTAAGCACGTTTCTGAAAAAAATGGTCTGAAAGCACTTCGTGAGCTCATCTGAAATTCACCGGGTAGTATTATATATTTATAATTTACTTATTGGGCTAGCACAATTTACTATTATTTTAAAATTAAATATAAGAGGTCTGTGTTTTTTGCTTAGAAATTGATTGTAAAAATTTTAAAACTACTATTTTGTATGTGTAAAAATACATACCTACCTAAGTATTATAAATTTAAACAATATACTAATTGTGATTAGCTGCATGTTAGTAATTGAGCAATCTTCAGTAAAATACGTAAACTATAAAAAAAGACCAAAATCATAGGTTGTGGTTTAAAAGAAAAACGTTCTGTCCAATTTGAGGCATTATGAATTTATAATTTCAGAAGTAATAATGAATTTTTTAAATCCTTTTCAAGGTAATCCAGTTAATTAAATCCGCTAATTTGAAATTGAATAATCTCCTCAAATATTAATCCTTTGTGTTACTATGTGAAAAAAAATTTGTAGTAAAAATAGTTAATCTGGTTTTAACTTAAAAAAGAACACAACTTTCTAAGAAAAGCATTAAAATGCCGCCTTATTTCAATATTCAATGCACTATTATTTCACTAGATTTAAATTCGGAATTCATGTGACGTATTCCCGCTCCACTCTCTGATTGGTCGAGAGTTACCAGACAACCTATCTAATCTATAAACCTTGATATTCTGTAATATTTTTGTTTATGTGAAGCTGAGGTTAAGTCGACTGTTCCCACCTCGTGATTCTGGCAATCGAAAATTAAATTGCACATCCAACTCATTGTAACAAGGTCCCGCCTCGAAAAAAGAAGATCCGGGGCTTAATTAAAACCTATCAAAATGTTTGTTCAGTGCTAAAGAATTTTCGAAAAATCGTGATTATTTCGGTCATCATGATTTCCCAAACAGAGAAGCCAATTTGTAATATCGTTTATAATTTCAAATAACTGGGTCTATAGAAGATGTGCCTGTGTCATTAAAGACGATACGCTGAAAACCAAAAAGTGTAATTTTCCCGCCGTTCGCTGCAAACAGGCACTAGAGCCCACAGCATGGCGAATTTTTATGTAAGATTGCGCTCTAAATACCTACAGTATTTATTTGACACAAAAACTAAAGCCACTAGGCCAAGGAATACGTCGCACGTTTATTATTGGTGGCTTCAAAATAAATCAACTGATGGTAATTTTTGTAGGAATATAATTTTTAGTGGTATGGATGAATGGATATGTGAGCAATCAAAATTGTTGAATCAGGGGTCAGCTAAAATCCAATTGCGTTCTAGATACGTACAGTGTCTATTTGACTTAAAAATGAAAGTCCCTTGACAGAGGAATACGTCGCACGTCTATTAATGGTTGCTTTAAAATAAATCAAATAATGGTGGTTTTTGTAGGAATCTAATTTTTAGTGATATGGATGAACGGATATGTGAGCAAGCAAAACTGTTGAATCTGTGGCAGCTACAATCCAAAGAAAGTCGTTGGAAACCCCATGTATTCTCGACGTGTTAGTGTTTAGTACGGTTTTTGGACCGGTGGCGTAATTTGACCCTACTTTTTACGACGGCCAAGCGTTAACGGTGAACAACGTTCGCTACAGCAATAGCTTTTATGACCAGAATGGACTAATTTTGATTTGAGCGGTACATGGAGAGAGAGAATCCATGACATTATTAAAATCAACGTTTGAAGACATATTTATTGACAAAAATGGTTATGATAAATGACTGCTAAGATCATGGAGCGCTGGATTTATTTCTTTAAAGCTCCGCAAAATGCAAAATATGCACCAACAACTCCGAAATTACCAACTAGCTTAAAGATGACATTCGATGGCTAATTCGCCAAATTGATCAACAGTTATGCTTAAATCTTATTGAATATTTCGAGAAAAGGATAATCTCGTACCAAAAGAGCCGTGGCGGTGATTTGGCTGATACTATTTTCCATAAGTAATTGGAATTATTCCCACTTTTGTAATAAAGTTATTAGAATTTTGAAAGTGAAGCTTACTTGCAGTCAATGAAGAAATCCGGCAACTTTTCTTGGAAACCCGCTATATATATATATATATATATATATATATATATATATATATATATATATATATATATATATATATATATATATATATATATATATATACTCGTACTTCTTTAATAACAAAACAACAATTCGTTTTATTAGATCAGTTTTGCGCAATATTTAAGATTTATTCAGTATGAAAAAAAAACTCTGGACGCAGCAAGTGCGTTATGGTAGTGAATTTTCATAAAAATGTTTTTAATAACAAATATGTGTGTTTTTTTTTAAGAAAGCAGGCATCAAATTTGGTTACCAGTATAATCTATATAGTAAAAACAATGAGCCATGTTTCATCAAAATAACTTTATTGTGTGAAAATATACAAAAATTTCCAAAAGTAAACTTAAAGTGTTCCCGAAAAAACACGTTTCTTGGTCAACCTTATAGGTTAATAGCAAATTGAGCTGTTAAAATATGAAACATTTGATCAAAGTTCGCTACCATAACGCACTTGCTGCGTTCAGAATTTCTTTTCTTACAAACATGCATTATATTTCGATGGAAAATGCAAAAATGCAATAACATAAGGCGTGTTTGATTAAAAAAAATATGAAACATTTGATCAAAATTCGCTACCATAACGCACTTGCTGCGTTCAGAATTTCTTTTCTTACAAACATGCATTATATTTCGATGTAAAATGCAAAAATGCAATAAGATAAGGCGTGTTTGATTAAAAAAAAGGAAATTTGTATCACCAACGACTTATGGGCCAGCCTGTGATTGTAGAAATATAATTTTAAGATGTAGCTCAAGACACCCTATAATTAATATATACAAATTTTTTTCGCCTCATATATAATAACGGATATATTGAGCTTTATTGATTTTTTACGAAAATTCGACAAAAATTGTATACCATTAAATGATAAACTCTATAGCTAAGGCTACTTGTCAAGCATCAGAGAAAGGGTCTATTTGAAATGAATTTTCTGCAAATATTTTAGTAAAATGAAGGACAATGACGGTTGAAACTAAGACTTTAGGGATTGTAAAACATCCTTCTTGAAACATTTTATTTCTATAGCCCGTATTAGATTCAAGTTATTTGCCTTAATGTTGCCAATTTTGACATTTTAAATCGCCACTTTGACGTTTTGAGGAAAACCCCAATTTATTTTTCTTTAAATGCCTATAACTTTTTTGTCTTTTGAGCTACATAGCTAAATTTTGGTAATTAACTTACCTATAAGGATATAAACCTGCGTGCCAAATTTTGTTGCCATTACTGTGTTAACTCCGGAGATATAATTTTTTTTCGAAAGAAAACGCAAAATTTTCCGGGAAAACCTAGGCAGATTTTCCTGGCTAACGAAATTATCCAAGCTATTTGCAAAAGGAATTTTTTCACCAAATTTAATCAAAATCGGCCCATTATTTTTTGAGTTATCGGTGTGATACATACATATATATATATATATATATATATATATATATATATATATATATATATATATATATATATATATATATATATATATATATATATATATATATATACATATATATATATATATATATATATATATATATATATATATATATATATATATATATATATATATAAACATATAAAAATTGAAACTGACCTTGGATATGTTTTCTGGGGGGCCTAATTAGCGCTCATGTGAAGAAATTTTTTCAAAATTCAAAAGTCGGGATCTCCTCATTAGTGATTTTTTTTAAGAAAATTCACTAAAAACAGAAAGGACACTTGAAATAGGCTTAGTGCGCAAAGGCTATTGCACGTATAAAATTTACTGTTTCTGACTTTTTGGAGAAATGACTTGTGGGCATTGGCATTTAATTGGTTATTGCGTCTTCAATAAAACTCACGGCTACAAATTGATGATAAACTAAAATTTCTTTGATTATATGTACCAAGTGAAAATGATTTTTGCTGAGTGGTCTAAAAGTACCAAAACGTTAAAAATGAGTTTGGCACCACAAAATCAAAAATGAAATTGAATATATTAAATACGCCGAATCCAATAGTTGCTTGTCTTGCATGAGTTGACTTTCTTAAAAATGTATGTTTTCGGTCCACTTCTACCTAGTAAGTTAAGTTAAGTTACAACGGTTTTTGGAATGATTTTAAATATGGGTTTGCTAATACTACGTAATCAATATATATATATATATATATATATATATATATATATATATATATATATATATATATATATATATATATATATATATATATATATATATACAAATTGAAACGGACCTGGGTTTCGAGTTCTAGGGCCCTAAATTGGCGCTCTTTGAAAACATTTTTGCGAAGTCTCACCACTGATATCTCTAGTAGCAAATTTTTTTAATAAAAATTCGCTAAAAAGCATATATTCATCGGGCTGGAATCGATCACGTAGCCTTCTGCCTAGAAGACAAGCATGGTGCCACTGAGCTATCTAAGCATACGTTATTTAACGTTTTGTTTACATGATACTTTAGATTAGCTTCATGCCCAAGCTATTATAGTAAAAGTACACGTAACAATTAATTACAGAATTAGTAGAAGTGCCATTGAAAAACATTCCACGACTGTTTCGGTTTAATATGACGTCTTATGTTTAAGTTTAGAAATGAAAGAAACTATTTTATAATCATTTTTATAGAGACTTGATCTCTACTATATTATAATACACTTTCCGTGCAAAACCACAGCATAATATATGCTTTGCTAAATATATATTTAGGGTCGTCGATCAAGCTACATAAATAATGTATTTTAAACGTTTATTGAATCCCAATTAATAGCTATCACTTGGCAATTTTTTTTTATTTTATGTCGTCTGTTATTTTCCATATTTGTGGCCGAGATTTGACGATTGTCAGTTCAGGTATTAGGTTTTATGCCTGTTATTTATTTAGTTTGGTTAGCGTTGATGTACGGTTTATACATGTTGTATGAATGAATCTACGAGTGGCAGTTAACTACTCAGTCTGTCAGGCATTGAACCTTAACCACTAAGTCGTTTCAACGCATGTCTTTTATGTTTTATTTTTAAGTTGAAAAAAACTCTAAATATTGTGCACCAAATGATTTGAAATTCACAACGTATGTTTACTCACACTGTTTATAGCCACATGTAAATTCTCATGCCAGTTACTCTGATACAAAAATATAGAGTTTATAAAAATATTTTTGTGGGAAAAAATGTCTGTTGTAGCTAATATACGATCCGTCCGTGGACATCATACAATGAAGATATGTGCCAAGTTTCGTTTAAATCAGTTGAGTATTTTTCGAGTTATCGTTCGGGGAAGAGACCCTAATTCGCGCTCATCGGAAGAAATTGTTTCAAAAGCTTCTTATAGTGACCTCTCTATTAGCAAAGTTTTCTTAATGAAATTTCGCTAATAAATTAGTAACTACCAGAGTTTTCACACGTAACAGGTAAATATCATGTCGATGGAATCAAGTATTGTCAATTTTTTTCTCTGTTAAAAACAGCGTCTAATTCGGTTAACATGCCACCCTATTAATTTATTCAAATTTTGCTATATTACAAAAAGTCAGAAATGTTTACTCGCTAAGATATGAATGAGTATGGTACGAGAAATGACAGGACCTGTTTGGTTTAAAGACCACACTAAGAAGTAGCTGGTATGCTTTTGTTAATTAACTTTATATTTAGATATAGTATTTCAGTCAATCTTAATCAAAGCTTTGCTGTTGATTTAGAAACCACGCGTATCAAACAGTTTGCAATACTAGTGCGCTATGTGATATTTGCTGATCTGGAGGCAGTAAGTAGATAACAACTGACAAGCACGCTGTAACCGACTCTCAATCTAACTGCATAACACTCTGGTGTTTGCATTTTGCTGTTTCGGTTCAGGAGTTTGTTTCAGCTTTCCATGATTTATTTTGAATCTTCAGCAACAGTATAAACTTCACTGGGTTAAACTTAACTGGATCCCGATTGCACAGAACATTACCAAATGTTAAATGTTCATTTGATGTTTGGATGTAATGTTAACTTATTTTGACAATTTTTACAGAACTGTCTTCAAATATAATTATATAAATAAGCGCATATTTGATCTGATCATTATTAATGTTAAATTTGTGATAAGTGATATAACCAAACCATAACACAAAAACATCATAAATCAAGATTGCCTAATTCTATTTAAAAATAGGTTTTATATGTCGGTCTGTTCAAATATTAAAAAAAAAACAATTATTAGGCTGCTCCAATTGAAAAAGCCTGCGCGCAGCAAGTGTGTTATGGTGGAGAATTTCATAAAAACTAGAACGTGAATAAATCACTCTCCTTAACTGAAATATATCAAATTTTGTAGATAATACAATCCATATTATATATGTACAAGGTCGGCAATTTCGTTGGCCATATCTCAGGAACGGCTCATGATACATCTTCAGGAAAAAAACTATCGTGAGGAAAGTTGCCGTGATAAATCGGTGTAAATTATTTTCAAGTTTCTAAAATCGCTGCTAGAGGGGTGTAGAAACCACTGCTGTTCGGAAAATTGTGATTTTCATCATATTTTCGCTACCTGGTACTTTTGATACACGGAGTGTAACGTCTGAGGAACGAGCGCTATTTCATACTTGGCATACTTTTTGATATTTTCAAAAATAAAGTGGGGGGTTTAATGTTTATTTCTTCAATTGATAATTACTACGGTTGAGCTCGACCGAACTTGATCAGTTTGGACTCTTTGAAAAACACATTAATTGTACATACTTGTTAGAAAGTCAACAGGGAACTAAAATTCAGTGGTTGTGAACTGATAATAAATGTAATGCTAATAATAATAACAATATTAATAATCGGATATGTTGCGTTGTCGCTCAGAGCCCGATAACTTGGAAAGGGCTTCATCTGAGCTCAGTGGCTTTGGTATCTGAGATACTTGGATGAGTGAATGTTCCCCTTTGATGGAGTGTGAAAGCCTTTCAGGCATAAGTCAATAATAATAATAATTTATTTTTAGGTTGCATTTCGATGAACGGTGAACTTTGGGAACTGGTTATTGGACATGCTGCAAGATGAGCTCGGCGTACTTTCAAGGATTTTGTGGTCTGATGATGGCACGTATCCCAGTAACGATAGGATACCACAATAAACTAAAGGTTGCAATGCTATCGGGGCGGCAAAGTCGCGGACGAGCCCTGAGGGAAGAAAAAATAAACGATAGGATAAATAGGCACTATTGGTCGCACACGAATCCGCGTTGGATTAATAAAGTGCAACATCGGGGCCTTTGGTCTATTAAAATTTGGTGTGGTATTGTCGGTGGACAGATAATTCGGCCCTATATTTTCAATGCACCATTAAACGAGCAGCGATATCTCGATTTTGAATTGCCATTGTTATTACAGAACGCAAAATTATTTTCTAACGACTCGTCGCAATATAATTTTCATTACGATGGCTGTCCAGTACATTATTGTTCAAATGCGAGCCATTTCTTTGATCAGGCGTTTCCTGGCAGAGGATAGAAATAAGTCTGTTTCCTTGGCCAGCTAGGTCGCTAGATTTGAGTTTTTCTAGATTTTTTTATGGCAACGTTTTTAACTCATTACTTTAGTAAAATAAATGTTATTTGTTGAACTTTATCTGTGATTTTATCGTTGCTGTCTTGTTATCAAGAGATGGTAATTTGTAGTTCCAACTTTGATGCCTAATATCTTCCGCTATAGGAATGATATTGAACTGCGGTTTTCACTGGTGGCTTCAGTCGTTCGTAGCCTATTCTACTGTGTTAATGTTGATGTACCGTTCTATTTAATTTACTTTAGAAAAACAGCAACATAACCTCTCTCGATATACGTAAGATACCGAAGAAACGTGGAATGAGTGCAAGTGGTAGACCAAGAAAAGTTATTTTCAACCAGTCCAAACTCACCAAGCTCTGTTGAGCTAACCCGTAGTAAACGGAAAACTTCTTGAAGCTGTACAGTGAACCGTTCCTGAGATATGGTTAACGACCATTTTGAGTGTCGCACCTGTACGTATACAGAGTGATTCATTAACAATGGGAAATCTGAAAGCTAAAGATACTACACGTCAAATTTTGACTATTGTCGCAAACATGGCTTGTCCAAAAGTTGATAGTTTCGGAAATACAGGATATTGAATGCTAAAATTTGTCATTATTTTGAAAATATATGCCAGGAGCTTGAAAATTTGTAAAGATATGGTTTTTAGGCGACGAATAAGATACATCTTCGCGTTGCTTATAAAGGACGCCACTTATCACCAATTTCACCAATATTTACGGATAATAACGCTTAGTATGCCTAATATAAAATTTGATTCAAAACCTGAGAGAGCAATCATTTATAGTTAATTATGTATTCTTGTTTGATTTCGATATCTCGATCCGTTTTCGATAAAAATCGATTTGAAAAATATCATGTTTTGATAATCCAAGAACTTAATTTATCCACTTGCTTTGTTTCGGTTTCAGTTTCTCATACTATCAAAACCTAATGTTCCTTAAATATATTTTCCTCGAGAGCGCATCAAAATGCTGAAATGAATGAGAAACACATAATTAATCGAAAATGATTGCTCTTTTATATTTTTAATCAAATCTCTTGTTAGACACACAAGTTCAAAAGGTACAAACTGTCGATGTCGAAACAACTAAAATTTGAACTTTCGACAGCGTGTATTTCCGAAACTATCAACTTTTGGATAAGGCATGTTTGCGCCAGTGGTCACACATTGACGTGTAGTATTGCCAGCTTTCGGATTTTTCCACAGTCAATGAATCACCCTGTATATGTAATTTATGTACCAAATTTTAATAAAATAACTCACAATAAAAACGCTTCCAGAAGCTGGTCCGCGTTATATACTTGAGCAACGAACTGATCGCAGCAACTAACATAAATAATACGCCTTCCAGCATATAAATAATTGCCGAAATCTTTCCTTAGGAACAGTTAAGTTAGTTATAAGATAAATAGTAATTTCTATTCTTACGTCGAACTCTGTGCCATGCATTATTATTATGGTTTAGCCGGAGGCAATTTACTTGCAGTAGGATGTTTGTATGGTGAAGCATGGCTAAGTAGAAGCGTACGAAAACATCTAATATTTAATACTATCCATCGATGGCTGAAGGAATCCCGATTAATTAGAGCAGTTGATCTTATCGCAAATGAAATAGAAGCAACAGTGTTTGCACATTTTCTGCCTTTCGCTAACAACGTGCTATCACAATCTTTCAAAAATATTCTAACAAGTTATCAAAATTGTTGAAAATGTTTTGCGTCATTATCTATAGGTCAAGGTCAGTTTTAGCCTGTTGTAGTTAGGCAATTCACGCCAAATTTGACAAAAAATATATAATTTCATTATCTACAAGCGCACCAAATTCTAAACAAATTGGTTTACTAACAAAAAAGTAATTAAGAAAATGGGCTGGAATAAAAAAATTTCATCAGCTTGAACCTCCGCTGTTTTTGACTGTTCGAAAAAATTTTGTTTAGAAACTGGTAAATTAGTTGTTGGAATATTCTATTATCCTACCAAGTTTTTTGCTAATCATTTCTAGACACACTTATATGTAAAAAGTTAATACTGTAACTCGACCTAAGTGATGCTTTTTTCCAAAAGAAGTTTGGTTCGCCATTACTTTCCAAAGCCAGTCAACAGCACACAGTGTTTCTGGGTGGTTACCCACCCAACGACTGACCGTGCTAGACGTTACTTTCGATGCTCACTGCGATGTGTTCAACGCATCGTGTCCGTTGCCGTCCATTACATATGATAAATACTTAGTTATAGGGTTGAGCACCATTTTAGCTCACTCTACGTTTTAGCTGCCGTTTTGTAGCCATTTTGAAAAGGTCAAGGAAATATGATAGAAATAAACTCTACGGCCTAAATCTGCTTACTTCTTAGGGCGATGAATAAGGGTAGGTTGGGTTGTTGTAGCCTGATTATACTGCCTCAATCAGTGTGTACAGACTATCTATTATTGGTGTATCTGTTTTAATTTGGAACTGATATGTCACATAACTTTGATGACAATAAAACATTATTTATATTATTGATATTATAATAAACTTCACCAGCGACGCGATTTAATTTGACTTTTCTTGTGTTTTGTTCTGCTGGCTTGTTATCTGTGGCAACATATGTTCCAAAACATTCTACTAGAAATAACATGGATCTGTATCTTGGGCGTGTTAGAAGGAAATAAAAATCTGTCAATATTATGAATAACTGTTGGCTTTGAATTTTCAAAATCGTATTTCATACCGTTCTCAAGGCTCATTGTAGACAACATTACCAAATCGTTATATACAGGACGACAATTCAAAATATCTTGATATTAGTTATGCTTTATTCACGTTAAAAAATTGATGTTTTATGTAAAATGTTGTAGCGACCATCTCAAAGTATGACAAATCCCTTGGCGTGGTCACATTTTATTTAGAGGAATTGCTAACACTTCTTATTTTATTTTTGGCAATAAAAAAAATGTACCAGGCCTTGAAACTCAATAGTTTAGACAGGTGCCCCTCTTTAAAATGAGTCACTCTGTATATATATATATATATATATATATATATATATATATATATATATATATATATATATATATATATATATATATATATATATATATATATATATATATACATAGTACTAATGTAATAATATCATATATTCCTCATTCAATTTCAGCGTGCATCTTGAGAGAAGCCTTAACTTGTGGATGTACATAATACAATTAAAAAAGTTACATGTCCAAATCTGGCTGAACTGTGACTTCTAATTTTGCAGTTCGGAGGTGCTAAAAGCCACTCTGTTTTCACCACTATTCTTGAAACTATTCGCAAACTAAACTTCATTATTTGTATAGTATGAAACATAATTGTTCTATCAAAATAACTTCTTCTAATTTTACTTAAGTCGTTATTTGATTTTTGGCTTTACAGTCTGTTTCGACTGCTTTCCGCCTAATCCTAGTGCGTCGATCGTTGAACACATCTTGGAAGTTTCAACATTTCTCTGGAGCAACAACTATTTTTAGGAGGTCACCGACATGACCGTCTTCACATGAGCTCCTACCACATCTGAATTTCCGATGCCAATGTTTGACATTATGATAACATACGGCAGCTCCTACCAAAATCCTGACTGAACTGGAACGTTGGTGAATTCTTCGCACAGTCTGATTTTTGCATTACTTCCACATCGTCGCATTGGCGATAAAATGTCATTTTTTTCCGCTTAAACACCGTAAAAAGTATCAAAACGTATAGAAAACATGATTCAGGACCGAATTTTTTTCTATCGGTCTGTATGTCTGTCTAATTGTAGCTACGATAACTTTAAAACTAATTGAGATATAGCCTTCAAATTTGGTACACAGTTAGCACTCCAGAAAAAAACGACTCTGACTGTTTTTGGGAAAAATCCGTTTAGGGGGTAGGGGATGAATAAGGCGTGATTTGGTGAAAACTTGTATTTTTTTATAACGTTTTACGATTTATTTATTAGAAAACTTTCGATTTAATCAAACATCTGGCATTTTGTGCTAAAATTAAATTAGGGGTCGAATGTATGGGGTGGAATACTGTTAATAAAAATGTGGATTTTTTTTGATAAAACGCCGTAAAAAGTCTCAAAACATTTAGAAAACTTGATTATAAAAACATTTTTTGGCTGTCGGTCTGTTGGCATGTACGTCTGTCTGTTAATAAGCGCAATAACTTTCGAAACAATTGAGATATCATCTTCAAATTTGGTATCCAGTTAGCACGCGACAAAGAAACGCTTCGAATTGTTTTGGGTAAGATTGCTTCAGAGCGTAGGGATAATTTGGTAAAAATTTGGATTTTTTCAATAAAACTCGAGTAATATAACGTTTCAAAAGTTTACAGGAATACAAATATTTTCTTTGTGGTCAAGTCGTGGGCCTTAAATTCATTTCCTGAGAACGTCTTTCTGAAGAGAAGAAATTATCACAGCACTATTCTACTTAGAGTTGGGCATCAAAAAAATTTTGTAGACACATCGTCACTGTTTTCTGCTTAACCCTACACATTTCCTCCTGATAACCTGTTATCACTTCGCCTAGGGTCCTGCAGAATAATTAGTATCTAACTTAAAAATGTGGTACTTTGAAACGAGCACGGGTATAATAATTAGGGCACAATAAAATATTTGTCACGAAACATAGAGATCCATCCTCGTATCTTCATTATCCAAACTATAAAAACTATATCAGTTGTATCACTTAGTCCAAAGTACACTGGCTGCATTACTATATGATTTTGAAGCAACGAATATAAAATCCTTTAAATACAACTACCACGACCTCAACGACCTCAGACTTCTATCTCAGCGCAAAATAAAATATGAACATAATACTTTGCTCACATAGCAGTGTCAGATTGTGGCAGAATGTGTGTAGCACTAGAGAACATTTGCTAGAAATAACCAAAGATAGGGGCTCCAGGTCTGATATAGCTGCGCCTTTTATAATAATTTACAATAAGTCATACAGGTGCCATTTAGATGCAAATGACAGAAAACGGATGCATTTCGCTTTCGAGAAGCTTCAAGGTATCTGATGTTCTTACAACGGTGCACACACAGCGTTGCCATTGTGTGTGTAAGTTTGCGTGATACACATGGAACAAACAATACGACCAAACCTTAGATATGGGTTACATCAATGCAGTACATATTTGAAAGTTTGGACGCAGTAAGTGCGTTATGGTAGTGAGATTTCATAGAGACAAGGTACGCTTTATAAATAAATAAATAAATAAATAAATAAATAAATAAATATATATATATATATATATATATATATATATATATATATATATATATATATATATATATATATATATATATATATATATATATATATATACACAATAACATAACAGTCTGCACCCAGAAATCTTAGATACGTGTGCGCGGGTGGGGGGGGGGGGGGGGAGCTCTCATACACATACAGGCAAAGTACACACCACCCATAACTCGTCAGAACCCGGCTCTTCCACATTCGAATGAAACAGACCGACTGTCTGAATACGGGAGTTGACCGCAATCTCTTAGTCCGATTCTTGAGGTTACTCTTGAGCTATTCGGCCTATATGTATATATATATATATATATATATATATATATATATATATATATATATATATATATATATATATATATATATATATATATATATATATAACCGTATTACTAATTTAATTGGTATGAGACCAAAAGGGCAAAATTTTACAGTAAGATCTTTATTCTTTCTTGCAAATATTTCGTCTTTGTTTTAAGATTTCATCAGTGCATCAGAATTTGACCCAGAAGACAAAAATAGCATACATATACAACAAAACCATTCTGCACTACAAAACAACATTATTATATGTTAAAATATAGCTCTCAACCTAGACACTTAAATTTAAACAAATTTGATTAAAATCTTTTCTAATTTGTTCTAGAAAAACAGTAGTATAGACTGCAACATCAGAAGGACGCTTACATTTTTACAAAAATGTAAAAATGATTTGTTTAGCAAATTTTCGTAAAAAGAAACATAATTTTCGGGTAACATTATTTTAACCAATTTTTGGAAAGAAAATTGCATTTTTTTTAAATAATGCAAGTCATGCTATTTTTTTTTTCAAAAAAGTTTTGGTGGATAATTATATTTTAGCAGGTATGTGAATAACTTGAAGAGGTTCGTTGTCCAGGAAAATTTGTCAGTTTTTTCGGGAACATTTTTAAGTTTATTATTGAACTTATTGTATTTTTTCAAACAATAAAGTTATTTTTATAAAATAAGGTACACGGTTTCTACTATATGTAGGTTATACCAAATTCCTTGCCTTTTATTAAAAAAAGGCATATTTGCCATTAAAAGGGTGTTAATGAAAATTCACTACCATAGCGCATTTGTTGCGTCCAGACTTTTTTGCTATCCATAGACTCCGTAGCCTTGGGCAACTGTCAATGACTACATCATTTGAGATACCTATATTTGTATATTTCAGTTAGCATACATACGGTAGCAGATCACCACCTCTAGTTCTTAAATTTGAATGCCAATGATTACATACGAAAAGCACTGCAACCTGTTGCACTGCCATACTTACGAGTGTTAATTTAACCCCTTTTCCAACAAGACAGCGCACGTTCTCATACAGAAATTGTTTGTACAAGGTTCTTACAGGAAAATGACATGACCCTCCTTCCATCACCGTCTCGCTTCCGGACTTGTAACCAATCGAACATGTGTGGGATATGATTAGCATGAGACTGGGTAATTTACATCAACCACCAAATAACCTAGTTGTCCTTCGTCACCGAATTCAAGAAGCCCGGGTAAACATGTCTGAGGATACCATAAATCATTTAATCTCAAGCATGCCTCGAAGAGTTACCGAATGCACAAGAAACCGCTGTGAACCTACTCATTATTAAAGAACTTTGCTAATTTTTATTAATATTTTAGTTTGAAAATGTAATCATTTTAGCGATTTTTTTTTTAAATTCGTTAATGAGGAGATCTGGGTTTATATATATATATATATATATATATATATATATATATATATATATATATATATATATATATATATATATATATATATATATATATATATATATATCCGACCGATAACTCAAAAGATAATGGACCGACCTTGATCAAATATGGTGAGTACCTTCATTTTGCAAGTGGCTTTGAAAAGTCCGTTAACCAGGAAAATCAGACCAGGTTTTCGTGGAAAATTTTGTGTTTCCTTTCTAACAAAATTCATATCTCCGTAAATAACAAAGTAAGGGCAACCAAATTGGTACGCATGTTTGTATTATAAAGAGTGAACTCTGTACCAAAATTTAGGTCTCTAGCTTTAAAGACAACAAAGTTATGGGCAGTTAAAGAAACAAATTTTGGAGTTTTCCTCAAAACGTCCAACTCGCAATTTTAAGCGTCAAAATTGGCAATGTTTAGGCAAAGAATGTGAAACAAATACCGATTGTGAAAAGAAAATGTTGCAAGGAGAGTGTTCTGCAAACCCTTAAGTTTCAGATTCAACCGTCCTTGCCCTTAATTTTACTAAAATGTTTACAAAATATCCATTTCAAATAGACCCTTTCTTTGATGGTTTGGCTGTCAGTTTAGTTAAGTTTGTGGTTTAACGGTCTATAATTTTTTAGCTAATTTTCGTAGAACAAACTTGTTAATGCATTTTGGCATTTTTTATCGAAATATGATGCGTTTATAATAAAAAAAATCTGGATGCAGTAAGTGCGTTTTGGTAGCGAATTTTCGGTAAATTTGCAGATTAGATCCCGAACGCTTTTCAAAAAACTGTTTTCAGAAACCTACCTAGTGCCCCCCCCTGGATCCAGAAAACCCAAGAAAAATTTCTTGTTCACACCCCCAAGGAAGTTACGGGACCAAGTGTGAATAGGGGTGCTGGGCGGGGTAGGTAGTAAAAAAGAAATATGAGCAGAAAATGCGAATAAAACGGGCTTAAAAATTGTCTTTTTCACATCTTGAAGCCATATCCCTCTTAAGCACTGCCTACCCCGCACAGCACCACAATTCCCCCCAAAAAAAATCTTGTTTACACTCCCCAAGGAAGTTAAGGGACCAGAGTGAGTAGGGGTGTATAATTATTTTTTTTACAAATTTTCGTAGAACAAATTCGTTAATGCATTTTTGATATTTTTATCGAAATATGATGTGTTTGTAAGAAAATATCTAGACGCAGTAAGTACGTTTTGGTAGCGAATTTTCGGTAAATTTGCAGTTTAGCTCCCGAACGCTTTTCAAAACACAGTTTTCAGAAACCTGCCTAAGGCCCGCTTGGATCCGCAAACTCCAAGAAAAGTTTCTTGTTCACACTCCCCAAGGAGGTTACGGGACCAGGAGTGAGTAGGGGTGTATAATTTTTTTTTAGCTAATTTTTGTAGAACAAATTCGTTAATGCATTTTTGCATTTTTTTTATGGAAATATGATGCGTTTGTAAGAGAAAAAAACTGGACGCAGTAAGTGCGTTTTGGTAGCGAATTTTCGGTAAATTTGCAGTTGAGCTCCCGAACGCTTGTCAAAAAACTGTTTTCAGAAACCTGCCTAGGGCCCCCCTTAATCCACAAACCCCAAGAAAAATTTCTTGTTCACACCCCCAAAGGAAGATACGGGACCAGGAGTGAGTGGGGGATGTATAGTTTTTTAGCTAATTTTCGTAGAACAAATTCGTTAATGCATTTTTGCATTTCGAAATATGATGTGTTTGTAAGAGAAAGATCTGGACGCAGTAAGTGTGCGTTTTGGTAGCGAATTTTCAGTAAATTTGCAGTTTAGCTCCCGAACGCTTTTCAAAAAACTGTTTTCAGAAACCTACCTAGCACCCTGTTTCTACTATATAGGCAACCAAGTTTGATGCCTGCTTTCATCAAAGAAAGACATTTGCTACTAAAATAATTTAAAGAAAATTCGCTACCATAACGCACTTGCTGCGTCCAGAGATTCTTTTAAGTTGGATCAAACATACATTATATATAAGATTTACTAACATTGATCAACTCTTACTGTGTGCTCGTATTTTTTTGAAAATCAGTATACTATATACTCGCATTATTCAGTATTCGATGCCACTAACTGAGTTTTGTATTTCCTTTATAAGTGGTTACGGTTCGATAAGAACTTCTAGTTAGAATTAGCAAACAGCTTGTGCATTTTAGTTTCGGTAGCTTTTGTTTTACTAATTAACCGGAGAATAGGACTGTGTTCTAGCGAACAATGTGCTAAGATAAGTAGAGATTATTCAAACACTAGCAAACTATACAGACAGTAATTTATTATTCTATAGTACTTTGCACTATGCAGCGAACTAATTTCTGGGTAAATTTTATTTTCTTGTTTTCTTATTGTGGATCCAAATAAAGCCTATATTTGGCAAAGATTTTAGTTTTGAGTATCTGTCACAATAAAAGATTAACTGAAAACTAGATACATTTGTTTAGAAGACGTATCAGGCGTTTGTTTGACTATTCAAAAATAGTTGTAAGCTTGTTAGCCAGAGAAATCTCAGCAGTTTCCCTAGAAAAATTTTGGGTTTTCTTCTGGAAAGTTCTTATATTTCCGAAAATAACACAGAGATCGCAGCCAAGCTTGGTACATAAGCTTTGATTATAAATAGTTTACCAACTGCCAAAACCTGTATCTCTGGTTTAAAAAATAATGATTTATAAGCATCTTATAAAATGTTGGAAGTCACAGGAAGGCAGAAGACCAAAATATTTGTGTGTTAAACAAACTGTCTTAAATATTATAGACGAATATAATTGTTTTGTGGTGCCTGTATAATCTTAGTAAAAAATATATATGTCATTTATACAAAAATTCGTTACCATAACGCACTTACTCCGGGCATACTTAAAACTTAATTCAGATTAATCCCAAAATACGCGGAAAGAAACATGGTAAGGTACTAATGCGACTATACATATGACAGGCCGAATAGCTCTATTCGCGAGGCGAATAACCTCTAGAATCATACTAGGAGGTCGCGGGCTCGAGTCCCGTATTGAGACACTTGGTCTTTTTGACTCGAATACGGAAAGGCCGACTTCTGATAGTTTTGGGTGGTGTCCTTTGTCTATATGTGTTTGTAAGCTCCTCACGTACAAGTAAAAGACTTATGGGTGCGGAGTTGGTCTAATCTTGGTATACTATTTCACAAAAAAATCTCACACATCCACTCTTATCCTCGAACTTTTACAACAGGATATTAAAAACATTGTAGATTAAATTGTTTTTTAATAGGCATGCTCTTCATCAAAACAATCAGTATCGCATTTAGCTTTGTAGCGACAGTGTGTCTTGGACTTTTTATATTACTTTCAAACATATAATTCGGGTTTTAATATAACTCATCCCTTGCGCAAATATTCGTAGCATGATAAGTGATAACGTACTGCTTTTTATTCTTTTGCGTTTGGTAAAATTTAAAAGTATTTTAGCCTTTGTAAATTAGCAGACCCTGAATTTAACTTGGCCCATTACAAATTGAAAAAGTATGAAGACTTCAAGGCTCACCTCGCGTCTTGGAGTAATTCGCGTTTCGACCCGTTGCGCTAATTTAAGTCAAGTAATGTGCAAAAGTAACTAAATTAATTATTGAAAAACAAACTGCATATTATATGTTGTTTAGTGTCTTGTGGTTTTTTGATGCCCTGCATGACATTCCAATGGAATCTAGTAATTTAGTCTATTTTTTATCTTATCAACTTAATGCCGTTTTTGCTGGAGAAGTGTTAGTCAATTTTCATTAAACAAAGAGAGGTATCGATGAGACTTTCGGAAAAATTCTTCAAATGATCGCGAATTAGGGCCCCTAGAATCTATATCCAAGGTCCGTTTGAATTTTTATATATATATATATATATATATATATATATATATATATATATATATATATATATATATATATATATATATATATATACATATATATATATATATATATATATATATATATATATATATATATATATATATATATATATATATATATATATATGAGACATATTTGGTTCTCGCGTTGAACCGCGTCAAGAATTTATGAAAACTTGACGTTTCGGCTCCTGTTTTGGAGCCAGTTTCAAGAGGTAAAGGAAATTTTTAAGGGCACTCTAAGGCCTAAATCTGCCTACTCCGTAGAGCAGTGGACAAAGGTGGGTTGGGTTGTTGTAGCTCGATTACGGGGCCTCAATCTTCCAACTCCCCAAATCTCGCCGGAGATCGTCTGTGTGGTCTCAGTGTGTTCAACCCTAGGCCTCGGAGAGATCTCAGAACCAAGTATGTCTCTACAAAGCAACTTGTTACATTAAATAACCTGGAATACACGATCTGTCTTGTTTTTTCAATAATTCTAGTTTTCAGGTCCCCCAGATTTAATGGCCTGTCTCTGTAGACAACTTTCTTCAACTGACCCTAAGGAAAAAATCACATTGCGTCAAAGCAGGAGAGCGTGCAAGCCATGAAGGAGCAGAACCGGGCGTAATATACTTTTCTGGGAAGATTTATTTCAAATATTGTCGCACGCATCTGCGAAAATAACTGGGAACTTCATCTTGCTGAAACCAAACCTGATTAACTTAGCGCACTGCAACCTCATCGGGTATAGCTTCTTCTCTTATTAAATTTAAATATTGTTTAGGTGTTATATTACCCTCCAACAGCAGCTGAATAATACTGTTCTGTCTAGTATACCGGCCCATACATTTTTTTTTTGGTCACTGGGTTAAGCCTCCAGCATGCAATGTGGATCTTACTGAGACCAATAACGATAATTTCGTTTGCTTACAGAATTGGTTCAGTATAAACGTAGCTTCGTCTTAAAAAATAACGATTCTACGAAAGTGCGGCATTTCAGGTAATGCAATATTATAATATTACAAGAACAAACACGCCTCTCAAAATCGCCATTTACAAGTTCTTGTACCAGTTGTACTGTGTATGAGTGAAATTTTCTTTTTGTTTTATCAAATTTACATTTTTGTACAACATCGTGTAATAAAGCAACTTTATTTGTAGACAAATCAGGTGTTTCATGAAAAAAGAACGATATATCTAATGCCTTACTACCAGCTACAGTTGTTTTTGGTCTTTATGACTTTCTTTAACGTCGGTCTATTTCCACGAGTATGACCAATCCTAACCTCACTATCCTAGAAAATTTTCTGCACCTCTGCCTTTGTGTAACAAGCGTAGGGACCTTTAACGTGCCCAACATCGCATGTACATGGAACCGACGGCTTTACGCCCCCTGCGAAGTGCGGAACGTGCAGACATTCAACTTGCTTAAATACAATGTCACAAGCCCAGTTGATGATATAACAGTATGTACTGAAAAAGTGAAAGGAGAATCCAGGGGTCGAACCCAGTACCCTTGGATTCAGATAAACACGTTCTTACCTCTGAACCGCCGAGGCTCTGTTTTTGGTCTTCGTATTTTGGGTTAACTTTTGTTAAAAACCAGTTTTGTTAAATTTTTAAAATAATTTGGAAACATACCACTCATTAATTTGTGACCGATCGGATCAACTGCAGAAAAAATCATGCCAACTTCTTTATTACTACATCTCCTGTCAGATTTACGCTTTTTACAAGTGACAAAAATAAATACATTACAAACATGACTTATTCGTGTACCTTGATTAGTAATTACAAATAGTTTGAGCAAATTTTTCATTTGTGTTGTCCTCCACTTTCAGTAGTAATTGACTTGAAGCAACCACCAGTCACTTAAACTGCGCTAGTGGCTTGCTGCCTCTGCCGTAACATAGAAACAGACAGATGACGTTTTGCGCCCATGAAACATTATATAAAATGTGCAGACTTAGGCAATTTTAATACTGTTGCAGCTCGTGTAGTACTTAAACCAACTACAGAAATTTATCAAGTCACACGAGGTCGCTGGGGAAACATAGCAGCAGGGAATCCCGTGAAGGCATTAGATCAACCGTCAGAAGGCGGTAGTTGTACATTACCATCTAACACATCGGAGGTTTTATTGCCTAATGACGTAGTTTCCTGTATAATAAACTCTCCAATGTGTACTGTTTACTCCCCCGGTGACGTATTTGTCTTTGGCAGAAGGTTGTGCTTAAATAACTCTGTGATTCATCCGTACTTAATTTTCTAGATATTTACTGTAAACTCCGGTTGTCTCAAACTTAATCTCTGACAGGAGAATTACAGTTAACTTTTTTGCAATAGATTCGTCAAGCACGTGCTAGATTTAATTCTAGGTCAAAATATATAAACACATTCAATAAAAGGTCTGGACGGAGCAAGTGTATTATGGTGGACATATTTCATTGGACAGTTTACAAAAGTGTGGACGCAGAAGTTCAAAGACAGAAATAGAGCATCTGTTATAACTCGGAAACGTACTTGGTCTATGTATTTGGACTGCAAAGACATAGTGAACGTGATTTTTGCAACTATCGCATGTTAAATAGTGATTACTTTTAGTAATACGTTTTTTTAAAACTAACCAATTCTGTATAATCTCCTTGACTTACGGATTCCGTTATTTTCAGGGTTTAACTTTAGCTGCAGTTTTTTTTAAATTTTAAACGTTTCCTTTTTCATTTAATATTGTATTCCTCTAATTTCAGTACTTCTTTGGCTCCAGCATTTCTTTTATATGGATAAATTATCAATGGTGCACATGTGATTCCAGAGGTAAAGAAAGAAAGCATTACTTTATCAGTGGTCGAGAAAATTTAGAAGCCTGTCTGGTCTCTATTGATTTTAGAAAAAGTCTAGACGCATCAAGTGCGTTATGGAAGTGAATTTTCTTAAAATGTTTTTGATAGAAAATATGTCTCTTTAGGAATCAATTTGGTCACCGGTATAACCTATATAGTAGGAAAAATGTACCATATTTTACCAACATAACTTGTTTGAAAATGTACAACAATTTTCCGGAAATAAATGTAAAACATTTCCGAGAAAACTCGTTTCCTAGCTGACGAACCTTAGGTTAATAGCAAACTGCGTTATTGAACTTTGAAGCGTTTAATGAAAATTCGCTACTAAAACGAACTTACTGCGTCTCGACTTTTTTTACAAACATGCATCATATTTCGATCAAAAATGCAAAAATTCAATATGGAATGCTCAAAAAAAATGTAGGTGGTTGTCACAATAATTTTATAAGATGCAGCTCAAAACACCCCATACGTAACGTATACAATTTTTTCTCGTATCTTGCATAATACCAATTATATTGAGCTTTACCGTAGAAATCCGTCACACTGTATATATGTAAACAGAAAGTAAACCCGGATATGGATTCTAGGGGGCCTAATTTGCGCTCATTTGAAGAAATCTTTTTAGAATTCAAAAGCCGCGGTCTCCTCTTTAACGAATTTTTTTACAATCATTAGCTAAAAATTATAGACCGTTAAACCATAAATTTAACTAAAGCTGCTTCCAAAGCATCAGAGAAAGTGTCTATTTGAAATGAATTTTCTGGAAATATTTTATTAGAATGAAGGGCAATGATGGTTGAAGCTGAAACTTAAGGGTTTGCAGAATACTCTTTACATGATGCGTTATTCTTTCAGGTTCTTAGCCTAATTGTTGCCAATTTTGACGTTTCAAATCGCGACTTTTTACATTTTGGGGAAAACTCCAATTTTTTTCTTTAAATGCCTCTAACTTTTTTGTCTTTAAACTTACAGACCTAAATTTTCGTAAATTATTTACCCTATATATATATATATATATATATATATATATATATATATATATATATATATATATATATATATATATATATATATATATATATATATATAATTGAAACTGACCCTGGATATGGGTTCAGAGGGACTAGTTCGCGCTCATTTGAAATTTTTTTTCTAAATTGAAAAGTCGGGATTTCCTCGTTAGTGATTTTTTTTAAAGAAAATTCCCTAAAATGAGCACTTCTGAAGCCACGGGAAAAGCCTACGACTGTATTAAATATGGAACGGTTTCACTAAGTTAGATCAGGTCACAAAAACAAACAACCAGATATGCTATTCAAATTGAATCAAGTCTTAAAACTTTCATCTCCTCTTTATCAATGTATTTTTTATACAAAAACTCGCTAAAAAATTCATCGAAATAATAACAATCAGGTAAGATAACTGTAAAGTAAAATAGGACCAAAAAAAAATGATAAAAAGCGAAGTCACTAACCAGAATTAGAACGCGTCATCTGGGAGTCGATTATTACGATGTATAGCGACCACTGTACACTTAGCCCACTGAGCTACGCACTAAATGCATTTACCAGCAGGAATATTGTATTGTTTAAGGTTTTACAATTTACATAAAACCTTTTTGATTTACAGGGGATTTTTTGCTTATATTTTGACGAAATCTAGAAAAATAACGACTTAGACACACATCTAGGAGCATGTTAGTCATTTGTTGTAGTATTTTTTCACATTCTGATCAATCAATTTCTACGTGTTTAACTGTCTCGAATCAGATTTAATTAATTAAAAATTAATTTACCTCTAAGTTTTTTGTGTTTCAAGATAGAAATCTGAATTTTGGTAACTAGGATTATCACATAAACCAGCGTACCAAATTTGGTTGCCCTCACTTTGTTATTTCCAGAGATATATTTTTTTCGAAAGAAAACACAAAATTTTCCGTGAAAACGTGGGCCGATTTTCCTGACTAACGAACTTATCCAAGCCACTTGCAAAAGAAAGGTAATTTGATCAAAATCGGACTATTATTTTTTGAGTTATCGGTGTGATATATATATATATATATATATATATATATATATATATATATATATATATATATATATATATATATATATATATATACTTTATTTGTTTGCTGTACCTTTGTGATTTCTTATTGGTTTGCGTGGACTGCAGTTTCGAACGAATAAGAAATCACAAACGTACAGCAAACACATAAAGTGTATATTTAAAAGTGATTACAGTGTAGTGCAATATTCCTAAAGATATATATATATATATATATATATATATATATATATATATATATATATATGGGGTTAAGGAGTCGCGGGCCAAAGGACTCCAGGGGGCAAGCTGAGGAAGTGGAAATAACAACATAAACTCCCGATGAAGCTTTCCCCAAGACCGTCATGCGCGGTAAAAATCCGCATCCTGCACGAGGTGACCCTGCTAATAACTAAACATGACGGATCTAGACAAGGAGGTCGAACTAAACTCCCCCAATCTACGGTGTCACGTGACCCGTGCCTATGGATGGATGGCACCAGGGCGATGGTGTCGTGAACGGAACCTCTGGAGTACCAGGCAACCCTCCAGAGTAACCCGCCTTGCACCACACAGGGGGTTCTGATGGTGTGGACAGTATTTCCCCCATTCTCGTGGGAACAACATGAAGATTATAAATACATATAAAACCAAAACCAATGAGGCTCGAGGAGTGGCTCCGGCTACAGACTTGAGCCTTGAGTCTATCCCGGAAACGGAGACGAGCCAGGGTGCGGCAGCGGACTCTGGAGGTCCCACGACCGGCGTAGATACGGGGGATCAGGGGGTAGCTTCGGCCAGAGACCTGTCCCCGACACCCAAGCTGGAGGCTGGGTCCCACCGGAGGGCGGCGAGCTCCGCGGACTCCGGGGGCCCCTCCACCAGTGAGGACTCTACTGTTAGAGTAGCGGGACTGCCCCGGCAGTCCAAGCGTCTTTCCGGGGCGCAAAGAAAGAAGCTCCGGAGGGCGCAAAAAATGGCGGCCGGGACCTGGACGGTCGAGAAACCTGTAAATGCGCAAGAGGGGAGTGCGGGTCAGAAGAGGACGCGCTCGAACTCTAGCACGCCCACTACAGACAGACGTTCCAAAAGGGCCAGGGTGCCTGTAAAGGCGCAAGAGGAGAGTGCGAGTCGGAAGACGCCGCGCTCTGGCTCTAGCACGCCTACTACAGACAGACCTCCCAAAGGAACTAAGGCCGGAACACCGGCGCAGACTGGCTCTTACAGGGAGGCTGCGGAGGGCCTCGGGATGGCGGTGATTGACAGACGCCATCCTGAGGTCACGCTAGACCAGGGGAAGGCGGACCTGATCCAGGCTGCGGTGGTAGCTGCAGTGGACTCTCTTCAGGAAGGGGAGAGCCCGCCTCAGTTCCACCGGACGCGCCTGACGGGGGGCATCCTCTGGATAACCTGTGCCGGCCCGCAGTCGCGGGACTGGCTGCGGAAAACGATCGGGGGCCTCGGTCAGATTTGGGAGGGGGCGGACTTGACAGCCGTCGAGCCCAAGGAACTCCCAAAGAGACGCAAGGTCCTCGTACGGATCCCTGACACCGTCCCGCAGGAGACGGTGATCAGCAGACTTAAGATCCAGAACCCTGAACTGGGGACGCAACACTGGTCGGTTCTAAGCAGGAAGGCAGAGGAGAAAGGACAGACGCTCGCCTTCTCGATCGACCCGACATCTTACAGAGCCCTTGAAGGAACCTCCTTCAAGGCATTCTGGGGCATGGGAAGGGTTAGCTTCCGCCCACTGGGGAAGCAATTAAGGGTTAATGGGACTTAGGTTCCTTCAGGTCAACCTCCAACACAGTAGGGCAGCCACGGCCGGACTACTAATGGCTCTGAGGAACACGGATGTGGCCCTCATCCAGGAACCGTACTCCTACAAAGGAGAGATCAAGGGACTCGGCGGAGCTAATGGAAAGCTCATCTACAGCAGGTCCAGCGAGAATCCGAGGGCCTGCATTTTTGTCAGGGAAGGGATAGAGTTTCTCCCTCTAATGAATTTCTGTTCCAGGGACCTGGCAACGATCAAAATCCGATGTGGAGGAGCGGATGGGCTGAGGGACATTACTGTCGCGTCAGCCTATCTGCCAGGGGACAGCACGGACCCTCCTCCACCCAACGAATTGGAGCAGCTGATGGTGGGTAGCAGAGCAGGTGGATGGCAGACCATCATCGGCATGGATGCGAATGCGCACCATGAGTTGTGGGGTAGCTCGGACACAAACTCTAGGGGTGAGGCACTTTTACAGTTCTTTATGAAATTTAATTTAGACATATTGAATAGAGGTAATAAACCGACATTCGTCACAACACGGCGTGAGGAAGTTTTAGACCTAACAGTTTCCACCCAGTTTCTGGGTGACTTTGTTAAAAGCTGGGCTGTGTCTGGGGAAGTGAGTAGCTCAGACCACAGATACATCCGGTTTGAAATCGCCAAAGTCGAAAGAGAAACGGTATGGTACCGGGACCCCCGCAAGGCGGACTGGGAAGCCTACAGGGCAGACCTAGCTGTGGAACTGCGGGGGGTTGAGAGGGCCATAAGGGATTCAATAGACCTCGAGATTGCAGCAGTCCAATTGCGAGACGCAATTACCTCGGCCTATAACACCAACTGCCCCCTGAAAATGAGGGTGTCCACCAGGAACGTCCCATGGTGGAACGAGGACCTCAGGCAAAGGAGGACGCAGGTTCGTAAGCTGTTTAACGCGGCCAAAAGGTCGGGAGCATGGGATGAATATAGACAGGCCCTATCGACCTATAACAAAAGACTGAGGGACGCCAAGAAGGAGTCGTGGAGGAGGCACTGCGAAGAAGTGGAAAACACGTCCGAGAGTGCTCGACTACACAAGATCCTGTCTAAGGGCCCTCAGACTAACATAGGCTCCCTTAGAACACCCACGGGAGGCTTTACAAGCTCGGGGGAGGAAACTATGGAAATTTTACTCCAGACGCACTTCCCCGGCTGTAACATAATAAACCAATCACCTCCGGACTGGGAACACTCAGAAATAGAGGCGCCTTATAGGCGGGCATCTAGAGTAGACTGGACAGTCGCTAAAGAGGTGGTTACCTGGAGCAAAATCAGATGGGCCATTAACAGCTTTAAGCCATACAAATCGCCGGGATTTGATGGAATAATGCCCATCATGCTCCAACAGGGGATAGATATACTGGCGCCGGTGCTTACCCTCATTATGAGGGCCAGCCTGGCTCTGGGGTACATTCCGAGGGCATGGAGACTGGCCAGGGTTGTATTTATTCCTAAACCTGGGCGTCCAACAGACCAGGCAAAGTCCCTGAGGCCAATAAGTCTCATGTCCTTCTTGCTGAAAACAGTGGAAAAACTGCTCGACCGGCACATTAGGGGCGGTGTACTGGAAGCATATCCTCTACACTGCGGACAATATGCATACAGAGCAGGATTCTCAACAGAAACAGCACTGCACCAACTGGTGCTGAAACTGGAGAATACGCTGGAGAACAAGGAGGTGGCGCTGGGGGCCTTCCTAGACATAGAGGGGGCCTTTAGCAACACCTCGTTCGGATCGGTTCTGGCAGCTGCCCGGGAGCGTGGAATAGAGGAGACCTGCTGCAGGTGGATCGGTTCCATGCTCAGGGACAGGGCGGTGTTCACCTCACTCGCGGGAGGGACTCTGCTGGCGGGGGTCGCGGCGGGGTGTCCGCAGGGGAGCGTTCTGTCTCCCTTGCTCTGGTGTCTAGTCGTGGACGGCCTGCTGGGGAGGCTCTCGGGAGGGGGGTATGAGGTACAGGGCTATGCGGACGACATTGTCATCATAGTCCGAGGAAAGGTCACACAGGCAGTGTGGGAGCGTATGCAGACTGCACTGAAAGTGTTGGAAGGGTGGACGGTTGATCAAGGGCTCGGGGTGAGCCCCGAGAAAGCAACCGTCGTACCGTTTACGAGGAGGAGGAAGTGTGAAAGCCACAGAACTCTCACTCTATACGGTAGGAGCGTTCCAATGGCCAGGGAGGTAAAATATCTTGGGGTCGTATTGGACTCTAAGCTAACCTGGAATGGTCACATTGGAAAAATACTGCGTAAGGCAGTCATGACCTTAGCCGTCACTAGGCGGCTATATGGAAAAACGTGGGGACTAAGACCTAGTATGGCCCACTGGCTGTACACAAGGGTGGTCAGACCATCGTTAACATATGCGGCACTGGTCTGGTGGCCTAAGGTGACACAATCCAGTGCCAAACAAAAACTAGGCAAGATCCAAAGGATGGCTTGCCTAGGCATCACAGGGGCCATGTCTTCAACCCCAACAGCCGCCATGGAGGTGTTGCTGGATCTACCCCCCCTACACTTCGTTATTATGGGAGAGGCCAGGCTAGGGCTATACAGACTAGCCTGCAATGGTAGACTGAAGATCAACCCAGGCTTCAGGGGCCACTGCAAAATTCAGGAGATCGTGAAGGAACCCATGCTTGAAATGAGGTCAGACTTCGCGAGCCCGCGAATGTGCAGGGAAAACAACTTCACAGTGGAAATCCCTGATCGCGGGGCATGGCGGGAGGAGACACCGGGCATACCACGGGACGCGCTCGTCTGGTTCACGGACGGATCTGGCGGGGAGCGTGGGACGGGGGCAGGTGTTTACTCGGAAGGACCGAGGGTAAGTCACAGTATTTCGCTCGGAGCCCATGCAACGGTGTTTCAGGCCGAGATGTACGCCATCCTGCACTGTGTGCGGGAGAACAAGAGGAGGGGCTACACCAACAAGCGGATCCTCATAGCCACAGACAGCCAGGCAGCCCTTAAGGCACTAAGTAGCCCACGGGTAAATTCCTGGCTGGTGAGTGAGTGCCGAGACGAGACGAGCGACCTGGCTGGGCAGAATGAGGTGACCCTCATCTGGGTGCCGGGTCACTCGGGGGTCAAAGGCAATGAAGAAGCTGACAGTCTCGCAAAGAGGGGGTCAGCAGAACCATTTATGGGACCAGAACCGGCTCTGGGCGTGTCAAAGAGCACTGCCAGGGGAGCCATTAAGTCCTGGGTCAGAAACCAACACAAGGTGTACTGGGCGGACTGTCCAGGGCTCAGACATGGGAAGTCAATAATTGACGGACCCAGTTCAAAGAGAGCTGTGGAGCTGCTAAACCTTAGCAGAGGACAGCTCAGAAACACAACAGGTCTCTTGACGGGACACATGGCCGTCAAGAAACACCTACATAAAATGGGGCGGTTCGAAGGGGTCCTCGCATGCAGACTCTGCGGCGAGGGGGAGGAATCAGCCCAGCACATCTTGTGCGAGTGTATAGCTCTGGACCGGAAAAGACAACTGATCTACGGTCACTCTAGACCGGAGACAGAGCAATATAAAACTTCACCCTACCAATCGCTGTGCAGACTAGTTCAAGGCACAGTGATTTTGGAATGTAAGACTAGGGGTATGCACAATCAACCAAGGGTTGCGGTGCTATCGGGGCGGCAAGGCCGCGGACGAGCCCTGAGGGAACAAAAAAATATATATATATATATATATATATATACATATATATATATATATATATATATATATATATATATATATATATATATATATATATATATATATATATATATATATATATATACATATATATATATATATATATATACATATAAAAACTAAAACTGACCCTGGATATGGGTTCTAGTGGGCCTAGTTCGCGGTCATTTGAAGAATTTTTTTCAAAATTCAAACGTCGGTATCTCCTCATTAGTGATTTTTTTAAGAAAATTCACTAAAAAGGATTGTCTCTATCCGTATATTTTTAACTCCAAATAGCCTTTAGTCGCATTAAACCACTGTCTAGTAGGAACCACTGATACGGAAGCAAGCACTTAGTGAACTCACTGTACAATGGTGGGATATCTTCCAAGGCCGACAATAAACAAAACGCCTTAAGAACACTCTAATATATGTTAGGTATATATATATATATATATATATATATATATATATATATATATATATATATATATATATATATATATATATATATATATATATATATACATATATATATATATATATATATATATATATATATATATATATATATATATATATATATATATATATATATAAATTCAAACGGCTCTTGGTTTTGGGTTTTAGGGGCCCTAATTCACCCTCATTTTAAAACACCAAAGTCTCACCATCAATACCTCTATAAGTATGTTTTTTAAATGAAAATACGCTAAAACTTACTAGGCTGCATGTAAAACATTTGGTAAATACAAAGCACCAGTTGAAATATTCTATAAATTTATTTGTTTTTTTAATTTTCTTTGAATATGTCATACAATACATTTGGATTTCACCAGGCAACACAACTTTACCATTTTGATCACTTATATAAGAATAATGTAAATTGATAAATACGTTTTTACTTTTTGCGCCTAAAACCAAATTATTAGATGTTTTTGTAAAGATACACTTAAATCACCTCCAGAAATTAAAAAAACTGCTTACAACAGAAAATTTCATAAAAGGATTCAAGCAAGTTGAGATCGAGAAGCATATCGAAGGACTATACTGATTTAGATTAAAGTGACCGCATTTTTTATCTTCAGCTCTCAGAATAAATAAGAAGCAAGTGCAGAACGTGCAGAAATACACGACTTTACTAAAAAAATGCATGGATGCAGCTAGTGCCTTATAAAAGTGAATTTCCACGAAAATCTGTCAAATAAAGAAAACAGAAAGTAAAAAATATATCTCTGATAACAATAATTTTGGTTTTATCAAATTATTCACGCATGTGGCCTTCATATTTTTGTTACATATCAAAGGTGTATTCTATTGACTATGAGTTAATAAGTTTTCTTAAAATTTTAAAACCTGTGACGAAATTGAGCTACCATAAAGCACGTGCTGCATCCTAATTATTACTACTAGTTGTATATAGTTTGTCCGTTTATCGATTTACTGAGTAAAGGGAGAAATTGTTTTGAACTAATTTACCGAAATAAAAAATTATAACCCATTTAAATCATAAACACAATCATTTAAACTGCTGCCATATAATCGCATAAAAAGTATATTCGAAGCAAATTGCTTGTAAATATTTTTGTCAAATGAAGAACATTAGCTATTGCAACAGAAGTATAAGACCCTGTTAAGCACACTTCTTGCAATGTTTATTTTTCAAAACATGCCTCCCGTTTACAATGTTTGTTTAAAAATAACCAATTTTGATGTTTGAAATCGCCTTTCTAAAAAAAAATCATTAAATGTTGATAGCACTTTTTTGGTGCTTTTTGGCCTCCTGTGGTTTTTTAAAGTAAACCATCATCTATATGATGTGTCATAAACCAATGAAAAAGCTACATTCTTGAAGATAACTGAAAACGATAAACACCAAAATGCATCACAAAGTAGCTTCGTGTGTTTGAGTTGCTTGACAAATTATTTTATACTGGAAATTAAGTCATTAGCCTAGCTCCTTATCATTTTTGAAAGATCGTTCAAGATATATAAACTGGCCACCATTTTGAAGTTCGTCACTGCCGCAAATAATAAAGGCTAATTTAACACTCCTAAAACTAGTTTCCAGAAACTTCCAAATTCGAGAATTGCTCAGTTGATAACGATTGAAAAAATCTTTTTGAAAAACTGGCCACCGTTTTAAAACGATAAAATTAGCATACAAAAGACTATTTTCTGAAATTCATTATACAGAGTGTGATATATACCATTTGTTTTATCCTCAACTCGGATGCCATTTCATTCTTTAAAAGGTTTGGAAAAGACAAGGAAACATATTGATGTAGTCCGATTGGGTTGATTTTTTTCACTAACATATCTGATATCTACAAAGACTATTTATATTAAAACTAAAACCGTTAGTTTAAGGCTTCAAACAATTATCATATTTACAACATCGTTTTTTAGACAAATACATTGATCACCATTTTCGATCGCTTGAGGAAAGCGAAGAAATTAAAAAAATAATAAAATAAAGTAGTGTGTTTTCGAATTCTACTTAAAAGTACTTTTTGTTTTCACAATGAATATAATAACAGAATAGATAAATTAAAAAAGAAAAGTGGCTGCCATTTTGAAGGGAGTGGGTTTACCAAAAAAACACAGGAGGCGTTATGTTTGGTTTTATAAATTAATTACAAAACGATCCTTTGCAAAATTTTAGGAGAGAAAACCATTTTAAAATCAATGGAGCCGGCTCATTCATTAACCATTACGTTTCAGTGTTACAAGGATTGTGTGCACAAAAATTGAAATTAATACCTCAAGGCGTTCTGACGTTATGCTCACAACAATGTTTATGTAATTATTCTACATACAAACTGAGTGACCAACATTTTAAAATACTTGACTCTGTAAAAATAAAATCAACAGAGCCTACAAAACTGGCATTTTTCATATCAAATGGTAACAGAAGTATTTTTTTTAATGAAAATAGCCGCCATCTTGCAGTGAGTACGTTTACAAATATTCGAGCAGAGGTTATATTTAGTTGTTTTTTTAAAACACATATAAAAAAACAACTTGGGCAACTAATAGGAACGCATTTTTTTTTTTTTTTTGAAAAAACATCTAGCACTCATTTTATGTTTTATATTGTGTGAATGTTTGCTGATTTTTCCTTAATCACAGTTGTTCTGTTACAGCCTAATTTTAGGTTTCTTATGGAACAGATGAAATAACGATGACGTTTATTGAGTTTCTTTGTTAGCAAAAACAAGCAAATAATCTTGCAAGTTGTTTTCAAAGTACACTTGTAGATGATTTTCACGCAGCATTTCAGTGAAAGCTACGAATTATGGTAATATAATACCCAGTTATAAAGCTTATTTGAGCTCAGTTCTTTTTCGTCGTCTTCATAATTTTGAACATTCTTGTCACTTTCGAGTGGCTTTAATATTAATAAATTATGGAAGCGAGTGCGGTGGAATACTCTAACAAAAAATATTTAGCAGTATACGTCTCTCTTTCTTTTCACAATCCCGAAATTCACCTTTAATTATATTCAGAGAAATTTATTAACACCTATAGAGCATATATTTTTGCGCCTACCACCTATAAAGGCAGAATTGTAACTTCCGAAATAAAAACGCACTATAATGTAAAACCGTTCCCCTTTTTACATAAAAATTGGATAATCACAATTATCTTAAATAGAGCCGCCTTACCCTTGCTTATTTATTTCAGATAAAGCAAGTGTTTGAATTTATAAACTGAATAACTAAGTGACGCAGATGTTTGTACAACTCAAGTTTACTTTAGAAATGATATCCAAGTTTTAGCCCAGAAAAGGCTGATACGAGGGAAAATGTCAAACCGTTAGTCTCAAATATATACACTTGCTCGAGTATTCTAGACAATTTTACTTTCAAAAAAAGCATACAGCATAACTCTTGGTATAATGTAGTGTTGTCTGTTTATAATCGCCAAAGGTATATTGCTATCATCCAATATTTACACAGGGGTAATAATATATTATACGTACCCTAATTTACACCTAATGTAATTCAACTTACTTACAAAACCACAAGAATAAAATTATACATACTTTGAACGCTAATCTAAAAGGAGGTTAGGTAGTTTTTTCTCCTTGAGTGTGTTACAAATTAAATGTTGCTATTTCGCAAACCGCTGAGCATAGCAGAAAGTTTCAACAATTGTCATGAGCATTTTTTTTTTAAGAATTTGAGGCAAACCAGGATCGTTTTCAAATTTTTAGCCAGAGACAAACCTTTTTGGTTTCTAGTTCTAGTATATTTTTCTTAAGCATAACATGATTTGTAATGTGACACCATAAAGACACTTTCTTATAACAAACATTTAGCCATCAAAAGCGATCTCCAATTTTCTTCTGTTTACACAATACTTTCGACAAGTATATCCTTCTAATTTTTAGTAAAGTAACACGTGTTAACTAAACAATTCAGTTTCAGAGATACTTACCAGAAACAGAACCGGAAATGTATAAAAAAAATAGCAACAGGCTGTGAAAATAAATATTCTATACCTGAAGCGTAATCTAAGCCACCATACTTACTAAAAAATACATTGAAAGTAGAAAACTTAAGCTGGAAACAAGGTACTCAGTGAGTGGTGGACGTGCCGCCACCTAGTTGCGGAACCAAGTAGTATGTTGTCACGCCAGCTCCAAATAACACAAAGTGTTACAAAAATAGAGACCGTATACAACTAACTAACAATTTAGAAAATTGTCAGCCCTGGCCCATTTCTACCCCAATATAGGGACAAAGTATGTAAGACTAGATGCATTCTCGCAACAATTAGAACCGTAGACCGGTTTCGCTCTCATTAGAGCTCTTCAGTACGGCATACTAATACTCCAATGAGAGTGAAACCGGTCTACGGTTCTAATTGTTGCGAGAATGCATCTAGTCTTGGAAACAAGGTTTTGAGGAAAAGTTGTGATAAGTAATCCCACTGTTAAGCTGCCGCAAACAAGCTATTCCAGTTATGTCGGCTTCCTAATTATTTTGCTCGGACTTCATCTTTTTTCACTATGCTTGGTACAAGTTATGATTCCCGACAAGGCTTCTGCCAGGGCCTACGTAACAAACTACCTAAGATTTAATAAGAGTCTTGTTCCATGATAGCTTAGTGCAACAAAGTCTGGACGCAGTAAGTGCGTTGAAGTAACGAATTTTCAATAAAAAATTTAAACCTACAGGTAATAGCATATTGCTTATAATCTCTAAAATATGATTTTTTGTTAGAAAAACAAATTTACGTTAAAACCTCTTTGATTAGATTGACCAACGAACTAAGCCATGCCATTAACAAACAAAAATTATACATTTGTCAGCCTTTCATTTTATAAAAAGGTTAGATAACTTTGATAGTGGCTTTTTCGAACCCGTTTTTTCTGTGAAAAATTAAAATTTATTTCCGGAAATATTTGAAGCTTCGAAAAGAACGTCGCTGAATCACACACGAAACTAAACCCAGTAAAACATAGCACAACTCTTCACGAAAAAAAACGGACTACGGATATATATATATATATATATATATATATATATATATATATATATATATATATATATATATATATATATATATATATATATATATATATATATATATATATGTTATAAAAAAGCGCTATTATAACGTATTTGCTTTTTTTTTTTTTTATGTCAACAACACACCACGAGGGCTTACAGCCTAAATACTATCGTACCGTGGGTGTTGACAAGGAGGAAAGAGGCAACTTGTTAATTCTGGACTTGAAGGTTTGGAGGTTCGGAGGAGAAGGAAAAACATGTGCCGGCAAGGAATTCCACAACTTGGAAGTCCTCGGGACAAAAGAGCGGGCATAACAAGATGTTCTATGTCTGGTGACCTGGACAGTAAAAGGGTGCATTCGCTCTGTTCCCCTGGTAGATCTGCTGGGGGCAGCAGGTGGGGGAATTATGGAGGAAAGCTCCTCTGAGCAGTGCCCGTGCAGATATCTATAAAAGAGAGAGAGGTCACCAACGGCACGTCGGTGGGCAAGGGATGGAAGCCTTTGGGTGAGGGTAGGGTCACCGATGAGACGTATAGCTCTCTTTTGAATGGAGTCCAGGATAGCGAGTGTAGAAGCGGCTGCTGCACCCCAGATGTGGGAGCAGTATTCGAGATTTGGCCTTATTTGTGAAGTGTATAAGGTATAGAGATTAGTTGGTGAAAAGTATTTGCGAGCCCGGAAGAGGAAACCCAATTTCTTAGCAGCCGCTTCTGCAATTGATGTAACATGTTGGTGCCAATTAAGATTTCGATCCACAGAAATGCCAACAAGAGAAAATGACTCATTACTTTGAATAACTTGGTTGTTCATTGTGATGGGTCTAGGGCTGCTGTATCTCTTGTGAGAAAGAAAGCAAGACTTAGTTTTGGTGGGGTTGAATTGTACAAGATTTCTACTTCCCCAGTCTAATATTTTTTGGAGGTCTACGGAGACAGAACCCTCCATGAGTCTGCGATCCTCATCTAATTGGGCTAAAGAGACAGGCTTAGAATATTGTATGTTTGAGTGGAGGGTGCTGTCGTCCGCGTGACTGTGAACTGGGTTGGATGTGCTAGAGAGGAGGTCATTGATGTGGAGAAGAAACAAAGTAGGGGCTAAAGCTGAACCTTGAGGAACTCCTGCATTAATTGGATACAGTTTAGAGGAATGGCCATCCACAACAACAGATATGCTCCTGTTGGAGAGGAAATTTGCTGTCCAGGTACAAAGTTTTGGTGGTAGGCCATAGGCCGGAAGTTTATTAAGCAGCGCTGCGTGCCAGACCTGGTCGAATGCTTTGGATATGTCTAGAGCAACACTCTGGGATTCACCGTGTTGTTCCATAGACTTGTTCCAAGAATGGGTGACAAAGGAAAGGAGGTCGGCAGTCGATCTGCGCTGACGGAATCCATACTGCCTGTCGTGGATTAGACTGTGTTTTTCAAGGAATTTTAGTAGTTCGGTGTTTATATACTTTTCCATCACTTTAGAGATGACTGAAAGGAGAGAAATAGGCCTGTAGTTGCTAGGAAGCGCTTTGGATCCTTTCTTGGGGATGGGTTGTACTCGAGCAGTTTTCCAGTTACTAGGGAATATGCCTTTATTGTAAGATATCTGAAACAGACGAGTCAGGACAGGAGCAAGTTCTGGTGCGCATTTTTTGAGAACAATTGCTGGGATCTCGTCAAGGCCAGAGGCTTTCCTGGTATTAAGAGAAGAGAGCATCTTTCGTACCTTTTTAGTTTTGAAAATGATATCAGTCATTTTATGCGCGACGTTGGGGACTGTTGGTGGTTGAACATTTGGAGGTGGGTTGAGAGTAGAATTTCCGGCGAACAACGAAGCAAAAAGTTCAGCCTTGCCCAGGGCGGTAGAAACAATTTCATCACCGGAGACGAGAGGTGGGAACGTGCTCTTGCAGAAATTATTCCCAATAGACTTAGCAAGAGTCCAGAAGGGTTTGCCGCCGTTGGAGCTTGAGAGGACTTTGTTTTTGATGTGGTTATTAAACGAGTTTTTTGCCTCAGAAAGAATGCGGACATAGCGGTTTCTTGCGTCGTTGAATGCTTGACGATTTTCTTGACTGGGATTGTGTAGAAGCGTTTTGTGAGCTTTGACCTTTTCAAGTCTGGCCTTGTCACAGGATTTAGAGAACCAGGGCTTTTGAGTGGCTGAAGAGGTTTTCTGTGTACGTGGAATAAATAATTCCATGCCAGCTTGGATAATTTCGGTGACGTTTTCTGAGATATCAGAGGGGTCAGGATGAGAGAAGCAGACAGACGCCCATGGAAATGAGGAAAAGTAATCCCGCATTTCGTCCCAGTTTGCGGAGTTGTAGTTCCAAACGATACGTGGTGTGATGACTGTGTGACCTCGGGTTGCATTGCACAGGAAGCAGTGACCATGCCGTGGTCTGAGCGACCAAGGGGGGCGGTGACTGATATCTTATAGCATTCAGGATTTGTAGTAAGAAGGAGATCCAAGGGATTTGAGCTGTGTGTTGGGATACGAGGAAAGTAAGTAGGTTGCTGAACCATATTGGCCAAAGAATTGCTGACTGCAAAGGCCTCCGCTGGATCGGTTTTTGAAGATCCTAGCCATTCCTTATTATGGACATTGAAGTCGCCAAGAATAGTGACCTCGGAGGAAGGATATTCAGAAATCAGATAGTCGGTTTTTTCAGAAAGGTAGTCAAAGAGCTGGACAAAGTTGTTGTCAGAAGGTGACCGGTAAATGCAACAGATGAATTTAGTTGCAGCCCTGAGAGAGAGTTTTATCCATAGTATGTCTTTTCTTCCAGCTTCTAAATTGGGAAGTCTGATGCAGGGTAGATTGCTACGGACGTATGCGCACACGCCTCCATGCAATCTAAAGGCAGTAAGGAGCTCATACCCCGGGAAATTAAGGTGATTAGTGGCTGTTTTGGCACTGATTTGGGTTTCGGTGAGGAAGAGGAGTTGGGGCCTGTTAGCCTGGAGGAAATGGTGGACGGAGTTCAGGTTAGAATTTAGGCCACATATATTCGAAAAGGATATGTTAAATCTTGATGTTGGCGCCCCCTGTACACCCCTCTCCCGGAGATGCGAATGGAGGGGTATTTTGCCTCCGGAATATTTTATACAAGGAGGAGCCATCATCATTTTTGCTTATAAGGGAAACCGACTCATACACCAGAACCGGAAACGTCCGTTGGGACTTCACTGGCTCCTTGATGCATGGGGTGGTACCTCCTCGGGCGTGAAAAAATCCTTTACTGTTACATAAAGGAAAATTCCACTACCACCTGCTATGGATTGGATTGGATCAATGTCTACCCCTTTAAAAATAAGATTAATAAAGGGACTATCAATTGTCCAGTAGTTATGATTTTCGACATAGTAGGAGGATACAAAACATTTTCATCATTTTGCATCCATGCCTATTGTCGGTGCTTCCAAACGTTTGCTGCTGGCTATATATATTGTGTCTGTTTTATTGCCTAAAAGGAAAAGGTTTTAAAATTTATTTAAAAAAAAAATTGGCACATTTAATTTATAAACTCCGTCATTTAAGCTGATGCCCAAACATTGCAGGAAGGGTCAAATAGATTAGCTGCGAATATTTTACTTAAATGATGATGAATAGCTATTAAAACAGACACCTCAGACCATGCTAAAGACATTTTTTGAAATATTTATTGTCCATAACTTACAGTAGTTTTAGAATATTGTTGAAACACCACCACGTTTGACATTTAAAAACGTCACGTTGATGTTTTTAGTGAAAAAAAAACATAATATTTCCAAAGAATTTTTTTGTAATAGCTTGCCTTTCTTCACAAGGAAAACAAAATTTTCGTCTCTAGTATGTAACAGAATTAAAATAGAATCGACACTTAACTGCGGCTGTTATGGACAATCTGTCTGTGACATCGAACACGTTGCCTTTGTACACAAATTTATCATAAATTATCAACCCAGCGATTGCAATTACTACCTGGAAGCTTTCAAGTCGTAGAACTACAACTTTATTTAAATGTAAGCTATGCTCCTAGTTTTCAAAACATACCTAATACTATTATTACTATATACATTTTTTTTAACTGTATGCTTAATTTTATAGAAAACAATGTAATAATATAAGCAGAATACATATTCCTATCTCTGCTATTTAGTCTACCTGGTGTTTCAGTGTCCTGTCTAGTTTAGTCTATGCCTGAGCCTTGGTGGGCGATTATGTGCCCCTGCTTATCTTTAACAGTAAAAAAAATTAACAAACAAAATATAAAAAACAGAACTTTGAAAGAAGAGAAAATAAAAAACTCTACAAATAAATAAATAAGTAAATCGATAATACGTTTAGTTTATAACTACAATTAATTACACTAGAGAAAAAAATATATGTATGGACATTATTGCAATTATTGTGTTTGTGCTAAGTAGACGCAGGTATAAATTAATATAAACATAATCAATAACAAATCTATGTGTGTAATTGTATGTCATCAAATGTAGCTACGGAGTGTATCAAAATAATACAAGGATAAAAGTCTGTGGTTGATAAAAATTCAATTTAAAGCCATCCCCACAGGCAACACACACACACACACACACACACACACACACACACACACACACATACACACACACACACACACACAGTTCGTAACTAAAAAATAGTGCATTAGTTTTGTTATATCATTAATAGAAGGAAAACTGTAAAGATGCGGTTACATGACATGTGATATTTCATTTTATTTATTCATGAATGAAATAAAGGCAAAGCAAGCAGAGATGCAGTAGGATTCGCTGGCGATTTCTTAGCCCCTAAATAATTCCTGCGGGCATCGAACGCTCGCGGAGTCTAAAGGTTGATTTTTACACCGCCGTACCGAAACCGTACCGTGTGAGTGACGTGTCAGAGCTTTTGTCTATTAGATTATAAGCTACTATACTACAAAAGTGTTCTGTTTGGGCGAATAATTAGATTACAGTGTGGATCATACAGTTACCATCAAAAGGTCGTTTAGATATTATATTTTTATTTTAGAAAAAAATATGAAAAATGTAAAGACAAACAGAAAATATGGCAAAAGAGATGGTGTGTTTATCTTGTATGGAAGCAAAGACAATATGCAGGATACTCCAGAATATACAGGAAATTAGTAGAACTGAAAAATAGGAGTGTGTTGACGAACCGCTTCAAACAATTATATATAAATATAGTATTTAGGTTCAAAACAATAAATTATTAAAGCCACAGTGAACCTCCAAATGTCAATATATTGCAAGTGTTCAATTTATTTTTGCGTACATATATTATGGTTTTCTTCAAAACTTGCTACTTTATAAAATTTTTACAATCCTGCGATATCAAGTTAGTACTGAAGCGAGACAGTCTCTACAGGATGAGTTTTTTGTTACAAAGGGATATCTCGGAAACGATTTAATTTTTAATGACATTTTGGTGGAGTAAATTAAAGGATGTGACATGCTTTTTATAAAATTAGAATCTCCGTAAAGAACTAGCTTTGTGTCCCAATAAAAAAATTAATTTCTTTTTCGGTTACGGAATTATGATTTATTTGGTTAAAATACAAAGAAAATAATAAGTGTTGAAGTTCAACTTATCTATCGTCTGTCATGCGTTCTGTTTTTCATCTCACCTGAAGTTGTAGGCGCCACCGCCATTACATTGTCCTTCATAAAACCTCAAAGGAAATAATGATGGGTGGTCAAATCGTCAAATACGTGTATCAAGCAAGCCAGTTGACGCGACCTTCTCAACCAATCTCCCCGTTTTCAAATATTCTATTCAAATGACTGTTGGTCTGTTTTGTAATGCATAATAAGGTGGTCATCCATCCCGTTGAAACCACATATCTGGGTTTATGTTTTGGTTCAATAATTGCGGTAATTGGTTTACTAAAAAAATAATTTACATTTCTCCATTTAAATGCCTATCAAAGCAATGCGGACCAATAACTTGATTCCCGATTACACCTTACCAAACACTAATTAACCATGGATGTTGGTTAAGCAGAGTTCTTATCGAGTGGGGATTTTTCGTCGTCCAGTAGATCATACTGTGTCTACTTACCTTAAAAAAGCAAAATAATAAAATTTCTACTATTACGGAATAACTGAAAATTCAGTCTGCCCACAGCTATGTAAAGCCGCTTTGCCAGAAAAAATAACATTGCTTAAAAATCTGTTATTTCCTTGCATTTGTCTGGTGACCGAATAGCAGAATGTAATCCGATTACCAAAATCTTGTCCATATAGCCCTTGGTGAAATGCAATGTGCTTAAATTAAATTTGTACAAGTGCAATATGTTCAGAACTGGTGTTTGACCCACTTCAGCATCTCTAGCAAGCCGCCTGGTTCACATACGGGCCAACAGCTGCCGCTCCTAATACAGCAGCTGCATTATTTTTGTTAGTTTTAGTTCTCTCCCGAACTTGTGGTTTTAATTTTTAACTGCCAGACGACTCCTGTCTTTGGAATGCCATGTGAGATTTTGGATTTTCAGTAAACCTCTCTGATCACACTATTACACCTTTTTTGTAGTTTTTTCTGTACCCTTCAAAATAAACAATAAATCGCCCTTGTAGCACTTTAGAAACATACCCTGTATATTGACATAAGTTACAAATATAATACTTTTCTCATTTTGTAATACCTAAGGCGACGAATTAAAATGTAAGCCTCGTAGCTTTAACATAAACGGAGCTATAAGTGCAGTGTCTAAATTCGGCCCCTGTAAAACCCAAAGAAAAAGCAAAACTTCATCGGAAGTACATTAACATAAGCTGGGGACACCTCCAGTGTCTTATGTTCCCTAGAGTCGTTACTAGAGGGCACCCTCTCTTTTCGCTGCAACAATACACTCTTATAACTTTAATTCCCAGCTATTCTAATGTTAATTAAAACAGTCTGCTCTTTCTGTGGTGATGTTTTTATATGCCTTTCTTTGTTGGATCCTGTTCTAGACTTAGCCTGTAGGAAATTTCCCGCAAGGAATATTGTAATGCCGAATCTTTCCTGCAGGAAATGAGTTCCAATAATGGAGAATATAATACTAGTTGACGTAAAACTTCATAATACTTTCTACCAACTTTTCCAATGTCTTTAAGCTTGGAAAGACTTTTATTATCTGGTCTTAGCTTTTGTTATACCCGTACAATGATTATTCTTGTACTTATTAGTAAACCGAGTAAATAAACCTAAGCAGAGGCTAGACTGTCGACTCTGCTTTGTGAGCTAATTAGAATCGAAATTATATTAACACAAATTCAATTCTACAAACAACTAGCTTTGTTGGTATAGTACTAGTCTTCACTGTAGCTAAGATGCCAATATTATGCTTGGGTACCTACAAGTTTTCATAGCAGTAGAACAGTACAACAGTACACTTATCAAGCGGTTTCAAGGACCCTTTTGTATGCGTACATTTTTTAGATAATTATTTCTTTTTACATGGTTGATGCATTACGTATAAATATGTCTATGTTCCATATAATGTATCATATCAATATGTTGACCGACATGGTTCTGTGGACAAACCGGCCATAATCGGCTTGTTGATATTTGGAACGTGTCTTCCGATGGCGGCTCCAATTCCAGGCAGAACAACACCCAAATATTATATCAAATTTTTTTGTAACGCAAACAAAATCTGTGTAAATTTAGAGGCTGCGAGGAAACCAATAAATTAAGTGCCCTGGTGAAAATGTCTAGGTACATGCTATTTGCATATTGTATATATTTGTAAGTAAGCTCATCCAGTTCAAGTCTAATACTTTAGGGTACACAAATTGTCAACTGTAGCATCTTATTATACAGTGAGCGCCAACATTATGGAAGAAATTCATTAAACTGTGAGCAATTTGTGTTTTCACGAAATGCTCGGACACTTTAACGCTAGTTATCAGAAATACACATTTTTGCAGTATATTTACGTTTTTCCCACTCATGATTTTCAAAGATGACGTTACCGATTTTTTTATGACAACGTCTGTCTTTGGTTGGTTTTTGATTTATCATTGAACTGTGTATACGGTAGCAACAAAATTTTGATACGTCACATTGTTAAATTTTAGAATGAAAATTATTTAAAGAGTGGAAAACATACACTTTATTTAAAACAACAACAAAAAATAACGAATAATATAAGGTTATTTCCTGTATTTTGTATCCACAAGGAGGTAGTAATCCATAATACAGAAGAATCAGGTATACGTCATTGTCAAATGAACGTTATTCTTAATAACATAAATCTCATATAAAGGTTAATTAAACATGGCACATTTTAGTCAAACACAGCATATAGAAATTCTAATCCTTGTTGGATGCGGTGATAAAACCAGAACACAGCAAAAAGTGTGCAATTTGTTTAATTCGAAATATACAGATAGACGTCTCAGCTAAGTCACTGTGAGTGAAATCGAGAATAATTTCAAGGAAACTGGACATGTTACACACATGCAAAGTGCAAAGTGTCCTCAGAAAATTGACGAAGAAGTAAAACTTGATATTTTATTACGTGTGGGTGAGAATCTTTATATTGTATCTCAATCAAGCGGACTATGAGATTTCTTAGTGATCGGTATTACGTGCATTAAAATTAGAAATAAAAAATTACTATCCATACAAAATACAGCTGATGCATAAACTTAATAGAGATGACCCTAACCGGCGAATTGATTTTTTTGGAAATACGCCAAGATTTATGCAACCCTAATCCAAACTTCACTCGTCAAATTATTTTTTTAAACGAAGCATTATTTTGGCTAAATGGAACATTTATTAAACAAAATTACAAGTATTGGAGTAGAGAAAATCCTCAGTGGATGACTGAAGCGCATACAGAAAATCCTCATAAAATGTGTGAGCAGAAATAGTCAACGATAGAATCATAGGTCCCTTCTTCTTCAAAGAAACTCTCACTGGCCAGCAATATCGTAATTTTCTAAGGAGCCAGCTTGTTGCTGCTCTTGCTGCAAGTTTTAAAACTGAATGTGAACCTGATTTACCAAGTGGTGAGCCTTGGCTTCAACAAGACAGTGCACCTCCGCACTTTGCACGTGCTCTTCTTGAGTTTTTACATGACTGCCTTCTTGGCAGGTATCTCGGTAGGCGAGGGTCAATAAAATGGCCCCCCAGGTCCCCAGATCTTCCACCCCTAGATTTTTTGGGGGGCTTTTAATATAGAAAATCAATGGTAATTAACTAAATAACGTAGAAGATTTCAAAAACCAAATTACAATGTATAAGAGTAATATCTTAACAGATTCGTTTATTGTCAAGGAGTCGGTGGATCGCAGTTCAAATATAATATTTAAAGGAGACGATACTTTAATTTATTTAATAAGAGCTTTTATCTTTTGATTGTTGTTATGGATAGAGTTTATGTTTTACACTCTTTCAATGACTTAAATTCCAAAATTTAGCAATGTGAGGTATCAAGATTCTGAAGCTACCGTGTAGAGAATTCAATGATCCATCAAAGTGAAAAAATATAAAGGAGATTGTCATTTAAAAAAAAATGTCGAAACGTAAAGTTTATACAAAAATGTGTCTTTTTGAAAGTTGAATTGACTTGTTCGATTATTCTGTCAAAACGCAAATAGCTCAAATTTTAATGAATTTATTCCATAAGCTTGCCACTCAGTGAATCATACTTTTCTCGGGTTGAAATTAACAAAAAGAGATATAGCGTCCTAGTGGTTGAGTCAATACGATAACTTGCGTGTTTTCAGAAAAATTTAAAATGTTAAGTGTGATATTTAAATGATTCAGTTTCAGAAAAGTTTGTGGGTGATATGCGTTAACTTTTGCTCATTTTACATTTACGAATCAAACATCATAGTATTCTCAAAAAGGCTGATTTTAAAATTAGATAGCTGTGGAGGTTTTTTTTTTGTAGAGATCTAAAATTTGCACTATTTGTAGTATTTCTGAAAAGGCTTTTATCACGGTATCCAACGACCTGGAAAAACCAGGAAAACCTGCAAAAATCAGGGGATGTGCAATACTCCCTACAATATCAGGGAAATGTCAGGAAAATGTGCGATTTTACTTACAAATCATGTAAATCATTCAGTAGACCTAGATATTATATATTTCTAGAATTTCGTCACTAGTAGATATATATTTTTTTTAATTTCATGTATATTATATGAATTTTCTCACCTAAATAGTTTTCCCATACCTAAGAACATATATCTGATAACAGTGCGGCTTACCTTTAGTACATATAGCAATTAAAGCCGCCAATAAACGCAGCGCATGTCACATCACCGACCGGTATAAATAGCGTCTTCTTTATCTATCTCAACCATGTCTCATACGTACATCTTACTTGGAATATTCTTCCTTGAATGCATAAAATACTAAATGCGTTTAAGGTATTGGCCGGGTAGAGCTGTGCTGTGAATGTGTTTATTATATTTTAACTTTATGATCATGTTAAATGCTGCAAAATATTGGGCCATTTGTATATGGCGCATGTAAACAGTTTATTTCACATCATGCACCGATATAAATAGCGTCTTCTTCATCTATCTCAAACATGCTTCATACGTCTACCTTACTTGGAATGTTCTTCCTTGAATGCATAAAATGCAGAATAGGTTTTAGGTATTGGTCGGGTATATGCTATGAATGTGTTTATTATACTTTAACCTTTATGATCATGTTGAATGTTGCAAAATATTGGGCCATTTATATATGGCGCATGTAAACAGTATCTTTCACATCATGCACCGATATAAATAGCGTCTTGTTCATCTATCTTAAACATGCTTCATACATCTACCTTACTTGGAATCTTCTTCCTTGAATGCATAAAATGCAGAATAGATTTTAGGTATTGACCGGGTAGAGCTATGCTGTGAATGTGTTTATTCTCTCTTATTCTTTATGATCGTGTCAAAATATTAGGCATTTGTATATAGCGCATGTAAAGAGTATCTTTGTTTTTCGCTTTTGGAGAGGTAACGACTTTCGAATTTTTTTAGAATAATTAATAAGCGCGAATCTAAGTCTTTGGAACCCATTTACAAGGTTCATTCAAATTTATATATATATATATATATATATATATATATATATATATATATATATATATATATATATATATATATAACATGGTTTGCCAAGCTTCTACGCCAACTAGATACTTCTGGTTTTTTCATCACACTGGAAAATTCTTTCCGGAGGCTAAGTTTGTCGGCCTTTATGAAAACGAAGTTTTTCCATGAAAAATTTGCAATTTTTTTCTCGGAAATGCTATATTATACATTTAACGGAGTTAAGCCTAGTTATGTTTTTGATTGTGTAAGTCTTTTGTTCGTAATTTTTATTTATTTTGTTCGTGAAAAAGGTATTCAGATATATGTGTTTTTTTATTTCGAGTATAAAGAAAATGTACTCCAGGGGCCTGGAATTGCCACGGAATTTTATTTTTGATTTATTCTGAGTACCCTGTTAATGAATGATTTTGTGTGACATGATTATTTTAGTAAAGAAGCAACAGATACTCGGTGCTATTTACGACAAATTTAGGAGATACTAAAAGCTATTTGGCAAATCACTATATAACTAGTTACACACCACACACAAAAGTGTGTATTATTTGTTATAACTACCGCTTGGTGGGGTTTCATCCTAGAGAACGAAAGTATCATTTTCTCTAGTTTCGTCGACTTAATACAATTTGGGAGGTCACAAGTCGCCAGCAGTATTACCTGATAAAACTCTTGCTATATATTGTAGTCTTATATATGTAGCGCTAAATGAAATTCCTATAATATTACAAGAGTAATTTTCCATGACATTTTGCATACATCTGTATATGGCACAGTTTCAAAGTATCTAATATTATATTATATAAAGTGCTAGTTATTAAATTCTTGTAATATTTTGATGCAGGGTATAATATAATTAAGATAAATTTCTGCAAAAGTCTATACACAAGAAATTGCTTTTCTGCTTTGCCAGTTACATAAAACATAGGAAAACAAATTACTTCATATACATATATATATATATATATATATATATATATATATATATATATATATATATATATATATATATATATATATATATATATATATACATATATATATATATATATATATATATATATATATATATATATATATATATATATATATTGGAATGTTGCACTACACTGTAATCACTTTTAAATATACACTTTATTTATTTGCTGTACTTTTTGTGATTTTTTTTGGTTACGTGGACTGCAGTTTCGAACCATCTCGGTTCATCATCAGCACGCTACTGACTATCATCGTTTCTGTGTGGTCTGTGTCTGAAATTGTACGTCACGTCTGCGCGTTGAGACCATTGGTCGCTTTACTGTTCTCTGGTTAGCTGTGTTTTCTGACTATGTCGAGGTTATCGGTTTCCTGTTTTGATCATTGTGGTTTGATAATTTGTCTATTTGTATGGCTTTTATTAAGTTTTGTTTAAATGTTTGTATTTGGATTTCTTCTGGGACTAATTGTTTTTTATTGTTTGTTTGCTGAATGTAGTATTGTTCTCAGAACTCCATTTTTTTGTGGTCTTTAACATGTTTTATTAGTTGTAATCGGTTCATATCTGGTTTTCGGTGTTTTCTGTTGTAAATGTGTCTAGCTACATTTGGTTTGTAACTAAGTATGTAGATTTTATCCAATGCTAATGTTATATGTTCCTTGAGTCTGGTTTCTATTGATTTTGTTGTCATTGCTATATTTTTTTATGCATGTGTTACATTCTATTTGATATATTCCGTTCAACTTATGTGGCTTGTCTTCTTGTTTTTTATTTATTTTGTTTATTATTTTGTTATTAGCTTTGTAGCCAATTTTTAAGTCATATTGTTTGAGTGTTTGTGTCATTTTTTTGATGTGGTGGTTATAAGTGAATGTTATGTACTTTGTGTTTGTTTCTGATGTTTTGTTTTCCGTTTTGTTGATTTGTTTGTTTTGTTTTCTTTTACTAGCTTTGCTATTGTTTTCTTGTTATATTCATTTCTTTGTGCTATTTGTATTATGATGTTGTATTCCTTTTCTCGTTTGTCATTACACAGTGGCACATTTAGCATTATGTTTATTAAGTATCTGTATAGGGCAATTTTGGATGTGTGTGTGGCTGTATTGGGTGTTTAGGTATAGTGATGTCTGTTTGCGTAGGTTATCTGTATATTTTGTATTCAACCTGTTTTTTTTTCTGATTAGTGTAAAGTCTAGGAAGTTTGTGGTGTTGTTTGATCTTTTCTATTGTAAATTTTATGTTGTTGTTGATTTTGTTTATTGTTTCGAGGATATTGTCTATGTTGGTTTCTTGATTGTCATATATTAATAATATATCATCGACGTATCTTTTATATTTGATGTTTGGATATGTTTATTTTATAATGGTGTTGATTTTATCTTCCAACTGTTGTATGTATATTTCTGCCATGATGCTTGATAGTGGGGATCCCATTGATAGTCCGTCTTCTTGGCTGTAGTATTGTCCGTTGAATTTACAGTAATTGTGTTTCAATGCGATGTTTATTATTTCGTTGATTTGTTGTTATTTTATATTTTATTTTCGACTATATTTGTAGTTTCGTTAATGGGTATATTGGGTTACATATTTGTTATGTCAAATAAGACGAGTCTTGTGTTTTTGTTTCCGTTTTCTAATTTATGCACCCGTTCTATGGAGTTTTTTATGTTAATTTTTTTTCTAGTTGTATTTATTGTTTTAGTACTTGATCTATTTTTATTTTTTATTTTGTATGATGGTGCATCTTTTAAGTTGATTAGTGGTCTTATTGGATATCTCGTTTTGTGTATTTTTATTATTCCTGTAATTGGCGGTGCTTTAGGGTTGTTGTTATAATAATGTGTTATTTTTGGGTTGAATATTGTCTTGCGTTTCTTTATGATGTTTAATATTTGATTTGGGATTTTTTTCGTTTGGTTTTCGTTCAGTGTTTTGAATTTGTTTGTTGAGATGAATGTGTTTGCTTTTTCTATATAGTCTTGTGTTTTTATTGCTATTAGTGCGTCGCTTTAATCAGTTTTTGCTATTGTTATGTTGTTTTATGTGACTGTCTTTCTTATTTGTTTGTTCATTTTTTCATGTGTATGGTTTTTTTATTTAGTTTTGTCAATAATTATGTTTATTTCTGTTGCGAGTTGGTTTTTTAGTGGCTCTAAGTTTGGGCTATCTATTGAGTTTATTGCGTGTTGTGTGTCCACTATTATGTTCTCTGTTGTAGATTTTTTTCTATTTAAAAAGTTGGTTTTTATGTTGTTTTCTCTGAAATATTTTTCTTCTTTTGTGAATTTTGTGTCTGGTATGTTTATAAATGTATCCTGAGATATGTGGTGTGTTGTGGTTGTTATGTTTACGTTATCTAGTTTGTTCTTTTTAAGGTTGTGGAGCTTTTTGTTTGTTTTCTCTAATTTGTGTTTAAAATCGGTTTTTATGTTGTTCCTTATATTGTTATATGCTTGTGTTCATGTGTCATACTTCATCTGGTTTGGTAATAAGAGATGTAGTCTATATAATTTTCTTGTAAGTGTGGTTATGTTGCTGTATTGATATTTGTTTCGTTCGTTATATATAGTTTTTCTGCTTCTTTTTGCGTGTATTTGGCCGTATTGGTATGGTTATGAACAGTGATTTTAGCGTATTTTGGTGTTATCTTGTGTCTTAAACATTTTCTATTGAAGTACATGTTGGCTTTGTTGTAATATATCTTCCTATAAGTATTTTTGAGTAATTTGACGTTTGTCTGTATCTTATCGCTGTCATGTTGGCCATTTTGTGTGTTATGATCTTGTGTTGTGTTCACGTTTCTAGACTTTCACTATTTTTGTAGTCACTCACTGTACAATGACAGGAATAATAAAAATACACAAAACGGGATACCCAACAAGAACACTCATCAACTTCAAATATGCACCATCATACAAAATAGCAAAAGTAATAGATCAAGTGCTAAAACAAGAAATACAACTAGAAAACAAATTTAACATAAAAAACTCCATAGAACTAGTGCATAAATTAGAAAACGTAAACGTAAACAGAAACAGAAGGCTCGCCTCATTCGACATAACAAATATGTACACCGATATACCAATTAACGACCGTCATAAAATAAACAGACGCAAACATCAAATGGATAAGATACGTCGATGATATATTATTAATATATGACAATCAAAAAACCAACATAGACAATATCCTCGAAAAAATAAACAAAATCAACAACAACATAAAATTTACAAGAGAAAAAAATCACACATCACTATAAACTTCCTAGACTTAACACTAACCAAAAAAGAAAACTAGGTTAAATACAAAATATACAGAAAACCTACACACAAACAAAATGGCTGCATACAGATACTTAATAAACAGAATGCTAAATGTGCCACTCCAAATGATGAACGAGAAAAGGAATACAAAATACAAATAACGCAAAGAAATGGATATAACAAGAAAACAATAGAAAAGTTAGTAAAGAAATCAAAAACAAACAAATCAGCAAAACCGAAAACAAAACAGCAGAAACAAACACAAAATACACAACATTTACTTATAACCACCACATCAAAAAAATAACACAAACACTTAAACAATATGACTTAAAAATTAGCTACAAAACGAATAACAAAATAAACGAAAAACAAGAACATAACCCACATTAATTTAAACGGAATATATCAAATAGAATTATTACCAGAACAAATCCAAATACAAATATTTAAACAAAACTCGATAAAAGCCATACAAATAGACAGATTATCAAACCACAATAATCAAAACAGGAAACCGATACACTCGACACAGTCCGAAAACACAACCAACCAGAGAACAGTAAACCGACCAATAGAGGCTCAACGCGCACACGTCACGTACAATTTCAGGCACAGACCACACAGGAACGATCATAGTCAGTAGCGTGCCGATGATGAACTGGAACGGTTCGAAACTGCAGTCCACGTAACTAAATAAAAATCACAAAAAGTACAGCAAACAGATTATATATATATATATATATATATATATATATATATATATATATATATATATATATATATATATATATATGTCTTTTCAATGCTCATAAATTATAAGATTATTAGCACAGTCCGGTAATGACATAAGTTTACATATGATACATGTGTCCTTAAAATCACTTAACTAGGGAACGTTTTAGAACATTTCCTGCCTATTTTTAATTTATGGAATAAAGTAGACCATTAAAAATGGATTTTCTTTTTATGCTGTAGCAAAGACTCAATAGCTTAACTGGTTCAGACTTGCACACCATAAAGACATTTTAGAGTGAATTAACAAGCGACCTCTGATTTTCGTTTATTTATCAAATATTTTCCACACTTGCTGGAATAGAGCTTCTCAGTCGGAAAACATACGTATGGCTTATTAAAACTTTAATTTGTGGCGCCGACTACTTTGTAAATAAATAATACTATAATCATTGATTGGGTTCGTAGTCAAAGTGCACAGCTAAAGAATTCTGAAATCAGAGAAACTTTACTTGAATTGAAATTTTAATTTTTCGAAACCGTGAATAATCTTTTTGGCTTAACCTCCACTTAGTTCAATTTTATTTGAAGATTCCTTCTACGGAAAAGTAAAAAAAAACAGGATGAAATATCTAAATATCAGAAGTAACAAGACATGAGAACATTTAATACCGCAGTTTGTACTAAGATCTTAATAAATTTCCTTTGTACAGTTTGTCTTTGAGCAATAAGTTTTATCCGAGAAGGTTAACTTATTGCTAGCTTTGAGCAATATTACAACGAATGCAAATTTGTCACGTATTTGGCAAAATACTAGCACGTTGAATAAAGTTTGTTAACTTGGCGAATTTTGCAAGTGCGTAATCGTACATAGATAAATACTTTTTTATTTTAATAAGTTATTGTAAAACGTAAATGTGATTTATCATTGGTGATTCACATTTTCCAGGATATATATTTATAATGGTCTCGGCTATGATTAATACCATAGATTTGTCGTAAAGATACGCTGGAATTGTTTAGGTTCAGGTTTCGCAAGTCCCAACATCGGCCTTATTATCCTTGTGTATTATGCAGGTTAAGGCCGGTTTCCCTCTCCAACGTTGGTATGAATAATGTAGGGCCCGTTAGATTTCATTTATGTAATTTTTTGAAGCGCCATTATTTATTGGCAGTCCAGCTTATCCGATTCTAGTTTGTAATTTATTTCCTCCCATATTTTATACAGTGTAAACGTGGCTGCTACGGAGGCGATATTTCTCCAGTACATATTGAAATTTCTCTTAATACACCATAACTCTCCGAAAATGTGAGAAGAAAGTTAGTAGAACGTCAACTTTTAGCAAGCGGTTCCTTTTTCCTTTTTTTTTTCAACGGTCAATTTGCTAGCATTGGAATTTTCAACAGCATCGCGAGTGTTTAAGGTTGCTGGGTTTATTGCTTCAATTAAAACGTAAAATACTTACAAGGCTGTCGTAATAGGAACTAAATTTTATTTGTCTATTACCACATCACCAGTTGATTGTTTGATTTTGTGGTAGATTTTCATGTTGCTAATTTTAAGTATACGGATTTGCAAAACTTGTTTGGTACAACGTATTTTATTAATTAAAAATGCATCAACATTTTTACGAGTGTACACGGCGGACAGAAATTGGGAATGGGTTAGTAACAAGTTAAAAAATGTTTTTAAGTGTAATACGTTAAGTGAAGACTTTTGTGCAAACATAACTACTGACTTTATAGGTAACAAAGACAGTGAAAATGTGTGGCAGTGGTTTTTGTGTGGAGTGTTTTATGCCAACCTTGAAGTAAAATTTAATTTGGAAAAAATGATAAATATGTATAGGAAAGACAGATATATTAAAACAAGGACTTTTCAAGCAAATGAGCTTAGTAAATTAATATTTTCTTTTTAATTATTTGATTATTTTGTAAATATATTTCTGTAAATACGTTAGGTGAAAAGCTTGTATACTTTATATTTTGATTTAAAAGTTGTAAAAAAGAAAAAAAAGTACGTAACTCTTTGTCCGCAGTTTTTTATCAATAAAAAAGTTTATTTATTTGGTTGTAAAATAAACACATCTAACAGTTTTATCAACTACTCAAGGCGCATGACACAAATGCAAACGATACAATAAAAACAAATAACATAAAATGAATAACAAGAAAAGATTAATTTTATAACATAACATTCTTTATTTGTCTCTGCTTACCAGAAAAAAAATCAATGTTTTTTTTGCCACAGTGTATAGTGATGATATCTGTATATCTGTGAAAGTCCTGTCATTATTCTCAAGTCGTTCTCGTTCTATTCAAGAAACAATTCAGATTTCTCGGTTAATATGGCGATGAAGCGTTTTTCCTGTCTTAAGCTTGGCGTTTTTCTCCAGTATAAAGTCATTTGATTTGTCTCCCAAGTATGACATTCATTTCTTGCATGGCTTTTTGGTACTCGTAATCCACGACAGGTCGCTGGACTATCAAACGGTATTCTTGGTGCTGTTTTTGCAAGTCTATCTGCTTACTTATTTCCCGAAATGCCTTGGTGTCCTGCTACCCATATCACAGCTACTTTGTTGCTCCTATCCAGCTGCTTTAAGAAATTTTTGCATTCCCATGTCAAATTAGACTTGATATTAAAAGATCTCAGAGTCTCTGACACTGCCTGACTGTCTGAGAGAATGTAAATCGCTCTATCTTTAAATCTTATTTTTGTGCACCTCGGTACGCAGAAATTTATAGCAAGCTACTGAAAGAGGGTGAAATTTTTCTCAGGGACTAGCGAGTCTAAAGCTAGGTCCTCTTGTTCCCATTCGTGCTTCCTTCATTTGTTTGAACCCGTCTCTATATCGTACGTATGAGTTGTTTATCAGTCTTTCCTTGCCTCTGTCCTATCCCTGGCGGTTACTTATGCCCACGCCAAATGGGACTATGGAGTCCAGTTTAGCTGGAGTTTGATCTGTTGGTTTGGCAGATGACTTCCATTAGATGATTCTAAGGATTCTCAAGTGGCCAACCACGTCCCCTGGTTTAAATTTGTCTGCTTGAAATAGTCTAGAGGGACTTGGTGCTGCTTTCCTCTTTACATATATCTCCAGCGGAGTAAAATTCAACATTGCGTCTATTGAAGCTGTATAGCATTATGCAATAGCTTATCTTATTCCAAGACCGATAAGTTTCTGGAATTTTCGCAATTTGCTTTACGTTGAGGCTTGATTCGTTTTGGTCGCTATACTATAAATATATATCTGACCCTGGGTTCAATAACAGTTTGGTATAACCAGTAAATCATCCTGGGATTCAATACCTTAACGTGCCACCGTAATTTTGATACAGTTCTACTAAGTGGGTAAAAATACAATCGTTTTTTGCTGCCTAAAGATGCCGTCAAAGGCGAAAAAAGTTGCAAAGAGAAAACAAGACATTATGAAGCCAGAGAAGAAGTATCTCTATTTGCATTTTGTATGGAACTGTTTTCTCAAGTAGGAGCAACAACACTTAGTGAATTGAAAATAATTATAACAATATACTTAACCAATGAACACAGTATTAGTAGTCTCAACTGCACCCCCGCAGCCCCAGTGACCCAGTGGTAAGGATGTGATCTCTGAACCCAAGCATCCTAGGTTCAACACCCAGTTGCATCAACATCGGTTGCAGCATTATGTTTGAGCAAGTTAAATGTCGCCACGTTCCGCCCCTGAGAAAAAGCGCAGAGCCGTCGGCACCGTGTACCATACACCACTGGGCACATTAAAGATCCCTGCAGAAGCAATGATTTAGCAAAGTTTCCAGGATAGTTACGTCAAACTTACCGGCCACAATATAATGAAGGGTATGCTTCCAACTATTAAAAAAACTGAAGAAAATTGGTCGTGTCAATGATAAACCAAGAATAGAAAGAAAACATGATTGTTGCTGGTAATAAGGCATAAGATGTATTGTCGTCTCTTCATAAGAATTCTGAATTGTCTAAAAAAAGTTGCTACATTGCATCATATCTTACAACAATCTGTGGTAAATTTGCTAAAAAAACATTTCACCCTTACCAGATACAGCTGGTACAAAAATTTGCAGATGGACTTGTTAAGACGTGTGCGAAATTTTGTAATACTATCATAGCAAATTTAACGAGAACAAAAATGGGCCGGTATACTAGACAACAGTTTTACTGATCCATTCTTCATTCAGGAAAATGTAACATTTAAAAAATATTTAAATTCATTGAGAGAAGAAATGATACCACTATGGTTGCAGTGCGCCCATTTAGTGAACTCTGGTTCCAGTGTTCCAGTAAAATGACGCGTTTAGTCATTTTGGGAGACACGTAGGGCAATATTTGGATGAAGTTTTCGCAGAAAAGTATATGGCATGGTGGTGGTCTTAAATGGCCTACTTTCTCTCCTGGCTTGACGCCATGTAAGTTTTTCTAGGGTCGCTTGAAGAATGTTGTCTACAAGGACATGCCATTAAAATGGGAAGACCTGAGAGTAAATTATTGGCGAAACAAGACGGATTGTGTATTCCAGCTGAATGAATGTAATAAATTCCTTTGAAGCGGGAGTTCAACTGTGAATCGTAAATACTGGACAACATTTTGAACACTTAATTAGTTAATAGTTATAATTGCTGTTTTATATAATTTTTATTTTGTCTGTTTCAGAATTATAATTTTTTCTTACTTTTTTAAAAATAAAACCCGAATAAAGTTTTATAGTGTATCAGGAGAGAGAAAAAATGTAAAAAAAACATATCTTGCCACTTAAAAAAGTTCGGAACGCAGCAAGTGCGTTATAGTAGTACATTTTCTCAATAATTGTACACTATTAGTAAAATATATTATTAAAACTAATTCTTTAAGTTTAAATGGACCTTGGAGATTGGTCTTAGAGTCCCAGTTAGCGATTATTTGAAAAAAGGTATATTGCATATGGAGCTAAAAAATTAAAATTTGGTCTTAGATATATGTAAGTACTGTAAGTGTCTTTAAAAAAATTGTGTTACAAATTTCATTAAAGTAACAAAAGTACACATTTCAGAAAAAAATTAATTATTTACAAAGGGAATGTACTTGTCAAATTATAAACATGGCAGGTATTTTCCTTTTTAATTTCTTGAATGTTTTTTTTTTGCAAACAATAAACAACAAACAGGTTTTTTAAAACAAATTTGTAGTTATCCGCGAAGCTCATTACGTTATTTTTTTTTAATTTAGTACCCACGGTGCGTTTACATAGGTGTTACTATGGTTCAGGATTGAAGATTCTAGCATAATGGGAAATTTATTGAGCTATCGGATTTCAAATACTTTTACGAAAATTTTCTACCATAACATACTTGCTGCACCCAGACTCTTTCCAATACCTATTTACGGTTGCTGTATCCATACTTTTTGAAGATGATAAAATACTTAAGCTTACTATGTAAGACTGACAAACAAGGCAACCTCAAAATCATTCTTGGAAAAAAAATATTAAAAAAAAATGGAATGAGATAACAATTTAAACATAAATTGAAAATCTTGGTACGTTGCGTATCGCGGGGGTGCTCCTACCCCTTCTGCATGCCTGAAATCACCCTCAATGCAGAAACAAGAACAAGGTAAACAATAAAAATTACTTTGGAGCAACCCCTAAGAAAGCTACGGGACCTGCGGTAAATATAGAGGTTCTGCGCACAGTAAACAGGACTCTAAGTAGGTGTAGTCACAGCATAGTATTGATTATGCTATGGTATAGCTGCAAAATAAGATAAAGGCAGCTGAAGGATGTCCAACTAAGCTGTTTCTTTCACATTTTCCGCTAACACTTACTTCTTATATTCTTCTCCGCCCAGCACCCCTATTCACTCTTGGTCCCATAACTTTCTTGTGGGCTGTTTGCAAGAAATTCTTCTTGTGGTTTGGACATCCAAAAGAGGTTATAAGCATATTTCTGAAGGGTTTTTTTTAAACACCCACCATCTGAAAAATTTACAGAAAATTTAATTTTTATTTACAAACTGAATGCATCTATGAAATTATAGGTGGCAGGTAAGTATTTTTCCATATTAATCGCTTGAATGATCGGTTTTAGTCAACTCAATCGAACCAGCTTCTGCAAACAAAATAACAAAAGGTTTTTTAAAACAAATTTGTAATTATCTGTGAAGCTCCTTGTGTTATATTTTAAACTAAAGTCTGTGGTTGATGAATAAAACATTCAAAACCATCCCATGATACAACACACACACACATATATTTTAAATTTAGTATCCACGCTACTTTTATATAGGTTTTACTATGTATCAAAACTGAAGATTTTAGTTTAATGGGAAATTGGCTAAGCACCATTTAAAATATTTTTATCAAAATTCGCTACTATAACGCACTCTAACTCTTTTTAACACTTATCTACTATTGCTGTATCCATACTTTTTTTGAAAATGAAATAAATATAAACAATACAAAATTTTGAAATTAAAATTTCAATAATTTAACCTAAACATCTGTTTATGTAATTTTAACTAGAAATGTATGTAAAAAATAGTAGTACCTACCTATATATTAAAGTACTTACTGTATTAGTTTGAGGTAGGTATATATATTCTTAAAATAATTTTTGTTTCACTTTCGTAATACGTACCAGTGATTCTGTATAGAGTTCACAGGTCATACATATCATCTTTTAAATACAGTGAACGTGAAGTATGGGAAGCTTAATATTTATACATGATGAAACGTCGTTCCAGATTGCTTTTATAGAAATTGAATCACTTTCATTCAATTTTTATTTAATAATATACATTCGCATGCAAAAATTTGGCGCTTTTGGGCGCAAGTTTTGTCCCGGTATTACGAAAGAAACGGTCCAAGGCTAACATTTTACTAGTTGGTTGTACATTGTACACAGCGCTATCTATAAAATTTTGTCTAAACTTAAGAAGTGTCGTGACAACATACTACCTGGTCACCGAGATGGCGTCCCTGTCGTATCTCTTACGTTGTCTGACCTTTGCAATAACTTCCATTGTATAGATTTTGATCTACGATTTATTTAAATAACATAGCAGTACAGCTGGCGTCATCTGTCTTTAGATACCATTGTAGATATTGCATTACAGAATCTGATGTGATGTCGAGAATTATTTTATTATTTATTTCGAATAAGTTTATTTGCCTTTGATCAAACGACTTGAAAAATGCTACATAACTACGTGTGTCTATGTTCTTTTAAATTGGCAGCTAATATTTAATTAAAGAACTCATCCAAGCCATTAGCAAAATAAGGGTAATTGCCAAATTTGGTCCAAATCAGTGAAGTCTTTTTTGAGTTATCGGTTGGATACACACACACACGCCGACATATATATATATATATATATATATATATATATATATATATATATATATATATATATATATATATATATATATATACATATATATATATATATATATATATATATATATATATATATATATATATATATATATATATATATATATATACATATATATATATATATATATATATATATATAAAGATTTTTTAACTGACCATGGAAATGGGTTTCAGAAGCCCTAATTTACCTCATCTGGAGAAATTTTCCGAAAGTCTCACTATCGGTAGCTCTCTATTAGTGAATTGTCTTCATGAAAATTCACTAAAATATGCTAGCTGTCATAGCAACGATGTTGTTCGCGCTAGGAAAAATTAAATACAACTAGTTTGTAACAAAAAATATGTTAAAAAACTTTTGATAAAATATTTTTGTTGAATAACGAATATCTCAGTAAATACAAGTACCTATGTACTAGCACTATATTAGAAAATTTCGCAAATAGGTACAAAACTAGTTAATCTGTTTAAATACAACAGCTTTTTTACCCATGAAATAAAACGTTTGACTAAAACTACAACGGTGGATTAAGCTTCTTCAATTTTTCGTTTTAGATGAGTGTAAGTGAATAATTTCTCAATTGAAACTGACACATATAGATAAGCTAGCAGCTCACAGGAGTCATGTAATTTCGCTATTACACTAGCTGTATTTTACCACAAGCATTATCTACGAGCACTAGCAATTTACTAGCGGGATTCGCGGTGTTGCCACATTTATCTATTTAACTGCTCCTTATGTAATAACATTGTCTTTTGCCTTCACGCCTTTGCAGTCTTTCGGATCAATATTCAGGATAGTTGTCGCGTTTATTATATTGAGTTCTAGAAAAAACAATATAGAAACCAGGGTCATTATGTCAGGATTAAGTATTATGGCAAGGTGTGTAATAATAGGGATAATCTCTATCATTTGACATTTTTATTACTTAACAAATAGTCACAAAATTAATGAGGTTTTACTTTAATGTAATTAACTTAAAAAAATTACCTTCCGTAACAATATTGACGAAGTTCACACGTCAGCCATGTCGGTCTAGTTTCTTTGCTTCCAAAATAACAGCTCATTTTGATCAAAACTTTACATATATAAAATCTAAATCACCATACATATTATTGAATCAAAACCTTTATTTCGACGTTTCTCAGAATACCGTAAATCATTTAATTTCAGGCATGCGTCGAAAACTTATCGATGCCTAAGAGAACGCGAGAGACTCACTCACTATTATATGACTTCGTTGTTACTACTTAATACGTGCGGAAGTGTGGCATCGGCGACAAAAATTTCAAAACGTTGTTTTTCCTTAAACGTCGTAAAAAGTATCAAAACACATAGAAAACATGATTTGGAAACTATTTTATTTGTCTGTCGGTCTGTATGTCTGCCTATATGTAGCCACGGTAACTTTAGAATGAATTGAGATATCGTCTTCAACTTTGGTATACGTTAGCACCTAACAAACGAACGGTTCGGATTGTTTTACAGTAAAATCACTTCATGGGTAGGGGATTAATAGGGGGTGATTTGGCGAAAATTGACATGTTGTCGTTAAAACCCGTGTAAATAACGTTTCAGGATTCGTTTATAAGAAAACTGTCAATTTCATCGAACACCTGGTATTCAGTAATGAAATTAAATTAGGGGTTGAATGTGCGTGGGTGGAATATCGGTGACAGAAATTTCGAAATTTCTTTTTGCTAAGCCGGCGCAAATGTCGCAAAACATATAGAAAACTTCATTCTGGAACGATTTTTTTGTCTGTGTGTCTATGTGTTTGTAGTCACGATAACTTCAGAACAAATTGAAATATCGTCTTCAAATTTGGTGTACAATTAGCACTCGACAAACGAACGGTTTAGATTATTTTTGGATAAAATCTCTACAGGGGTTAGGGGGTAAGTGAAGGTGTTCTGGTGAAAATTTACATTTTTTTCATTGAAACTCGAGTAACATAACGTTTTAGAGTTTGTTTATTGGAAAACTTTTAGTTTAATCAAACATATGTTATTTTGTGCTGAATTAAATTAAGAGTCGGTGACAGAAATTTCGATTTTTTTTTACTAAAGCAGGGTAAAAAGACTCAAAACATATGGAAAACTTGATTCTGGATGACAATTTTTTCGTCTGTCGGCCGGTCGGTCTGTCGGCCTGTACGTCTGTCTGTTAGTATGCTCAATAGCTTTCGAACGAATTGAGTTATCATTTTCAAATTTGGTATCCAGTTAGCACCCGACAAAAGAACGCTTCGAATTGTTTTTGGGTAAAATTCCTTCAGGTTGTAGGGGATAAATGAGGGGTGATTTAGTAAAACTTCGATTTTTTGTGAAAACTCGAGTAATATAACGTTGCAAGGGAATATGGGCACACAAATACGAATATTATCTTTGTGGTCAAGTCATGGACCCTAAATTTATTTCATGAGAATGTCTTACTGAGGAGAGTAGTAGATCATCGCAGCTATGTGGAAGTTGTGATTCAATTTGCAGCACTCTTTTTTCTTCGTTTGCTTGTTTTCCTTTTTTTCTCAGCATATAATTCTTTACATGCTTGATATAAGAATAAAGTAGTAGAAAGCAATGTCTTGAGCTTGGACATGTAAGACATATACAAAAAGCCTTCTAATGGACTAAGTAATAAAGAAAATCCACATGTTTCGAGTCCACGTGCAACCACAACATCAGATGTTAGACATTCATTGATTATTCAAATACTAAAGGAAACAAAATGCATCCCCATAAATTGATGCAAACTCAGGAGGTCATTGAGAACGATTTTTTTGCGAACAAATGATGGAAATGTTAAAGAACAATATTATTCAACTAGAACATGTTTTATTTTCCGGAAAGTGCAGTTTAACATTTCATAGCCATGTTAATCATTAAAATTGTCGCCACTGGTTTAAAGAAAGTCCACACTGGATGAGAGAAGAAAATGCACAATACCCTAAATAGGTTAATGTTTGGGCAGGAATATTTATAAACCATGTCATTGGTGCCTTTTTCATTGATGCCCATTTAAATGGAGATAAATATTTAGCACTACTCCAAACTAATCTCGTCCAGCTTTGGCAAACTTATATCCTGATAGAGGAAACTTACAAGTTCCAGCCAATGTCATATGGTTACAGCAGGACGATGCACCAACGCATTACCAAATCAATGTCAGGCAGCACCTTAACTTAATATTTCCAAACCGGTGGGCTGGGAGCCGAGTCTCTTTAGAATGGCCAGCACCATCACCCGATCTTACACTATAAGACTTATGCTCAGTTTCACAAAGCTCGATTATATATTTTACTGTCGGTTACTTAATCAGGGCTTTAGACGACCAGTCATAGCATCAAAATATTTGGTTGTCATGGCAAAAACCCGAATCATAATCTGTGATTGGTCACCTAGAGCCTTGAAAAATAACGGTTGCGGTTAAGTCGGTCGCGCCACATACTTATGTTGGTTAACGTTTGAAGACATTTTTATTTGTGATTAGGATGCTGCCACGACGTTTTAAGAATGCATTTGAACATCTCATGCATTAAGATTGAACTGTTTTTTATTTTTTATCATCATTACGAAGATCACACGATTCGTTATTACTGTTTTACTCTGCTGTAGCGAAGTTCGTCAATCAGATTAAGACTTTTACTTTACTGTTAATTTTTACAATATACCATAGCCTCGACTTTCTATTTAAATATTTAGGGGTTGCGACTATTACTTGAAGTGGGGTAAATGTAGGATTGAAATTTTTTCGTTGCAGGATATTATTTTTTAATTTAAAATTGACATCTTTCGAGATGTTTTTATACATATGCACGATAATTGAGATACTGAATTTATTCCATTTAGTTGTTCCACGATGTATTTAAAAGACAATGAAAGCAAAGATGGTCGCGAGGCGCTCATTTAAAGAAAGTCTGAACACAGCAAGGGCGTTATGGTAGTGAATTTTCACAAAAATGTTTTAATAGCAAATATTTGTTTTTTTAAAGAAAGCAGGCATCAAATTTGGTAACCAGTATAACCTATATAGTAGAAACAATGTGTCTGTTTCACAAAAACAACCTACCTGAAAATGAACAAACATTTCTGAAAGTTAACTTAAAATGTTCCTGAAAAAACTGGTTTCTCAGCCAGCAAACCTTATAGATTCATACCACAATAGCATTATTGAGCTATTAAAATTTGAAGCATTTAATGAAAATTCGCTACCATAACGCAGTTGCTGCGTCCCGAATTTATTTTCTCACAAACAGGCATTATATTTCGATGGAAAATGCAAAAATGCAATAACATAAGGCGTATTTGATTAAAAAAAAAGAAAATTTGTATCAATAACGACTTATGTGCCATCCTGCGATTGTAGAAATATGTTTTTAAGATGTAGCTACATAACCTACATTAACCTATAATTAATGTATTCCATTTTTTTCGTGTCTTGTACATTAACGGATATATTGAACTTTATTGGTTTTTTACGAAAATTGGCCAAAAATTATATACCATGAGAAACTTTGAAACTACTTCCAAAGCAACACAGAAAGGTTCTATTTGAAATCAATTTTCTGAAAATATTTTAGTAAAATTAAGGACAATGACGGTTGAAGCCAAGGTTTGTAAAACATTTTTTTTGCGACATTTTCTTTACATAACCCGTATTAGTTTCAGGTTCTTTGCCTAAATGTTGCCAATTTAGACATTTTAAATCACGACTTTGATATTTATTCAAATGCCTATAACTATTTTCCCTTGTAACATACAGAGATAAATTTTCGTAAAAGATTTACCTTTGATGATATAAATCTGCGTACCAAATTTGGTTATTGTTGCTTTGTCATTTCCGGAGGTATAAAAAGATTTCGAAAGAAAACACAAAACTTTCCGGAAAAAACTGGGCCGATTTCCCTGGCTAGCAAGCTTATTAAAGCCACTTGAAAAAGGAAAATCCTCAACCAATTTCATCAAAATTGGCACATATTTTTTTCATTTATCGGTGTGATACATACATATATATATATATATATATATATATATATATATATATATATATATATATATATATATATATATATATATATATATATATATATATATATATATATATATATATATATATAAATTAAATATGACCCCGGATGTGGGTTTCAGCGGTCTTAGATTGAGCTCATTTCAAGAAATTTTTCAAAATTTAAAAGTCGCGATCTCCTCATTAGTGAATTTTTTTTTTTGTATTCACTAAAATAATGTAAGAAAACATTTAAATAACTTAGGCAATGAACACTCCTGGTTAAAACGCCTTGACACCGAAGGCTTTAAAAATTCCTGGAAAGTGTAAAAGAAACACGTTTTCAACTGATTGCAAGATGTTATGATATCTTTTCAATGATTTGATGGAGAGTAAAAGTATTACTATTACAAATACGGTCAACAAGCGAAAATGCAATAAGTGTACAGAGCTGTGTAACAAAAATTTTGCTGAGCATAGAAAAATGTTTAATAGGAGCTTAAATTGAGAGTTTCTTTGAAAAAAATAAATTCAGATTAAAACCGAACTGAGGAGCTAGAGAAGCAGTCTTTGCACTTAAAACAATGAAAGAGAGGAGGATTGAGCAATATATGAATACATTGTTGCTTTTGCGGACTGAAGGACACATCTGATAATGTGGATTGAAAAATATTGTTACATATAATAAAGAGACCTGCATTGAAACTGTATTATTCTTAATTTACAAAAGAAATGTACCAAAATATATATTAACGGGTACGAAATTAAAGCTAAAAACATAAGGTGTTCAGTATAGGTACCTGATCAACCTTAGTTTGTAAAACTTATTTAAATAGAACACAACGAATAGTTTTAATTTAAGAACATAAAAATAAAGATCTGATGAGATATGGAGTTGAAATAGAACCGATAGGAAGAATGGAAAAACATTGGGAAGAATGGTCATTATTATTATTATTATTATTTATTGACAAAAATCATATAGTATGTTAATACAAGAAGTCTTAGACTTGTGTTGTATCATTATATGATTTATAAGGTTAAGTCCAAATTGATTTGACACTTCTACACCAAATTCAAAGAACTTCAAATTTTAACATACCAAATTATGGATACTTTTTGCTTTACTAATTATCTTTCCCTAATGCCTAAGCCATTGCCTTCAATTACTATTACACTCCACCACCCTATAATGTCTAATAAACTACTATTCTTCTCAGACTGCCCACATTTCACTGGTATTTAAAGAAAACGAGCTAAAGTCATGTGGGTTTACAGAAGCTTTGAAATAGACATGTAAAAAAATGGTAAAGTGGTAAAGACAAAAAACTTCGCTGTAAAGGCGAATAAAAGGATGCCAGAAGAGTTAAGGGAAGGTATCTGCTTTATGAAAGAAATTGTGACAAGGTTGACAACATTTTCTGAACATATACTATACATTTTTGACAGCCCTATTTAAAAAACATACGCACACCTGAAAAAATAGAAGAGGTAGACCACGTAAGAAGCTCTAAAAACCCGAGCTGCCTGATGAAGAACGAAAGCTACTGTGAAATGAAAAGAGCTTCTGGAGACATGGCGTCTATGACAAGGGTAAATCGAATTTAGGGTGCGACGATAATATATGTTAACAGTCAAATTTATTCAAATGCTATTTTGAACTTTTGAAGATATACCCCGCCTAATAAATACTACATCAACCAATTTCCAATTCAATTTTGTAAACTTGATAGCGTGAATACCATTTACAATACTCAGTATCTGTTCTCAAAACTGCCTGCATGTTCATCTTCCATTGATTTTTTTCTTTTCTGGTAGCTACACATTTGGCTTCAGAACCACCTGTAATATTTCTCTTCTATTTGTTGGGTTTATTAACTCGGTTACTTTAATTTTTTTAAGGAAAACCATCTTTGATGAAAATTTGCTACCATAACGGACTTGTTGCGTCAAGTTTTTTTCTTTGAGATTCGCCTTGTTATAATATACAAGACATGTCCGTAAGATAAGGTAACAATTTTTTTTACAAAGAAAAACAAATTTATTTGCAATGTATTATACAAAGCTTGGACTTTCTACTATTTTTCTACATACTCCTCGTTACGATCGAAGTATATTGGCATGCGGTGTGGCACTTTCTTATAAGCGTGTCGTAGGACTCGCCCAGTCGCGCCAGGTACGACATTTTCTTCCAACTCTTCGTCGGTTTTGAGATTCTTTTCACCCAGGTATGACTTCAACGCAAAAAAGAGATGATAATAACTCGGTGCTAAGTCTGAGCTGGAGTGGGGGCGTGTGACGTTGTCCCATCCAAATTGGTTGAAGAGATCGGTTGTTGCACGGACGGTGTGGGTTATCCTGATGAAAACGCACTTCCTTCGTCCGCATGCCCCTTCTTCCTTTGAGTTAAACGGTGAAGGTTATTCAATGTCTGACAGTAGCGATCAGCGTTTATTGGTGATCCAATAGACATAAACTCGGACAACAACTACCAATTCTTGCCCAAAAACAAAGTCGCCATAATTTTGCCGGCAGACAACGTTTCTTTAGTCTTTTTTTCCTCTGTAAATTTAAATACCGCCACTGGCGGAACTGTTATTTTGTCTCTGATGTCGTCTAGTGTACTCAAGTTTAGTCGCCAGTGATAATTGAATCCAAAAATTTCTTGCTCTTTTGTGCATAGCACGCCAAGAGTTCGCGGGCCGTTTGTGGGCATTTTGCGGCGGAAGTTACAGACACATTGTGATGCAAATGTTCTATCAATGTCTTGTCGATGGTAGTCCTTCCGGCACAAGGGATCAATTGGGACAGTTCCCGAATCGTAACTCGTCGAACTTCAAGCATTGTCATGTCCACTTTTGCAATCGTTTGTTTCGAAACATATGACCGTCCGACACGCTATTCATCATGGATGTCTGTACGTTCGTCTTTAAATTCTCTCCACCATTTTCGCACATTTTTATGTCCATACTTCACATAATTGACGATAAATTTCTACAGACATAGTGTCCTTAGCACACAAAAAAAAACGAATTACATAACGTAACTCACCCCTGGCGGAGCAGTGAGTAAAAGCTACATCGCGAACAATTGCCAAAGCAAGACTATGCGTCGAAGACCGGTTGGTGTGGTAGGAATTTGTAGGAAGGGAACCAGGGTATATACGTTAGGTTGCCGAATTTTGCGTAAATGTCTTCCTCGTGACTCTAACGCCTCGGAGAATATATTTTGCGAACACGCCTCGTAATATAGTCTTTCGTGATGGTTACATTGTTGTTGTTAACTACAAGACGCATGAGTTGAGTCTTTCTTACTGTTACGTACAAAAGATGTTTTTATATTTTTTGATAATGGTGAAATTTGCCCTGTAGAATATTGTCTACAAAAGCGATCACGCAAACGTGCTACAAAATTTGCTGATATGAAATAAGATACGAAATTGGAGGTTGTCACCACTTGTGACCAACACCCTACAAACTCCCAACTGATTATTAAAAATACACTTTTAAAAGACTACAAATCATGCACACCAACAGCCCAGTAATGTTAACAACCACATAAAACATTTTCTAATTATAATGCTGTAACTTTTGATGTTATCAATCGACAACAACTGATTATTCACTTGGAAGGCGGAATTAGAAACCATACAAAAGACCTAGCTATGCATATATTTCAGTGGTTCCGAACAAACTGTGGTGTTTCCCTTCTATGTTACCGCTAAACGTTAAGATCGCTGACCCGAAACTACAATTAATCAGTAAACCAATAGCAAACACTTCCTGTTTCACAATACTCATATATACTATTGTTCATTCAGTTAGGACGTTGCTGCTTTAATAACTTACGCCTTAACCTCACCGTATCCTATTAAATTGTAAACGCCGTACAGATTTACGACATTGACTGCATTTATTCTGGAAAATTGCCATTGCTGAAAATTTTGCCTATGTTTAAATAAACTTTGTAGAAAAAGTTCGCTAACAAGGAAATTGCGGCTTTCGATTTTTGACAAAATTCTTCAAATGTGCCCCAGCAAAGCCCCTATAAAACGTACTCCAGGTCAGTTTTAAACCTTATTATATATATATATATATATAGATATATATATATATATATATATATATATATATATATATATATATATATATATATATATATATATATATAATTATTCAGCAAAATCTGACCAAGGTTCCCAGGAAAAATTTTCTATAATCAAAAATACTAAAGCTGTTGTAATTAAACTTGGTACGAGAGTTACACGTATACAACGTATGGCATACATCACAATTCAGATCCCCTAGTGAAAAACAGTTATTTGAAAACTGTTGAATTATTCTCAAAATTTTCATTTAAAGGTACAAAACAGCAAAGTCGTATATGTGGTTAACGAAATCAAAGATAAAGATTTTTTGTTCCAAAAAGATCAATAAGTATCAAAAAAAACCTGACACGTCAAGGTCACGATTTGAGATATCAAATCTTGTTTCTATTGATTTTTTTGTCATTTCTATATATTTTTTATTGCATGTTTTATATTCTATTTAATATATTCCGTTTAATTAATGTGGGTTGTGTTCTTGTTTTTCATTTATTTTGTTTATTATTTTGCTATTGGTTTTGTAGCTGATTTTTAAGTCATATTGTTTGAGTGTTTGTGTTATCTTTTTGATGTGGTAGTTATAAGTGAATGTTGTGTATTTTTTGTTTGTTTCTGGTGTTTTGTTTTCGGTTTTGTTGATTTTTTTGTTTTTGATTTGTTTTACTAACTTTTCTATTGTTTTCTTGTTGTATCGATTTCTTTCTGTTATTTGTATTATGATGTTGTATTCATTTTCTCGTTCGTCATTATATAGTGGTACATTTAGCATTCTGTTTATTAAGTATCTGTATGGGGCCATTTTGTGTGTGTGTGTGTGTGGCTGTATTGAGTGTTTAGGTATAGTGATGTCTGTTTGTGTAGGTTTTCTGTATATTTTGTATTCAATCTAGTTTTCTTTTCTGATTAGTGTTAAATCTAGGAAGGTTATGGCGCTGGTTGATTCTTTTTCTATTATAAATTTTATGTTGTTGATTTTTGTTTATTTTTTCGAGGATATTGTCTATGTTGGTTTTTCATTGTCGTATGTTATTAATATATCATCGACGTATCTTATCCATTTGATGTTTGGGTCTGTTCCATTTATGATGGTGTTGATTTTATCTTTTAACTGTTGTATGTATATTTCTGCCATGATGCTTGATAGTGGAGATCCCATTGGTAGTCCGTCTTCTTGTATGTGGTATTCTCCCTTGAACTCTAAGTAATTTTGTTTTCATATGATGTTTAATATTTCGTTGATTTGTTGTTTTTGGTTGCTATTTTGCATTTTATTTTCGATTATATTTGTGGTTTCGTTAATTGGTATATTGGTGTACATATTTGTTTTGTCGAATGAGGCGAGTCTTGTGTTTTTGTTTATGTTTATGTTTTCTAATTTATGCACTAGACCTACGAAGTTTTTTATGTTAAATTGGTTTTCTAGTTGTATTTCTTGTTTTAGTACTTGGTCTAGTTCTTTTGCTATTTTGTACGAAGGTGCATCTTTGAAGTTGATGAGTGGTGGTATTGGGTATACCGTTTTGTGTATTTTTATTATTCCTGTCATTGGGGGTGCTTTAGGGTTGTTGTTATAATAATGTGTTGTTTTTTTGGTTGAATATTGTCTTGTGTTTTTTTATGATGTTTAATATTTGATTTTGGAATTTTTTTGTTGGGTTTCCGTTCAGTTTCTTGCATTTATTTGTTGAGATGAAAGTGTTTGTTTTTTCTATATAGTCATGTGTTTCTATTGCTATTGGTGCGTCGCTTTAATCTGTTTTTGCTATTGTTATGTTGTTATATGTGACTTTGTTTCTTATTTGTCTGATCATTTTTTCATGTGAATGGGATTTTGATTTAGTTTTGTCAATAATTCTGTTTATTTCTGTTGCTACTTGGTTTTTCAGTGGTTCTAAGTTTGGGCTATTTATTGAGTTTATTGCGTGTTGTGTGTCCACTATTATGTTCTCTATTGTAGATTTTTTTTGTATCTGAAAAGTTGGTTTTTATGTGGTTTTCTATGAATCCCTTTTCTTCTTTTGTGAATGTTGTGTCTGTTATGTTTATGAATCTATCCTGAAATATGTGGTGTGTTGTGGTTGTTGTGTTTACGTTATTTAGTTTGTTCTTTTTTAGGTTGTGTAGTTTTTTGTTTATTTTCTCTAATTTGTGTTTATAATCGGTTTTTATGTTGTTCATTATATTGATATATGTTTGTGTCCATGCGGCATATTTCATCTGGTTTTCTAATAAGAGATGTAGTCTATATACTTTTTTTTGTAAGTGTGGTTATGTTGCTGTATTGATGTTTGATTTCGTTCGTGATATATAGTTTTCCTGCTTGTGTTTTGCTGTATTTGGCCGTATTGGTATGGTTATGAACAGTGATTTTAGCGTATTTTGGTGTTATCTTGTGTCTTAAGCATTCTCTATTGAAGTATATGTTGGCTTTGTTATAAGTAACAAAATAATAAACAAAACAATTAAAAAACAAGAACACGACCCACATGAATTAAACGGAGTATATCAAATAGAATGTAACACATGCAATTAAAAATATATAGGACTGACAAAAAAATCAATAGAAACAAGATTCAAGGAACATATAACAGCATTAGATAAAATCCACATACCTAGCTACAAATCAAACGTAGCTACACACATTAACAACACAAAACACCAAAAAACCAGATACCAACCAATTACAACTAATGAAACATATTAAAGAGCACAAAAAAATGAAAATCTGGGGACAGTACTACATTTAACAAACAAACAATAAGAAATAGTTATGCCAGAACAATTCCAAGTACAAACATTTAAACAAAACTTAATAAAGGCCTTACAAATAGCCAAATTATCAAACTACAATGATCGACACAGGAGACGGATGTACACGACACAGCGACACAGTCCGAAGGCACAACCACTCAGAGAACAGTAAACCGACCAATAGATGCTCAACGCGCAGGCGCCACGTACAATCTCAGACGTAGGCCACACAGGAGCGATCACAGCCAGTACCGTGCTGATGATAAACCTGGACGGTTCGAAACGGCAGTCCACGCAAACCAATAAACAATCACAAAAAGTACAGCAAACAAATAAAGTGTATATATATATATATATATATATATATATATATATATATATATATATATATATATATATATATATATATATATATATATATATATATCCAACCGATAACTCAAAAAGTAACAAATTGATTTGAATAAAACTCGACAAGTGCCTTTCCTTTATTAATGGCTTGGATGAGTTAGTTAGACAGGAAAATCGGACAATATTTTCCGGGCAAATTTTGAGTTATCTTTTTAAAAACAATTTTTATCTCCTAAAATTACAAAGCTATTTTAATGAAATTCGGTAGATGTCTTTCCTTGAAAAATGTCTTACTACGTACCGAAATTCAACTTTCTAAGTTTGTAGATAATTGAGTTATCTACATTTCAAGCATTTAGTTTAAATTCACTACTATAACGCAGTTGCTGCGTGCCGAATTTTTTGGTTTTAGTTTTAGCAAAATTTGTCAATCAGGTGGTATTTTTTAATGCTAGTTTTTGCAATAGCTTTTAAGCCATAGTATTTTTTAATAGATAATGAAGAGATATTTTAAATTAAGTATAGCAGACGCTTAGTTTATATTTAAAAATTTGGGGTTGCAACTGTCACTCGGAGGGAGTTGCATGTTGAGGTGAAGTATTCACATTGCAGGATGTTATTCTTCTAACGTGTTTCGGGATTTTCTATAAATGTGCACAATTTTGAGATACCAAATTTAGTCCGTCTATTTGACTGTTTCACACTGTATATATATATATATATATATATATATATATATATATATATATATATATATATATATATATATATATATATATATATATATATATATATATATATATATATATATATATATATATATATATATATATATATATATATATATATATATATATATATATATAATTGTTTCTTTAATGTCTGTCTATTTCCGGGACAATGGCCAATCACCAACGCCAGGGAACAGATTCACCTCACCATCCTGGAAATTTTACCGATCCCCTGCCTTTATGTAAGGCGGGTAGATATCTTTAACGTACCCAACGTCGCATAGACACTGGGCCAACGGCTTTGCGTCCCCGCCGAAGGGCGGAAGCTGCAGAGTTTCAACTTGCTCAAATACAATGCTACAACCTCGGCTGATTTTAATTGTAAAGTATGTAGTGAAAAAGTGAAATCAGAATCCTGCGATCGAACCCAGTACCGTTCGGTTCAGAGGCATGCGTTCTTACCACTGAACCAACGAGGTTCTATATATTTATATTAAACATGCAAATTGAAACTGACTCTGAATATGGTTCTAGGGAAAAATTAAAAATTTAAAAATTCAAATTATTTTTTTTACGAAAATTTGAGAACACATTTACATGATAAAAGTTATGCCAAACGGAAATTTATTTGGTTGTAGTAACATAGTTCAAAAGACGGCAATAAATAGGTATTTAGCATTTGGCAAAGTAAAATCTAACCTATATTATAAGTTTGGTAAAAATGGATTACATTCTTATTTTACGCTAAAATATTACAACGGTTCATATTGTATCGACTAGGGTTTTGCGTATAACATTACATCAATAAATGTTGCGTGTTTCTGCTATTAAATAGCTATTCCAGATTTTCCATTTTCCGAATGCAATTAGACATCGATATACAATGGTAAGGTATAATAACACCACTATGTAATGAAAGTAAGCATGTAACTTACATAAAAAATAAGTACAATGCCAGAAGTTGCACACGACACTGTAGAAAATAGGTTGATGTATTTCATCTGAGAAAATGTATTCGACTATTATTATTATTACTTTTATATTTATTTATTTATTTGAATACTGACTGTGCTAATTGCTGTGTGCGTGTGCTTTTGTTTCTTTAACATCGGTTTATTTCTGTGAATATAGCCAACACCGACTTCGGGGAGCGGTTTCACCACACTACCCTGAAAATTTTGCAGATCCCCTGGCCTTTTGTAAGGGGGATAAGGATCCTTAACATCGCATTGATACAGGACCGACGGCGTTCACTCCATCCGAAGGGCGAACGCGCAAACATTTTACTTGCTGAAATAGAAAACCACAACCTCGGTTGATTTTAATTTAACAGTATGTACTTGAAAAGTAAAAGGGGAACCCTGGGAATCGAACCGAGTACCCTGGGGTTCAAATGAACACATTGTTTCAACTGTGCCACCGAGGCCGTTCCAATTGCTCCAATTAAGAATAATTATTGAAAAAAATATTAAATGCAAGCCAGGGTATATATATATTATTTGTAATGTCAAACCAGAGATTATCATACATAATTTTATTGGGCTAAACTGCTTGTGAACATTCTATCGACAATGGGTTGTGTTCTGCTGAGTTTATTAATCAGATGACAAATACGAGCTCCCACATAAAAAAATATTTCTGTCGGAAAACATTTACCAGAAAATATCTCACTTCCCCTAATACTTATATTCTTCTCAGGAAAATCTAAATCATAGAATTCAGTCCATAACTCCGATAACGGAGCAGAAGAACCGAAGAGTAAGGGCATCTGCGGTGTTGAGAATCAATATTTCCGGCATCGGTAAACAGACAGATTGATATAATGTGATTTGTTGAGAGCAGCTTGTTAACTCATCTCACATGCTTACACAGTCTCCGAGCGAATCCCAGCGCTAGCCGGAACTGAACCGGAACATGTCCGATCCCAGTATCAGATTAATCTGTTGGAGAGTCCAGGAAAGGCTGGAGTCCGTTCTCTAGCTACGGGAGGAGCTTTTAGCCTAATGCACCTTTCAAAAGACAGGAAACTTTACAACTTGCTAAGGAAGACATTCAGTCTGCAGGAACACATACTTCTTTCATTTATTGACTCTTTGTAGAAGGAGTGAACGCCGAATAAATCGACTATCTTCTAATGAACCTAAACGAAAACAAATGTTTTTCGGGATCGGGGATGGTTTTTCAAGCGAACAAAGAAGTTTTGTTTTATAATACAAAGGACTGTTCTCTTTGTTCTAACCCTAGTTTTTCTAAGATTTGTGAGCAAACCGGGTTAGTCCCAGCAATATCGAAGTTATTCATTTTCCACAAAAAGTGTTTATATTGTAAAAATCCGGACTGCAAGTGTGTTATAGTGGCGAATTGCTATAAAAACCTGATTTCTCAAAACAACTTTTGGTTGAATAATTAATAAAAGTTGAAAGAACTAATAAAAAGTTTATGGCCAAAAAGTTATTATAAATACAAGAAGGAGAACCTGCATTTAGCAAGATGTCATTTTCAGGTTAATAAATCTGTCAGTTTGATGTTCGGTCTAGCATTTGTCAGGGATGCACATATATTATTTAATATTTAGTATATATACATATATATATATATATATATATATATATATATATATATATATATATATATATATATATATATATATATATAGTGTTGATATGATTGGGACCTGTAATGAATGTGGAATATGTAAAATAGTATATGTACAAGTCTCTGACTTCTTTATATGGACATGATGTATTATTATGCACCAATGAGTCAATATATATATATATATATATATATATATATATATATATATATATATATATATATATATATATATATATATATATATATATATATATATATATATGTATATTCAGGAAGATTTCCGCGGTTCTTTAATGTGAGACATACTTGGTTCTCGGGTTAAACCGCGTCCAGAATTTATGGAAACTCGACGTTTCAGCTCCGGTTTTGGAGCCATTTTCAAGAGGTAAAGGAAATATGTAAGGACACTCTAAGGCCTCAATCTGCCTACTCCTCAGAGTGATGGACAAAGGTGAGTAAAGGAAATATGTAAGGACACTCTAAGGTTTCATTCTGCCTACTCCTTAGAGTGGTGGACAAAGGTGGGTAAAGGAAATATGTAAGGACACTCTAAGGCCTCAATCTGCCTACTCCTTAGAGTGGTGGACAAAGGTGGGTAAAGGAAATATGTAAGGACACTCTAAGGCCTCAATCTCCCTACTCCTTAGAGTGGTGGACAAAGGTAGGTAAAGGAAATATGTAAGGACACTCTAAGGCCTCAATCTGCCTACTACCTAGAGGGGTGGATAAAGGTAGGTTTGGTTGTTGTAGCTCGATTACGGGGCCTCAATCTGCCTACTTCCCAAATCTCGCCGGTGATCATCTGTGAGGTCTCAGTGTGTTCAACCGTAGGCCTTAGAGAGATCTGGCAGTTCGTTGCAAGTCTTGTCTTATATATGTCGTTTCGTCTACCTGTTTCGTCATCAGTGAAAGTAGTGGGTTTTTAGTGATGCGTACATCTAAGAAAGGCAAAGAAAAATTATTTTCTATTTCAATGGTGAACTGGATTTGGGAGTTGATGTTATTATATATATATATATATATATATATATATATATATATATATATATATATATATATATATATATATATATATATATATATATATATATATATATATATATATATATATATATATATATATATCCACCGATTTCATTGACCTTCTTCAAAAGAACACCATTTCTCAAAACGACATTCTGGTAAGCTTTGATATAGTTTCCTTATTCACCAATATACCTCTATCTGAAACCATTGACATTCTCAAAAATAAACACAAAATTTCCCACGATACCTTAGCTCTTGTAGAACACTGCACATCTAACACTTATTTCCTTTTTCAAAACAAATTTTACAAACAAGTTCGAGGTGTCCCAATGGGTTCACCCCTCTCTCCTGCATTGGCCAACATTTTCATGGAAAACTTCGAGACACAAGCCCTCAATTCACCCCAACTTAAACCAACCTGTTGGTTAAGATACGTTGACGACATTTTCGCTGTCTGGCCACACGGCAAAGAATCTCTAGACGATTTCCTTTCTTACCTAAATAACATCAACCCCCAAAGCCAGTTCATTATGGAAATAGAAAATAATTTTTCTTTGCCTTTCTTAGATGTACGCATCACTAAAAACCCAGTCAGAGGATTTTCTTACACTGTCTATCGAAAACCAACCCACACTAACCGTTATCTTAACGCCCAATCTCACCATCACCCATCGCAACTCAATTCCGTGGTTCGAACATTAGTAACACGATCCCTTAGACTAACGGACAACAACAACAAACAGACAGAATTCAACTTTTTAAGACAGACATTGCTAGAAAACGGATACGACAACAATCACATACTACGAAACATTAGAAACTCACAACAACAAACCACTACACCACAACAAGAACAAACAGCGTCCACACAACAACACACAGCGTTTTTACCATACATTAAAGGTGTCACCGACAAAATCAGCCGAATTTTCAGAGCCCATATTATCGAAACCGTATTTACAACAGACCAAAAACTGTCAAATCTTATAAAAACTCCCAAGGATACGATTCCAAACGAATCCCACGGAGTTTAACTAAATTCCTTTTTCCGACTCTTCCCGAACTTACGTAGGACAAACAAACAGACGCATCCACAATAGAATATATGAACACACCCTCGCAGTTAAAAAATCCGACCCCTCATCGGCGCTGGCCATACATCATATTCATGCAGGGCACAAAATAGACTTCGGTAATGCCAAAACAATAGCACTGGTTTACAATTTCAAAACGAGAATTATCCGCAAAGCAATTGAGATTGTAAAACGTCCCGATTGTTTAAATAAGAGAGATAATGGTCTTCGCCTTCCGACTACTTAGAAACCTATTATATCTTCTTTACAAACACAGAAAAAGAAAATAAATTCCACAGACAATTTTATTTCATCATTATCTGCCTCAACAAATGCCGGTGACTCTCTTAATCCTCTAAATACGGTGACCAAAGCCCCCCACTTAATTGACGGTGACCCCACTACTTTCACTGATGACGAAACAGGTAGACGGAACGACATGTATAAGACAAGACTTGCAACGAACTGCCAGATCTCTCTGAGGCCTAGGGTTAAACACACTGAGACCTCACAGACGATCTTCGGCGAGATTTGGCGAGTAGGCGGATTGAGGCCCCGTATTCGAGCTACAACAACCCAATCTATCTTTATCCACCGCTCTAGGGTGTAGGCAGATTGAGGCCTTAGAGTGTCCTTACATATTTCCTTTACCTACCTTTGTCCACCACTCTAAGGAGTAGGCAGATTGAGGCCTTAGAGTGCCCTTACATATTTCCTTTACCCTCCTTTGTCCACCACTCTAAGGAGTAGGCAAATTGAGGCTTTAGAGTGTCCTTACATATTTCCTTTACCCACCTTTGTCCACCACTCTAAGGAGTAGGCAGATTGAGGCCTTAGAGTGTCCTTACATATTTCCTTTACCCACCTTTGTCTATCAGTCTGAGGAGTAGGCAGATTGAGGCCTTAGACTGTCCTTACATATTTCCTTTACCTCTTGAAAATGGCTCCAAAACAGGAGCCGAAACGTCGAGTTTCCATAAATTTTGGACGCGGTTTAACCCGAGAACCAAGCATGTCTTACATATATATATATATATATATATATATATATATATATATATATATATATATATATATATATATATATATATATATATATATATATATATATATATATATATATATATATATATATATACTTCTTAGTAGGTAATGGGTCACTTGAGGCAGACAGGAAGTGGGGGCGGAGCCCCCCACCCCCACTCCTCCCCTAGTGGGCGGAGCCCCACCCCTAGTGGGTGGAGCCCTCCCCCTTGTAGGCAGAGCCCCACCCATTGGGGCGTGGCCACGCCCCAAAATGGCGGACCCAAAATGGCGGAACCAAAATGGAGGAACCAAAATGGCGGAACCAAAATGGCGGAATAAAAAATGGCGGAATGAAAGATGGCGGAATGAAAGATGGAAGTCTAACCTGTGATACCTTAAGCTGACATATATACCCCTGACATTATAAAAAATGGCGGCTTTCGTTCTTAAAGATGGTGCCTTTCGCTTTTAAAGATGGTTGAAGACTCCATTATTTAAAGTTACGTCACTCCAACCTTTAGAGCCGACAAATGAGAGTGAGGTTGATAAGCGAGAATAATGGTGTTGGTCGAGGACTCCAGGATTTAAAGTTACGCCCCCATTAAAACAAACCATTCATAAAGCTTTTGTTATTAGACATAAGACATAATAATTAATATGTTTAATATTAGACTGACTATTAGATTTCGCATAGAAATTAGCCGAACGCCACAATTGTTATATGGGTAGGTTCTAAAAATAACACACAGAGGTCGTTGGCAAACAAAAGAAGGAAGTTCAGAAACAAAATAGACAACAGGTTCAAATAGGAAACCAAACTTAAATATCGTAGAGACAATAGAGGTCGCTGGCAAAACAAAGAAGGAAGCTCAGAAACAAAATGGACAACAGGTTCAACTCTTAAAAATAGGAACTTTTTTAGCCTTATGTGTGGGCGCGGCAAGTAGTTGATTTTATTTTGAAAGAGATACAGGTTCGATTCCTGATATATGCTCCTTGATATGGTAGCGTCAAACAAATACAAAGAGGTACTGAATAACTAAACAGTAAGCTTAGAAACAATGGTTGGTTACAGGTTCAATTCCTTTCTTAGTTTTAAAGCTAACCCCCACGTGTTTAGTGTCATGTTATTCGTCTAAGTAAGCAGAATTAAAAAATGGCGACTAAAATAAGATAAAAACTTAAAACCCTTATCGCGGAAGATCCGTGAGATGTACTATAGAACCAACACATGCATGGTGTTAAGGAGGTCAAATCAAAGTGGAATATACAATAAAATGACCACTTCCGGTCTAAATTTTAAATCGTTATATCTTTTGAATGGAAAGTGATAGAAATGAACTGACTTTAAAAATATATCGTTTCATAACAAGCTCTACAAGAAAATGAGATAAAAAACTTCAAATCCTTATCGCGGAAGATCGGTGAGATGTACGATAGAACCAATACATGCACGGTGTTAAGGAGGCCAAATCAAATTGGAATATACAATAAAATGGCCACTTCCGGTCTAAACTTTAAATCGTTATATCTTTTGAACGGAAAGTGATAGAAAGGAACCGACTTCAAAAATGTATGTTTCGTAACAAGGTCTACAAGAAACTGAGATAAAAAACTTCAAATCCTTATCGCGGAAGATCGGTGACATGTACGATACCAATGCATGCACGGTGTTAAGGAGGCCAAATCAAATTGGAATATACAATAAAATGGCCACTTCCGGTCTAAACTTTAAATCGTTATATCTTTTGAACGGAAAGTGATAGAAAGGAACCGACTTCAAAAATGTATGTTTCGTAACAAGGTCTACAAGAAACTGAGAGAAAAAACTTCAAACCCTTATCGCGGAAGATCGACGAGATGTACGATAGAACCAATACATACACTCTGTTCAGCAAAGCAAACTCTATAAGCATATTCAATAAAAACGTTACTTCCGGTAGACACTTCCGGTATAGCTATTCTTAGAGCTACATACATGTGTGACACCTCAAAATCATCGTCTTGTTGAACAGAAGAAATATAATATTTAAGTAAGGCAGAACAAGCTGTGTTAACACCTAAAAAACAACACACTCTCTCTTAGACTTAATGAAGTTACTTTCAGAGAAAATTTCAACCATACCAGAAATAACAGTATTCAATAGCGTATTTAAATGTTGACTACATCAAGTGATGCGTGCTACAGACAAATTTTAGTACACCCTCTTAGACTTATTGAAGTTGACGGTACAGGCAGCTGTCAAGCGTACCTAACAAACCAAAGTAAATATGTCTTGAAGAACAGTCTTCAATTGCCCTAAGCCAACACATCTCTATCATTTCAGAGTAATCTTAGCCATGTGACCAGTTAAACTAAGTATCTTGAAGTGTAGCTTGTATGTTTATGAGATATAAAATAACAAAACTAAGAGTTAATTGTCTATTAAAACAACAAGCAGAAGGGGCTGACTTGGTACCTACAGCTGCTACATACTTGGTAAAAATGGGTGCCACTAGCATTTCAGAGTAATTTTAATCACACAACACTCTAACTAACTGTCTTGAGATGTGGCTTTATGTGTTAATGGGTGGAAATAACAAAACTAAAGAGTTGATTGTCTATTACAACTGTCAGCTAAAGAAGCATTTAGGTAGCCGGAATACCGATATCCTAAATATTTCAAGAGTAATCTTAGTCATACAACACTCTTAACTAACTGTCTTGAGATGTGGCTTTATGTGTCATTGGTTGGAAAATAAGAAAACTAAAGAGTTGATTGTCTATTACAACTGTCAGCTGAAGGAACATTTTGGGTTATCGGAATACCGATACCCTAAATATTTCAACCAAAGGAGCCCACTTAGACTCATCTCCAGGGAGCCGGAATACTGGCCCCCTAGAAGTGTCGGAAGCAACATTTCAATTAACACCAACAACCGCTAAATACTTGTTGGACTTTAATATGTTTGATATTAAATTCGGTTTGCTACATAACCATTCATTTTTATGAAAAACTCAACAATTTTTATTTCTGCGTAAGCGAATTTAATCAGAAATATAGAACCAATCTTCAAGGAACCGAAGTAAAATGATAAGAACATTAAGAACAAACATTCCGATACCGAAGTGATCCTAAACACACCATATGATGCAAATTCTGTAAATCTCTTTAACAGAAGAAAAACAGAAGTGAAACACCGTAAGACAAATAGAACCGACGTACATAACAGATGTGTCTGAGGAGAAACGTATTCAGAACCTTATTGAGTTTACTAAGTTTTAAGTATACGAACATAACAGTCTATGTACCAACCAATACCGATACCCTTAATATTTCAACCAAAGGAGCCCACTTAGACTCATCTCCAGGGGCTCGGAATACCGATGCCCTAAAAACGGACGCAACATCTCAAGTAACACCTAGAACTGCAACATACTTGGTAAAAAATGGGTGGAGCTCAGATTGTAAACGACTTGATAGGTGGTACATATGTTTGCAAAGATTTCATTCTAAATTTAGCCTGTTGGATATCCAATCTTTTCTATGAAAAGTGCAACCAACCAACTAACCAACCACCCAACCAACCAACCAACGTTGAGGGGCGTAGAGATAGCAAGCTATCTACAAGTGGACCCCTCTGAACCTATGATGTTAATAATGGATTAAGAGATTGAATTGGTACGTGTTTATAGTGAAGGCTTGCAAGCTACGTACAAGTGTCTGAATATATGATGGTAATGATGGGTTAAGATATTTAATTGACATGTATTAAAGGCTTAGCGGTTTTCATTTGAGTCATCGTCATTCGAAAACTATTAGAACGAAAACCAGGTCCTTTACTCTGGTATATCTTACTCAGTAGGAACCAAATGTCTTCGAAAACAACATTCTTTGCTTTTCTGAAAGGCAAGTGAGCAGCCCCCTTGTCGAACCCCTCCGAGCTAAAGGTAAACCCCACTCTGTCTTCGGGATCGACATCATGGACTATATGACTCACAATATCTTTAATACGATCTTTGACCCACTTCTCTGGATCGTTGACATCGTCAGGTATATCTTGTAGTCTAAAGCATACGCTTCGTCTATCAAGTTTAAACTTCTTATTGGAGGTCACTGTATCTTCAAGTATTTGGAATGCCATTGTTTCGTGCTACACAACTGACTGTGTTGGTTAAAGGACCGAAGTTTAGCCTCGTGTTTATTAAAGAACAAAGTTTAGCAGGTACTATTTGTTTTCACCTTCACTATTGGCTACCGACTGAACCTTAGCGGAAGCTCCTCGTCTTAATATTCGACAAACAACACAGACAACACAACTTATTGTTTTCACCTTCACTGTTGGCTACCGACTGAACCTTAGCGGACGCTCCTCGTCTTAATATTCGACAAACAACACAGACAACACAACTTATTGTTTTCACCTTCACTGTTGGCTACCGACTGAACCTTAGCGGACGCTCCTCGTCTTAATATTCGACAAACAACACAGACAACACAACTTATTGTTTTCACCTTCACTGTTGGTTAACGACTGAACCTTAGTGGACGCTTCACGTCTTAATATTCAACAGACAACAACGACAGCTGTCATACAGCCGTCTGACATGACAGACAGCTGTCATACAGCTGCCATACAGCTGTCTAACACAGCTGTCTAACACAGCTGTCTAACACAGCTGTCTAACACAGCTGTCTAACACAACTGTCTAACACAGCTGTCTAATAGGGCAGACATATGTCTAACACATGTCTAGCAGATGTGTAACAGTCACTCTTTTGCGGAACATAAGCTGAATGTTTTTAAGTCAAACAAGAAGAAAACAATTTAAAACACATCTACGATGACCATGAGGCAGCCTACATGGACTTTGAACAATTTTTAAAAATAGATGCGGCCAGGTTAGTTGATTAACCATCCAGGTCAGTCACAGCTGACGCTATAAATAAAAACGATGCTGGAAGCGAGTGACGTCACAAGAAACGGTGGTGCATGTGCCCAGGTTAGACCTCTAAGCTTTCCAGGTTAATACCGGGTTAGCTCCATGACAAGGTGGTGGACCAGTCGGGTCAGCTAAGAGTCGGGGTGGTGGAATGGTCGGGTCAGCTAGGCGACCGGGGGCCCTAGCTGACCCGACCATTCCACCACCCCGACTCTTAGCTGACCCGACTGGTCCACCACCTTGTCATGGAGCTAACCCGGTATTAACCTGGAAAGCTTAGAGGTCTAACCTGGGCACATGCACCACCGTTTCTTGTGACGTCACTCGCTTCCAGCATCGTTTTTATTTATAGCGTCAGCTGTGACTGACCTGGATGGTTAATCAACTAACCTGGCCGCATCTATTTTTAAAAATTGTTCAAAGTCCATGTAGGCTGCCTCATGGTCATCGTAGATGTGTTTTAAATTGTTTTCTTCTTGTTTGACTTAAAAACATTCAGCTTATGTTCCGCAAAAGAGTGACTGTTACACATCTCCTAGACATGTGTTAGACATATGTCTGCCCTATTAGACAGCTGTGTTAGACAGCTGTGTTAAACAGCTGTGTTAGACAGTTGTGTTAGACAGCTGTGTTAGACAGCTGTGTTAGACAGCTGTGTTAGACAGCTGTGTTAGACAGCTGTATGACAGCTGTATGACAGCTGTCGTTGTTGTCTGTTGAATATTAAGACGTGAAGCGTCCACTAAGGTTCAGTCGTTAACCAACAGTGAAGGTGAAAACAATAAGTTGTGTTGTCTGTGTTGTTTGTCGAATATTAAGACGAGGAGCGTCCGCTAAGGTTCAGTCGGTAGCCAACAGTGAAGGTGAAAACAATAAGTTGTGTTGTCTGTGTTGTTTGTCGAATATTAAGACGAGGAGCGTCCGCTAAGGTTCAGTCGGTAGCCAACAGTGAAGGTGAAAACAATAAGTTGTGTTGTCTGTGTTGTTTGTCGAATATTAAGACGAGGAGCTTCCGCTAAGGTTCAGTCGGTAGCCAATAGTGAAGGTGAAAACAAATAGTACCTGCTAAACTTTGTTCTTTAATAAACACGAGGCTAAACTTCGGTCCTTTAACCAACACAGTCAGTTGTGTAGCACGAAACAATGGCATTCCAAATACTTGAAGATACAGTGACCTCCAATAAGAAGTTTAAACTTGATAGACGAAGCGTATGCTTTAGACTACAAGATATACCTGACGATGTCAACGATCCAGAGAAGTGGGTCAAAGATCGTATTAAAGATATTGTGAGTCATATAGTCCATGATGTCGATCCCGAAGACAGAGTGGGGTTTACCTTTAGCTCGGAGGGGTTCGACAAGGGGGCTGCTCACTTGCCTTTCAGAAAAGCAAAGAATGTTGTTTTCGAAGACATTTGGTTCCTACTGAGTAAGATATACCAGAGTAAAGGACCTGGTTTTCGTTCTAATAGTTTTCGAATGACGATGACTCAAATGAAAACCGCTAAGCCTTTAATACATGTCAATTAAATATCTTAACCCATCATTACCATCATATATTCAGACACTTGTACGTAGCTTGCAAGCCTTCACTATAAACACGTACCAATTCAATCTCTTAATCCATTATTAACATCATAGGTTCAGAGGGGTCCACTTGTAGATAGCTTGCTATCTCTACGCCCCTCAACGTTGGTTGGTTGGTTGGGTGGTTGGTTAGTTGGTTGGTTGCACTTTTCATAGAAAAGATTGGATATCCAACAGGCTAAATTTAGAATGAAATCTTTGCAAACATATGTACCACCTATCAAGTCGTTTACAATCTGAGCTCCACCCATTTTTTACCAAGTATGTTGCAGTTCTAGGTGTTTCTTGAGATGTTGCGTCCGTTTTTAGGGCATCGGTATTCCGAGCCCCTGGAGATGAGTCTAAGTGGGCTCCTTTGGTTGAAATATTAAGGGTATCGGTATTGGTTGGTACATAGACTGTTATGTTCGTATACTTAAAACTTAGTAAACTCAATAAGGTTCTGAATACGTTTCTCCTCAGACACATCTGTTATGTACGTCGGTTCTATTTGTCTTACGGTGTTTCACTTCTGTTTTTCTTCTGTTAAAGAGATTTACAGAATTTGCATCATATGGTGTGTTTAGGATCACTTCGGTATCGGAATGTTTGTTCTTAATGTTCTTATCATTTTACTTCGGTTCCTTGAAGATTGGTTCTATATTTCTGATTAAATTCGCTTACGCAGAAATAAAAATTGTTGAGTTTTTCATAAAAATGAATGGTTATGTAGCAAACCGAATTTAATATCAAACATATTAAAGTCCAACAAGTATTTAGCGGTTGTTGGTGTTAATTGAAATGTTGCTTCCGACACTTCTAGGGGGCCAGTATTCCGGCTCCCTGGAGATGAGTCTAAGTGGGCTCCTTTGGTTGAAATATTTAGGGTATCGGTATTCCGATAACCCAAAATGTTCCTTCAGCTGACAGTTGTAATAGACAATCAACTCTTTAGTTTTCTTATTTTCCAACCAATGACACATAAAGCCACATCTCAAGACAGTTAGTTAAGAGTGTTGTATGACTAAGATTACTCTTGAAATATTTAGGATATCGGTATTCCGGCTACCTAAATGCTTCTTTAGCTGACAGTTGTAATAGACAATCAACTCTTTAGTTTTGTTATTTCCACCCATTAACACATAAAGCCACATCTCAAGACAGTTAGTTAGAGTGTTGTGTGATTAAAATTACTCTGAAATGCTAGTGGCACCCATTTTTACCAAGTATGTAGCAGCTGTAGGTACCAAGTCAGCCCCTTCTGCTTGTTGTTTTAATAGACAATTAACTCTTTAGTTTTGTTATTTTATATCTCATAAACATACAAGCTACACTTCAAGATACTTAGTTTAACTGGTCACATGGCTAAGATTACTCTGAAATGATAGAGATGTGTTGGCTTAGGGCAATTGAAGACTGTTCTTCAAGACATATTTACTTTGGTTTGTTAGGTACGCTTGACAGCTGCCTGTACCGTCAACTTCAATAAGTCTAAGAGGGTGTACTAAAATTTGTCTGTAGCACGCATCACTTGATGTAGTCAACATTTAAATACGCTATTGAATACTGTTATTTCTGGTATGGTTGAAATTTTCTCTGAAAGTAACTTCATTAAGTCTAAGAGAGAGTGTGTTGTTTTTTAGGTGTTAACACAGCTTGTTCTGCCTTACTTAAATATTATATTTCTTCTGTTCAACAAGACGATGATTTTGAGGTGTCACACATGTATGTAGCTCTAAGAATAGCTATACCGGAAGTGTCTACCGGAAGTAACGTTTTTATTGAATATGCTTATAGAGTTTGCTTTGCTGAACAGCGTGTATGTATTGGTTCTATCGTACATCTCGTCGATCTTCCGCGATAAGGGTTTGAAGTTTTTTCTCTCAGTTTCTTGTAGACCTTGTTACGAAACATACATTTTTGAAGTCGGTTCCTTTCTATCACTTTCCGTTCAAAAGATATAACGATTTAAAGTTTAGACCGGAAGTGGCCATTTTATTGTATATTCCAATTTGATTTGGCCTCCTTAACACCGTGCATGCATTGGTATCGTACATGTCACCGATCTTCCGCGATAAGGATTTGAAGTTTTTTATCTCAGTTTCTTGTAGACCTTGTTACGAAACATACATTTTTGAAGTCGGTTCCTTTCTATCACTTTCCGTTCAAAAGATATAACGATTTAAAGTTTAGACCGGAAGTGGCCATTTTATTGTATATTCCAATTTGATTTGGCCTCCTTAACACCGTGCATGTATTGGTTCTATCGTACATCTCACCGATCTTCCGCGATAAGGATTTGAAGTTTTTTATCTCATTTTCTTGTAGAGCTTGTTATGAAACGATATATTTTTAAAGTCAGTTCATTTCTATCACTTTCCATTCAAAAGATATAACGATTTAAAATTTAGACCGGAAGTGGTCATTTTATTGTATATTCCACTTTGATTTGACCTCCTTAACACCATGCATGTGTTGGTTCTATAGTACATCTCACGGATCTTCCGCGATAAGGGTTTTAAGTTTTTATCTTATTTTAGTCGCCATTTTTTAATTCTGCTTACTTAGACGAATAACATGACACTAAACACGTGGGGGTTAGCTTTAAAACTAAGAAAGGAATTGAACCTGTAACCAACCATTGTTTCTAAGCTTACTGTTTAGTTATTCAGTACCTCTTTGTATTTGTTTGACGCTACCATATCAAGGATCATATATCAGGAATCGAACCTGTATCTCTTTCAAAATAAAATCAACTACTTGCCGCGCCCACACATAAGGCTAAAAAAGTTCCTATTTTTAAGAGTTGAACCTGTTGTCCATTTTGTTTCTGAGCTTCCTTCTTTGTTTTGCCAGCGACCTCTATTGTCTCTACGATATTTAAGTTTGGTTTCCTATTTGAACCTGTTGTCTATTTTGTTTCTGAACTTCCTTCTTTTGTTTGCCAACGACCTCTGTGTGTTATTTTTAGAACCTACCCATATAACAATTGTGGCGTTCGGCTAATTTCTATGCGAAATCTAATAGTCAGTCTAATATTAAACATATTAATTATTATGTCTTATGTCTAATAACAAAAGCTTTATGAATGGTTTGTTTTAATGGGGGCGTAACTTTAAATCCTGGAGTCCTCGACCAACACCATTATTCTCGCTTATCAACCTCACTCTCATTTGTCGGCTCTAAAGGTTGGAGTGACGTAACTTTAAATAATGGAGTCTTCAACCATCTTTAAAAGCGAAAGGCACCATCTTTAAGAACGAAAGCCGCCATTTTTTATAATGTCAGGGGTATATATGTCAGCTTAAGGTATCACAGGTTAGGCTTCCATCTTTCATTCCGCCATCTTTCATTCCGCCATTTTTTATTCCGCCATTTTGGTTCCGCCATTTTGGTTCCTCCATTTTGGTTCCGCCATTTTGGGTCCGCCATTTTGGGGCGTGGCCACGCCCCAATGGGTGGGGCTCTGCCTACAAGGGGGAGGGCTCCACCCACTAGGGGTGGGGCTCCGCCCACTAGGGGAGGAGTGGGGGTGGGGGGCTCCGCCCCCACTTCCTGTCTGCCTCAAGTGACCCATTACCTACTCTTCTTGTCAGTGGCCACTTTTTTGTATGATATATTGCACAATGATAGGTATGTGCTTCTTGATGAGTCTTGTTGCATTATTGTGTTCGCAAAATCGCAAAATCTTCTGGTACATACCTACGATTTGGAGCGTGAGATCTTCTGCAATATGCATTTTAACTCATTTTGTTTCTTCCTTATCTTTTAAAAATGTTTTAAATAAAGAAGCCTTTTGTTGACACTATAAATTTTGTACAACTACTTTTCTTAAATTGCTTGCTCTCAATGCAAACAAGGGAATTTTCTGGTTAATTGTCTTCTACTATTTTGTAACGTTCTTCCTGCAAGAGCTTCTTATATTTTGGATGAAAGCCACGGTCATTACTTAGTTATTACGGGTCATATTCCAGGTGTTTTCATATATTTGTTTTCTATTTTCCTGAGCTTCATAAAAGTGTTTAATTGTATTATTCTGCATTTGAGTTTCTTTTGTTCTAAATACCTCTACCTAGTTTTTTCCGATTTATACTACCTCACTAAAAGCTTCTCTCTACATTATTTTTTGCAGTAACTTTATCACTTCCAGTTATACCTATTTTTACTTCAGTTATTAGATCAGCCCCATCGAAGTACATTTTAATTTTCTTAAATTCAGGAAATTCCAATCGCCAGGATTCGAACCGAGATGAGAAATTTTACCATTATCCAAAATATTTTTTGTAAAGTCACTATCATTTTTGCTTCAGTACACACAACAACTTCCGGCTTTTAGTCCCTCAGAGAAAATAGTTTATTATATGTTGTTTCTTCAGCCAGTAATATCTTGTTACATATTTTAACTTGCAATTTTGTTGATTATTTTTTAATTTAGTAATTTAAAAGGAGCCTGCTCTACCACTAGAGTCATTGCAAATGACCAATTGCTTTACATATTAATTTTTGTATCTAAGTCATAACTAAAACATAAAATAAAAGTAGTTCTATCTTTTAAAATTACTAGACGAAGGTTAAATAACAAAAAATTCAAGACTAAAAGTAAATAACAAAGCAAACATCATATTTTCTTGGCATAATTTATATCTTTTAGGAAACTGATGGTCTCTTGGATGTTTCCGCAATTGGAACATATAGATTCAATTAAACTGTTGGGCACGCAATAAACATATAGGTTACATACCTGTCGGGGACAGGTAACTATTGGATGTTTGATATCAGATTGAATATTGCATACATCACAGATTGGTACAGGCTCTTGTTTTAAAATATATGAGTGAGTTAGTTTGGAGTGTCCCAAACGAAGTCTCAAAATTATTCCTTGATGTCGTCTGTTTACTGAAAAAGGTAAATGTTGACGGACCGATTGTTTGATGATTTTAGGTTTTTCGTTTGTGTCTTCCTACTATTTTTGCCACATATCTAACACCTTATTTTTAGTTTTACTCCTAATATCCTTAGATGTTCTTGAGTTTATTATGTCGAGTGAAGTAAGGTCTAGAACTTCTCGTCCCAAAAGGACAATAGACTAATTTCCACTTTTACCAACATCAGAGGGAATGTAAACAAATCTAACAACAAAATTAGTCATGCCTACACTGTGTAGAATGTTTTCGATTTCTCTATCCAAATAATTTTTGTGGTACATAATTCCGATTGATTTAAGGTGCTATGAAAATTTGAACATATAATATAGGGTCGGTTTTGTAATGTAGATATATGATGAAGTGCTTCTTCAATTGCTAATAGTTCGGCGCAGTATACTGAAGAAATTTCATTCAGGCGAAATTGGCAGTTCATGCCAGGTGTGAGAAAAGCCAAACCAACAGGTTTGGATTTAAGTTTGTAAGCAGCAGTATAAATAAATAAATAGCCTCAGTATCTGGAAGCAATGCTGTTGAAGTTATTTTTTATAATATTGAGATTTGTAATAGTTTTTGAGAGGAGAGAGAGTTCTGTGTTGATTTTGTGTGATGGAGCTATTCAGGAAGTATACTTTTGTAAAGGCTTAATAGTGGTATATCGCTTGAAATCTAGTAAATTTTAACAAAAGAAAATTGGAATGGTTAGGATCACCTAAAATTTTAGTTTCGTAGGTTAATGTAAGCTGCTGCTTTCCTACAGTGAGATCGCATATACATCTTAGGCTGTTCATTGTGCAATTCGAAAAACGGAGTTTTGTATAGTGTCCAGCGTTTTTAGTAAGGTCTTGCTTGCAATAGAGTAGATTATTTAATCATAGTCTATGCGAGATCGGATTAATGTTCTATAAATAGCTGGCAGCGTACTTGGATGTGCTCCCAAAAAGTAACTGCACAAAACTTTCACTAAATTGATTACTTTCATGCATCATGCATTAAGTCTTTCGGTGCGAGATATGAGAGCCGCGCCTGATTTTGAAATCTAGAATTAGCCGAAGGTACCTAGTTTCTTTAACAGCGCAAATATTGCTGTTAAAAAAGTTCTAAAGTGATCTGTGGAGCTTTATAATAAGCATGTATATTGTTTCGTTTTATAATAAGCATGTACATTGTTTTTAAGGGCGAAAACCTAAGTCCTGTTTTTTTGACCAGCCTTGGACACCATCTTATATTCTCTTTCGACAGTTTTCTGCAGACATACCAAATTTTACCATTTTTTTATTTTAATATTTTAAGGACTATATTTACTGATATTAGTGAATTTTGTTTAAAAAAATCCTTAATGAGGAGATCCCGACTTTTTAAAAATTTCTTCAAATGACCAAGAACTAGACCCCCTAGAACCCACATCCAGGGTCAGTTTCAATTTTTATATGTTATATATATATATATATATATATATATATATATATATATATATATATATATATATATATATATATATATATATATATATATATATATATATATATGTATCACAACGATAACTCAAACAATAATGATTTTGATCAAATTTGGCACATACCTTCCTTTTGCAAGTGGCTTGAAAAAGTTCGTTGGTCAGGAAGATGGGCCCAGGTTTTCCCGGAAAATTTTGTGTTTTCTTTATAACAAAATTATATCTCCGGAAATAACAAAGTAAAGGCAACCAAATTTAGTCAACTGATTTTTGTCATAATGTGTGAATTGTGCACCAAAATTCAGATTTCTATCTTAAAAGACAAAAAAGTTAGAGGTAAATTAATTTTTAATAAACTAAATCTGATTAAAGAAAGTTAAAACTTCAAAATTGAGTACGAATGGGAGTGAAAAATACTACAAGAAATGACAAACAAGCTCCTATATATGTGTCTAAGTCGTTATTTTCCTTCGTTATAATATGAGCAAAAAATCTATTGTAAATCGAAATGGTCTTGTGTAAATTTTAAAACATTGAACCAATGTATTACCGGATATAGCTGCTAGTAAACACACCTAGAGACTAGCTCAGTGGCCTAAGTCGCAGATAATCAAATTCAATTGTTTCCTGCATAACGAGTTCGAATCCTAGTTACTGATGTTACTTTTTTCAATTTTTCTCACTTCACTTTACCGTTATCTAATCAGATTGTTGTTATTCGGATGAATTTTTAGCGAGTTTTTGTATAAAGACTAATTTGACAAAGAGGAGTTGAAAGTTATAAGACTTAATTCAAATTGAAGCATATCTGGTTGCTTGTTCTTGCCCTAGCTTAGTGAACCCGTTCCATATTTAATACAGTCGTAGACTTTTCCCGTCGCTTCACAAGTGCTTGTTTTAGTGAATTTTCTTTAAAAAAAATCACTGACGAGGAGATCCAGACATTTGAATTTAGAAAAAAATTCTTTAAATAAGCGCGAACTGGGCCCCCTAGAACCCATATCCAGGGTCAGTTTCAATTATATATATATATATATATATATATATATATATATATATATATATATATATATATATATATATATATATATATATATATATATATATATATATATATATATATATATATATATAGAGGGTCTAAGCTTAAAAGTCAAAAAATTTAGAGGCATTTACAGAAAAAACTTGGGGTTTTCCTCAAAACGTTAAATGTCGCGATTTGAAACGTCAAACATGGCAACATTTTGGCAAAGAACCCGAAAGGAATACAGATTATGTAAACAGTGTTCTGCAAACACTTAAGTTTCAGCTTAAACGATCATTGCCCTTCATTTTAATAAAATATTTCCAGAAAATTCATTTCCAATAGATACTTTCTCTGATGCTTTGGAAGTAGCTTTAGTTAAATTTATGGTTTAACGGTCTATAATTTTCAGCTATTTTTCATAGAAAAAATTCGTCAATGAGGCGTCCGCGGCTTTTAATTCTAAAAATATTTCTTCAAATGAGCGCAAACTAGACCCCGAGAATCTATATCCGAGTCTACTTTCTGTTTACATATATACAGTGTGACGCATTTCTACGGTAAAGCTTAATATAATTGTTATTATGCAAGATACGAGAAAAAATTGTATACGTTACCTATAGGGTGTTTTGTGCTTCATATTATAAAATTATTTTGACAACCACACGATGGCCCATAAGTCGTTGGTGATACCTACATTTTTTTTAACATTCCTTATTGCATTTTTGCATTTTTCATCGAAATATGATGCATGTTTGTAAAAAAATCGAGACGCAGTAAGTGCGTTTTAGTAGCGAATTTTTATTAAAGGCTTCAAAATTCCATAACGCATTTTGCTATTAATCTAAGGCTGATCAGCTAAGAAATGAGTTTTCTCGGAAATGGTTAAGTTTATTTTCGGAAAATCTTTGTACATTTTAAAACACGTTATGTTAGTAAAATATGGTACATTTTTCCTACTATAAAGGTTATACTGGTGACCAATCTGATTCCTGGTTGCATAAAATATTTTCTATTGAAAACATTTTAAGAAAACTCACTTCCATAACGCACGTGCTGCGTCCAGACTTTTTTTATTTTTCTATAATATTTCTACCGAATTGGTCAGTCATTGTTATATGTTGTCATAAATTACTTTATTTCATTTATATTACTTTGTAATTCATTTACGCGAGTTGTTTTAACTTGCGATAAGCAAGGTATTACACTGGGTTAAGAATACTGATCAGCTGCTTATTTATTTGAAGAAAAAAAGAATCTGTCCTACCTAAAATTATAAAGCAAAAATTCAGTTAATAAAGAGTGCATAACTTAACACACAAAAACATAATGTTTAACTTAGAAACCAATAAAGAGAAATTATGTTATGTTCTTTTCTCTTTCAAACTAAAAACAAGCACAGAAATAATTATATTATTAGATTAAAGAGCAACATAGATCAGCTTTAATTTTTGTTTTGTTACAAAAACATATAAAGCCAAATTTAAGACTTTAGTTGTTTATCTTCAATCTAGTTCTTTTATTTGTTGTTTTAAAAGGTCTCGTTTAATACAAAGCTAAAGCAGCGTGGCAGGGTTGTAAAAATAGAGGAATGGTAATGACCAGTGTAACTATGGTGGTCACGTTCGATATAGATCAGGAGGCGTAAACCCAGAACCTATAACTAGCACCAGTAATCGGGTAATATGTTGTGGGAAAGAAATAAATGAGATTGCCTCTGTCAGATTTATTCCTGAACAATATCCTCCTTTACGTAATGCTACGTTACCTATCTCTTATCCATCGTTTCTCAGTTGTCAGAATTTCTCGTTTGCTTTCATTTCCCGCTTCTCACTTTGTCCCTGGTTGGTTAGCAAATTTACTATTTGCACATATTGAAGTAAGTTAACATAGACAACTATCTAAACATAAAACTTTTTGAAGAAAATGTGAGCTAGTAATTGTAATATAAAGAAGCACATTGTTTCGGACTCTAAACCAGTTCCATTGCCTGATTATAAATGTTGTTACTAAAATACTTATCGTAATAACATTTATCTTTTCTCTATTTATACTTTAAGTGTCTTAACAACTAAGGTTATTGACACTAACAACACTTTAAATAACTACATAACAAAATTCTACATAAACTTGGTAACTATGAAAAACATCTAAATCCTATTATATAAATTAGACTGTCTTAAATATCTAAGTAAACAGTTTACATTAGCAAAATTTAGATCTAAAATTTCAGACAAGTGTCTTTCACCAAAATTTTCAAGTTATGTAAAAGCATATAAGGGACATTCTAATAGAAGGTGAAAATTTGAAATTTGTCGGTCACAGAGCTCACAATAAGAGCGTTCCTTTCGATTTGAAAAATAACTATGTGTATGTAGAGAGCAGCCAATTCGGAGTCTTCTGATAATCACTTTTTCCCTGTGAGATAAATCAGGAAGTTTCTTGATTGCCACAGCTGGTTCAATTTCTCGCCGTTTGTTTCTTAGCGAATACCAATGGATTTGCCATTTCTGTCTATAAAAATTTGCTCTGTGCAGAAACGACGGAGTAAATTTGAAGAGGAATTACAGTATCGATCAAGACATTGTTTCTGGTACATCCGTCTGCATTTTCGTTTCCAGAAATACCACAGTGTGATGGGATAAATATAAGTCTGATAGATTTTCCAGATTGCAATGCACAGTAAATATATTCTTGTACTTGAATTACAAGATGGTCCTTTGGGTAAAGGTTTGTGAGTGATATAATCGACGAAAAAGAATCGGTGCATATTAAGACGTTAGTGGAATGAGAGTTGACGAATATTTTAGTTATGTTCTAATTATGGCGTTATAGTTCTGTTCTACATTACTCTAATTAAATTAGGGTACTATTATCACATCACCTGTATGTCACCACTAATTCTCGATAAGTAATAAAATTAACAAACGAAACAAAACAAAACCAGCTTGGTGAAACATACATAATATGTTTGCTGTAGTGATGGTAGTGGTAACTTTATCACTCGTTTTTAGCGTTCATAGTCAGATATGAAAGATGCCCTTGTTAAAAAAATACACGTGTATCTATAAATACTAATAAGTTTTAGTACAACGGGCTGGGTCAAAGGCCAAAGTTGTTTTGAATAGTAAAGAACGTCGTAAAAAATATAAAAAAATGTCCAAGTTTTTTTAGTTTCTTCTTCTGCAATATTAACCGTGGTTTAAGGTTTAATTTGTATATGTAGGTTAGCTTTTAAGGTATCATAGGCCTTATTAGCCTGAAAAATATGGCTTTTATTATTATTATAACTGAATGACAATTAATAAATCACAGGGGCAAACTCTAAAATTCGCAAGAATGACTTAAGACAGGACTGTTTCTTCCATTGCAGATTTTACGTAGTGTGTTTGCGTGTGATCTCAGCACATAGCCTAATTATACTAACACCGCTCTCTAAAATAGTAAAGACTGTTGGATATAAAGAAATAGACAAAATATTTAGGTTTTTCCCTTTTTTTTTCACCACTAATTACTGATTTGAAAATTTGAGGTTCTTCTTCTGCAAGATTAACCGTGGTTTTAGCTTTAATTTATATATGTATGTCAGTTTGTAAGGTATCATAGACCTACCCAGGTTTCAAAATATGGTTATTATTATTACTACAACTGAGTTACACGCGGATGAAATAATGAAATAGCGGGCAACAGCTGGTATATAATAAATATATATATATATATATATATATATATATATATATATATATATATATATATATATATAATATATATATATATATATATATATATATATATATATATATATATATATATATATATATATATATATATATATATATATATGTATGTATGTATCATCGATAACTCAAAAAAAAATCATTGGAACTAACCTCGACTATTCTAGAGTTAGGCTCTCCTTTATGCGGTGTTTCCACTTATATGGTTACTTCGTTCTTCGCCTTTATAGAGAACATTAACACAATAAGTGAGTTATGGTAACAACTGTGGCACATGTAATGAGGTAGCACTTGAAATACATTTAGTTTTTGTGTAACAGTTATGATAAAGATATACACACGTTAGGTACTTTACGTTTCTCGGTCTCTTCGTCTTTTCTATATCGCTTACTCGTTACTTTATCGGAAAAGGCGGAGCTTAGGAACACAGAGTTTCGGAGTTCAAGAAAAGTTTCACGTGTCACCAGTCCAATGAGCCTGTAATTATTTTAACATTAGCGCGTAATCGTCGAAACATGGCTCACATACTCTATTAATTCATGCAGTAGTTTAATACTACGGTTAAAGTTATTTGTAAGAAGAGATACCCATCCATCTGAGTATCACAATAGACGTCCCTTAAAGAGGGATAAAAGAAAAAATAAGCTCCAGGTGTTTCCTGTCTGTTGTAAGAGGCTGAAGTAACTGGCGGGTGGCAGGTTAAGAAAAACTCGTAGGTTTGCTGAGATCTCCAGGGGGTGATTTACATCTCGAGGTTGAAGCCTCCACTGTAGGCTTCGAGACTAGCAAATGATCTTGTTTAGATATCACTATTGGACAACATTCCAAACGATACCGCCTAGGGGTGGCATGTATTGAGTTCAAAGAAACTCGCAGTGGGCTAAGATCTCTGGTGATTGAGATACATCTGGAGGTTGAGACCTCTACTGTAAGCTTCGGAACCGGCAAACTATCTCACTTGGGAGCTGTGCTAGAGCGGGACACTGTAAAATATTGCGTGGAGTCGAGCACAAACGGATATTGGGTGGAGGCAAACTCTAATAGAGAATATCTTCTCTCTGAGCTTTGAAACATGCGATTTCATTGAGATTGCAAATTTCCAACCTAACTTTCGCCCTCAAAAATATAGATCTAAAATATGGGAATCTACGAGGTCTTGCAGGATTATGTCAGTCTCACCTTGCAGCCAATAGGTAGGGATATATGGTAGACTGTGTAATACTTCTGAATTGTAGCACGCTATGCCATTCCATTACACGTCTTAACAGACGCTACTCCTGAAAATACGTAATTTTTAAAACAACGAAGCTTTTATAGGCTATAATACACAAAACATTTTAAGTTTTTAGGATTGTGTGTGCGTATGTGTGTGTGCAGAAGTTCTAGGCTTCGCACACATGTATATATATATATATATATATATATATATATATATATATATATATATATATATATATATATATATCTGTATGTGAGTGTGTATTTGTGTATCACACCGTTAACTCAAAAAATTTTGATCAAATACGGATCATATTTTGATTTTGATCAAATTTGGAACATACCTTTCTTTTGCAAGTTCGTTAGTCAGAAAAATCAGCTCAGGTTTTCCCGGATTTTTTTTTTCTTCAGAAAAAGTTATATCTCCGGAAATAACAAAGTACGGGAACCAAATTTGGTACGCGTGTTTGTATTATAAAGAGTGAGTCATGTTCCAGATAAGTAAAGCTCTATTTAATTGTTATTATACAAGATACGAGGAAAATTGTATACGTTAATTATAGTGTGTTTTGAGCTGCATCTTACAAAATTATTTTGACAATCACAGGTTGGCCCAGAAGTCATTGGTGAAACTTAAAATTTGTTTTTCCGAACATCCCTTATATTATTGCATTTTTGCATTTTTTATCTAAATATGATGCATGTTTGTAAAAAAAAATCGAAACGCAGCAAGTGCGTTTTGGTAGCGAATTCTCATTAAATGCTTCAAATGCCAATAACTCAATCTGCTATTAACCTAACGTTCGTTGTCTCGCAGCAAGTGCGTTATGTGAATCTTCATAAAAACGATTTTAATAGCAAATACGTACTTTTTTAAGCAAAGCAGGCGAAGTCCGTTACCAGTAAGTACCCTTGGAGAACCCAAGTCACCACAACACATTTTAAAAAGACCTGAGGATCGTTTCACTAGCCAAGTTAGCGTCATCAGAGGATGAAAACTTTTTTCATCCTAACTTGGCTAGTGAAACGATCCTCAGGTATTTTTAAAATGTGTTGTGGTGATTTGGGTTCTGCAAGTGTACTTATCACTGCTCATCACAGGTTCCAATCTTCACTTAGTCTGTTACCAGCATAACCGATATTATAGAACATATGTACCATATTTTATCAAAATAAATTTATTGTTTGAAAATGTACAAAATTTCCCAAAAGCGAACCTAAAATATTCCCTAAAAAACTGGTTTCCTGAATAAAGAACCTCAATAGCAAATTGAGCTATTGAAATTTGAAAAATTTAATCAATATATATATATATATATATATATATATATATATATATATATATATATATATATATATATATACATATATATATATATATATATATATATATATATATATATATATATATATATATATATATATATATATATATATATATATATATAGTATCTCGTCTGAGTAATGTAACACAACAACTGTTAGAAGGTTAAGAACAATAATGGTTTCTTTTGTAACAGCTTATATTCTTAGGGGTGTTGGCTTAGAGGGATGCCACGTTGAGCAGTATAGAACAGTTTTGTGCCCAAAATTTGCCGACAAGCTTAGACCTATATAAATGTGTAGGCTTAATCTATGAATATATTACTTATCAGATACAGCTAACTGAAAACTTATTATAGCAAATATCAAACTGACGTTTTTAATAACCAAAGTGTCCTACCAATATTTAAATATGAATATGATGGGTATATTCTTCAATATTTTTTTTGCCAAGAGAATTTTACTAATAGAGCTGGATACAATTTTTTATTATTTTGTTTACTGAATTTTGTATAAACAATGTTTTATAAGATAGTCACTATGAAAATTAAATAATTTATTTAAGTTAGATGGTGAGCCCGCTTGGCAAAACCAACCACAAAGCAAGATACAAGCGTTTATTTTGGTATACAACAAAATCAAAATTGTAAATTTTTGAACAGAGATTCTGGAATTTATATTGGTTATGGAAAGTAAATATTGCATTAAATATCTTCAGCAAGGTCCTACACTTACGCTTCGTAACTGTCACTCTCGTTCATTTGGCTAACTATTTCCAGATAATACATTTGACAATAATCTTTACTGCGATGTTTTGGTAGCAGTTTTGAACGGTGCCAATGAAATGTCACATTTAAGAATTCTGAAATGAAGATTCGGAGAAGAATTTACAGGGAACAATAATTGCAAAAATTTTTTAGTTGTATTTCTGTTTAAATTGTTACCTGATTTTATTGGGAATGTGCATTTTCTGAAAATGTTATTAACTATTTACCCAGAATTTCTTCTGCGAGGCACATTTTTATGAAAATTCGCTACCATACCACATGCTGCATCAAAACTTTTCGCAAGCATATTTATTTTTAAATGTGTTGTAATAATTATTGGCTGATAGTGTTTAATTGTTCGGTAGGGTAGGTCAAAAATTAATAATATTTTACCACAATGAGAAATGAAAATAATTGCTGATTTAATATGATCGACTGGTAGTTTGGTTTAGCATAAAGCTTTACTGTAATATAGGCTTTGTAATTTTGCACTAGAATTTAATAATTGAATTAATTTTGCATAAATATTGCTTAAACGAATTATCTTCCATATGAATAACTTTTTGGCTTCAACGCAACATTTGGGGACCGTTTTCTTAAAAAAATATATTTTGTTTCATTTCGAGCATTATAGAAATTTAAAGCTTTCTCCTCACTTAATGTTTATTTAAAATTCTAACACCTATATGCTTTCCAGAACAAATGCCGCCATAATTTTCAGTAGCTTCTAAAATTGCAGTCATCCTTATTCCACCCCTTATATCAGAAAAATATTTTACAAGCACCCGTTTCAGAACATTTTACGCCCAAAAATTGCAAAATCGAAAATTAATTATTTGTATATTCTGCGCGTGCATTATTTGCCCAGGTGTCACTAAAACTAACACTTCTTCCAGGTAAATTATCGTGTCGTTTAAACATAAAACTTGGACGTTTCGCGTCTCTTGTAGTCAGCTTCGTTAAAAAAATCCGACTGACGTACACCTGTTTAACTGATTAATTACGCTTCATATACTCAGGTGTGATGTCTCATGTAATTATGTTATTGCATCATCCCTCGTGTGAGTTCATTATCCTATTGCGCAGTTATTGCATGATCTCTGGTGTAAATTCATGATGTTATTGATTTCGCTATCTCACGTTGATAACTGCATGATCCGCGGCGTGAATCTTTGTTCAAAGTAGAGACTTATATGTGAATGGCAACGGCAAACTCCCATTTCTGTGAAAAAATACGGACGTTTGTACATCTCAATTGCTTTTCGGTACAGCCTTTTTCAAAAGGAGGTGTTTCTGCTGCCACCAGTTTTGTCCTATCATACTCAACCAAATCTCCGCTTGTAACGCTCGTAATTTTAAGTACCCATATGAAGTAACCTTATCACATACATCGCTTAACAAATTTCATGAAATTTCGCTTGAAATAATGAAGACTAAATTCGGGTTAAATATTAGTACATACATCAGAGATATAGTTCATTTAAAACAAATCAAATCTGCAGGATCAAACGCGTAATATTTCAAGAACGTAAACAATATAATTTATGTTCAATTGGGTCATAAACTCCGTTGATTATATCTAAAAATAGTCAGATTACCTCAGCTGCCGGTACACAAAGTGCAAAATACTGGTCACGTGGACCTATGTAACTAATACGAAGGATGTGGTTTGAGCCTACGCGCCTCTGGTCGGGAACTCATAGAGACATTATCAAAGCGTTAGTTGAGAGAGCAACATGTCAAATGGTGTTCACTTTACCCTATGCATTGGTGTTAGTAAGCCATATTATTAATTTGGTTATTGCGCAAGGCACTAAACAAATATTTATTATTGTTAGGGCTCCGGCACTTGCGCTAGAATTGGGTAAAAATTAAAAGAAAATTAGGTTGGTTCAAAATTTTGGTTAAAAACTCAAACCTTGCCGACGCTTTAGCTACAAAAGTCCTGATTAGATTATGCATTTCTTCAATCATTACCGTTAAAGACTGGAATTTCTGGGTAGAGAACTACTCCCCTATCGAAATTAATTACTGCACAGGCCTTATCAAAAAATTTGTTAGCAGCCTGGCCATCTTACTTGGAAAACTATATCCTCGGGTAAAATACTAATGTTCGAGAATTTTAATGTCAGACGGCATTGTTGTGTTATGTGTTAGAATTGGAATTAGTTGTGCTTTGTGAATTAAAGAAATATATATTTTAAGATTTTGATGATCCAAATTTTTTGAAATTTATTTGTGTAATTAATTTTCTAAATAAAGTTAACACAACATATTTTGTGACTATCAAATTGCACTTAGGTGAAACTTATAATTACAAATCAAAAACAAACCTATTCTTTGATTTTGAGCTCTAATAACAATTTAGCCTGTCTTGAAAATCCACTCATATATGAGATTAATGTTCTTAATTAGGTGCATCATATTTGGTAATTTAGTTCAGTACCTGTAATCAGTAAGATACATTCCCATCATTTTTTGTCTCTTATGTGGTAAAGTGGCAATCCAAACAGGGGTTGAATAAAAATCATATTTTATTGTTAATTTTGTGTATTATTTCAGTTGTCTTCTCCTGTTTTCTAGCACGTATTTTTTTAAGATATCAGGCTTAATATGAAGGGACAAGCCTTTCTGATGTTTTCTTATAAAACATAATTAAGTACTCAGACAGTGTAATCTCTGGTTCAGCTGGTTTGTGCCTTAGGTGTTTGCCAGCAGTAGGAGTCAGCGAACTGTGGGGGTGAAGCAATAACAGCAACCCTACACCCCCACCCCTAGAAAACACAACATAATCATAACGAACGAACCTCACCTGCGACGACGCCAGACCGCGCGCATGAATTCCTGGTGGATGATGAACCCGCCCTTAAAGGCCATACTTGTAATCTCCTTTAAGAGGCCCAACGGTGCCCGGAGAGTACTCAGAAGAAACCGCATTTCAGGACAGGAAGCTCCCTGGCCCCCATGATGAACGAAAGAACACGAATGTTCTTGTCGGAGTACTTCATCCGAATAGCGCTGGTGCCGTACTTGGCCGAATTGGCAGAGTAAGCCGCTCGTAGGGGCTCCGGACCTTCCCATCATACCATCAATCCTTTCATGAATATATTGGCCACTACTGGGGTTCAAGGCGTGACCCTGTGGTTGCTTCCTTTCTCTGTTTATATACTCCCCGATAATGTATCATTATTACTTTATCTACTGTTAAAAAAAGACAATTCTAAATGGAATTGAGAAATGTCTAAATTGTATCCTCTCTACATGTTTTGTTCAACTCGATAAATAAATGGCGGACTTTTTGTATACACTATAACTTTAGAAAGGGTTTAGTGCCTTCAGATGTGGTACGTAGTATCCTAATGACTGAAAAAACGGTGGCTTAGAAACGAGCCGTACCATAACCACCCAAAATGCGGATCCTATGGACGCTTATGTGAAAACTATTTCTAATGTTCAAAAGTCATTACGTTTCTATTAGCTAGTATTTTTTTAAGAATTCATTGAAAAGCCAATAAAATAATAATTACGAATATCTCGTTAATTTGTCACCCATAAAAATAATTTAATAATTTCACTTAAATATGTTTTAGATCAAGCTTAAAAATATAAAAATAAAGGATTTATATATATATATATATATATATATATATATATATATATATATATATATATATATATATATATATATATATATATATATATATTTATATTTATTTATTTATTTATATATATATATATATATATATATATATATATATATATATATATATATATATATATATATATGTGTGTGTGTGTGTGTGTGTGTGTGTGTGTGTGTGTGTGTGCACGTATGCGTTTGCAGATCTGCGTGCGTACAATGGTAATCACAACACGAGCACTTCTAAAAGCCTGGACCTAATGACTTCATATTTACCTACAGTGATGGACTTATGTTATTAGAAAACAATTGATATCAAAGTGTTTGTTTTCTCTTCTTATTTCAAAAATTTTAAATATACAATTGTTTCTCCGTTTTGTATTCAAGTCGCTGATAAGATACGCGCAGCAGGATGTGAAATTGTTGCAGATGACATAGCTACTGGCCTGTGTTTAAATTGTACCAACTTGCTCGAGCATATTGTACCCGAGCCTTTTCCTGGAGCTAAAACTATCATTTTTTAAACGCCAACGCCCCGAATAGAACAAGTTTCCAGTGGTCCATAGACAATTTGCTTTTTTGTCTTATCACAATTGATAGACGTCCCACAAAGATGATTGCTAATATTTTTTTCGTGTCACATACTACAAAAATAACAATGCAAAAAATATTTGACAATGATAACTTCATAATTGATTTCAAACACTACTATTTTGCCGCCATGATCTGTAACGTCATTGAATAGTACAAATTTCAACAACTTTTTTCACAGCTTCTCTGTGTTTACATCCTGTGTTTCAAGTTATTCATTGAACTTTGGTGGCTGCACGTGGGTTTATGTAATATCATGGGAAATAAAGCGTATAAATACTGTATAGTACCAATGTGTACAAATACGACTATCAAAACTCCAGAAAAACTATTTTTTGTTATTCCAAAAGTGGCTCAAATTATAAAACAATGCTGCAAAGTTATAAAGCGGAATGAAACATGGTTTCTTTTGCTACGTGCAGCTAGATACGTTCGACTTGAAATTGCTGGCTCGGTTGAAATTGTTAAAATGTCTGCCTATTTCGAGGGTTTTTGTTGTGGTGTGATAGTAATGATCTTTAGGTCTGACAATAATCCCCATTTGGTCAAACACAATTCTAAAATTTTCCGCAATAACATACTCAACTAACGTCGACTTTTTCTGCTGCAGTAACTTTACATGTCACTGATGCCCTAGCCGCTGGTAGTTCTAGTTGTTTGTCCTATGTAAACCTTGCCGCATTTGCGTGACATCTGATTTATATTCATGTGATGTGGAGGGGGTCAATTGGTGCCTCTACCTATCTTACTGCTGCCAATATTTGCTGTGAGTGTGATATTGTGTATTAATTGTGTGATTTACCAATTTCACTGTTGAGGAATAAATCCCAGTCGTGTGGGGGGGTATCAAATGGTCGATCTTCCTATCTTATTGCTACCAATCTTTGCTGTGTGCGTGAATTTGTGTAATAGTTGTTTGAGTCATTAATTTTACTGTCGAGGAATAGATCCCTATCATGTAGGTAGGGTCAATTGGGCGCTCCTCCTATCTTACTGCTGCCAATATTTCCTGTGTACGTGAATTTGTGTGATTATGTGATTAACTATTTTGACTCTCGAGGAATAAACTATTTATAAATCAACTTCTATTGTCTAAAATTATTTGTCATTTTTCTCAAATTCCTATAACTTCTAACCTTTTCATTCTAAACATTCGACGGAATGTCATTCAATGTTAATTTGGGATTTAATGAAGATGGGAAAAATAAAATAATAGATAAAGTGTCCTCTTTAAAATAAATAAGTCGATAAAAAATTTGGTGATTGCATCATGTAACATACAAAAATTATAATTATAAAATAAATTTAATTATAATGCTCTTTAATAAATATTTCAATTATATGCAGTAGACTAATATCATATTTTTAAGTACAGTCTCAATAATTTTGTTAGAAAATAGCATAATAATTATTTAAACTGCTAGTATAATGTCAATTTAGCCCAGTGCCAACATGTATGAATATTTATTTCAGTTTTCGGTTGTGAAAATCCATAATGCCTCCAGAAAATCATTCCGGATGCAAATATAATAAATTATGCTTCCAACACTATACGGAAGTCGAGGCTGGAGTCTTATAAATATAAAATGCGTCTTACCGCTGATATGTAAAATAATTAGGATTCAAGAAAAGTACACCAACCCGGCTATCTGACATATGATTATAGCATGCTTCATGAAAATTCCATGCTCCAGAAATATCGCAGACGTCATGTTAAATATTTCGTTTCCACTGAAAATGCTAATGTGCAGAAATACCGGTGTATCTCAGAAAAATGTGTTCTTTTCTATTATTATTATTATTATTATTATCTACTATGGAAAATATAGCAAGACGCAAACGTAAGGATGCTTTGGATGAAGATCAGTTCGGATTTAGATCCGGCAGAAGAACTAGAGAAGTAGCAGTTTTCTAGTTTTCTCCAAATTTTATTTAACCAATATATATATATATATATATATATATATATATATATATATATATATATATATATATATATATATATATATATATATATATATATATATATATATATATGTACAAACCATTTAATTCTTCATAATTATTTAAAAATAAAAGACTTGTTTAGTATAAAGTATTATGACAATACTTTATACAAAAAAAAAACCTTGAGTTCCTAATAATTCTTGAGAATCAACAAACCTACCTTCCTATTTCACAAAACGCCGCCGTGGCCGTGTTGAAAAGTCGAGTGAAACTTCCCAATTCGGACTCGGGGGACGACGGTTCGAGACTAACCGTGAGCGGATGATTTTTAAAATCATTTCTGTCGTTGAGATCGAGCTTAAGGTGGAGGGTAGGTTAGTTTAGATGAGCAAAAAGGGTCAACATTGGCCTAATTGCCAGTAAACATCTTACCTTTTTTTCTTATTTCACAACTGTTATTCAAGGCTTATTACAGCAAAACAAAGATTTAAAACATTTGGTTGTCATGGCAAAACCAAAATCGCAGTCTGTGATTGGTCGTCTGAAGCCTTGATTAACTAACAGTTCGTTGAATATTTAATCGAGCTTTGTGAAACAGGGCAAAAGCTGCACTTTTTTTTCGTTACTGGACTCAAAATCTCATCCTAGTTCACTATGTAAATCAATGCTTAAAATAATGTTCAACTTCCTAAGAATTTTTATTTGAACCCAGTCGCAAGCAGTAGCCCCGTGACAGCACATTGTCAGTATATGCTATAGGTCGTCTGTGGCTCCACGCAAATTAAAGAATCTATTCTGCACCATCACATAATCATGGATTTTTTATTTGGTGGTATATATTTCCTATTCATTCATATAAATTCATATATGGATGATTTTTACAACGTGTGTATAAATTTTATGTTATAAATTTCCTACCGGTGTTTCCAGTTAATAGACCGTTATGTGTATTCTACAGTAGGTGAATGCAGTTCTGCCTTTTGTGGTGCTTGGCTGGCTTTTGTAGACCTGAAGAAAGCAAGAAAGCATTCAATAATGTGAATTGTAAAATATTGTTCCAAACGATAAAGAGATGCGATTGGCTAGATAGAAATATTAATATTCCCAATCCATACAAAAATCAAAGTACGATTATTGGTATTAATAAAGATGAAAATGAAGCTCGATGTACGGAAAGGATCTTTGCAATTGCCATATTCGTTCAGTTAATTAATAGAATCTGCAGTAATTGTGTTAAAGAAAATGACACACCAGGAAACAAAATAAGTGAACAACCGTGTGGTAGGCAGATGACAGAAGAAACAGGAAAATAATTGTAAACAGTGTTCAGGTTTATGGAGTGTGTATAAAAAAATAATCAAAGTAAATCACACAGAGTTTTATAATGAAAACAAAAGTACATGAAACAATGCAAATAAAAACTTGAACTCCCATTTATATGATAATTACTAAGCAATTGCGAACAACTCCGTCTACGAAAGTATACAGACAGACCTCCAGTGTTGAGTCTTAAATACCTGTAATTAAAATTGCATACCTGCTTGTGTAAAACTGTGTGTCGTTATAAAATATTCCTTCTAAGAAGGACACACCGATTACTAAGATATCAGTTCGAACAATGGACCACATGGAACTGGATCTGCTCTACTCATCTAAAAGTTTTTGTTCAAATTTTTAACAGTATATACACAGGGTGTTTAAAAAGGAAGGGCAATAGTTAAGGCGTTGACTTTGCAGGTTATTTTATGAAAAAAGTTCCCATAAACATAAGTGCTAAAATGCATTGTTTCCAAGATACAAGGTGTTAATTTTTTGTGTGTAAAATAACTACTCTTAAAAAGTAATTCAAATATCTCGACACCCATTGTTTAGAAATTGGAAAGCGTTATCGGTAGTAATAGTGGGCTGATTTCGCCCTAATTAGATACAGATTGTTAAGTCCATTGGCATTAGGGGGGCACCTCAACAAAAATTAGTGACATAAAAATTTACGCCACTGACTGCAATGTGATTTGTATATTATTTTGAGATAAAGAAACTAAAACTACAAGTTTTTCGTCTGAAATTTCCCCGTATATTGAATCGTTTACGCGATAAAAAATAAAAACCAATTCAATTCAATCCTTAAGTACCGCCGCGTCTTTTTTAAACACCCCGTGTGTATATGTATATATATATATATATATATATATATATATATATATATATATATATATATATATATATATATATATATATATATATATATATATTTATATATACACTTTCGTAAGCATGTAAACTGTCGTGACTGCCTGACATTTTTGATTAAGAAATTTCCTTTGTCTACATGAGGATTATTATCCCAAATATGCCGAGCCATACATGATTTATAAATAGTGCCATATATCAGCTGCGCTAAATCTTCCTTAAATAAAGCTTCGGTAGTTTTTTTTTGTTCGTTCAACTTGTTTAAGGTCATAGTCCTTACAACCTATTTCATAGATTCCCTATACTTCTGTGGTTTTATCTCTACCCTTCGGGTTACCTAAGAACCTTTTAATGTATTTTTTGTATAAAATGATAGCTGTGAATTGGCTTTCTTAAAAATGCTATTGAAAGCTCTCATAAATCAATTAGCAGACATACCGAATTAGGTAAAATCAAAAACTCACCTAGATGCTTTTTATAAATGAGCCCGATCCTTTTAAACGGTCCTTTCCGAGCCCAAAGTTGCACCACTCTTTGTCGTTTGATGTAAACAGTGAACAATAAAAGCAAAACACTTTGTTTCATTTAACACTTTGTATCATGCTGTGATGTACGCCATTTAGCCTGCCCGTACCCAAAATCCACGCCACTGCTCTCACATCAAAATGAAGTTCTACCTTCTTTACTTGGTTGCATCAAGAAAGTAGTTACCATTAGGGTGATTTCTACTATAGTGCACTAAAATGTATTTGTGCATCAAGAACCATTCTAAACACCAGTTGGCTATGACATCTGAATAATTCTAAAGCTAATCTTTGTCATTCTTGGGAAGAAACGCGTTAATTTGACGTAATATAGCACAGAGCATACAAGAATAAATGACACCCGAAACAGAATTCTGATACACTATGCTTGAGTAGAGTATCCAACAATTCCTGAGACAAAGGCATCTGTTTTTAGACAAAAACGCTTCCATTGGCTTTAATCAATTGCTGTGTATACCTACAGGTCACTATTTTGACATAATTGTAACGAAACATATGCAAGCAAATTTGCTGCAACCGATTATCTAGCCACAAACTCATCTGGTTTGGGCATAATATGTGCCACAAGAATGACTTACATCCATTTGGAGACACTATTTTGCATTACCTAGCAGGCAATTTAGACAAGACTAATAAGGCGGTGGTTCATCGCTGGCCTTGAAAACTGGTGAAACTTATGCCTATTTTTTACAGGGAAATTTTCACATATTTTTTTTTCTTTAACGTTGGTATATTTCCGCTGCTACGGCCAATAGCCGACAAAGACACTTTAGAAGGAAATACTCTGTTTTATAAATCATTTGTCTTTAACCTAATTGAGGAAAATCAAAGTTGCAACATACTCTCGTTTAGTACCTCCCGTCTCTTGAAGTTGTTTTTGATTTTCTGGAGTACACACATTTTAAGGAGCCTCCATTCGGTTCCCACCATTAAATCTACTTGCACGCCCTTTTCTACACATTTTAATGTAAATTGAAATAGGCAATTAAGAAACTTTGAACCAATGTCGAAATTTTCGCGTTATTCACATAATTTATTCAGTTAGTACAAAACCTTTCACACAAACTTTTTGTGGAATTGTGTGCGTATTTATTTTCAACTACCACAACAGTCTTTGGCAGCACATATAATTACGTTTAGATAACGCTTAACAAAAGTCGAACTTACCCGGTACTACAGCGAACCGTTATTTACGCAGCTTTACCTTTCGCACTAGTACCAAAATATAAACATTGTAGTAGATATCTGACATACTCATTAACACGTTTCCAATGATGTTTGGAATTTATTTTATTCTACTGTTCCTTTCTTGTTGCAGCCAATGGGTATGTACCCACACAAATATGAATGGGCAAGCGGCAACCAAGATAATGGTGACTGTTCCATATGGATAAGGGCGGCGCAATTGGAGTTTGACGATGGAAGTTGGGAATGCCAGCTTACCGCGAGTGACTTCCATACGCAGGATGCACTTACCAGCATGCCAGTCAGACTTGTAGTCAGGGGTAAGTCAATTTTATTTTAATTATTTGGCGACATCAAATGTTTGATTAATGTCTTGTACATTAAATTCAATACAGCTGTAAACCTTCTAATACTTGTATGGGTTTCATTTTTTTTTATAAATAACTGTAGCTATAATTACCAGCACCTTATGATTTGGTTGGTTTATTTTACTTTTGTTATTAGTTTATAATACAGACAGAGGGATTCGAGTTTAAGGCTTTGTCGTGTAAACATCGTTCATCTCGGATCGTAGTTTTCGCGATATTACGAGTTATTTAAGCTCATTTCTTGGCAGTTTTTTAGTGCAAATTAATTCCATAGTGTCAGATAGTGACTATAGTAAATAATCTTATATTAAAAGTGCACTCTTGAACAATTAAGTGACAGATTACAAATTAACGGTAATATAAATCAAGTAAATATTTGCATATATTTATCACTACACAGGGATAGTATTATCGCAAATATATTCTCATACATAAACTCCGTTCTTAAAAATAATAATTGGCAACCAGTTATACACTGATGGAGTGCGACTTGTGGCCTGCATATTAAGGCTACAAAATAAGCCTACAAAACGAGGCTGCCTCTATGTATAGGAGCAGCCAAACACCCAACAATGAAGAAATAGTTAACCAACCTACTCTATCCACAAATATAATGACCACTAGATCAGAAAACCCAAACGCTTCAACACTCAGATCCTATGCTCAGGCTATTGCATCACGTCCAGTTCAAGTAATACCCAAGAAAGAACAAGCTATTATCATTAATGCAGTTGACGGCCCAAAACTTATTGAGTATGTAAAAGCAGTCAGCAAAATTACTAGTGCGAGAAATATTTTATTTGCTTCTAGAATGTCACACAATCGTGTGTGCATCTATTTATCCACAACCACCTTAGTCGATTTAGTAATAAACGAGCATAGCACGATAAAAATAGGTGAACATGATACTAGTGTCAGACGTTTAGTTACACCAGCTAAACGAATTATAATTTCAAACGCAAGCCCATATATACCGCCCGAAATCATTGCTGACGCACTTAGAGAGTGTGGGTTAAATTTAGTTAGCCAGCCATCTTTCTTGAGAGCGGGAATGGTCGGGGACGAGTTCGCGCACATCTTAAGCTTTAGAAGACAGGTTTATATAACACCGCTTCCAGCAGATCAAACCTTACCATCGACATTATGCATTGTTTTTGAGGGCATGGAGCACAGAATTTTTATAAATTCGGACGATATGGCCTGCTTTCTATGTAAACAGACAGACCATATTGCTGCTAATTGTAAAAACAGCGAGAAATTAAACACAAATCTGCCAACTCGTTTAGAAAACCACGGTACAGAAACTCGCGGTGCAAATGACAAAGCTATTCTTGAAAGCATATCACCTCCACTAGAAAACACAATCAGTTCTCAAGATCTTATGAGCGATGCTGATGCTCAAGAGGCACAACCTCTTGCATGTCCGGAAACTCAAATACAATCTGTTAAAAGACCAGCACCATCTAGTAGCACTGGTTCACTTATTGATCTTGCAGCATGTGTTGACTATCAGCCAGCAACTAAAGTAGTTGATACCGAATTTGTGATACCTAAGCAACCGGAAACTCAACCAAAGAAGAAAAAGAAGAAATCTAACATCGATCTAGACACTGCACTAAGCAACGTTAGAGAGATAATCGCATCCAACCAACCACAATACATTTTAAACTTTGCTCAGCTGAAAAGTTTCCTGGAAAATACCTTCGGTTCTTGTGATCCCATAGAAGAGGCCCTTAGATTTGTAAGCAGATCTAATATACATGCGCTACTACAAATGATGTACGAAATTTACCCAAACATAACAAACACAAAGTTTCGTAAGCACCTTGAGCAAAGCGCCGTAACAGAGAGTATCTCATCTATGGAAGTAGACGACTCTGACTCAAATAATTAATTTTACAGAATTCATAGATCAAATTAATATATTTCAATGGAACTGCTCTGGGTACTTTAAACGTCTTCCATTCTTACAAACACTGATTGCATACTTAAAACCACATATCATTTGCCTACAGGAGACCAATCTAAAAGACGAACAGTCAGTGAATTTGAAAACTACAATTCCTTTCTATTTAATCGAAAATCGTCTCTTAGAGCCAGTGGAGGAACTGCTATATTTACCTCCACAGAGATTATGGTTAAAAGCATAGCTTTGAACACCCACCTCGAAGCAGTTGCAGTAGAGGAATTGACTCCCACGAGGTTCTCTATATGCAGTATATATTGTCCAGATAGCCAACCACTAAATGAGCGTGACATTTATGAGCTTATAAAACAACTACCTTCGCCGTTTTACCTTTTAGGCGATTTGAACTCTAGAAGCAGTGCGTGGGGCAACATCAAAACGGATCAAAGAGGTAGAGAAATTGAGAAACTCCTACAATCCTCAAATATAATACTTCTAAACACAGGCGAACCTACACATTTTTGTGCAAGATCTGGAAGTTTAACTTGCATTGACCTCAGTTTTTGCAGTCCTAGCTTGTCAATGTCCACAGAATGGAAACCCCACGATGACCTATATGACAGTGACCACTTTCCTATTTGTATTAAAAAGTCTGTTGCTGGTACCCAACCAACATTCCTCATCAGTAAATGGAATATTTTTTCAGCAAACTGGGTATGTTACAGAGAAGAAATAATTGAAAAGATGGAAGAATTCAACATCGATACGAATGCAGAGGCGTGTTTAAACCATTTAAACAAAATAATCATTAGATCAGCAACCAATCACATAGGAAAGCGTACTACTAACAGCAGACGACCGCAAGTACAACAGTTGCAAAATTGCTGTCCAAGAAGCAAAACGAGCTCTCAATAAGTTTAGAAAACACAGAACACAACACCATTTTCTGGACTTGAAGAGACTTAAGGCATTGGCTCGGAAAATAATTAGAGAAAGCAAACAAAAATCATGGGAAGAATATGTGGGAACTCTATCTATAAACACCCCTTCCTCTGCAGTATGGAACAAAATTAATAGGAAAAAAGGAAAGCAAAATTTTCACCATATACCGGGTTTATATGATAGTCAAGACAACCTGGTCACTTCGAACGTCGATATGGCAAATCTAATGGCAAAAAGTTTTTACGACATCTCTGCCAATGAAAACTACTCTTCAGATTTTCTCAAAATAAAACAGGAAACTGAATCAAACATTCGCATAGATCCTGGTGATGATAACGCAGCTCCAATCAATTCACCCATTAGAATGGAAGAGCTTAGTGGAGTACTTGCCAACGCAAATAGCTCGGCAGCAGGTCCAGACGATATTCCTATGGCATTTTTAAAAGAATTACCTTTAATTGCGTTAAGTAAACTACTTGATATTTACAACCTGATTTGGGCGAGTCATCAATTTCCCTCCATCTGGCAAGAAGCTGATGTGCTACCGCTTCACAAAATAGGCAAGCCAAAAGATAGAACCTCTGGATATAGATCAATATCTCTCACATGCACTTCCTGCAAGGTTTTAGAAAAAATAATTAATAACAGATTAATTTGGACTCTCGAGAGCAAAAGTATGTTAAGCCAACATCAAAATGGATTTAGACCAAACAGGTCTACCATGGATAGCTTGATAACATTAAACTTCGAAATAACAGAAGCATTTGCATGCAAACAAGAATTACTTGCAGTATTCTTAGATATAAACAGAGCGTTCGATACAACGTGGAGACACAAGGTTGTTCGTGATCTACACGATAATTATATAAAGGGAAACATTCTTCACTTTATACAACACTTCCCAGAAAATAGGCGATTTAGAGTCAAATTGAACGGAGCCATCTCATCCCAGTATGAACTAGAGAATGGAGTTCCTCAAGGTTCTGTATTGAGTACCACTCTTTTCCTAATAGCCATAAACAGTGTCACTAAATACATAGCACAACTAGTTAAGATATCCCTTTTTGCCGACGACATAGTACTTTTTTGTAGAGGAAATAATGCAGATTCAACCAGAATACTACTACAAGATTCCATACTCTCAATTCAGAAATGCTCAGAAGAACTTGGTTTTACCTTTTCCGTAGAGAAATCAGAAGTGATGCTCTTGTCTCAAAGAAGGCACGTCAGCACCATCACTCCTCTACAACTATACAACAGTGATTTAGCCATGAAAGATGAACATAGATTCCTTGGGATGATATTAGATACCAAAGTAACATGGAAATCTCATATTAATTATATTAAAATGGAATGTCCTAAGAAAATTAATATCCTAAAAGTACTGGCAAATCAAAATTGGGGAGCTAGCGAAACTGTGCTCCTTATAATATACCGATGCCTTATTAGATCAAGACTTGACTATGGTTCTATTTTATATTCATCAGCTAGTAAGTCAACTCTTAAGCAACTAAATGTTATCCAAAATACAGCATTAAGACTAGCAACAGGAGCTTTTAGGACCAGTCCTACTTTAAGTATACTAAGGGAAACTGGAGAGATACCTTTGTGGCTAAGGAGGAAACATTTATCGCTGTCATATGCTGCGAAGATTACATCGGATACATGCAACCCTGCACACTCGATTGTTATGAACAGGGTATTTCAAAACTATTCACGCCTTGCTAACATATATTTAGATATACACAATAATTTAAGCTCAAGAGATATCCACTACGTCAGAAAGAATGTTCTCCAAGATCCTCCATGGTTGGAAAACCACCTCATTATCAACACAACCTTGAGTATTTACAACAAACGAACAACACCTGCCCCCTCACTAAGAGCAGATTTCTATGGGGTTCTCAGCCAGTACCCATATGACGCAATATATTACACTGATGCATCTAGATGCGGCTTCACCACTGGTTGCTCCGTTTTCGGAGCGGATATAAAACTGAGTCTACGACTCTCGGATGTTTGCAGTGTGTATACAGCAGAGCTCACAGCCGTACACTTCTGTCTAGAAACTTTCCTTAAATTTTCCCATACCAGATCGATTATTTGCTGCGACTCATTATTAGCTGTCAATGCCATAGGAACACTTTACAACAAACATCCTATTGTTGCAGACATACATAAAACGGCAAGGGAAATATCCCAGTGTGGAAAATCGACAGTAATAATATGGGTGCCATCTCACTCTGGTATAGGAGGCAACATTCAGGCAGACAACTTAGCTAGGAAGGCTTGTGGAAAAATTAATCCAGATCATGAGTTTATTATACATACAGACCTTCAAACTCACTTAAAACACACTGTTCACGAGGAATGGCAACATTTATGGTTTAGTGCTCAAACTAAACTCAGAAACATAGAATCCACCACTCAGATAACAAAAATAACAAACCTAAACAGACGAGAACTTATCATTATCAGAAGGTTAAGGATTGGTCATACTATGCTTACACACAAACACCTACTAGAAAAAAGTGAACCTCCTTTATGCAGCCATTGTAGTACTCAACTCACAGTAAACCACATTTTGACTGAGTGCCCGGGATATAGTGAACAACGGTCGTATCTGGATCTTAAGGAAAACATCAGTGATATCCTCAGTTTCTCCGGAACCAATATCTATCGAGACTAATTTATTTCTTGAAAACTACTAATGTTTACAACACATTGTAACTTAAGATTCCACATTTATGTTATACTAAGTTAGACGAGTGTTTATGTTTATAACTTCTGTTTCATATTTATTTTTATTTTTTGTCTGTGCCAATGGCTTTTATTGTCGAGGCACCTATTATTAATTAAAAAAAAAACAGACAGATTTTACTATAATATTATAAAAAGTGTTTTAGAAGACAAATGGTTGTATACTTAAAATTTGCTAATGATGCCGTGACAATATTGACCGCCTTCTGTACTACATATTGTCGACATATAACTCTTACGTTTATGTTTATTTGTTAACCTAAGTAACCTTAGTGCAGGCTATTCAGTGTCATATAATATGACACGTTACAAAACATATGCATAAAAAAGTAAAACTTTAAGATAACGTTAACATTAAATATACCTACTAGCGGTATATAAATGAACAAAATATTTGTAAACAAGAAATAAATAATATTGGCGAAACATACAAATAAAAAAAAATTAAATTACATTTTTTTTAAATTTAACCTAAACATCCGTTTATATAATTTGAAGTAGGGATGTATGTACTTTGTAGATCCCACTTAGATATTATAAGTACTCACTGTATTAGTTTGAGGTAGGTATGTTTCTTCTTGGAAGAATTTGTTTCACTTTGGTAATACCTACCAGTGATTTCTGTATTGAGCTCACTAGGTAATACATACAATATCTACAATCGATATGCAGTTTACCTATCACTTTCATATTTGTTTCATTGGATGTTACAATCATAATATACTACTACAGTCATTTTGTTAAAATTAAAAGTTGAGTTCTTATTTACCTACTATTTGTATTAAGCTTAGGATATAGATACCTAGTTATTTTATATTATAAGATCCTAATAAAGTATTAGCAGATAACATGAGCGAAGTCGATTGCGAGGTTATGCGTTGCGCAGCGCGTATATATATATATATATATATATATATATATATATATATATATATATATATATATATATATATATATATATATATATATATATATATATATATATATATAAACATTTTAACTGACCATGAAAATGGGTTTCAGAGCCCTTAAGTCGCGCTCATTTGAAGAAATTTTCCGAAAGTCTCACCATCGATACCTCTCTATTAGTGAATTTTCTTAATGAAAATTCACTAAAAAATACAAAGGATGATGAGGGTGCTGGAAGGTATACTGAAACGAACTAAACTAAAAATCAATGTGACGAAAATGAAAAGTAATGCATAAGTAAGGATGGGACTGCAAAAATGGATGGAAAGCTAAACGGTCAGCAACCTGCACAAGCAGAAATATTTACATACTTTGGGAATATTGTTACGGATGATAATTAATGTAGAAAAGATCTGACAAGAAATTTGCTAATGATAAAACAGGCAGTCAATAGACAAATTTTATCACTATAAGCTCTGATTTTAGGAACAGATTCATCAAGTCGGTCATATAGAGCATGGTAATGTATAGGCTGAAACACTTAATTTTGGCTTGGCAAAACATGTATAGCATAAAAGCTTTAAAATTGTGGAAACGCAGTTTACCAATAAAAAGACGAATAAAAGCGTGCTAGAAGAGGTGATATAAAAAGGATTTTTGCTGAAACAAATTGAGAGGAGAAAAAAACAACAATTGTTTAAACATATCTTGATCATCTAACAACAGTATTTGAAGGACAGATACCTGTAAAAACAGAAGAGGTAAACAAAGGGGTGAACTTATGGAAAGCTTGGCCCAATTGTTGAAGCTACAATGGAAATAGAGAATTGCAAGAGGCAGATGGTTGTGGTTCGGCGACAATGCGACAGCACCTTAAGACTGTAATGGTACCAATGACCACAAAAATATTCAGCTTTAAATCTAAAAGTCGAGTTTGACGAATGGAAGTATACATATTTAATATACTGGTATTATACTATTATTATATTACTATTACAAGCACGTTAAACAATAAAAGAGGAAAGTGATAAAAAAATAGTGCTGCAAATTTAATCATAACTTCCAGATAGCTGTGATAATTTATTCTCTTCAGAAAGACAGTCTCTTGGAATGAATTTAGGGCCCATGATTTGACCACAAACGAAATAATTGTATTCCTGTACCCATAAACTTTTGAAACGTTATATTACTCGAGTTTTATTCAAAAAATGTTTTCACCAGATCACCCCTTATTTATCCCCGACCCTTGAAGCAATCTTACCCAACAATTCGAAGCGTTGCTTTGTCGGGTCCTAACCGGATACCAAATTTGAAGATGATACCTCGATTCGTTCGAAAGTTATTGCACCTATTGCGACAGACGTACATGCCGACAGACCGACAGACCGACAGACCAAAAAAAAATTCGTCAAAGAATTAAGTTTTCTATATGTATTGAGACTTTTTACGCCATTTCAGCAAAAAAAAATCGAAATTTTTGTCAATATTATTTCACCCCCACACATTCAACCCCCAATTTAATTTCAGCACAGAGAAGGAGATGCTTCATGAAATTTAACGAAAAAATGTCAACTTTAACCAATTCACACCCCATTCATCCCCTACCCCCCAAAGCTATTTTACCCAAAAACAATCCGAACCGTTAATTTGTCGAGTTCTAACTGTATACCAAATTTGCAGACCATATCTTAATTCGTTAAAAAGTTATCGTGGCTACAAACAGACAGACACACAGACCGACAGATAGACAGACAAAAAAACTTCTTTTTCAACTCATGTTTCATTTGTTTTGATACTTTTTACGACGTTTAACCGAAAAAAAAATTGGAAGTTTTTGTCGCCGATGCGATACTTTCACACGTGACGATGTGGAAGTAATTAGTACAAATACAGTTGGTTTAATTGTAAAATGTAAATTTATGGTAAATTAAAAAATATATTTACATGCCAAATATGCTCAAGTGAGTAACTCAAATTTAATGTTGTATCACATATTCAAAACAGGATATTATTTATGCGAACTGTACACAATTGTATCTTCATTAGGCGCTTATAAAAAATTCACAATAACATGCAGTATCCCTTTGTCAATTGTAATTTGCGTGAACATATGGTCGATTAACTGAAAGAATAAAAAGAGTGTACTCTTTTGACAACTACACAGAAACAGCACACGTATATGCAGATCAACTCTTTGTTCTGTTGTTGTCACCGATTACAATGAAAATAATGAAATAATGAAACACTTTTTAAACTGGATGATGGACAGGTTTGTATAAGGTCTGCCACCTGGAATAACACAAAAAGTGATCACCAATCGACATTGACATTTTTCTGTACTTGTAAAACCGCTAAAAAAATTGTATTTGAAGTTCCAGAGATTTTACCTGATATGAAGGTGAATCCAATAACATCTTTTTCCGTTGTGGTTATATTGAGCTATGTTACAAAAACTTGTTATACAGTTTATGGTATTTTTTAAATATGCGTTCACGCAGCCGTTCCTTACAAGTTTTTGCACTTAATAAAGTTTTAGAAGTCTTGTATCCGCTCCATGTTTGATCTTAAGAACAACGGTTTTTTTTTTATGAAAACATTTCTTGATAATAGAATATTACCTTGTCAAGTTTGTATATATTTAAATGTGCGTGTTTAGTAGATAATTAGATAATTATTTATTTATTTACAACCACATAAGAAATATAAAACTGTAGCCTTAACAGGAATGCGTGGTTCATAGACCTTTCGGTACCCATATAAATCTGTTGCCATTTTATATAATAAAATGATTTTTTACTCACCACAAAACTGCATTTCTGAGCTAATCTCTATTGAATTTTCGTAGAAAAGAATCACTAATTGGGCGACCCGGACTTCTAAATTTTGAAAACTTTTTTAAACGAGCGCGAACTAGGACCCTAGAACCCATATCGGGGATAATATTTGTAAGGCACCTTAAGTATCTTTTTTATCTCATTAGTTTCACTTGTTTGGGCGGCTGGCGGACCAGAAATATCAATAAATCTGCTCATACACTCCCAGGCACTACGCCGTGCTTAAGGATTAGTCGATCTTTTCTTCACACGTGGTATTAGCTGCTTCGCTAAATCTTTAAAAAAAATCTGCGTCTGTGTCACTCATAGGTTGTAGTCTGAATGTCCCTCCATATGATCTATATATGCATCGAGATCCGTGACACCAGTAATGTTAAAAAAATTTCGTGGTCCCATCGTTTACTTTGCCTTTTGCACTTGTATATCGACACCATTTAATCCATGGTGTCAACACCGCCCTTTGTAACTTCGACATCGTCAATACGTGTGGAAGTATGTCATCGACGACAAAAATCTATATATTTTTTTTGCCTAAACGCCGTAAAAAGTGTCAAAACATATAGAAAAGACGATTTGGAAACGACATTTTTTGTCTGTCGGTCTGGATGTCTGTCTGTTTGTAGCCACGATAACTTTATAACGAATTGTTATTGGTTTTCAAATTTGGTGTAGAGTTAGCACCCGACAGTCGAACGATTCGAGTAGTTTTTGGGTAAAATCGTTTCAGGGATTAGTGGGTGAATGGGGGACGTATTGGTGAATGTTGACATTTTTCCGTTAAAATCGAGTAATATAACGTTTTAGGGTTTGTGTATCAGGAAAATCTTAATATGATCAAACATCATATATTATGTGCTCAAATTAAATTAGAGGTTGAATATCGGTGACAGAAATTTCGAATTACTTCCACATCGTCAATACGTGTGTAAGTACGGCATCGGCGGCTAAAATTTTAAAATTTCCTTTTTTTGCTTAAACGTCGTAAAAACTATCAAAACATGACTTGTGAACGAAAATTTTTGTCGTCTATCGGTCTGTATGTCTGTCTGTTTGTAGCCACGATAAGTTCATAACGAATTAAGATATCTTCTTCAAATTTGGTATACAGTTAGCATCCGACAAACTAACGGTTCGGATTGTTTTTGGGTAAAATCACTCACTCCAGGGGGTAGGATTTGAATGGGAGGTGATTTAGTGAAAATTTTTTTTTCCATTAAAACTCTGGTAATATAACGTTTTAGGGTTTGCTTATCAGAAAACTTTTAAGTATATCAAACATCTGCTATTCTATGCTGAAATGAGATTTATATTTGAATATGTGGGAGTGGAAAATCAATGACAAACATTTCATTTTGTTGTGCTAAAACGGCATAAAAAGTCTCAAAACATAGAAAACTTGATTCTGAAACAAAAATTTTTTTGTCTGTCGGTCGGTGGTTCTGTCGGCCTGTACGTCTCTCTGTTAGTAGGCGCAATAACTTTTGAACGAATTGTTTTCGAGTAAGATCGCATCAGGAGGGAGGCGATAAATGAGAAGTCATTTGGTGAAAACTGCCTTTTCTTTGTTAAAACTCGAGTAATATAACGTTTCACAAGGTTATGGGTGTAGGAATACGAATTTCTTCTTCGTGGTCAAGCAACGGACCCTAAATTCATTCCATGAGAATGTCTTTCGGAGAAGAGTAAATTATCACACCTACGTAGAACATATGATTCAATTTGCAGCACTATTTTTTGCTAAAACGGCGTAAAAGTCTCAAAACATATAGAAATCTGGATTCTGGAATGAAAACTTATTTCACGGTCGGTCTGTCGGTTGATCGGTCCGTCGGCCTGTACATCTGTCTGTCTCTCTGTTAGACTGTACGTCTGTCTGTTAGAAGGCGCAATAACTCTGGAACGAATTAAGATATCATCTTCAAATTTGGTATCCAGTTAGCACCCGACAAAGGAGAGTTTCGAATTGTTTTGTGTAAAATCGCTCCAGGGGGTAGGCGACATATTAGGGGTAATATGGTGAAATACGACATTTTTTGGTTAGAAGTCGAGTAATATACCGTGCCAGACGTTTATTAGTACACGAATACGCATATTTTCTTTGTGGTGAAGTCATGGACGCTAAATTCTTTTCATGAGAATGTCTTTCTGTGGAGAGTAGCTTATCATAGCTATGTAGAAGTTATGATTTAATTTGCAGCAGTATTTTATTATAAAGATAAGTCATTACGGGCACCTTCTTAGCGTCATCATTGACAGATGCGTCGTGGTGCACGGTGCTTAGTATAACTATCATTTCTTTTTTTACATGCGTAACTAACCATCGATACATTACTCTGAAAACAAAACAGGGAAAAGCAAAATACACGATCTACCGTTTCGTTTGGAATGTCACGCCTATTCTGGCGCACTGTATTCACAACAGTAATATTTTTATCAAACAAATAAGTTGCTGATGAAACACTAGTAAAAAAATGTCTATCGGGAGATTGAGCCAGACGCGGCGCACAAGAGTTTTTACTACTTCAAGTCACAGGTTTCTATGTGCCGGTTCTCGGCGCTGGCAACCAACATACATTTAACAATTGAGAGCAGAACCAAACTTAGATTCACACATCCAAAATATTTTGGTAAAATGTATTTTGCCTGTTTACTTGGCATATATTTAACGAATCTATATCTACCTTTAAAGCCAACGAGTTGTTTACCTATAATTACATTAGTATCTGATATGACCTGGCGTTGTTGAATATATAAATCCCAAACATACGATACCGCTGCCAATTTATTGGTTTCCAGCCTCGTATTCCAAGTTATTCTTATCATCAGATTTAACGCATCTTGGTTTTTCTTCAAAGCGAAATATGAACATTGTGGCTCGGTATATAAGATTAGCAAATTCAGCACAAAATATTTCTCTCGCAAGTATAACCAAGCTTTTGTCAACTCCCCCATGAATAAGTAAACCACAGAATGCAAAAACTTCATCAACGGTGACATCTTCTCGCGGTTTCTTTTTGCTCCGTAAACTCTTTTCCCCTTTAAATTAGTACCATGTACAACCACTTCTCGTGTCATAACTGGAGTTAGTTAACTGATTTGGTTACAGCCGCATGTTTTCTTGCCAGTCCTACCGCACGCCGGACATTGTTATCTGGTTGAATCTTATTTTTGTTGGAGGTTTCGCACTCCAATCCAGGCCACTTGGTGATTGTCCCAAGTGGTCTGGGGATTTTGCTTCAACGAGTGCATACATTGGTAAACACTCGTTGAAGCAAAGGTCGGATTCCCAATATCATCAGTATCATCTTCTGAATTACCGTCACCATCATCACTTTTGGATCCAGAATACTCGCCAAATCGAAATTTGTAACTTCTCTATTATATCATTTTCTGCTTCTGATGCATCACTTTCTCAAGAAGACAGATGATCACATTCAGCTGCCTACTGCAAGAGTATTTCTTAATAGCTGTTGCCATCATATGTCATGCTTTCCACATTATTTTTTGAAGCCAATATCATATGTGTCTTACAAGTTCACTGAATGCAGCTTTTATTTCAACTTAATGACAATTAGCTGCACCTGACTTTTATACATCCAGCAGTAATGCAGGTTTCAACTTGCACATGCTCGTCCAATTCCGTGCAACAGCAAACTCTCAGCCGGTATACGAACTATCAGCAGACGGGCTTTAGGGGCCCGGTTTGTGTAAATACGGGATGCCAATATATATATATATATATATATATATATATATATATATATATATATATATATATATATATATATATATATATATATATATATATATATATATATATATATATATATATATATATTTAAGTAGACTTGAATGTTTTTTGACCAAGCGTCTCTTAAATAAAGGCGTGTTAAGAGTAAATGCTCAAACTGCTTGAAATTATTTCAAACATACCATAGGTGAATAAAATCTATTCGTGTCTAAGAAGCTCAGTTTATGCATTCTAGGGGTAAGAGGCATAATTAGAAAACTGGATACTGTTATAAAAATACGAAATTATACTTGATTGAAGAAGCCTTTCTCTAAACAAGCACAACATGATATGTTATAATGACTAGCCAGCATTAAAAAAAATTCCTAGCTTATGCAGGTGTTTCAAAAATGACGGTCTATATTACAAGTGCACATTCAATACCAGAAAAATGTCATATAAACACGCGTCTGTAAGAGCCAAGTTTTTTAAATACAGCGAGTTAGTTATTTGTTTTCTTTTTTGGATAATTTTCAGAAAAATTCCAATATTGGTGTGAAATTTTGGGAGCGAAGGTTTTCGAAAACGAGGAATTCCAACATGTTATTGCTAATTGCACTGCTTGCAGAGGGCATCACCTGTAAGAGTATGCTTGCATTCAATTGGTCCTCATTTGTTTGACACGCTACATACCGACGTTTCGCACGGCTGAATTTTAATTCCCTATCAGTTCTAAGCAAAAAAGAAAGACCTGGTCGACCATTTTCGAGATATTTCGTTTCTTGTATGTCGATGTCGGGTCAATAATTGATTTTGCGTTGAATGAAGAAAAACATATCATTAAAATTTTACCTTTTTATTGCGATCGGTATGTATTAACGGTTGATTCTAATTTTGTCTTTATCACATTTTACTCTAAAAAAGAAGTGATAAGAAACAATCATACAGACAAAACATAAAAACTGATAACATAACCTAAACAAGCCATCCTAACAGACTGGTTCCAATCGTTACTGTAAATTCCAGTAACGCTATTCTTTTACCTTATAAATACTAGGGAAATCGCAAGTCATTTGGGAGCATCCAGCTCAATAGTATAGCGAGTTCTCCGTGAGCAACAATGGCGTCCATACCACATTCAACGTGTGCAGGCGTGATCGTCTGAAAGAAATTATTTACCCCGTCAACAATTTCCCGAATGGTTTGTTTAACAACATAATGTTGAGAATTTCTATAACTGTGTTTTGTTCACGGACAAGGCTGGATTTAGGCATGACGGTATCGCGAATTTTTATAACAGCCATGTTTGGGCAGAAGAAAATCCCCACGAAGCTTTTGAAAATCGTCATCAACAGCAATTTTCGTTAAATGTATGGGCTGGAATTATAGGTGTAGGAATATGTGATGATTTGAAAGGACCATTTTTCTTACCTCACAGACCAAATGCTGCAAATTATCTTTAATTCTTGCAAAACAAGCTAAACGGGTTACTGAAAAATGTGCCTCCTGACATAAGAAATAATCTATCTTTTAGGAATGATGGAGCCCCCGCACATTTCGGCCTAAACGTAAGACATTACCTGAACGATACTTTTGGAACAAATGGATCGGCCGAGGCGGAATTCAGCCATGGCCGGCTTGATCCCCTGACTTCAATCCTATCCTTTTATTTGTAGGGGGAATCTCAAAACAACTGTTCATAAAGGAAATGTTGGAAACGTTAATGATCTGCAGCAAAAAATTGCACACGGATGCGAACAAATTATAAATACTCTTGACACATTTCACCGAGTACAACGTTCGATGCTCCGCAGAACTTGAAAGTGTATTGAAATAGGAGGTGGTCACTTTGAGCATTTCTTGTAATAAGGTATCAACAACTTAAAAAAAATATTTATTCTGTGATTGTTATCAGTTTTTATATTTTCTCTGTATGATAGTTCCTTATCAGTTATTTGTTCGAGTAAAATGTAATACACAAAAATAGAGAATAAACAGTTAACATATACCGATCGCAATAAAAAAGTAAACAAATTATTTGTATGATTTTTCTTCGTTCAATGCAAAATTAATTAATAAATAATTAATTTTTGACCCGACATCGACATACAAGAATTGAAATATCTCGAAAATGACGTCTTTAAGAGATTTCCACCCACTATATTTTTTTTGCTTAAGGTCAGAGGGTTAAAATCAGCTGCACGGAACCTTGGTATACAGGGTGTTAAATAAATTAGTGTCTCAAGGTAAGAAAGATTTGTTAAAAATCTACGTGTACAAATTTACCAATAAATTAAGGTAGTTTAGCTGGAAAATGTATAATGGCATAATAGCGATAGGTTCTTTTAACACTGGCCAATCTAGTTATTATCGAGATCTCTGAACAAATCCCGATCTTATGTTCGAAAATCCAAGAAACTCTTTTGGCAGTGGGCCAGACTAAAACCGCTGCCAAAATTGCGAACATAAAGCTGAAAACCGTTTAAATATGGTATTACTTATAATCAGAGACGGCCAGGGTTATGAATTAGATCTGGAATAGCGGTGGAATTTAAATTGCTTCTTGTTGTGCTACTTTGTTGCCAGCAGCCATAGAAGCGTCAAATTACTATAATTTGGAACATTGCTGTGTATAAAGATAATGCGAATGTTATATTTTATTAAATCTATTACTAAGTAAATATTGGAACCTGTTGTGAGCACTGATAAGTAAACTTAGAGAACCCAAATCACAACAATACATTTAAAAAACCTGACAATCGTTTCACTTACCAAGTTAGCGACATCAGAGGATGAAATGTCTAAGTCATCCGGCGACGCTAACTTGGTTAGTGAAACAATCGTCAGGTTTTTTAAAAATATGTTGTTGTGAATTGCCTTCTTCATGTGTACTTATAGAAAGATATATTTTCTGCAATCATTTAAGCTTAACAATATAATAATTATTTGCGGGATAGCCAAATGGCTTCCGTGCTTTTTTGTTACGGTCGAACTTATTTGGTGGATCGACAGACATTTGTTCAATCATAGCTGCTGGCTCTTCAGCAGCTGGACTCTCAGTGTAATAACGCCGCCTGTAAAAAATTGAAAATGAGCACGTTCTCCTGTATTCAAAAATCCGATAAAACACGTATATATTATAAAAAAAAGCTTTAAGGCTATAAATCTAAAGACTTTTGGTAGTCGTAATTACTAATCCAGGTTGAAAAAATGTAGAGATTTTTCTCCGTTTAAATAGATTTCTAGTTTAGCAGCTATATTTACTATCACTTCTTGGCAATTCTTGAACCCACTCTACAATGCGTTTCACGGTTTTGAGGTGGGGTTCAGAAATTCAACAGTATGTTAATGTGCCCAAAAAACTCATAATTTAATTACGAGAGTTGAACAATGTCAAATGGTTTAGAAAGTGCGTTATGGTGGTGATATTTAATAACAACAGTTACTGTAAAAACATTACTGGCAAATCAGCAATAAAATTTGGAAAACACAAATATAAAACATTTTTGAGCTTTATAACAAATATGATCTCGGTTCACAAGATACATAATTATATTAAAAAAAGTCAGGGCGCACCACGTAGCGAATTTTCATAAACATGTTTTAATAACTACATAATAGGTCTTTTTTTAAATAAAAGCAGGCATCAAATTTGGGTACCTCTATAACCTATATAGTAGAAAAAATGTACCACATTTTATCAAAATAACTTTATTGTTTGAAAAAGTACAAAAATTAACAAACAATATAAACGAAGGCGTCGCTGAAAGCGTCATTTTAATGGGATCTGCTATCTATTGGTCAAAACGCCGTATCATATTTTTTGATATGCGCCAAAAATGTAAAATGTTGCAAACCAATTGAAATAATCCAAAAACAGGAACATTATAAATTCGTTTTGCTTTCAAACATGCATTATAATTCGATGAAAAATGCAAAAATTCAATAAAATAAGGAGTGTTTGATTAAAAAAAGAAAATTTGTATTACCAACGACTTCCGGGCACCCTGTTATTATTAAGATAATTTTGTAATATGCAGCTCAAGTCATATATAATTAAAGTATACAATTATTTCTTTTATTTTGTTTAATAACGCGTACTAGTGGACATGTGCATTGGTCGAAATTAGACCGCAATTTAATAAGTTTTAAGTTTGAACGTTATTGATGGTTTTTGTCATGGAGTATACCTTTATAATCTCAGTGCGGCTGTTTAACCACAGACTTTTATGTTTTATGTGTTTGACATCGACATATTATGTATATATATATATATATATATATATATATATATATATATATATATATATATATATATATATATATATATATATATATATAACGGTCAGCGCAGAACTGGTACGGACCTGACGAATCCGACTATCTAAATACAACAAAGCATTGTTTAATCTATTTATACATAAATTTTATTTTTATGCACACCTTCTCCATGCGAACTTTAATTATATATAAAAAGGAACACAATGTTTTTTCTTCGTGTAATAATAGATAGATTTTGAGCTGTGCCGTAGAAATTATTCACTCTATTCGCGCTCATTGGAAGACATCTTTTTACAATTCAAAAGTCGCGGTCTCCTCAATCGCGAATGGTTTCTATGAATATTTCCTAAAAGCTATAGACCGTTAACCGATAAACTCTATAACTAAAACTACTGCCAACGTATCAGAGAAATAATTTTCTGCAAATATTTTAGTAAAATGAAGGACAATGATGGTTGAAGCTGAAAGTTAGGGCTTTGTAAAACAGCGACATTTGCTTTACATAAACCGTATTTGTTTTATGTTCTATGTTCTATGTCTAAATGTTTCCCAATTTTGACGTTTTAAATCGCGACTTTCACGTGTTAAGAAGAAAGATTACTAAGTTTTCGAAATATTTTTTCCGGTATTTCTGGATCCTTTTGCACCAAAAAACTTAATCTTGTCTGTATTATACTGTTGTGTATACAAAATCTGTTGATTTCCACACAAAATATTTTGGTTTTATGCGTTTCTCTGGTCATCAATGGCACCCAAATTGTTTTTAAATGCCTATAACAAAATTTTGGTATATAGTATAAATTTTATACCAAGTTTGGTTGCCATAGGCTTGAAATAAAACCCAAAAATTTTCCGGGAAAAGCTGGTGCGATTTTCCTGGCTAAGGAACTTGTCCAAGCCACTTGCAGAAGAAACGCACTCACCAAATCTTATTAAGTTCCGCCCATTATGCTTATAATTGAAAATTGTGACGTAAAGACTTAAAACAATACAATTTTGCGTAAAATAAAAGATCTGTATATCAGTAAATCATATTTTAAGAGCACTGTTAACATCTGGTTTATAGTGTTTGTTAATTGAGCCACGACAGGACCCCTTAGACATTATTATTGTATAACCGGGGGAAATAACTAATGCATTATGTAGTAATAGCAACCAGTTTCGGCATTTTAGTGAATTTTCATTGAGAATACTGACTAATAGAGAGGTATCGACGGTGAGACTTTTTATAGTTTGTCTCGGTACGAAAGACGATATCTGTTAGGTTCGGTATGTTAAATTTAGTACCACGGGCATCAATGTTCTTTGCAAGTATCAATACCTGGTACTCCAGTGTAATCTTGGACAAAAGCTCGGTTCATACACTCACGAATTGCAAAATCGCCGAGAAACGTGTTCCTATTGGTTTATTTAAAATAATATAGTAAAACTGTTGTTTTTTATTAGATTTTAACTAGTTTTTGTGTGCATACAGTAATAAGTGATTTTTAATAAAACTTATGGCTCTTAACGCACGATCTAAATGTCTTCTCTACTTTTAAGTTTGTGTATCCCCGATGTTAATTGTCCCACCCTTTATTATACTTACTTATCTTGTGCTTACATATGTAATATAAACATAAAAAAGGAGTGAAACAGCAAGCAAATTTTTTTATTTAGTGCTGTATTCGATATTATCTAAAAAAGGCATTATAGGCGACGTTGTGGGATGTAATTTTGGTTAATTTATAGTTTAGTGCAGGAAGGGTTTTTAGAATTATTTTTTTTCAGAAACATGCTTAGAACCGTCCTTGGATGCACAAGCCACAAGGCAAATTTGTTGCAGCCAACCCCCAAGAAAGTTATGAGACCAAGAATGAACAGGGGTGCTGGGCGGGGAGAAAACATAAGCAAAAAATTCTAAAAAAAATATGTAGACTTTGAAAAAATGCGTTTTTTACATTTTGCAGCAATACCTCTTTAAACCCAGTAACTTTCTAAGGGGTTACTCCCAAGCAATTTTTCTTGTGCTGTATGTTTGAAGGTCGTTGCGTATGCATGCACAAGGGGAAGGAGCACCTCTTGTGTTTTTTGGTGAGGGGATAGAAACCCTCTCCTAACTGGGGGTTCTTCTTCCCCTTCTGCATGCACACAGTTACCCTCAATGCATGAACCGCGGGATTTTTTTATGTACAGCTTTCTAGTGTATGTTTTGTGAGTATATTTCCTGTTTATCAATTTCTTTGCTTAAGTTTTGTAGTCAAATTACTTCATAAATATTTACGATAAACATAATGTTTTTGCTTGTTTTTGTTTACCTTACTTATTTGTTCCTAAGTAAATCAAGTAATGTTTTATAACTTTTTAATATAAGTCTAAACCACTAAAATATATTATTCTTGGGTACTAAATTAAAGAAAAATAACATAATGAGCTTCGCGGATAACTACAAGTTGGTTTTAAAAAACGTTTTTTGTTGTTTTGTTTGCAAAAACTACTTCGATTGGGTTGACTAAAACAAAACCATCCAAACAATTAAAAAGGAAAAATATCTGCCATATTTATGATTTGGCAGGTACATTTCCTTTGTAATTAATTAATTTTTTTCTAGAAAACTTTTGTGACTTTAATGAAAATTTGTAACACAATTTTTTTAAAGAGACTTGCAGTACTTACATTTATCTATACCAAACTATAATTTTCTAGCTCCATAGAAAATAGAAACTTATTCTAATAATCGCCAATCGGGACGTCTAAAACCGGTCTCCCAGGTCCATTTAAATTTAAAGAATTTGTTTTAATAATATACCTTACTAATAGTGTACAATTCTTATGAAAATTCACTACTGTAATGCACTTGCTGCGTCCCGAACATTTTTTTTTTATTCATACACTTACTGATTTTATACTATATTTTATGTATAAATTTAACAAACGTTTGAATTTAATCTGGCTTAAAATCTTTCATGATTAGATGGGTTTTGTAAAAAATACCATATATATAGAAAATTGAATTAAGAAAGAAATGCGGATCTGGCAGTTGCGACCAACCAAATAGGACAGTCTTACAGCTTGATTTAGAGCAGGTCCTAATGGCACATCAGCCCATTTGCACACCCAAATACACAAATTGACTGCGGAGTGTCCTCTTTATCTTTCTCACTCTCTGTATGTTTCCATGTATTCCTCTTGGGGTGCAGGGACATTAGGATGCCGAGAGCCATGACCTGGATCGAGCTAATGTTATTACACTGAATGGAACCTCTGGTTTTTTACTTGATCCCTATCAGCACTTTAGACTGGGGCTTTACTCTCATCCATAACAAATATACACATATTCAGATTTATTATTTCCAACATTTTTATATATTAGGGCTCTTATTTTTCAAATATGTATATAACTCTATTTTCTATAGAAAAATATAAACCTAAGTTTTAGCTACTAAAATATAGGGGATGGCGCAGTCTTATGAATAAGCCCTATATGTTTATCTGCAATTGCACAGGATATAAAAAACCACCTATAATTTTTGTAGACTAGCTTGAGCTCCATGTTGGAAAAACGTTTTTAACGCTACAGAATTCAATGTGGTATCTATGTGTATATATGTATATATTTTATTTTTTCTTTATTGTATTCAATGTACCCCACATGTAAATATGCAACTGAAAACTACTTGGTGGGTTAGTATAAATATATGAATTAATATGTAAATATAGCAATAGTGTAACAGAAATTTGTAATTATTAGTTTTTAGGTGATCCTTTGTCTCTGCACCTTTGTAAACCTTTGTTGTTATCCGTGGTCCAGTCAGTTTGTTCGAAGTCGTCCTGAAGAACTCCTGGACGCAAAAGTGTGTCCCTGTCTATCCCATATATATGATTTGAAAAAAGTTTAAAAAAATAAATTGAACAAACAAAAAAAAACAAAAAAAAAATAAGGAAAAAAATGAGAGAAAAATTTTAAAAAAATAAGAAAAAAAAAACAAGCAACAAAAAAACAGAATAATTTTTAAAGAAAAGTACAAAATATGAAAGAAAAGAAAAAAAAGAAAGAACAGGGAGGAAAAAAGAAAAAAGGAAGCAAAAATTATTATATGTATAAATAAGTTTAGATATTGTATATTTGTATATAGGTAACATAATAATGTCCTCTAGATTATTTAGGTATTTGTATATATTTGTGTATATAAAATAGCAAAAGTCTGTGGCTGATGGATTTACTGATCCAAGGTCATAAATACCTCCACCACCACCACTAATTCTACAGAACATTTTCAGGGCAAACAAAATATTGAGTTTTTTAATGGAACAAAGGACTCGTGACTTTATTTTGCTATATTATGTGCAGGGCATAAATATGATATACAGGTTACATCAAAAGTTATAAACAATTTTATGTCTATATCATAATAAAATAAACACCCAGTATCTTAAGAAATTATGTAATTTGTAATATTTTTCTCTTAGCGTAAGTTTAGAAATATAATTTTATCCTAATTCCGACCGTGATCTTGATTACAGAGGTTTTATCTTATACAAATTAAGTGAAAACTAAAGTTGGACATTTTTTCGTACATTTTATGTTTAGAATCTGAGGAACATGTCCCCTACTTCAACTGTCGTGAAGGATTTATTGGAACTGAAACAATTCGTTCTTAAAATATTCGTAATTATTTTTTCCAAACGACTTGCAAGCAGGCAGGCACCCAACTAGCCCAATGGGTAGCTGAAACGTGGCACCAAAATAGGGAACGCAGCGACGACTTGGCGGAACGGTAACAGCTACTATCACGGGACTTTTTACCGCGTTCTCTCTCTCTTGCGCTCACTTTCTTGATCTTAACAATTATTTAACCGAATTAAATATTTCTAGCTCTTTTGCTCTAAAACCATCTGTGTCTCCAATTCCAATGTTATAGATACTAGCGAAAATCAACATTAATATGTTTCTGATGCTATCTATTTGGACGTCTTGAGTGTTTAGATCTAAACGAATACAAGCCTGTTAAAATATAAGATTTGTGCATCCAGAGATTACGGGCCTTTGAAATTTGCAGTTTCTAACAAAAATTATATTTCACGTAATACAGGACATTCAACATCATAACCCTTAAAGCGCTGCTATTCTAATTTACTTTTCTATACATGCAACCAATAATTTTGTAACATTTTGCTACTGCAAAAATAGCTCTGCGTTTATACTTTTTATTTTACTGCAATAATTTGTTTTCTCACGACTATAATATTTAATTTTTTATCCATTGTAACAAACCAGATTGTGACTTTTAGCACCCATTGTAACAAACGATTAGCGTTGGAAACAGTAGCTTTGAAAAATTATGTAGATGATAATTTTTGTCGGCGGTACGGAAATTCCTGCTTAATCCGGTAAAACTCATACTCTTTGACTAAGGAGAACTGTGAGTCTCTTGGAGTCTTCCTGGGATTTCACGATCATCCATAAAGTAGATGCAAGAACTAGAGCAGAGTAAGAGTAATGTAAGGAGCGAGACTGGCTTCCTGTCGGACTGAGGACCCCGTTCCCACTGACACACCTCTGAAACAATCGGCGATTTATAGTTCTGAATGCAGCGCTTTAAGACAACCACTGAAATATATCTACAATCAATATACGGAAATAAACCTCCTACTACTTCGAAATGTTCTCTTTTTACATCGATTTGGAGGAACTGTTTAACAACCATAAATATCAAAGGAATGCGTTCGTATTTTCACTTAAAGGATGCTTGGTCTCATAAAACAACCAGACAGAGCTACACATAAATTCGTGCAAGAAGCTAAATTGTATAATGCAAGTTGGTCTTTCTTGGTGCAATTACTAGTGAATTTTCGTAGAAAAACTTCACTAACAGGGTGATCCCAACTTTTCAAATATGAAAAAATTTCGTTCAACCCATATCCGGGGCAGTTTAAATTTCATATATATATATATATATATATATATATATATATATATATATATATATATATATATATATATATATATATATATATATATATATATATATATATATATATAATCTCAATAAGGGTTATCGATCTCAAAATTGTATGGGCGTTATATAACGCAAGTTCTATGCTACAACATGTTCTATGTTACGCGACTTCTTTGGTACTTAATCAGCAGCGTAGAAATAGTGACAGCTATGATATACAATCCAAAGTTAACTTAGAAATACCTACCGAAAGCTGAACAAAGTATGAGAAGCTGCCAGTTAGGGAACACACAAAGGGAGTAAGACATCCCACTGGTTTTTGATACTCCACACACAACAAACATACAGAACACCTAGGACAACTGCACAAAACCTGGGTTACATGGTCACATTAGTCAAACACAGTTAAATTTTTAAACTTGCAGTGAAAAGTATCATGTAACACATGCGGTTCATGTAAACCTGTGATTGACAGCTGATTTTTCCGTCATGACATATGGATCAGGGGTGCAAACTGAGAGATGATAGACTGTAAACTTTCTGTCAGAAGGGTATAGAAGGAAACCAAAGAAGGCAAATGGATTTTAAACCATTGACTTATGAAATTTTTGGAACAATTGACCGAAAACTTAATTCCTCAAAATCGTGTTTTAATTGCAAAAATTATTTTTTGGCAGATTTATCGTTTTACCTGATCACCCCCCAACCAACAACCACCCCCACCCCCCCATAAACATATGCATTTAAAAACAGTGTAAGAACACTATTTCACTCTGAACATACAGAACAGCCAGACAGCTTCAAGGACCATGGGCAGAATTGTTCTGCTAATATGACGCGAAAAAAACGAAAAACGGAAGTTACTAAAAAAACAAAGAAACGAGAATGCTGGAGCCGCCATGAGGTGTCTTGTCACCTAGCAGAAAGCGGAATAAAAAGCGAACAGAAAACAAATATTTATTGGAGGGGCAGATTTGTTTGTTATATCCACTCACCTGCCAGTGGGTAGATGCGTTAAATGGTAGCTATATGTTGCCAGTTGTCATCGTTTAATGACTCAGAAAGGCCTAAAGAGCAAGAATAACCGATCTGGAGTATCTCAGCTCCAAAAAGAGTGAAACCGGATGTGTAGAATATGGAAACAATGTTGGCATAAGAAGTTTCAGTACCACATAGACCCTGTTAGGAATCACTGATCACCACACACATTACTGGGTTATTTTTTATTATCTAAATATAGTAAAAAAATGTTCGGGATGCAGCAAGTGCGTCATGCTAGCGATTTTTCTTAAACGCTTCAAATTTAAATAACTTAATTTACTATTTTCAGTGCGTAGAAAGAGCCTTCCAAATGAAACGTATTCACCAAATTTTATCAAAATAATTTTGTAATTTTCGGAGATGAAATTTTTTTCTAAAGAAAAGTCAAAATTTTTTCGGAAAACCCTGTCTGATTTTTTCGGCTAACGAACTTGTCCAAGCTATTAATAAGATAAAGGCACTTGTAAAATTTATATATTAATTTATATATATATATATATATATATATATATATATATATATATATATATATATATATATATATATATATATATATATATATATATATATTATATTCAATAAAAATTCACTAAAACGATGGATATTGCTAAGGTTATAAGTGTCAGATCTCGAATTTAGTGTCTCAAGCTCTTGAATGTGACACATCTCTAGGAACGTTCTTTTATCGAATTTCCTTCTTATGCAAGATACGAGAAAAATTTGTGTACGTTAAATATAGAGTGTTTTAAGCTGCGTCTTACAAATATATTTTGACAATCACAGGGTAGTCCATAAGTTGTTGGAAATCCCTAAAACTGTTTTTTTTTTTTCGAACACCCTTATTTTATTGCATTTTTAAATTTTTATCGAAATATGATGCATATTTCTAAAAAAAAAAAAACAAGACGATGTAAGTGAGTTTTGGTAGCGAATTTTCATTGTATCCTTCAAATTTCAAAAACTTGATTTGCTACTAACCTAAGGTTTGTTGGCTAAGAAACCAGTTTTCTCGAACATATTTTAGGTTTATTTTCAGAAAATTTTTATACATTTTCAAACAATAAGTAATTTTGATAAAATAGGCTACATTTTTTCTACCATATAGGCTCTACCGGTAACCAGATTGATGCCTGCTTGCATTAGAGAGACAGACATATTTGGTATTAAAAACATATTTATTAAAATTCACTTCCATAACGCACTGGCTGTGTCCAGACTTTTTTTTATACACGAACACATTGTCTACTTGTATCATAATACACACCCAGTAAACAAAAACCTTACACAACATACCAATTTACAGCTTTTTAATAATGTACTTCTAGTTAGAGGTGTCGTTGCTAGCTAGTATATAACTTATATATACGTCAGCGATAAAACGCTTCAGAACTATATAATATAAAACAGTAAACTTTTTGGTTGAGTTTGTAAAGAAAATTGTAGATTTGGCAGTTCTACAGAAGACCAATAAATCGCTATTGGTTTCTATTTGTCCGCTACTACTTTTAGTTCTATGAATCATGAGAACACTAACATGAATTCACTTTAGAAAGAATTCGAGGAACATCTTCACAATAAAGTCACCAGTTTTATTTTCTTTGACCTTTTGATACATGTTTCCTGAAAATGGGTTCCCAAGTTTATAGTATTGTCACTGTAGAATCATTTGTATATTATTGGTTCCATGCTAACAGATCTCAATATTGCTTTTAGGTAATTTGATTACAAATATGATTCATTCCCTTATGCACAAACAACTACATACCAAATATGGACAACAACCGGTGCCGATTTGGTGTACATGTAAATCGATTTGTAATACACTTCTGGTTTGGCCGCTGTTTCTAAAGTCATCTGAATACTGAGTGATCCACGACAAGCCGTAGTAACTTGTATTTATAGAAAATGTTCCCCAATTCATCAGACACAAAACAGCAGTGGACTTCTGACGCCAAAATATGAACAATATCGAACTCAAGCAAACATACCTTTTACGTGAAATGACAAACATTCGTAGGGGTAATTATGTGTAAAGGAAAATTGCATTGCACTCTTGACATTTTTGTTCTTAGAGGGTGCAGCCTACGTATTGAACTGAAAATCTTTTATCCCGCTAAATATAATAAGTACTAGTTTATATAAGGTTCAGTGAAGACCTTATACCTTACAATAGTGACTTTCAAATTCAAAAGTTGATTTTATTCCTAACAATAAATATTTAGTCTCAGTGACTGCGAATGGTTTTTAACGTTTGAATGTGTATTTTATTTCTCTGTCATCAGTCTATTTTCGCGACTGTTTCCAATCACCGCAGTCTCACTACACCCTCCTGGAAGTTTTGCCAAACCCCATGCTTTCGGTAAGAAGGGTAGCAACATTTAGCGTGCCCAACGTCACATGGTAAAAATAATTAACTGCTTTATGCCCCAACTGAAGAGCGGAACGTGCAGATACTCAACTTGAGTAATACAATGCAACAAACACGCTTGTTGTTAATTTTACCGTATGTACTAAAAAAACTGAAAAGACGCTTCGAATGGTATTCGAACCCATAACACTTGTTTGAGAGTCACACATTATTAACACTCACACACCAAGGTCGCCATTGTGAACAATTTAGCCAATAAGAAACATAATGATTTTGGGTCTAAAATAGTATAGTTTGACATCGTCAATACGTATGGAAGTATGGCATCGACGACAAAACTTTCAAAATCTTCTTTTCACTTAAACGTCGTAAAAAGTATAAAAACGTATAAAAGCATGATTTTGGAACACAAATCTTTTTTGTCTGTCGGTCTGTATGTCTGTGTGTTTGTAGCCACGATAAGCTCACCACGAATTGAGATATCGTCTTTAAATTTAGTATAAAGTTAGCATTCGGTGATTGAACGCCTCGAATAGTTTTTGTGTAAAATCAGTCCAGGGCGTAGGGAATAAATTGGGGGTGATTTGGTAAAAATTGACATTTGTTCGTCAAAACTTGAACAATATAACGTTTTAAGGTTTTTTCTTAGGACACTTTCAATTTCATCAAACATCTGATATTCTGTGCTGAAATGGCATTAGAGGTTGAATGCGAGGAGGTGGAATATCGGCGACAGAAATTTCAAAATTTTGTTTACTAAAACGGCGTAAAAAAAACTCAAAACATATAGGAAACTTGATTCTGAAATGAATTTTTGTTTGCCTGTCGTTCCGTCGGTTAGTCGGACAGTCGGACAGTCGACCTGTATGTCTGTGAATAGGCGCAATAATTTTCGAACGAATTAAGATATCATCTTCAAGTTTGGTACACAGTTAGCACCCCATAAAGAGATGCTCCATATTATTTTTGGGTAATATCGCTTAAAGGGTGGGTAATAAATTAGTAGTGGTTTGGTGAAAATTCACATTTTTTCGTTTAAACTTGAGTAATATAACGTTTCAGAAGTGTATGAGTACAGGAATACGAATATTTTGTTTGTGTTGAAGTCATCGACCTTAAATTCATTTCATGAGAATGTTTTTCTGGTGAGAGTAGATTATCACAGCTATGTGGAAGATATGTTTCAATTTGCAGCACTCTTTTTTAATTAGATCAGAGTTATGCCCTGTTCAAACTCACTTGTTGCTTGACGTTCTACTACTGCATGTGACGCGTGCGTCATCTATTGCCACGCAATTAGCGGCCATTTTATCATAGCTGCTAGATTTACAGTATACAAAGATTTATCAGAGCAATGCGGGTTTAGGTTCCGTGCAGCTATTAAGGAAATCAGCCGCTATGGTGAGCGGAATTGTCTAACAACCGACTAAGTCAATTTTGTTATGCCATAGCAACCCTGAAGTCATTTAGGATTCTAATTAAAGACGATCTTAAAAGTTTAAAATCATTTTTCACCAACGCCTATGGGAAGAAATATGCAAAAGCATCCGCCATCTAGAGTGAGGAAGATGATAAATCTTCAGGCCTTAACAATACCAAACCAGAGGTATCGTTTTATGTATTAGTAATGGTTACCCCATCTATCACGACGCCACTGCTTGCGAGGTAAGTGTCATTTATGACCACATGATAATTTGCAACGACTGGTGCAGCAATTACATCCACATGCACAAAAGGAGTCACTAGAACGATATTTACATCAGTGCAGCTATGGATGTCTAAAAGGGATTTACTGCGTGAGTTAGATCTCAGCTGAAAATCCATTTCGGTTTTCAATTAAAGTAGCCGCCAGAATATAAAACAATTATTATATATAATTCTAAACACAATTTTTAATAGTGTTACTTGTTGAGTAGCACAAGAACCTAAGCCAAATCAAGCAAAGCTGCAACTAACTGGCTCCGTGACAGAGGAATATTCTTTGATCACAAAGACAATTTCTTGAAAAGTAGGAAAAGGGCCCTATTGGAACAATCAATGTGTAATAAATTTTTAAAAAATTAATTAGTTATTGGTAGTCAATTATAAACCACACAAACAATAAAATTTTATGACATTTAAATAAATTAAGCTTGACCTATAATCGTTTATGTAAATTTCCTATAAATAAATAGGCTATATAATGACCAGACGCATCTGCTGTTTTATCTACCGTTAAGTAAATGTAACATTCGACAACAACCTAAAGAATTGATATCAATGTTTCAGAATAACAATGGTTAGCATCTTTCCTAAATATTATTTCATCAAGAACCTTGTAACTGTAATACTTTTTCTTAAACGTGCGAAATCTATCATTATTTAACTGACAGATGGGAATGCCTGTGGTAATTAGACATCGACACACATCATGATTAAATCTACCTGGCCGGCATTTTTTGTAGAAGTACTTAAAGACTATTTTATGGTTGGCTTTAAATTGTTCTATCTGGTTATCTTATTATCTTATTCAGAACTTTCGTATTAAAAAGTTAATATTTAAGCTATTAAAAACATTCGTTCACTGAATGTCTATAATTAGTAATTTAAAATAATTAGGAATTAATCATTTTAATGGCGAATCACAAGGTGTCTGGAGAGCATTTTGGAGGAAGCTGGTTTGCAGCTAACTTTTTCGACAAAAAAAATATTTAAAAAATTTGTAAGGCAATACAAAACATAAGGATAACACCACTGAAATATTAGGTCAGGTCTACACATAAATTGTAAATAATCTAATCTCAAATACGTTAAGCAGACCAGAAAAATCATTGGAAATAGATTGAAGGAACATCTGGCACAGTTAAGATACAGTAGCATAAACAAATCAGGCGTGGCTTAACATATATGGGATAATAATTATCAGATAGATAAGGAAAACCTGAAGCTTATCAAAAATATTAGACAACCGGTGAAATTAGAGGCCTATGAACATTTATGTCTCTAAAGCCATAAACAGCAAAATTTAGTTAAGCCGTGCCCCGCCACTGGTTAATATATCGCTGATCACTCTGCCTCTTTGATGTAAAATATATTCCGAAAGTCGATAGACACAGTTGTAAGGGGGTTTAAAAAAGGTCTTCCGGCAGTTAAAATATAGATGTAGAAAGTTGGCCTGTGATTCCTTTCTTTCTGGGTTATCAGTCTTTTACCCAACACGTAGTATAAAGATAATGTGTATTATTTAAGTAGTTTAGAATTTTTGGTCCTTTAATGACGCTAGATTTGTTAGTGAAATGATCGTCGGGTCTTGAAAAGCTGTGTTGCGAAGAATTGCGTTTCTCCTAGTGCACTTATTAGTGCTTATCACAGTTTCTAATCCTCACTTACTGTAATTAGTAAAACAAAATAATTACTAGTGAATGAATAATTTCTACATCAGAGCATACACAAGAAACTAATTTCAACATCTGCTCTTGATCCTTTTTCATAAATTTCCTAAGAAATTTTACAGGGCTATGTCATATAGTACGCCATTAGGGTCCAGTTTAAATTTCCGAGAAGTAAGTAGCAGGAAAACTTTCCGAAAACTTACCTAGCGGTCGCAATTCACCTATTAGTGGGGTTAAAAGGATAGATAAAATTTTGCTCATATTACATTTGAGCCGGAAGAAAAAGACTTACAACTTAGGTAGAGATGAGTTTCAGTAAACATGGTTATTAATGTTATTTAAAATAAAAGTGATTTTTATAAAAGCCGAAATCTTCTAATATGCAGTAATATGCAACTTCTGGTGAAATATGCGGTAGCAAAATATGCAAAATATGCGTGTGTATACATCTTGCATATATTTATTGCCTTACAAATCGGCTGACCTCAGGTTGTCAAACTTGATACCCTCTTTTGGTCTGTTTTGCCCTATCGTGTTGAATTGTTCAGAATGTGAAAGTTGTCTAAGCGATGAGATACCAGAATTAAAGAAAAAACAACCACAAAAAACGATTTTTTGATTGCTTAATTGCCTTCAGCTGTTCAGTTTTGTTTAACCTAAACATTTCTTAGAAGATAGTAACTGGCTTATACAATATCTGCATAAAACCCATATAATAAGGTTGGCGGGGAAAAAAAGTAAGCTGTAATCAACCCCGATAAAAACATTTTTAAACACCAAATAAGGTTTTCGTTAGGTAGTTTATTTAGAAAGGAAAATAAACCATACATTATTATTTACCAGGTACTTTGTCTGCAATATCTCTATTGCTTACTGTTTCACAAGGGCGCTCAAAATTTAAATTTGTTGTTTTGGAAATCTTTTTAGCCATTTCGTTAGCACGCCTTCAAAGGGAAGAAACGTTTGTTCTTGTATCTTTGAAGACAGATGTTTAAAACTCTCTAACAATAGGAGCCATTAGATACATATTTTCCAACTGAAAATAGAGTATCCATTTCGTATACATAGACAATATTCACATATTTCTTATTTATTCTTCTGGAAACTGCGCTGCTATTCCACATAAAATTTTAAAGCCTGCAGTTAGATATATTCTGAAACCGAAGGGAATCTGAAGTAGGCCACATTTTAATACCGTGTCAGAAGAATGAATTGTTTCCGCATTTTGTGCTGTAAAATATTTTCCAAGCTATAAAATTTTCAACAAAGCTATTTTCTTTAACACACTCTTATCGCTTTTGTGAACTAGTCAGATACAGAGATAGCATTTTATTTATACCTCCTAGGCTCGTCTAGTTGGCAGTATTTCAGTACGTGGAGACACAAAAAGCTCAAGCCTCAAGTAGTAGTATTTATCGTAATCGAGATTGTTGTTAATTTATGTTTACCTCGCGTGTGTAAGTGTGATGAGTTTATCATTTAATTTGATACGAGGTGTAGCTGCTAAAAAACGAGCTGCGCTGATAGATAATTTTGGGGTTAGGGTATTATCTGAGTAACATTTGCTTATGGTTAGGTTAACTATTAATGATACCATTACAAGTAAACGCGAATAAAGGTTCCTAGATCGGTTTATATTTTACAATGTTTAGGTGTGTGTAGAAGAGCTTTTATATACTTAATATCTTACCTAATAAATTAGTTGTTTTGTTGTTGCTGTTCATGATTATTTTGGCTGCGGATAATTATCTATTTGCCCATTTTGAATTTTACGATCGTACGTTAGGTCATCATATTTTTCTATACATTATTTCACCGAGGCTCCAAACATTATGTGCTTTTTAAATAGAATTAACTAGGCTAAGCAGAACAATATTCCTACCAACTCATTAATTAGCTATTTGCCCATTTTCAATCTTACGATCGTACGTTGGATCATCATATTTTTCTATACTTGATTTTGCCGTGGCTCCAACCATTATGTGTTTTTTTTAAGAATTAAGTAGGCTAAGCAGAACAATATTCCTACCAACTCGTTTATATACTATATATATTTATTCGTTTTGCTGGTTTTTTTTTTGTATTTTTGTATTTTTGTTTTATTCTTTTCATGTTATTATACTTACTTATATTTTTTTTTCTTCTAGTTTGCCTTTTTTCATTTTTGAGTTTTAAAAAATTTAGTGGGGAACACACGGGGATACATGTTGCCTAGCGACCCTTCAAAGCTCACAAAACGCACATAGACTGGACCACGGACTGAATAAAGATATAAACATCTGGGAGATACAAAGAATCTTAAACAAATCTTTACAAATGTTTTTGTACAATGTTTACTTAAATGACTAACAAATGTTTAGTGCACATCTACTATTTACATGATCTTAAATCAAATTATTGTTCATAATTCTTATATAGAATATTTACTATAGTATTTGACAAATCTCAACTATATACACGTACATACATATACATAAATACATATAACCATACATACGACTACTATTTATATGCCTATCTTTATAACTGATGTGTACTTTTATCATGTTATGATTCTAGCTTTATTTCTTTATGTGTTTTAGCATCCAATCGCATATGTTTTTTTGCTTTCTTTGTATCAGCTGTGGCAAGCTAAAGGGGCCATAAGCACCCGCTCAAACATGCACTTGATTACATAATTTATTTATTTCGCGGTATTTTAAGCTGCACTCTAATAGCATGTGCTGAATGCTTCCCAGTTCTCCACACTGGCAAATTTAGTCATTTCTTAAGACTATTTTATGCATATAAACAGGTACCATTACACGATTAAATCGTTATAATAGAAATGCCCCTTTTAGTGAATTTTTTCTAAGAAAATTTTCTTACAAAAAATTTCTTCAAATGAGCGTTCCACACCGGTAACTCGAAAAATAATGGTACGATTTTGATAAAATTTGGAACGTACTTTTCTTTTGTAAGTCGCTTGGATAAGTTTGTTAGTCACGAAAATCGAATCAGGTTTTCCGGGAAAATTTTGGGTTTTCTTTCGGAAACATTTTTTATCTAAAAAAATAGAAAAGCTATGGTAGCCAAATTTGGTACGTAAGTTTACGATATTATAAGAAAACTAATGAACTATTTCATGCATATAAACGATATGATAAATCGTAATCTGCAAATAACTCCTTTAGTGAATTTTCTTAGAAAAAATCCCGACTTTTGAATTTTGAAAAAATTTCTTCAAATGAGCGTAAGGACCTCTAGAACCCACGTTAGGGGTCAGTTATATATATATATATATATATATATATATATATATATATATATATATATATATATATATATATATATACAGGCTGTTTCAAAAAACATGCACCATCGCTCGTGGGGCAATTCCTTACTAAAAAAATAAGAAAAAAAATTCCTGTGCACATGGGCCCGGAAACGCATAGTTTCCAATATACAGGGAGTTGAATTTTAATTTTTTTTTAATTTTTTATAAATAATTTCGAAACCACTGGATTGATTTCAATGAAACTTGGAACTTGAAAGTGTATTATGAAAGTGCATATTTTCAAGTGAAAATCTGCTTACAACTGCGTCAGTGGCGTGCGTAGGGGGTAACTGTAAAAATTCATTTGGGGAAAAAATATGTGCGCCACTGTCTTCTTCCAATTTTGATACATCAGTTATGAAGCTTATTACATAAGCCACAAAAGCTACCTCTTGGTATTTTTTCGTTCAGGGTATCCCCTAGGAGATATGATTAATTTTATAAAAAGGGGCAAAATACCGATTCGTTGGAGTAATGAAAACAGTAATCGTAAAGTGCCATGAAACTATAATTTTTGACAGTTCTCTAAATTCTACAATTTTGAAGTGCTTTGTAGGCGTCAAAAGTGTTTTCGTGCTATTCTTTAAATTTTGATACGGTGCAGTATTTTCGTTTTTAGTTATTTGTTGATACTGAGCTGCTCATTAATATTATTTCCTCCTCTCAAGATGGTTTTCGTTAAGTACACTTCAGCGGATTTGACTGATATGTTGTTAATTTATGGACAAACAAATCAAAATGCTAGACAAGCTGTGCGAATATATCAGGAAACTTATCCGCAAAGAAGAATTCCTGACAACAATATTTTCCCACGTATAGTAAGACATTTGAGAGAAACTGGTTCTTTAAAACCTTTAAAAGCTGACTCTGGACGCAGAAGATACCGCCGAACTGTACGAGTTGAAGAGGCAATATTATTAGATAGAGTTGAACGTGATCCTAGTACAAGTACGAGAATTATTGCCACCGAACTGGGTAATATTTCGGCATCATCAGTTCACAGAACTCTGAAGGATCAAAGTTTATATCCCTATCATTTTACACGTGTCCAGGAACTTCTACCTAGAGACTTTCAACCAAGGGTAATGTTTTGTCAGTGGTTCTTAAACAATCTTAGACACGATCAACATTTTTCTAAACGTGTACTATTTACTGATGAGGCGTCATTTACGCGAAAAGGTATTGTAAATTTTCACAATTTACATACATGGGCCGATGAAAACCCACACTCTCTAAGAGTTGCAAATTCGCAGTATCAATTTTCCATCAATATTTGGGCTGCTATTATTGAAAATCACATAATTGGTCCTGTTGTTCTACCGAATCGTCTTGACCATGAATCATATTTAAACTTTTTACAAAATGATTTGCCGTTGTTACTACCGCTTTTTATGAGAAATGGTACAATGTGGTTCCAGCATGATGGTGCGCCCGCACATTTTACAGCAGTTGTAAGAACATATTTAGCCAACACATACGGTCACCGATGGATTGGTCGTGGAGGTCCGGTGTCATGGCCACCTCGATCTCCGGACCTGAACCCTCTCGATTTTAATTTGTGGGGTCATTTAAAAAAAATAGTGTATAAAACACCAGTAAATACACGAGAAGAATTGTTGGGAAGAATAGAATATGCATTTGACAGCATTAGAGAAGATCAAAATATTTGCAGAAGAGTAAGAAGATCTTTGCGCAGAAGGTTAAATAATTGTAACGACGCTAATGGTGGTCACTTTCAACATTTTCTTTAGCTTTGTTATTAAAGTCAATTCAGTAATGTACAAAAAACAAGAGTTTGGAAAAATCATGGTGTCTTTACGATTACTTTTTTCATTTTTTATTTTTATTTTTTATTTATCATTTTTTATCAATGTTTGTAATACTCATTTCAATGTTTATCACCAATAAGTTTTACGTAGGTTAGTTATTTGCACGTTTATTGCTGTAATGTTTACTGTATGTTTTGTTTTTCATATTCTTATGGTTGCAGTAAACATATATTATTATTATTGTTATTATTACGCCGACTAATCGGTACTTTGCCCCTTTTTATAAAATTAATCATATCTCCTAGGGGATACCCTGAACGAAAAAATACCAAAAGGTAGCTTTTGTGGCTTATCTAATAAGCTTCATAACTGATGTATCAAAATTGGAAAAAGACAGTGGCGCACATATTTTTTCCCTAAATGAATTTTTACAGTTACCCCGTACGCACGCCACTGACGCAGTTGTAAGCAGATTTTCACTTGAAAATATGCACTTTCATAATACACTTTCAAGTTCCAAGTTTCATTAAAATCAATTCAGTGGTTTTGAAATTATTTATAAAAAATTAAAAAAAATAAATTAAAATTCAACTCCCTGTATATTGGAAACTATGCGTTTCCGGGCCCATGTGCACAGGAACTTTTTTTCTTAGTTTTTAGTAAGGAATTGCCCCACGAGCGATGGTGCATGTTTTTTGAAACAGCCTGTATATATATATATATATATATATATATATATATATATATATATATATATATATATATATATATATATATATATATATATATATATACCAAATTAGGTGTAAAAGAAAATGTCAGCCGCAAACTGTAACATCTCCGCGTCATCAATCCGCTTCCGTAGATCTTCTGTATATATTAAGTACAATAGTGGAGATATAATACTCCCTTGTGGGATACTCACATTGGTGGTTCTAGGGCCTACAATAGTCTTACCTGTCTGTATTTATATTTTTATATGTTGGTAAAACGATATAATTTTGTTGGCTAAAGTATATGGCAAGCCAACTTTTATCATTTTTTTAATGTAAAATGTTTAAGTTACCCACATTATATGCATTTCGAATATCCAGAAAAGTTGCAACTGCTGACATTTTATTGGTAAATGATATGTTAATATCGCATACTAAATGACGCACATTTGCAACTGATGAAAGCCTTTTCTAAATCCAAGTTGTGTATATATTCAGTTAGCTAACAAAAATAATAGGTTCATTAAAAATTTAGGATGGTGGATCAATTAAAAAAAGTCTGGAGGCCGAAAGTGGGTTATGGTAGCGAATTTTAGTAAAAAAAGTTTTAAGTGTCCAACATGTATTGTTTTCATTAAAATAGCTTTGTGGTTTCAAAAAGTACAAACATTTTCCGAAAACTTAAAATGTTCTATAAAAAAAGGTCCGATTCTCCTGGCCAACGGATCTCTTCAAGCTATTTACATAGCTGTCAAGATATAATTATTGACAAATAAATTTATGACCCAAGTAGCAAAACCATTTTTATGAAATTTAAAAAAAAATCTTTTACAAAAATTCACCACTTTTTTGGCCCAAATTGCGTTCAGTAATGTAACGCTATATTATATTTTTCACAAAAATTCGACAACTTTTATTTACAAAAGCTTACTAAACATTTATTATGAATTACCATCATTTCACAAAAATGTTAGAATACATGATTTCTACATTACTAAGGACAATTCCGCGAAACCTTTTTAAATTCAGCCACTAGTTGAGAGTGGCTGCATACAGGAGCTCGATTTTTTCGACGAATAATTCAAACAAAAAGCTCTCTGAATCCGTCATGTCCATAGGGCTCAGCTCTCTATTGGCAGAAACGCCCTTTTACAATTTGTTATGTGTGTTTGTGCCAAAATCGTGAAAAGTTGTCAAACAATTGAAATAACTCTAAAACGATAAACGATATCATTTTTTCCCTTACAAACCTGCATTATAATTCATTGGGAAATGCAAATATGTAATAACATAAGTGGAGTTCTATTAAAAAAAAGTACGTATCACCAACTACTTATGGGCCAGCCTGTAATTTTATAATATGCAGCTCAAAACAACCTGTAATCAGCGTATACAATTTTGGCCCGCAGCTTGTATATAAACAAAAATATTCAGTTTTTGTGGAGAAATGCGCCACCCTGTGTATGTGTAAAGAGACAAAAACAGAAACTTACCCCGTATATTAGTTTTGTGGGTACTAGTTCGCGCTCATTTGAAGAAATCTTTTCAAAATTCATAAGTTAAGAAAATTAGCTAAAATATAGACTAAAGCATAAACTCGATGCTGAATCTACCACCAAAGCATCAGAAAGAGGGTCCATTTGAAATGGATTCTCCGATAACATTTTAGTAAAATAAACGACAATGATGATTGAAGCTGAAACTTAAAGCTCTGTAAAACACACCTATTATGAAATTTCTACTGCACAATCCATATTTGCTTCAGATTATTTGTCTAAAAATTGAAATTTATTGTTTCAAATCGCGACTTTGATATTTTAATAAGAAAAATTACAACATTTTCAAAACATTTTTTTTCTGCTACTTCTTCACCTTTTTGCGTCAAGAAAACTCAATCGTCGTATGTAATATTCAATTGGTTTTATTAACCACACAAAATATTTTGTTTTTTGATCACCAGTGGCCATGATTCACTATGTGAAAACTGGAACCTGTGATGAGCACTAATAAGTACACTTGGAGAACACCCAAATCACCACAACACATATTTCAGAGACCTTACGATCGTTTCGTTGACAATGTCAACATCTTCAGAGGAAGAAAATTCTGGAATTTTCTTCCTCTGAAGATGTTGACATTGTCAACGAAACGATCGTTAGGTCTCTGAAATATGTGTTGTGGTGATTTGGGTGTTCTCCAAGTGTACTTATTACCAGTTGCACCCATTTTTTTTCGTTAAATGGCTATAACTTCTTTTCTTTTAATGCAGAGAAATTCGAAAATCGTTGACATAGGCCAAAAAGAGCAATAGCGACAAAATGACACCCTGAGTGACGCACAGCCCCATGCGATACTCCGTTGACAGTTTAGTGCCCGCACGTACCCGGATAATCTTGCCGGATAGATATGATTCTATCCACCGCAGCAGTGAACCCCTGATCTACATTGCTTCCAACTTTTGCAATAAAATCTTATGGTCAATGGTATCGAACGCTCTACTTAAGTCAAAAAAGATACCACTAACCTTTAAACCCGTGCCTAGATGACTATTGATATGAAATATAAGTCAAGAAAGGAAGTTTTTGTAAACACACCATTCCGGAAGTCGTGTTAGCAATCGGGGAGCAAGCGTTCCTTATCGAAAAAAGCCAAGATTCTCTCAAATACGATATTTTCAAAGATTTTGGCGAATACACATAACAAGGAGATTGGACGATAATTTTCTAATAAAGTCCCGTCCGCCTTTTTGTAAAGCATTATGGCCAGAGCTTTCTTCAATAATGAAGGGAAGTGTCCAGTATCAAGAGAAACATTGATACAGTGAGTGATATAAATATTAAGTCTATAATGCTTTTCACTATAATTGTTGGGATATTATCGATACCAGCGGAATCAGAATTCTTCGGCTCCCTCACGCATTGAAAAACCGTCTCCATTGTAACTGAAGCCATAAAAATTATGTTTGAACAGGGGGCGACCGCAGTACCTTGCATGGATGGGCTCTTGCCAAAAGTATGTCTAGTAGTTTTAGCAGACCACAAATATTCGCCAAACTTCCTGCCACCAGTTCGCATTTGCTTATTAGAGCTCCATCTATAGATAATTTGATAGGTCCTAGACTTTTTGGTTTCGTTGTAGAGTAGAGTTAACGATGTTCCAGATCTCCTTATTTGAATTCGACGCAGTCTGTAAACGAGGACCAGAGTATGCGCGTTTAGCCTGATTAGCCAGCTCTTCATGTATTTGTCCAGCAGTTGCTTCTCGTGTGTTATACTCACTAACCAGAACATACTTTGGAAAGCATTACTATCCTTAGCAATCTGTGAATTTAGCCATTTTTTAGTTGGTCGTGAATAATGCTACCCTATTTTCTTTCCAGTCATTGGACAAGCTTGATCTAAACAGGCAGAAAAAATGTGAAAAGAAAAGTGTAAACGCTAGTTCACCATCATCTGCATACACACCTGAAAATTCACTGCTACCCAACAAATATGACAGTTTTTCCATATTGCCCTTGTGCAGTGTGCGCGCAAAAATTATCTTTTGGACTTATTTAGGTAAAATTACCTTTACAAGCAATTTATATACAAAGAAGACTTGTGCAAAGTGATCTGTTATATTGAAATCGACAATCACAACTTTTTGATGATCCTCTGGAATACTTGTGATAAAATAATCAACCGCGGAAGCAGTTGTACGCTAGTTTTTATTTGTATGAATTCTAGTAGGTCCCTTAATTGGAAAAAATAGATCAGACGATTAAAAAACATCAAATAATGTAGATCTCGATAAATTACTTCTAATGTGTTGACATTCCAATCACCAAAATAGATAAGATGGTTATGGTTTTTACACAGATATGATAAGCAAGACGTGAGATTGCTGATAAAAATATCCCTATCCTTTTTAGGAGAGCAGCAGATAGACAACACCGCAGTGGTCGTGTCAGCGATCCTAACTGAGACAGCACATAGCTCCACGTCACCCACGGAAATAAAGCGGGGCACATAAGGTGTATTTTTATATCAAAATTGTTAAGAAAATTTATAGATGTAAAGATGGCCACACCACCATGGTCAGTTGATTTTCGTACGTATTCAGGCACCAGACTATAGCCAACAGATGTCAGCACCGCCAGGTCGCCACGGTCAGCCGCCCAGTTTTCAGTAACACATAACACAATTCTATGCTAAAACAAAAAAATATCAAGCTGTAGAGACTTGTTGCTCAAACTACGTACATTAGTATGAGCAATTTTACATCACATGTTGTCAAAAATAACATGTGATAAGTCCTTGCTAGAATCCTGCGTAGACTCTGAGGATACACCTAGGCTAACGTCTGTGTTCGATATTCAGGATGCCTTGATGCGAACTTTTCGCACATTGTTTCACGTTATTTTGATGTCAGGTGTTCCAATACGTCCACCACTGATGTGCACGGATGAAGATGATATGTATGAAAAGATGTATGATCTGGGACAGCTTTCAGTTTACCTGTACTATCGTCAAGTGTGCCAGTCATTGGCTTATTTTTATTGTGGGATTTTTTTTTGGCGACTATTTTCCTTCCATTTACCTCTATCGTATAGATTTTATTCATCATTAGCCAAATTAATAACCTCCTGGCACTTTGCCAGGGGTCCTGCTTTACGTATTGCAGCAGACAGCTGATCGGATGTTATTTTGTTTACCTTTAAATTTTATTTGTATTTACAGCTGCTTTATCTACTTTACGATTCATTCAACTTGTGGAGGCAGATAATAAGGTGTCAACGTAATAACAGATATGGATCAGACTTGCATAACGTAAATTGGACAAATAAAACAGATTTTCAAAGGAGCTTTTTATATCTTGGACCTCCTGTGTTTAATATGTTGCCATTAGAAATTAAAGGAATCAACTCAATTAAGGCATTTTAGGCCAAAGTTTAAAATCTGGTGGGTATAAAGAGCATGAGCTAATGGACCTTTCACTTATTATATACATGCTGTTTAAATAATTTTGACCGACTAGCATACCTCCGTCACCATTTTTCCTAAAGCTTTGGGATACAAATTTTATGTATAAATATGGCCCAAAGCAATGTTTGGAAATTTTTCTCAAGTTCCTATCATAGCCCCAAGGGGGTGCAATAGCAACTGCCAATCTAAAAAGTTCAATTTTCCTGGAAAAATTGGTAAGAAATATATATATATATATATATATATATATATATATATATATATATATATATATATATATATATATATATATATATATATATATATATATATATATGCTATGTAACGATTTCACAATCTCTGGAAAGTTATTAAAAAAATTTGCATATACCTTTTTGTCCTAGCTTTCCAAATAAAAAGTTACAGCACGATAAGAAGTAGTAAAATAAATATTACATAACTTGGGCTTAAGGAAGCATAAATTGAAACAGTTTATTTTATTTTATAGAGCTCGATTTGGTATTTAATATTAGTTGTCCGTATCGCGTTTCAACTAACGATATGACTGTCCGGGGGCGCTTTTCAATAATAGTTTATGTTTTATAGTTTTTCTCGAAATTTTCAAATAGAAACATATAATTTTCTCATGCTGGTAGAATTAGAAGTGGAAAAGTGAGAAAAATAAAACAAATAATGTTAATATGTTTATTAGAAGCGGAGATATAACCAATCAAAATTTTATACCATACTCTGCAGCATACTAACAATATGCTAAAAAAATTAAAAGTAGGCTGTTTAGATGTGTATAATGACATTTATAGATCTGGGTGGTTTGGATGTTCAATTTGTTTTTCGTCATTTTCGATCGATAAACGAGCTATTTTTATTGCAGAGGAAATGGCAGCTTGAATCTCTGCTTAAGAGATAGATTTATAGCTAGCTGGAGTCTAATTATCAGATTGTCCCTGGCTGTGGGCCTGGTTTGCTAAACCATATTTTTAAGCGTTCCCACAAATAAGAATCCATGCATGTTGTGTCAGATGATCTTGCAGGCTATGAGAGTGCCTCTTTCAGTCCACCTCCCGTTGAATTTTGAATCTATATTCGTTGGCATGCCTAGCAAGTGTACTGGGCATCCATCATGCTGGAAAAATATATTTCGTCTAGTTGGCTGATTTCGCAGAAAATTTAAACAATCGGCTGCATTAACTGGTTGATTAAAAATATAAGGACCTATAATGCTTACCTCAACTATTCAACACCAAGCGCTGATGCTCCTACGACCATGAAATTCTTCTTCCCGCATCAAATGTAGACTATTTTGTATCCAGTAATGCATGTTATGTTGGTTGACATTTCCTACGCTATTGGATGTGGCTTCGTCTGTCCAGAGGATTTTCTACATGAACTGCGGATTTTCTTTTTGCATGTGTATCACCCAAGCAGAAAACTGTACATGACTCTCAAAGTCGTTATCACTTAAGGCAAGGTGTAACACTATATTACATGGGTGGAACCTAAAAATAATATCAAAGGGAAAAGGTAACCTTTTAATCGGAAAGGTATCTACCTCCTCTAAGCATTTGTTTTATTTGATATAATTTTATTCAATGTTTAAGTAGCTATTATCCCTCAAAATATTATGCACAGTGGTCATGGAGATTTATAAATCTTTAGATACTTGTCGAATGCTCATATGGGGATTCAGAACAATATAGGCTAAGACATTGCTGAAGTTTGTTTCTGATCTACCACATCATCGTGTTCGTATCAGTGGTAAATATGAACACTCCCTGTAGATCGAAATCTTTGTGCTAGGTTTGTGAATGTTCTTCCCCCACAATGACCCTTTTCTGGATATCTAGTATCAAATACCTCAGCCGCAACATTCACATTAACATAACTTTGGAAACCGCTTATATATCATGTTTGATCATTTAAAGTAATCATAATGGCACTCAAAAATAGTAGAGCAGCGTTTAATAAACAGTTGATTCGTAAAACTAAATGTCACATTGTCCAACGATTGACAGAAAATCTTTTGTTTAGGAGTCAGTTGTCATATTTCCAAGCATAACTCTTTAATTTTTTTAGCATATTGGCAGTGTACGGCAGAATATATGAAATAAAATTCTGATTGGTTTTATCTCGATTCTAATAAAGATATCAACAGGCTTTTTTAATTATTTTTATACTCCTAATCGTAATCCTAAAGATGAAAAAAATATATGCTTCTATGAAAAATTTTGAGAAAAATTCCAAAACCTAAATTATCCTTGAAAAGCTCTCGTGAGCTAAAATGTGATATGAATCAATTAATGTTAAATACCAATTAAAACCCTATCAAAAATATTCTAATTTATGCCTGTTCAAGCCCAAGTTATGAGAAAGTCATTTAACTACTACTTATCTTTCTGTAGTTTTCCATTTCGAAAGCTAGAGCAAACAATTATGTAAGAAAATTGTTCATCATTTTCCAGAGATTATGAAATCGTTACATAATTTATATATTTATCAGCAATTTGTCCAATTTGCCCTGTTCCGGCTGTAATAGGAACTTGAAAATAATTTCCAAAAATTTATCTGTGCCATATGTGTAATTAAAATTTTTATCTGAAAGCTCTAAGAAAAAATGGTTACGGAGATATGCTAGTCGCTCAAACTTATTTGAACACCCTGGACGTTAGGATTTGTTTCTCCCTTTACCCTCAAGTGGGACGCAGGTGCCTGGATTCTGTTAAAGTGGTGTAATGTTAACTGATACTGGACCCTTGACTTGATGCGATGCCTTGTATTACATGTGGTGTTATTTTACATTGTTACTTAATATTTCTATTTTATATGTGTTTTTCTTTGTACTAAAATATTATATGGCTAACGCACGCACAAGTTTTTAAAACTTTTGTGGGTGTGATCTTATTTATTGGTCCAATCGTTTGCATTGAATTACTTTTTTTGTTTTATAACGAATTACTATCTAAAGAGAAACAAATATTACTGTTGTTGTTATTATTATTATTATTATTATTATTATTATTATTATTATTATTATTATTATTATTATTATTATTATTATTATTATTATTATTATTATTATTATTATTATTATTATTATTATTATTATTATTATTATTATTATTATTATTATTATTATTATTATTATTATTATTACCAAAAACAGTCACCTAGCCTGTTAGTCTGGAACTTCATCGTATTTAAATCCACCTCGTAGTGGCAAGTCTTCCATAAACAAGACGTTGACTACTTAAAATGTGAGCATGTTATATAACAATTTTTCATTGCGAATCGCTTACACGAAAAACTTGTCATGCTTAAGAGTTATCAGATTTATTTAAATAGCTTTGAAAAACAAATCCCTAAAATAATTTCATCAAGATATGAAAGCGAATAAATCTCACTGAAGATACAAATCACGTTTTTGTTTGGACAGTTATTTATGTCGTATGAGAATATACTAGATCGCTTCATCAATTTGATCTGTTCCTAGATAAGGTTCACATTTAATTTTAATGCAAGATTATTTACTATCTGTATAAATGATGATTTGCTAGAAAATAATTTACACAGTGCGAAACATCCAAATGGAATAAATGCAGTACCTCAATTAATGTGCATTTTTATAAAAAAAATCCAGAAATACGTCAATTTTAAATTGAAAAATATCCTGCAACTTGAAAGCTGCACCCCTACATTCATCCCCTTTTAAGTGACAGTTGCAACCCCCAAAGTTTTTAAATAGGAAGCAGGGGCTCCTGATGCCTCATCTAAAATATCTCGCATTCTCCAATCAAAAATGATATGGTTTTTAGATATATTGTAAAAATTAACAGTAAAAAATTAAATTCATCTGATTGACAAACTTCGCTACAACACACTAAAAAATTAATTATCAATCGCCTATCACTTTCGATAATGAAAAATTTCGGGACGCAGCAAGTGCGTTATGGTAGTGAATTTTTATTAAATGTTTCAAACTTGGCTAACTCCATTTTCGATAAACTTAGAAAAGTGAATTTTGGTATGTAGTAAGAAATTTTTCAATACAACATGTTCGCCGACTGTCATTGAAATAGCTTTGTAACTTTCGGAGAAAATTTTTTTTTTTCAAAATAAAACTCAAAATTTGAATAACTCAATTTTATATAAACTTAGCAAGTTGAATTTTGGTACATAGTAAGACATTTTCCAACGAAATGTATCCAACAAATTTCATTAAAATAGCTTTGTAATTTTCGGAGAAAAAATTTTTTTTTTCAATGAAAATACAAAAATTTTAAAAACTCAATTTTATATAAACTTAGAAAGTTTAATTTTGGCATATAGTAAGACATTTTCTAAGGCAGTGTATCTACTAAATTTCATCAAAATATCTTTGTAATTTTCGGAGAAAACAATTTTTTTCGAAAGGAAACTCAAAATGTTCCCGAAAAACCTTGTCTGAATTTCCTGGCTAACGAACTCATCCAAGCCATTAATAAAATAAAGGCACTTGCCGAGTTTGATCGAAATCGATTGATTATTTTTTGAGTTATCTGTTGGATACACACACACACACAAATATATATATATATATATATATATATATATATATATATATATATATATATATATATATATATATATATATATATATATATATATATATATATATACTGAAACTGACCCCGGATATGGGTTCTAGGGGTCATATTTCGCAGCTCTTTTAAAAAATGTTTTGCAAAGTCTCACCATCGATACCTCTCTATTAGTGAATTTTTTTAAATAAAAATTCACTAAAAGCAAGCAAAAACATTTTCCTGTCTGTTTTGGAAGATATCAATTAAAGAGAAAACATAAAATTTCGGGACGCAGTAAGTGCGTTAATGTTGTGAATTTTTATAAATAATTGTACACTATTAGTACGGCATATTACTTACATTAATACTCTAACCTTACACAGACTTGAAGATCGGTTTTGGAGGTCCCAGTACGTGCTCATTTAAAGAGTTTTTTCGAAAATGTTACCACCGATATCTATTTATATGCAAAAAAAAAGTCTTGTGTTCTAGCTCCTTTTTAAAAAATGCTTAAAACTTAATTTTCTATGAAGCTAGAAAATTAAAATTTGGTATATCTATATATGTAAGTCTCTTTAAAACAAACTTGTATTACAGATTTCATTAAAGTTACAAAATCCCGAAGGAAACTTAATTCATATTTAGAAAAGTAAAATATCTGCCAAATTATAAGCGTAGCAATTCAGTCAATTTTCTGAATAAAAATTCAATAATATCAACAATAACAAAATGTCTGCTGAAAATTTTAATTTTAGATTCAAAGGTGATAAATATATCCAGTCGTTTTAAACAAAAATGAGATCTTGTTACAAACTTACGAAATCTGTAGACTATTGTTTCTACCAAATATATTAAAGTGAGACAAAACAAAATGTTACATGCACCGAGCGGCCGTCCCCGAGTCGTCTGCGCACGAGAGGACCATTCTACCACTGAACCAAAAGACTCACTCACGAAATATTTGTTCACCGGATAGATAGATACTTGACAGCGACTTCATGCTTTGAGAAAGTTCATATTATATTAAAAGTAAACGTAACCACTAATTACAAAATTAATTTAATTATGACTTAAAAGACATTGATAATAGCTCACAAACGATTCTTGGGATTTGTGTGGCCGAGATTTCTCGGTCGTTATTTCGGCTAGTATGTTTTATGCGCGATATTTGTATTATTTGGTTATCGTTCAAGTATGATTTATGCATGTTGTATAAATCAATACATGCATGGCAGTTAACTACTCTGTCTCAACCGAGGTTCTGGCATTGTATTTGAGCAAGTTGAATGTCTGCACGTTCCGCCCTTGCGCACTTCTACAGTAAAACTCATTATTACTGTTATTATAGAAGATACGAGAAACGATTGTGTATATTAGTCGTAAGGTATCTGTAGCTGCATCTTAAAAATTATTTCGACAGGTGGTCCATAACTCGTTGGCGATACAAATTTTCATTTCTTAAATCGAACATACCTTATATTATTGCATTTTTGCATTTTCCATAGAATTTTAATTCATGCTAGTTTTTCATTTATTTCAATTGTTTTGCAACATTTCACATTTTTGGCACATCCCAAAAATGGTGATACGGCTTTTTTACGCATTTGGAGATGATTTCGTTTATATTATTTCATGAAAAAAGAAACGAGATTCCGTATACAGGCGGTCTCAATAAGTGACTGAATTTAAAAAAACTGTCGTAACTCAATTGTTCCAAATAGAACACCTGTAGTTTGTTTGAGGGGTGAAGAGAACATAATCATAAATTAACAAGTTATTTAAAAAATGTTTTCGGATTTTCGTGAAAAAAATTGTTTGTCAATTTTTATGCAAAAAACTGTTTTGGGAGTTTTGTCGAAAAGCTTTTTTGATAAAATATGACACATTTTTCTACTATATAGTAATATATAGTAATATAATAATATACTGGTAACCAAATTTGATGCCTGCTTTCATTACAAAAAGACATAGGTATTTATTGTTAAGCCCCCTACCCCTTAATTTAAGATTTGGGGGTTGTAACTATCACTCGAAGACGGTTGGATGTAGGGGCACAGCATAGGATCCCTATGCTGTGGTAGGGGTGAAGTTTTCACGTTGCAGGATATCATTTTTTAAATTAAAATATATTTATTTCGGGATCTTTTATAGATATGCACAATGATTGAGATAATGAGTTTATTCAATGTGGTTGCTCCACACTGTATATGTCTGGAAAGTATTTATAACCCTAGAATCAAAATTTTAGTTTACTGTGTTTACTAATTAGGACGAGGGTTACAGAGAACTAAAATGTTTTACATGTATATTAAGCACGTACTAACCTTATGAGGAAAGTTTATTAGTTGTAAATATGTTAAGGGTACACGCATATTAAAAACTATATACCGCTTTAGTCGCTAATGACGAGTCTCGTATCTCAGTTATAATAATCAAGTACCCCGCGTCATGGAATATGGCACACGTAACCCCTAACAACTCATTATTCATGCTTTATCGAGGTTTTTATCTAATTGTTGGAAGTTTACGGCTTAATTCCGGGAATCCGGGTTACATAACTCTCAAAACCCCTCTACGTTTTCTGTTGGATAGCCGTTTGTTTGTGTATTAGTAACCTGCTCTTATCCTATGGGAATAAACTAAACATTTAATGTATGTGTAAAAATTGTCAGTGCAGCTATTGCGTTATGATAACAAATTTTCATAAAGATGTACTTTTATCAAAACAATTGTCATTGAGTCAATACAAGTGTAAAAAAGTTCGGGACACAGCAAGTGCGTTATAGTAGTAAATTTTTATGAGAATTGTACACTATTAGTAAGATATACTATTTAAACTAATTCTTTAAATTTAAATGGACCTTGGAGATCGGTTTTAGAGTCCCAGTTTTTCCGAAAGTTTAGAGGTATTTCGTGGAATTTGAAAGCATTTTGGGTAATATCGGGGAATTTTTTCTGAAAGTTGAATTTTTGTGTACATCTTTTTTAGTGATTTCCCACCCGGTCGCAACATATCCAAAAACTAGCAAAAAGGGTATATTTCAAATAATTTTGTTGCAAACATCTTTTCCAAGTAGACAAAGTAACTATTGAAGCAGGGTCACCAGACTTTGTGAAACACATTTAATTCAACACTTGTTCTTTACTAACTGCATTTGCTTAATTTTTTCGATCAATTTTGATAATTAATTGTGACAACATAAACGTATTTGCTTCTTACCTTGAGAGTTTTCAGGACCTACGGACTTGCCGAATATTTTAAAGAATTTAATTCCCTTATCCTTTTTACCATGTAGAAAATTTCGCAGTAAATGCGTTATAGTAGCCAGTTTCGGTTAAACTCTAATACACTAATTTTTATTATAATAGAAGCTTTGATTTTGGTATGCGCATACAGTTTTTTAAGGCCAACTATCTATCAGATTTCAGCAAAATACCTTTATTTATAATTTATTTTATCTTAAAAAACAGAAGGTTTTACCCAGTAATTCATAACACGATTGGATGTTTCATCATAACTGGGGAATTAGGATACCCTGTGTTCCCTATAACTTTATTACTGATACTTAATTAACAAGGGATTGGATGTGGTAGTTAACTAGATATGGAGTCCGATATAGGTATAAAGTGTCGCTAGCTTGTGCTGTACGTGATTAGAAAGCACATGAACGAGTTGTGTCCTACGTATGGGATTATTATTTCTGGGTATTATTAGTTAGGTAATTAGATATTCTATAATACCTTGTATCTCACAATGTGTTGTAAAGTGAGTAAAACCACACTTTCATCTATGTAATACATTATAAAACATATACCGGAGTTGACCAGCTAGTAAAACATTTCTGCAGATTAGGCTTTCAAAACATATACTTTCCTCTGTAGATTTTTGTTTATTTTCCATTTCGAACCTTACATGTTTAATGGAACCTTAAAAGTTTACGATTACAAGATTTCTTTAATGCAACGGTACACCTGCCTTTTAGAGTTATATAATAAACATGGCCTAAAGAAAGTTATTTCTGCAGTTGAAACATAAAACAAATAATAAAATTGTTACTATTTGAAAATTTGTACTCTTTCTATGATAACGCTTTTGTCTGTAAATAAAAACAATCGATATATTGGCCTTATACGCTGCATGTTTTTCGCTATCTTATTTACAATTGTAAAGGCTTTAGGAAAATAATTTAACTAATGTTTACTTTTCATAGTTTAAACGGCACATTTTAATTTGTAGCACATTTAGCCAGCCACCTTTGGTGGTGTTAAATAGTACTAAAACCACTGATATACGTTTAGATTAGTCTCTGTAAGAATAAGAAATTTCGGGACGCAGAAAGTGCGTTATAGTAGTGAATTTTCATAAGAATTGTATACTATTGGTAAGATATACTAATACAACTAATTCTTTAAATTTAAATATACCTTTGAGATCGGTTTAGAGTCCTAGTTAGCGATTATTTGAAAAAAAATTTGTTTCATATGGAGCTACAAAATTGAAATTTGGTCTTAGATATAATATGTAAATACTGCAAGTGTCTTTAAAAAAATTGTGTTGCAAATTTCATTAAAATTACAAAAGATTTTCAGAAAAAAAATAATTATTTACAAAGGGAATGTCCCTGTCAAATTATAAATATGGCACGTATTTTCCTTATTAATAGCTTGGATCGTTTTGTTTTAGTTGTTTTGCAAACAATAAACAACAAAAAAGGTTTTTCAAAACAAATTGGTAGATATCCGGAAATTTTCTACCATAACATAACAAACCTTATTTGTTGTTTCTTTAGCGAAATTTGTAACACACTTTTTTAAAGGCACTTGCATATTATATCTAAGCCAAATTTTAATTTTTTAGCTCCATATAAAATATAATTTTTTTCAAATAATCGCTAACTCGGACTCTAAAACTAATCTCCAAGGTCCATTTAAATTTAGAGAGTTAGTTTTAATAATATATCTTACTAATAGTGTACAATTCTCATGAAAATTCACTATTATAACGCACTTTCTGCGTCCCGAACCCTTTACTACAAATAATGCACTCCATTATCGTAGATAATTAAATTACGAATATTGTACGGCACAGAGGTTATAACAACGTAACAACTGTAACTCCGCAGACGGAACACTACTTCACCCACGTCTTTTGAAAAAAAGTTACTTCGCCAGCTTTATTAGTTTTAAAGATATGACGATGGAAAAAATAAATAACACATTCAATTTAAAATAGAGTTTTGTCATTTTTTCTTTATTTATGTCGCAAAACACGATTTCGTATGCCCAGTGACATACTTAACAAAACCTACTGTGTTTGATCTGGTTCTACGCAAAAAAAAACGACACGATAGAGCCTCGAAACCGCTCCACTACAACGAATCTTCGAATGTTTTGAGGTTAAATTGATATTCAAAATTGAATAGTTTTCTGGATTATAATGCTACTGGCGTTGAAGCATCGGAAAGTAGTTTTCTTTTTAGAAAAACTGGACGGAACGGGTTGGCTAACGAGTTTGTCCGCGGTCTTAACAAAATGAAGAAAGATATGTGCCAAGTTTCGTTCAAATCCGTTTAGTATTTTTTGAGTTATCGCTCGGGTACCTACATCCATACATATATATATATATATATATATATATATATATATATATATATATATATATATATATATATATATATATATATATATATATATATATATATATATATATATATATATATATATATATATATATATATATATATATATATATATATATAAATTTTCACGAACCTTGGTTTCGGCTTCTAGGGACCCAAATTCGCTCTCACCTGAAACATTTTTTGAGAAATCTCACCATTGATACCTCTCTATTAGCGAATTAAAAAAAAAATGTGTGTCCTTGTATACAGCACGATTGAAAAACATCCATAATAATAAAAAAGTGCGTGACGAAGCAAGTTCATTATAGTAGTAAATTTTCATAAGAATTGTATACTACTAGTAACGTATATTAGTAAAACTAATTCTTTGAATTTAAATGAAACTTGGAGATCGGTTTTAGAGGTCCCAGTAAGCAAGTACTTGAGAGATTTTCTATTTTCTATGGAGATAGAAAACTAAAATTTGGTACATATATGTAAGCACCTACTGCAAGTTTCTTTAAAAAAGTTGTGTTACAAATTTCAATAAAGTTACAAAAGTTTTCCAGAAAAAAGTTTATATTTACAAGAGGAATGTACCTGCTAAATTATAAACGTTGCAGGTATTTCTCCTTATTAATTGTTTGGACGGTTCTGCTTTAGTCAACCCAATCAAACCAGTTTTTGCAAACAAAACAACAAAAAGGGTTTTTCAAAACCAATTATTAGTTATTGGCGAAGCTCATTATGTTACTTGTATTTAATCTAGTACCCATTCTGCATTTTACTCTGGCTCAAGATTGAAGATTCTAGCTTAATGAGAAATTGAGTTATCAGATTTGAAATATTTGAACGAAAATTCTCTACCAGATAACGTACTTGCTGCACCCAGGCCCTTTTCAGCACTTATTTACTGTCGCTGTATCCATGCTTTTTTAATGATAAAATATTGTAGCTCTCTATGTGGTACTAACAAAAAAGGCAACCTCGAACTCATTTTTGGAATAATATTTCAAACAGATGAAATGTGGTAACAATTTAAACATAATTTGAAAATCTTGGCTCGCTGCTTTATCGTGGGGGTTTTCCTCCACCATCTGCATGCCTACAAATAATCCCAATTAATAAAAAAGAACAATGTAAACAAGAAAAATTTCTTGAGACCAACCCTCAAGAAAGTTGCGGAACCTGCTGTGAATAGGGGTTCTGCCCGGAGTAAATAAGATTTTAAGAAAGGGATAAAGGCATCTTATAGAGGTCCAACTAAGCTGGTTTTTTCGCACTTTCCGCCCACATTTACTTTTTATCTTCTTCCCCGCCCAACATCCCTGTTAACTCCTGGTCCCGTAACATTCTTGGGGGCTGTTTGCAATTTTTTTTTCTTGTGGTATGTGCATCCAGAAAGGGTTCTAAGCACGTTTCTGATTTTTTTCTAAAAGTTTCCCTTGCGCTAAACTGCAAATTACCGAAAATTTAATTTTTATTTACAAAAGGAATGTACCTGCCAAATTATAAACGTGGCAGGTATTTTTCCTTTCCCTTTATATAGGTTTTACTATATATCAAAACTGAAGATTCTAGTTTGCTGTGAAATTCAGTTATCACCATTTGAAATATTTTTACGAAAATTCGTTACCATAACGCACTTGCTGCACCTAAACTCTTTTCAGCACATATCTACTATTACTGTTTAATAATACAGTACCTGCATGCATTGATTAACAACCTGAATATGATGCACACCACTTTCCTATTTGTTTTATTGGATGTTAAAATCACAAAATTAAAATACAGTCGACGGCCGAAGGCATTTGTTAGAGTTAGGGTAAATTAAAAGTTGGATTATTATTTACCTACTCCTGATTGTATTAACCTTAGAATATAGGTCGTTATTTTATATTGTAAGATTCGAAGTTATTAGCGGAGTCTATTTCGAGGTTAACTCCTTCTTATTTGTTAATGACGTCTGTTAGTTTCGAGGTTACACTTAGAAAGCGCACGTTTCTCTCATAACTCCTGGTAATTAACAAATGACAAATAGTGGTGTTGTCGGATTAAATTAGGGGAGGGTGATGACTTTTAAATACCGTGAAAATGGGAAGCTTAATATCTATACATAAGAAAACGTAGTTCTAGATTCCTTTCAAACAAACTGACACAGTTTCAGTCAAACTTTTATTCATTAACATTTTTCTATCTTCAAATTCAGATTAAAGTTGTCGCAAATGGCAACCCCGTTGTTGTTTGTTGTGACATAATCTCGTAGCCTGTCCGCTTAAAGCTTAATTTGTAGATTTTGTTTGCAATGGCAGCGGAACCCTGATTTATCTGTCTGACCTTGCCTAACATAGGTATCTTATCTATTCATGGGTAACTTTAGGTCATATCGTAGATTATTTATTTTTTATTTAGTTATAACTCAAGATTTGCTGAAGCGATTGAGTTCTGATTTGGTAGATAGGATTACTTATATCATATCTACGCGCTTGTAAAGTTTTAGTTTAACACTTCTAGTAATTTAAAATATATTGCTTTTTCAAGCAGTTTTTTGCATTTTTCTCTAAAAGTTATTGAGTGTCAAAACTGTCTAATGAACTCATCGAAGCTATCAATAAGACGAAGGGGATTTTCCTAATTTCATAATGAAAATTCACTAACAAAAGCCAAACTCTATGTGACACATACGTCGGATTGCAACTTCGCTGCCAACATTTACCCAGCTATTCTGAAACTCAAATTTCGACTTGATTATATCTGATCACCACAAGCAGCTTAATTTTTTCCAAGTTATAAATAAAAATTGTTTAAGCTGTAAAATTGGACATTTTACTATGACCATTTTTGTTCCATCGTTATAAGTAGATATAGTCAAATAGTTTCGCAATTGGAAGAATCAGACACTAATTTAACTAACCAGCATTAAGTACCTGATATTGGTATTTTATTCTCCAAAAATTATTTAATCATACTAACACGTGTTAATATGATTAAACAATTTTTAAGAGTGATGGTTACTTGCTATTATTGAAGGAGAAAGCCGTTTAGTTTATTGTTTTTCTAATTGAATAAGTGTTCCGTTAGCTTTTTTGGTAAATCGTTATTTCTTTATTCGGTAGACAGACTTGATATATTATGTTAAAATTAACTTAGATCCCTTGACTTATTTTACATGCAACCAGATTTATTTTTATCTATCACAATAGGAATCTATCAATATTAATAAAAATTTATATATATATATATATATATATATATATATATATATATATATATATATATATATATATATATATATATATATATATATATATATATATATATATATATATATATATATATATATATATATATATATATATATATATATATATATATATATATATATATATATAAAATTTTAAGTAATATTTAGTTATACCAAACTTTCTCGCATAAAAGTCTAATGGTGCATACAGTTTATGTACATCGTTACTATACTTATTTTCCTTTGCATTAAAATTTTGTAGACTTACAGAAGAACAAAGCTGTCGAAGTGCAAAACTAAGATACACAAATGCAATAGAGTTTGAATAAAGGAAACCAGTGATGGCGCAGCAAAGAAAAATATGGAGAAACATATGCTGGCTGCTTCATAGCCAATTTTTCTAAACCTTTGCACCAGTGAAGCGTGGGATTATGGAAATGTGAGGTTATGTCTGCACCGTCGTTTCGAAGTTTTATTAGAATGTTTGTTCAACACCAGCTTTATAGTTCCTGTATGAAAAGTCTGTATTTATGAGTGAATTGAATTGAAACTTTTATATTCAATACATAACAGCATTTATTGTAGTTAAGTTTGCAAAAAATAACATACTGTTGGGTTGCTTAAAAACGCAAGGCGGGTATTGAAAAAGACCGAACGCAGCAAGTACGTTGTGGTAGTGAATTTTCAATTGTTTCAATAAATGTTATATATATATATATATATATATATATATATATATATATATATATATATATATATATATATATATATCATATTTATGATATCCACATAGGCATCTATATATTTCTTGTACTTTTTTCACTGAATGCCTTACAGAAAACTATTGCTAGTGCATGTATACAGCATAAATTTGTCCAATAAGGAATTATATATATATATATATATATATATATATATATATATATATATATATATATATATATATATATATATATATAAATTAATTAAAAATCGCTGTCAAAATTGGACGCCTAAGGTTGAATAGTGACAACGCTGTATCTTTTCAAAATCGGCATGTCTGAGAAAAAGCTATACATTCATAAGAGTAGAGTTTCGGTCAGTTAATAAATATTTATTTATGAAAGAGAGGTGACTAATGTCGTTCATATGCTATTAAAAACGGAGCATTTGAAATTTAAAGGGTTTTCGATAAGCAGCGAAATCATATGTGTCATTTAGGAGTGGTTCGAAAAACAATGTAAACAATTCTTTGTGAGAGTTTATACTTTAGAAATGATATTTTCAAGTCACAGGTTATTGGAGTTTTTTTTTTCATAAATTGAAATGGGACTTTCTATTTGGTGACCTTGGTCTTCAGTACACATTTCCAATCTTCGTGTCAATGATTCCATCTTTGAAGTATGTTCGGATTATTACGAAACATATCAGTACACTCTACAATTCTGTTCCATAATTGTCCTGCACTAGCTGTTTCTACGGCATACGCTTCATTTCTCATAGACCCCCAAAATTAAAGATCGAGGGGATTCAAATTAGGGCGACAAGCTGGCCAGTGTATAAGTCCACCACGCTCAATCCAGCTATTTCCAAAGCTTCTTTGCACAGGTGCCATTGCCTTTTGAGAAAAGTGATCTGGCGCTGTCATGCATGTATTAGAACATTCTTCTAATAATATTCAATGAAGCTTCTTATAATAAGATGTTCAGTTGATTATACAATTAATTGCGATACAGTTTGTCTGTGACTTGGCAATCTAAATAGACCAACTGGATAATTGCCGATTATACCTGCCCACACATTAATAGAAAACCCATACTGGTTATGATTGCGTATTACGGTATAAATAGCGGTTTAGTCGATTCAATAATGCATGTTTTGTATGTTCAAAACACGATCGTGACTAAAACTGGCTTGGTAAACAAAATGAATCACATAAATGTTGTCCTTGATTTTGCAACCACTCGCAGTATTGTTGTACACGCGGTAAAATATCCCGTTCAAATAGCTGATGAAATATTTGAGCATAAAATGGGTAAAGAAGTTGTTCTTTGAGGACTTACCTCACTGACTCACGGGTAACATTCGGTACAGCAGCACTTATTCTTGCTGTGCTTATTCTAGATTATTTTTTACTATTTGCAATATATCCTGTTTCTTTCCAACTATACGACGAGTTCTGGGAGCCCCAGTATCAACTTTTTTTTTAAACTGCCATCTTGTCCAAAGCGTATATACACGGTAATACATGTCACAAGTAACTTTTCTTAATGTATATCTCTCTCAATAGATACTTTGAGCTTCGAAACAATTTGATAGAGCTTCGCCGTAATACATAATCATGCCTCCGTATTCTGCAAAAGTATAGCGAACCATTTTTGAAAGCAGCATTAAAAAACGACAAACGAGTGAAGTAAATACGTAGGTAGTCAGGAACACAACAAATTTTGAACAAATTATTGCAATACTAGTTTGACAGCTAGCTAATTTGTTTCGTGTCCTAAAATAATAGCCTGCGACCTTATCCTGGAAAGCCTGTTCCAATGAGAATATTGTCACATAACAATTACAGGGTGAAGCAACGATATTTTTTCGATTTAAAGACGTAAATTATTTTAACTTTGCCACTGGATGCGAAATAAACTTCAGTGCCAAGTTATACCGTGCACTAATTTTGGTTCAATTATGTAATTACAATCTCAGGAAAATAAAAAGACTAAAAAATATATGAAAAAATTCAACAGTCTGTAACTTGAAAACAAAACACACACACACACACACAATATATATATATATATATATATATATATATATATATATATATATATATATATGTATATATATATATATATATATATATATATATATATATATATATATATATATAAATATATATAGATATATATGTATGTATGTATGCATGTGTGTGTGTGTGTGTGCGCATTTTAGGGCACTTACCAAGATTTTATTGAAAATCGCTCACACAAGTAAATTTTGCTTTCAAAGAAGAGGACTTATTTTCAACCTCGCAACACAAACCGTTAAGCGGTGGTGCGATCCATCCCTTAAATCTTAAATAACAATGGGGGTTAAGTAGTACATCATTTTATAGCTGGTGTAAGTCTCTGTTCAATGGTGCATTATTTCTGCAATTTGAAGCAGTGGGTTCTGAGAAATTGACTTCTAAAGGTGAGTAGTTTAGTTACCAACATGTTAGGTTATCAACTGTTCCTGATTTTCACCACCAGCCTCCATCCAGTAGTACAAGTTTGGTTCAATTCTGTAACATTTCTAAAGTGATTTGGCGGCATTTGTTTACAATACGCTGGCATAAAACTTGAAATGCGCTGAGTATCATAAATTTTACACTGTATGTGACCCTACCAAAAGTCTAGTGATAATAAATATGGCGATCGCGCGTGCCATTCAATTAAACATCTACTTCCGACCCACCGATTTGCAAATCTGTGGTTAAGATATTGTCGAACAGGCACAGCGTAGTGTGGGGGAGCTCTATTCTGCGGAAACACCAACTGGTCTTTGAGATAATGCTCATCATTCTAGAAGTGTCAGTCCACTTTTGACCAAGAGTGTTTACCAACAACTCCAAGTACATATCTTCAGTCAGATTACCAGGCAAGAAGAAAGGACAAACTATATTGTCACCGAAAATTCTATGGAAAACATTGATATTTCCGGGTGTTGTGAATGAATTTTATGAAATAATCTGGGATTACAATCAGCCCAAAAGCGACAATTATGACGATTCACGGTACCGTTTAGTAAAAAGTCACATTCATCTGAATAACAAGTATTAAGAAAAATTCAGATTCTTTCCCACAAGCGACACCGCCTGCGTTAGAAGAACTTTTGGATTAGGTTAAATTTGGATCGGGTTAAATCAGCATAAACTCTAGTCTAAATTCCAAGTTTTAAGTTTGGCATGAGAGTTCCTGGATATCCTGTTTATAAACATATAAAATTCTGATACATGCGTTCTTGTGGTTCTAGATTGAGTAAAGTTTGAAACCTGTGATGAGCACTTGTAAGTACCATTTGGAGAACACAATTCATCACAATACAGTTTTTAGACCTGGCCATCATTTCGCTAACAAAGTTTGCGTCATCGGAAGGATAAATAAACTGTTAAAAAATTATTTTCTCCCTTTTAAGTTGAGTTAAATTAGGGTTAAAAGATTTAAATAATACCAGTTAAAGAAAATCTTGTTTAGATTCGTACAATTTAGAGAACCATATTCATCACAACACAGTATTTAGACCTGACGATCAGGGGGATTAATAAACTATAACAGTTTATTCATTTGTTTCTTATACGAAAATATGCATAGATATTCCAACGTTTTTTTTTAATTATTTTTAAATAGTGCTGCAAATTGAATCAAAACCTTCATATAGTTGTGATAATCTATTCTCTTCAAGAAGACATTCGCATGGAATGAATTTAGTCTCCAAGACTTGAGCACAAAGAAAATATTCGTATTCCTGTACCCATAAACCTCTCAAACGTTATATTACAATTCTAGGAGTTCCTTTTTCGGGTGCTAACTGGACACCAAATTTGAAGTTGATATCCCAATTCTTTCGAAAGTTATTGCGCCTACTAGCATACACACCTACAGACTGACAGACCGACAGACCGACCGGCCGACAGACAAAACAAATTTCGTTCCAGAATATAGTTTTCTATAATATGTTTTGAGACTTTTTACGCCGTTTTAGCGAAAACAAATTTACAAATTTCTTGCACCAATATTCCACCCCCACACATTCAATCCCTAATTTAATTTCAGCAAAGAATACCAGATGTTTGATGAAATTGAAGGTTTTCTAATAAACAAACCCTCAAACTTTATATTACTCGAGTTTAACGAAAAAATGTCAATTTTCACCAAATCACCCCGCATTCATCCCTTACCCCCCGCAGCAATTCTACCAGAAAAAATCCCGAACCGTTCGTTTGTTGGGTGCTAACTAAATACCGAATTTGAAGACGATATCTCTATTCATTCTAAAGTAATCGTGGCTACAAACAGACATACATACAGACCGACCAAAAAATTTTCGTTCACAAATCATGTTTTCCATATGTTTTGGCACTTTTTACGACGTTTAAGTGAAAAAATAATACCTGAAATTTTTGTCGCCCATGCGATACTTCCACACGTGACGATGTAGAAGTAAAATTATATTTGTTCCACATAAAGCTACTTTAATTGGGTGACAAAATTCGCCTATAATCCAAAGTTAGCCTTAAAAAAAAGGCATAAGCAAATTTATTTCACACAGAATGGATCTTATGAAACCTAATGCAAAAACATTTTAAATACAGATATGGAGACTTCTTTGCTCTGGCTTCACAAGTGTGGCATCACACATAAAAAGTGGATCCGGCTGCAGAGAAGAAAACGGACACTTGTAAAACCTGAGAAAAAGTTTCTGAATCTATATTTAGTATTGGAGGGTTTTACCGAGTAAGGATAACAACAATTGATGAATTGATTCACTACCATAACGCACTTGCTGCGTCCAGAACTTTTTCTAAAATTGTTATTGTTAGAAACATATTGTTTCGATTGTATGAAAAAGAATACATTTTCACTAAATAAAATTGCGCTGTTTTCCTAAAAATTCATAGGAAAGTGGCGCTTGTTTAGCAACACAAGTGCAAACACGTTTATTTCGCCTGTTCTTCTTATAAACATGGGCAAAGCTTTTTTACTGATTGGATACCAACTTAAGAGAACAAAGCAGTCTGAGTAAGGTGAATCTAATTGTTGAATCTTCTGCCGTTTCAAACACAAAGACACGAGACAAATTTAATTGTTCCGGTCGTACCGGAACCGGAAATAGTCCTTCGCTCGTCCCCAAACCGCAGTCTTTATAATTTTGCATGGCAAACAGTATAACACGGCTAACAGAGTGTGCGAGTTGCAGAGAAGCAAACAAATAAGAGCTTTAATGCTCACTATTAGCATGCATTTTAACTAGACAGAGAACTAAATTTAGTATTATGGTAAAAGCTCCTGTATTACATTTGTAGAAAGTGGATAACGACGCTGTGTGATGAGCTTCTATTTTGGCTGATAAAACGGCCTCGGCGTAGCGGAATGAATGCATAACTACGATTACAAGAAGAACATGCAAGGCACAAACGTGCCCAAATATACGGTTAGTGGCGTGCAATAATCCTACTTTGCAGAAAGAAGCAGACTGTTTATTTCCCTTACCAGCGCCATTTTACATTTTGTTAAACATGTTCGAAATTAATTACGTATAAAAAGACTGCTTCTTAGCTCAAACACTATAGGGTTTTAATTCATTATAAGGTTACAAATTTTATTTACAATGTTTTCAGGCACTAATAGTGAGATTTTCTAGATTTTCTATTTCAAATTCAAGGTCAATTTATGAACACCCTGCATATCTCTTTGGAACAATTGCCATTATTGTAGATACTCTGATGTTTTTCTAAGAATGTCAGCAAGATTTAGATTTGTAGCAATTATCGTTTGATAGATACCGTGGTCTCTATGAAGTTGTTGATAAGTCAAAAATAACGGAAATTCACGAATACCTCAGAAAATTAGAACATGATGGTTCAGACAGAGTTGACTTGAAATTTCACGGCGAATCCAAATATACAACAATATATAGGGTATCCAGTAAGTGAAGATTGGAACCTGTGATGAGTACTGATAAGTACAATTTGGTGAACCCAATTCATCACAATGCAGTTTTCTGACCCCACGATCGTTTCGCTAATAAAGTCAGCGTCATCAAGGGGACGAGTAAACTAAGTGAAAAGAGACTAAAACTAATATTTATATGTTAGTTTCCAAGCAGTTGCGAACGTCTTATAGGAAGGTATACAGAGAGACCCCCACTGTTGAGTCTTAAATCCCTCTGATTAGAATTGCATACCTGCCTTTGTTATGCTGTGCGTCGTTATCAAATATTCCTTCTAAGAAGGACACGTTGGTTAGTAAGATAACAGTTTGAACAATACACACATAGAACCGGACCTACTCTATTCATCGAAATGTTTTTGTTCGAATTTCTAACGATGTATATACTCTTGTAAGCAGCAAGCTGACGCGACTGCCTGACATTTTTTATTCACTTGAGATTTTCTTTATCTACATGATGATTATTATCCCAAATATGTTTAGATATACATGATTTGTCAATAGTGATATATCTCACTTGCGCTAAATGTCCCTTAAATCTAGTTTCAATTGTTCTTATAGTTTGCGCAACATATTTATAACTTCACAATCCTCACAACCTATTTAATAGATTACCGACACATCTGTGGTTTTATCTAAAGATGAATTCAAATTTTTTATGTATCTTTTGTAGAAAATGTTAGCAACAAATCGGCTTTCTTAAAAATTCTATTAAAACCTCTCGTAATTCGCGGTTCAAATGGTAAACAGACTATGGTTTTGTCTAGTTTATCTCTTCTGAAAGTCGTAGATAATATTTTTTGTTTGTTTTATGTTTGTTGACTAGTTTCTCCACTAAGCAGACATAGTAACCATTATACTTGGCTACATTTTTAATATATTCAAGTTCTTTGTTGTATCTTTCTTTATTTAAGGGAAACTGTTATATTATATGAACTAGAAAATTCAGACTAGCCATTTTTGTATAAAACCATGGTGTGACTCAATCGGAATGTAACTTACGGTAGTGGTTTCCTTTCCGTGGATGTCAAATTCTAAAGTGTCGCTATTTTTAATGACTATAAGACGATAAGAAAGGGTAATTACTAATTTCATGCGTGAATTTAATGGAGTCAAAGTTAATGTTTAATTTGGCATGAAAATCATCTACTTTGCACACATTTGTATTAAATACTGAAAAAAACATCGTCCACATAACCAAACCATACTCTAGGGACATAGTCATTTTGGTTTGCTGGTCTGTTTCAAATATACTTATAAAAAGGTCTCAAATAAATGGGGAAAGGGGGTTACCCATTGCTGTGCCATGGGTTTATTCAAAAAATTCATTATTAAATTGAAAAATATTCAGGTTCACGAATCATAATAATTTTCAATCTAATAATGAATTTTTTGAACAAACGCATTTGCAGTATTTAATACAAATGTATGCAAAGTAGATGATTTTATTGCCAAATTAAACAGTAAATTTAACCATTAAATTATTGTGATGAATTGGGTTCTCCAAATTGTACTTATTAGGGTATTCAATTTAAAATAAAGAGCTGGTTGCGGATTCCGATATAACCGGATTTGCTGCCATCTAGAAAGTATTTTCATTTGAAATATAGATATGAACTAGGTCTATGTTAAAAAAATTAGATCGAGATTCCCATTAAAAGTTCAAAAGTTTTTAACCAGCGAGTTGCGTGAATCACGATGTATACCAAATTTTTTGACATAACCAATTTAGTAGTCTCGGAGAGAGGTTGAGATCCCAAAAGAGGCGAAATAATCACTAAAGGTTAAAGTTAAGACCTACACTGCGAGCTTCGTGAGGGGCAAGCTATTTTGCAGAAGACCTAAAAAGTGGATGAAAAAGCCCTGAAAGTACACTTCCTAACAAACTTTCACCCTTAAAAATATCAACTTCTGTTAGAATTTGGTATGGAACAGTTACGTTTGACACATAATAGACTTTCGGTCGCAGTGAAGGGACTGTAACAGCCATTTAGACATAACCTAACGCACTAGTATCTTTGGGCAAGTCCAGTATTTTTTGAAGACGACAAAGAACTTTATATATATTTAAATAGTAATAGCTGACGGAATTCCCAATGAAGGCATTCGCCAACAATTTTTACTCGCCGCAATTTTTTTGACCTTATATTTATAAGCGTAACAGGAACATAAAGATGAAACAGTGGACCCATACTTACCAACAAACATAAACATGTTTTCTTTATTAACCTTGGATTATTTAGAAATCTAGTTGAGCGGATAAAACGCGTTTTCGCTTTTTTCCTATCTGGTATCTCGATTGGTTTCCATTACCATTTAATTTATAACGTCTTTATTCATAAACAACTTAAGAACATCATTTTATAGCGGATATTCATAGAGAGATCCATTTGCTCCAGTACAATCAAATCTGGTGAAACCAGTTACTCTGTCTGGCCAAAATAGAATATCTTTAGAAGTATGCAGAAATTTCACTCTATTGACCGTAATTTTGTCATATTCTTCACTCAGTAATTTACCTATATCCCAAATGTCAGCAACTTGATCTTTGGCATATCATATTGACAGTCGAGCATACTGTCGTATTAATCTTAATATGATATAGACCTCACTTCTGACAAGTGATTTACCTAATTTTTCAGCTCTGCTGGAGTTATTAGACTGTTTATTCCTCCTGAAATTACGCGGCATCTTAGTCAGGTAAAAAGAAACACCATTTTGCATGACTTATGAAACAATTATAAAACTCAAAAACCAAACATCACAACTTATACGAAACCCTATATAAATTGACGTGCTACCTCAAGTTAGATGAAGGTTAAGCTTTTGGCATTGTTTTTTTGTTTCTTAGGCTGTTAAATGTTACACTAACATGTATATGCTATACTGTAAATCTGATGAATGGTTTGTGATCCATATGTGTCTCATGGGACTGGAATGTCGAATACTATAAAGTTCCGTGACCGATATGTGGAACAGGGAGTTTCCATTGTGGACGTTGGAGACAATCCATACATATAACACTTAAACTTCGATGTCTTAAGTTCCAATCCCCTTACAAAAATGCATGCAACTTCCTTCATTTGTTTCAATTTTTGTAGCTAAAAACTTTATAAACTTGTATGAGTGGATTTTCATTAAAACATGTACTAGCCGGAGGGACACGATGGTGAGACGATGTATGTGCCCAAGCGATAACTTTAAAAATAGTCAACAAATTTTAATCAAACTTAGTAAGTGTGTTTTTTCTTAAATCTGTTGGATTATCTCGTTAGTCAGCCAAATCAGACCAGTTTCCCGGACAAAAATTAAGTTTTTCTATGAAAAAAATTATACGTCTCAATTAAAATAAAGCTATTTTGATGAAAGTTGGTACATATGTGGCCTTAGTAGAAACATATCCACAAAGTTTGGCACGAATATGAACACAAAGGAAAAACTTTTGGCCTACAGCGATGTGAATACCAGGCAATGAAGGTTTTGATTGTAAAGAAGGATAAAGGAAAAATTGTTATGTGAAAATGTAAAGCAGGTCATTTAGAGGATAAATGCCACACATGTTTTAGACGACGCTTACAAAATTATGCCTAAATACTCTAAAACACACAAGACTCGTTTATTTTTACCTCTTTAATAGTTTTAAACAATTATGATTATTACCATTATGTGTTTGTATGTGTTTTGTTTCTTTAACGTCGGCCTATTTCCGCGACTATGGCCAATCACCAACGCCAGGGAGCGGTATTACCTCACCATCCTGGAGATTTTGCCGAACCCTTTCCTTTCTGTAAGGTAGGTAGGGATCTTTAACGTGCCCAACATCGCATGGACACGGGACCAATGGCTTTACGCACCTTCCGAAGGGCGGAACGTGCAGACATTCAACTTGCTCAAATACAATGCCAGAAACTCGGTTGACGTTAATGTTACAGTTTGTACTACAAATTTGAAAGGAGAACCTTGGGATCAGAGGCACACGTTCTTACCGCTGCACCACCGAGACTCTGTTACCATTATTATTATATTAAAATTTATTATTATTATGCCAAAATTGAAGTTTATAAGATAATAGAAAGTTAAGTAATTAGAGTTTGAAAAAAATTCAATACAATGACGCCCTTACTGCGTTTGAACTTTTTATAAACAATATTTTACCACGCGAGGACGACTTTGTAATCTTTACAAATCATAAGAAAAAACTCTGGACGCAGCAAGTGCGTTATGGTAGTGAATTTTCATAAAAATGTTTTTAATTGCAAATATGTGTGTTTCCTTTTTAAGAAAGCAGGCATCAATTTTGGTTATCAGTATAACCTATATAGTAAAAACAAGGTGCCATGTTTCATAAAAATAACTTTATTGTGTGAAAATGTACAAAAATTTCCAAAAGTAAACTTAAAGTGTTCCCGGAAAAACTCGTTTCTTGGTCAACCTTATAGGTTAATAGCAAATTGAGCTATTCAAATTTGAAACATTTAATGAAAATTCGCTACCATAACGCACTTGCTGCGTCCCGAATTTCTTTTCTTACAAACATGCATCGCTGAAAAATTCAAATAAGGCGTGTTTGATTAAAAAAAAGAAAATTTGTATCACCAACGACTTATGGGCCATCCTGTGATTGTAGAAATATTTTTTTAAGATGTAGCTCAAGACACCCTATAATTAATATATACAAATTTTCTTCATATCTTGTATAATAACGGATATATTGAGCTTTATTGATTTTTTACGAAAATTCGACAAAAATTATATACCATTAAACGATAAACTCTAAAGCTAAGGCTACTGCCAAGCATCAGAGAAAGGGTCTATTTGAAATAAATTTTCTGGAAACATTTTAGTAAAATGAAGGACAATGACGGTTGAAACTAAGACTTCAGAGTTTGTAAAAGATCCTTCTTGAGACATTTGATTTCCATATCCCGTATTAGATTCAAGTTCTTTGCCTAAATGTTGCCGATTTTGACGTTTTAAATCGCAACTTTGACGTTTTGAGGAAAACCCCAATTTATTTTTCTTTAAATGCCTATAACTTTTTTGTCTTTTGACCTACATAGCTAAATTTTGGTATGTGGCTTACCTATAAGGATATTAACTAGCGTACCAAATTTGGTTGCCATTACTTTGTTAATTCCGGAGATATAAATTTTTTTCGAAAGAAAACACAAAATTTTCCGGGAAAACCTGGGCAGATTTTCCTGGCTAACGAACTTATCCAAGCCATTTGCAAAAGGAATTTTTCCACCAAATTTAGTCAAAATCGGCCTATTATTTTTTGAGTTATCGGTGTGATACATATATATATATATATATATATATATATATATATATATATATATATATATATATATATATATATGTATATATATATATATATATATATATATATATATATATATATATATATATATATATATATATATATATATATATATATATATATATATATATATATATATATATATATATATATATATATATATATATATATATATATATATATATATATAAACATATAAAAATTGAAACGGACCCCGGATATGTGTTCTAGGGGGCCTAGTTCGCGGTCATTTGAAGAAATTTTTTCAAAATTCAAAAGTCGGAATCTCCTCATTAGTGATTTTTTTTTAAGAAAATTCACTAAAAAAGAGACTGTCTAGTTTGTCACCATTAAATATGCAATTGGGAATTTCTGAACAAAGATGCTCGTACAGATGCCATCGGAAAAGTGTTGCATAAAATGTGTTTCATAAAGTTTGAAATTTCTGGTTAATACTTACTTTTCTTCAATTGATTAAAATATATGTAAAAAATGTATTTTAAATAGACTCATTTTGCTAAATTCAATAGTGAGCGATGTTAACGGAGAGTCGATTATTCCTAGTGGCGTGTCCTGCTGTAAAAAGGTAAAATTGTTGTATTAGATGATTAAAACACAAAGACTCTGAAACAAATGGGGCTTCTGGACAAAAAAATATTGCGTGGCGTGTGTTTAATAAGTTCACACATTTATGTTTAAATATTTACCCACTTCATTTCACACAGCTCCGTGGTGTAGTGGAGGAGTGTTTGACTGCTACACGGAGTGTCCGGGTTTGATTCCCGGTTGTGGCAATTTCTATCACTGTATGTTGGGTGTGTGTCCGTTGCCTTTTTTATGCAAACTACCCCCGCAGAGGCTGCTCAGTGCTTCTGGGAGGGAGGGTGTCATTTATGTGGTGTCATATATTCATTTATTAATTTGTATAAAATGTTTGCAAAAAACGAATTTCATGTACACTTATTTCGACAATATTGTTTTATCGGTTTTAGAAAATTTGAACATATGAAGTGTGTAATGGTCGCGAATTTTCACTAAAAATAACGTTTTTTGTGAAAAATAATTATTGTAAACATTGTCAGTAAGTCTTGAAAAAGATTCTGGCTACCTCAGGTGCGTTAATTTTTACAAAGATATTCCAAATCCTAATAGCTCTATTTCCCGCTACGTTAGAATCTTCAGTTTTGACACATAGTAAAACCTCAATAAAAGCAGCACGGGTAGTATATTTTATTTAAATAACTTAATAAGCTTCGGCGATAAAAGTTTGCGTTAAATTTATTTTTATACTCGGTTCGTGTTGACTACAGTCGCTGCTGTACTGCATCATCAGATGATGCCGTCAAGCATGTAAACTGGTTACAGAGAACAAAAGAAACACTTGGGAGGCCAGAAAAAAAGCGTGTACGTCTGCATTTTGTATTAAACGGTTCGACCAAGTAAGGACAGCAATTAATAAAACGAAATCATCCAAGCGATTAACAAAGAGGAATACCTGTCACGTTTGTGATCTAGCAGATACTTTCATCAAATTAACCCTACATTTTCTTCCGGAGGTAAACATTTTATAATTTTAATGAAGTTCGTAACGCAAGTTTTCTCTAAAGAGACTACGGTACTTGTGTAAACCAAATGTTAGTTTTCTAATTTCATAGAAAATTGAGTGTTAGGAATTTAAAACTTTTATCTCAAAAGAATAGCAAATGTTAGACTAAAATGTGCGTTAATAACACTTTATTTAGTTTAGCTAACAAAATAAAGGATATTCTGGGTTAGGGTACGGAAAATTACAAAAAATTAAATGAAAATTTTACTCAAAAAAGACTTGAAGCTAAGGCGTAATATATTGTATAATCCATCCAAGCTGTGAAATTTCATAACCTGAAAATCGGTGACATATCGTAAAATGCATGCTCTTCATTATACAGTGTAGAATAGCCAATATTCAGCAAACAAGCTTAGACATGTCAGACAGATACAAAAAACCTGCTACTAAACTGGGTAATGATACAAAACTGGATCTAATGCTAAAGTTTGAGGAAAACCCAGATACTTCGAGTCGCCAAGCAGCCACAGCATTGGCGGATAGCCATTCATCGATTGTTAGGACATTAAGAGGAAATGCAGTATATCCTTATAAATTGGTATAAATTCAGAATCTCATTGAAGGCGATTTTTATAGAGGAACGTCTTTTTGTGAACAAATGATGCAAACGATAGATAACAATGTTATCCAACTAGAACATGTTTTGTTTTCCGATGAGTGTAGTTGTACACTTCACGGTCATGCTAATCGTCAAAATTGTCGCTACTGATTTAAAGAAAATCCAAACTAGATGAGAGGGGAACATACAACACGTTTCTCTGAATTTTCCACCATTCTTGATATTCAAAATTATCTAACTTAAAGGTTGACTTTTTATATAAACTATATTCTTCTATTTCTAACATACTACGTTTTGAGCACAGATATTGCATTCCTAAATCCAGCCATTTTTGTTTAGCAAAATTTTTCACTTTTTGGCCTATTTTTGTATTATTAGAAATGTGAGCATTGAAGTGATAAAACTTAGCTTAACTTGAGGTAACCTAACTTTACCGTAAGCTAAGTTGTAAAATTAAATTAATTGGTGCAGATACCGCTTTTCTAAAATCCTGCAAACAAAAATCTGTTATTCCCAATTTTATCAACTTTAATGTTAAAATTTCTAATAATACAAAAGTATACAAAAAATTGGCAAATTTTGCTAAACAAAAATGGCTGGATTTAGAAATGCAATATCTGTACTCAAAACATAGTATGTTAGAAATAGAAGCATATACTTTATATAAAAACATAAGTTAAATAATTTTTAATATCAATATTGGTGCAATTTTCAGAGGAACATGTTTGTCGTTTAGTGCTTATCACAGGCTCTAATCTTCACTCATTGGTCTCTTTCATTGCTGTAAATTTGAATGGAAATAGTTATTTAGCACTGACTCGAAATCATGTCGTGTCAGCTTTGGCAAACTTATATTCCGATCGAGAAATTCGACAACTTCCAGCAAATGTGATATGATTGTAGCAGGATGGAACACTAACACAATGTCCGGCAGTACCTGAACATAATGTATTCAAATCGGTGGACAGGGAGTCGAGGATCGTTAGACAGGCTGGCACGATCATCTAGTAGACTTTTTCTTATGGATATATTTAAAAAGTATGGTATACAAAACAAAACCACGGGATTTAACTTAAGGAGAACAATAACGATTGCGATTAGGTCGGTCACGTCTCAGATGTTGATTAACGTGAGAAGACATTTTTATTTGCGATTAGGATGCTGCCGAAACTTTCAGGGCATGCATCTTTAACGGCTCCTACATTATTAACCTTGCGTTAGTCGCACCAAGAAAGTTTAGAGGTTGGTCGCGCGTGTATCTGACAGATACATTGGCATTTTCAGGTTTGAAAAAAAAAATCCAAATGTGTTCATTTGAACACACATTAGCATCGGAAAACCAAAACAAGAGAAGAAACAAAATATTCAAATTAAAAATAGCTACTTAATTATTTAAACACAATCTGTACAAATATTTTTACAGTGTTCAAGGCACAAAGGCTTTAAACATTTTATATAGAAAAATTTGGTGATACGAGATTTTTTTTGTTTGTGAATAGCATGTACTACATCTTTTTCGTTTTCTGGGTAAATTTTCATTTTTGTGGCACAACGAAGGCAGGTCATTTTCAGGAGCGGCACCCGGTAAAACTTCTAGGTCTGCCACTTGTCGCCTTTGGACCGTTAACTGCTTAGCCGGTAAATGTAAATAAGTTTTTCTACTTTTGACTTCGTTTTGGTTTCCAATAAAAAAGATATGCGAACTTATTTCACAAATATTCAACATAGAAAAAAACACCACCATCGACCATCGTTTTGTATTTCAAGCAACGTTATAGCTTGCACACATTTTATCGGCAGTGTCTACTCCACCTTTAGCTTTATTATAAAAAGTTATTATCTCCGGTTTCTGTTGTTCACCCGTTGATAAATCTATGTTATTATCAAAATGCATACTTGATAATAAAACAACATTTTTATTCGGTTTTGGTACATACGAGACCATGGTACAGTCTTTCTGATAACCTAACACACTAGATGAAATACTTCGCTGTTTAATATTTTCCATTGCACTAGGTATTTGGGGTTTATTTCTTTTCAATGTACCTACAACGAATAGCTTTTTCTGCCTAAGGTCTTCCACTAAATCATAGCTTGTGAACCAGTTGTCAATGGTGATGTTGCGGCCAGAATTATAAAATAGAAAGTCTCTTGACCACATCAACTGATTTATTGCTTATGGCATATGGATTTTCTGGTTGTTGCCCAGCATATATCTCCATATTATAGGTATAAGATATTCTTTCGTCTATAAGGGCAAAATTTTTTTTGCCATAGTTGGCCGGCTTGGAAGGTGTATACTGGCGAAACAGGCAGCGTCCTCTAAACGCTTCCAATTTTTCATCAATGGTAACGTTTTGGCCCAAAGAATATGATTTTTTACAGTCACTTACAAATACCTCAAATGTATCTCTTGTTGGTGACAAACGGTCAATTTTTTTCCTTTCATTTATCGTTTCCATGTCGTCAAACCTTATACAGCGCATTATAAAACGAAATCTTCTCAAACTCATGGTCTTTATAAATCTCTACACGCCATCTTCGGACCATAGTACATCTAAACTCAACCGATTTGCATGGTAAACGCCAGTCAGATACAACAAGCCAATAGCTGCCTTAATTTCAACAATATCAGTTTATTTAGCATTTCTTGGTCTACTAAATTTTTCTTGAAAACTGTTTTATTTTATTTGTACATTCAACAATCTCCTGTAACATTGTATCGTCAATCAATAAGTTCCGAGTTTCATATATCCCACTAGCCCGTTTAGCGTCTCTAATTACACCTGGTAGTTGCGTCAGAATATTTTGAGCAGGCATTCTTCTTCTTTCTAAAAGGAGAAGTTTTCGCCATTTCCATTTATTTACTTTAATTTTCTTTCCTGTTTTTTTTTTTCTTTTGAAATGCAATAAAATGTGTTTAATTTTCTTCTTCGTCCTCTTCACTTGCAGAGGAATCACTTTGTTCGCTCTCAGAATTTTCTTCCCGCTCCTCAGCACATACAGAGATGTCTGCGTCACTGTTTTCGTCTCTTTGATCGTCGTCATCACTTTCCTGCTGTAATAATATATTTTTTAGCTCCTCACAGTGCTGTTCATTTCTCAAATCATACTTTTTACGTCTAAAATTCATTTGTTTTCCTAAAAATAATAGACATTACATTAATGGTCGCATGTATCTCCTAGATACATAAAGTCTTTTTTTGAAGTAGCCAATGAAATTAAACGGCGTTATTTCACACATCCAACAGCTTCTCATTATACTGTTGAAAAAAGCAAAAACATGAAAAAAAAACTATATTTTAAAAACTTACGGCAAAGGTCGCGTGTATCTGTGAAAAACAAAATGTCAAAATTTCAAAAGCACTTTTCTGTACAAAGTCGCGTAGTGCACTGTTCAAAACCATCTTATGAGCGAGGAAGGTACTGTGATGGTGAGAGTTGTTGGCGCATACACTAGGGGGTGGGGAGATATACAAACCCTTCATGTATCTGGTGGACACACGCGACTTACGCAAGGCTAAGATAAATGTTCTTTTAATTTTTTCTCATTGTCAAGAATAAAACGTGATTAGTTATGAATTTTTTAGTGTGTTGTAGAAAGTACGTGAGTCAGACGAAATTACTTTTGCCGGTTATTATTAAAATACATTTTAAAACCATGACATTTTTGAAAAGAAAATTAAGATATCTTACAAATGAGGTATCACGAGCCTTTTTTCCTCAGGGCTCGTCCGCGGCCTTGCCGCACCGATAGCACTGCAACCTTTGGCTTATTGTGCCTGTCATCACAAGCCTTTGCTTCCCATTTAAAAAATTGGGGATTGCAACTACAACTCGGAGGAGAGTTAAATGTAGGGGTGAAGTATTGACGTTACAGGATGCCATTTTCTGATCTAAAATGAATGTCCCTCTGAATTATTTTATAAATATGCACACTAATTGAGATACTGAGTTTATTCCATATGCCTCTATTGTTCAGAAATAAGAACGTGTCCTTTGAACCGAAGGGTACTGGGTTCGATCCGACGGTTGTCCTTTTACTTTTTCAGTACAAACCGTAACATTAACATCAACCGAGGTTCTGGCATTGTATTTCAGCACGTTGAATGTCTGCACGTTCCGCCCTTCGGAGAGGGCGTAAAACCGACGGTCCAGTGTCTATGCGATGTTGGGCAGGTTAAATATCCCTACTATCCTTACAGAAAAGCAGGGGTTCGGCAAAATCTCCAGGATGGTGAGGTAAAACTGCTTCCTGGCGTCGGTGATTGGTCATAGTCGCGGAAATAGACCGACGTTAAAGAAACAAAACACACACACACACCAAAAACTTTATTATTTAACTATTCAACGAACAATATTTTTATAGAGACCATTAATATGGAAAGTTATCTACAACCAGTTATCTGTAAAACTAATTTCTAATCTTAACTTCGACAAATAGTTTTTCTCAAGTTTATACTGCTACCTAATTCATTAAACTTCTACAAAATGTTTACGCTAAATACAGCAATTGTAGTTTGATATTATGAAAGTAAGCAAATTTTGTAGCGTAGCATAATCATGATAATTATGTTTGTATCCGACTGGTAGAATGTAAACTGCAATATCGCTATGTAAGCAATTTTAGTGGCCTAGATTGAGCTTCTGCTGATATTCAGTATATCCTGTTATCCCTTGTTCGTTCGACAACGTAATTTTGTAATTATTTCACTGTTGTTGATTGGCTAGTTGTAAATACACCCTATTTAAATGTTTAATAAGATGAAGTTTATACCATTAATGGCAGTAAATGAGGCAAAGGAAAATTAAATATGTATGGTTCCTCAGCTGATAGAATATCTAGTTTAAATAAATAAAGAAATTTGGTTATGCACACTGCAACGATTTGCCTAATAAACAAGAGTCTAGACGTAGCGAGTGCGTTTGGCAGTCAATTTTTGTAGAAATGATCTACGAAATTTTGTTTGCAATACTAAAAGTATATATATATATATATATATATATATATATATATATATATATATATATATATATATATATATATATATATATATATATATATATATATATATATATATATTGATATGGTTATGTTTTATTAGGGTTTACAGTCGCACGATTGGGTGCAAGTTGTCACGTATTGGACTATTATAGTTTATTTAATACGTTTGTTCTTGGTCTTTAGTCCCAAGGTTGGGTGTAAATTGAAATAAAATAGGTAAAAATATGGTTTTTATGTTAATAAATGCTTTATGGTGTATAATTTTGTGTGTTATAAATAAATTGATGAAAACTTTTGATGGTCGTATTATTTGTGGTATTTGATACACCAAGGAAAAACTTACCATTTATTCATATACTGATATTTACCTGTTCCTTTCTTTTTTTGTTGCCTCGGCTAGCTATTAACTAATTGAAAGAGCAAAACCACAATCTGAGGGATTTATAATAGGTCCAGGTCCCTTCCTTATCTATGTAACTTTACAAATTGCTGTGAAATTTATTGAATCTTGTTTTTTTACACTCTGTCCTTGTATATGTACCAAATAATAAAAAATAAAACCCTAATTTTTCCTTTTTTAACAAGACAACAATGTAACTATTGAACACTAAACAAAGGTGACAAAATGTTCTTAAAATATGTCTAAATTTCTCTACAAGATTGTTTATCTTAAGTTTTAACAATCCCCAAAAATTAGTTGTCTGGCATATTTTCTGAACCTAAAACTGTCTGTTTGACAGTTCCTAACTAACCATATGTTTAACAATTCCTACAATTATTCCCTTAATCTATAAAACATCACATTATCTTAACCTATAATTTACAACTGTCAGAATTAAGTTATCCTATTAGCAACATTCGTTCACTTTCGTTTTAGCGAGTCTTGTTAAATGGGCACCTTATATGATACACTTGATTCCTTAAAAATTAACACTCATTTACCTTCATCAATGTTCCCTTATATTTTGGTATACATACTTGGGTTAATTTAGATTTCTTTTTTAATCTTTACTAGGCATTGTAATATACCAACCAGTATGTTTTCTTTAGGGCATTGTGTCTGTGTGGTTCTAATGGGTGTATTTATATTTCTTTGTTGATTTTACGTGTATTATTGTGTAAGTCTATATGTATACGTGTGGGTATTTCATGTTGCCCCCCATAAACCATATCAACATATATATATATATATATATATATATATATATATATATATATATATATATATATATATATATATATATATATATATATATATATATATATATATATATATATATATATATATATATATATATATATATTACCTAGTTTATAGAAATAAATACATTTGGTTATACACACTGCAACGTCTTTCCAAATAAACAAACGTCTGGACCTTTGAGTGTGTTTGGCAGCCAATTTTCTTAGGAACAATCTGCGATTTTTTTAATACACTACAATTTTTTTATATAATCATTCTTTGTTTATAGAAATAAATAAATTTCATTATGCACGCTGCAACCTTTTGCCCAATAAACAAAAGTCTGGCCGCAGCGAGTGCGTGTGGCAGCCAATTTCATTAAAAAGGACCTGCGAATGTTTGTATACTATACTAAAACTGTTTACATATATTTAATACCTAGTTTATAAAAATAAATAAATTTGGTTATGCACTATGCCCGCTGCAACGGTTTGCCTAATAAACAAAAGTCTGGACGCAAGGAGTGCGTTTGGCAGCCAATTTTCGTAGAAATGTTCTAAGGTTTCTTTATACACTAAAACGGTTTATTAATATATAATGCCCAGTTTATAGAAATAGATAAAGGTGGTTATGCACGCTTAAACGTGTTGCCTAAGAAACAAAAGTCTCGACGCAGCGAGTGTGGTTGGAAGCCAATTTTCTTGGAAGCGATCTACGAATTTTTACTATCCTAAAACTCTTCATATATTTTTAATACCTAGCTTTAAAAAATATATAAATTTGGTTATGCATGCTGCAACGTTTTGCGTATTAAACAAAAGTCTGGACGCAGCGACTGTGTTACGGCAGCCAATTATCCAACTTTACTATATCGAAAGTCAAAAAGTCTTGATATCGTCACAGGCAAATTTTTTCCACTAAATCAAGTTTACAAATATTATTTCACAACAGTTGGTTAAAAAAATCGGTGTGAAGAAATTCGATAGAATATTTTCTACGAAAATTTCATAAAAGAAAGTTTTGAACAAAAATTCATTTAATTTTTTTTCGAGAACAATCAGTCAACACTTTTTATTAAAAGATTATATTTTTTTCACTGACTTCACAGGGAAATAAATTTTGCCTGGCAATGCCAAAAAAACTGGTTGCAGAGGATGAAACATGCGTCTTTGAAGTCACAGAAAAAGTATCTGCGTGTTATTAAGTATGGAACGGTTTTAGCAGGTTAGGGCAACAACAGTCTTACCTGCTACCAAAATTGAACTGAAAATCATCACCTCTTCATTGGTGAACGTTTTATTCAAGATATGCTAAAAAAATTTTGAATTTATATAATGTCATCACATAACGTTTAAATTTAAGAAATATTAAAAAAAAGAATTGAACCTGTCGCCAACAAGATTTGAGCGCACGGTAGATGGCGATTATTTGCTAATGTAACCAGTCTCTTCACTACTTAGACACGACAAACATGCCAACTAAAGTATAAGGCTAGGCATATTTGTTTATTGGGTGTCATCTGTGTTTGCCGGTGTCGCTTGTTCTTGGCAAATAAAAGTAAAATTGCCTGAGAAATAGATATTGTTAATTTGTGGTTCAAAGTTAGTGGGTGAGTTGCAGCCTATTCCGTAGTATACTGTACTTTTTACATGTAAAAATAGTCAGCAATTGTATTATATACATAGTTTGAGTTGATGGATATAAGGCTATAAGTTGAAAAAGGAAGAAAGATATAGTCGTCCTATTTTAGTGATAATACCCACAATTTATTGTTTCAAACATTTCCACTATAATTATTAAAACAGTTCTTATTCTTATTTAAATTGAAATCTAATGAAGAAGTGAACAAGTCATTATAATGGTATGCTGTGTCCTATCCTAGTACTTATTCAAGATTTTGTGCTGTTATAAGTTTAAACGGTGTTTAAAGAAATCCTCGCCAATAGTTGTACAACTTCCAAACATTTGTTTTGGAATTAATCAGGGTTTCAATTAAATTTAACCATGAATATGGACAAAGAGAGCCGGGTTTGTGATTGCAACTGTAAAACAGTTCACAGAAGCGAGTGTAAGTATAGGGACGACGCTCATTTGATAGTAAAGAGATAGTAGAGGAACATATAGTACTAAAAGATGAACCAAACTCTGAGCACCAATGGAGAGGGAGAATTGAAATTAAACACAACACAGAATACAGGCCTATTACTGTTAAACTGGAGAATACTGGTGAAGTGAGCCAGGAGGAAATTGGGGGTTTTGAAGCTGTTACAGGTGGGCAGGTAATCGATGAAAAAAATGAAAATGTTTTTATTAAAAGTGAAATGATTAAAGAAGATTTTGGAATTGAAATATTGGACAATGGCTGCACAGGTCTCGATATTGATGACTTTTTAGATCCGAAGGATGTACTATTAAAAAATGAAATAGGTACCAAATCAAAACACACTTCGAAAAGTTTTTACATTTGCAACACATGTGGATTCAGAACTTTTTGGAAAAGCTCCTTGTCACACCACATAAAGTCAAAACACACTGGAGAAAATCCGTTTAGATGTTATCAGTGTAACTTTAGTACTATCCTTAAGCCTTCTTTAGCAGGTCATATAATGTTAAAACATACTAAAAGAAGACCATATAAATGTGATCAGTGTGATTTTTGTACTGTTACAAAGTATCGACTAAACAGCTGAGAGAAACAAACGAGATATAAATGAATGAATAAACTAATTGTTGCTGATCAAAAAACAGAAGATCTTAAAAGGGAGAGTGATGTATTAAATAGAAGATTGGAGACGCTATAAAAAAGAATAAAGAAGAATAATATCATTATCTTCGGAATAAAATGTGTGGAGCTAACTACTTTTGTTATAAGGAAAATTGAGGGCTTTGTTGGATATTGCCATTAACACGGCTTTAGTAAGCGATGTATACTCCATAGGTAAAAGTCAAATAAGCAAGCCTGTCAGTATTGAGTTCGTCTCTCCCAGAGAGAAATCGAAAATCCTTAATAACGTAAGAAAACTAAAAGGTACTCAAATATTCATTCAGCAAGACCTTACACGGCAGGAACAACTAGAGAACAAAGTCCTGAGGAAACAGCTCAAGTCCGCTAGAGAGACTAAGCTTAATGCATACATAAGGAATGGCAAGTTGATGGTAGATGGAGAGGAGTACAAACCAGATGAACTGAATTACACCACTGCCCCTTCCCAAGAAGATAAGAGAGCTGAGATCAGAGAAACATCAGATAGTACACCTGGAACACCAACACTGGGGGAGTTTGGCCTGGAGTCTGCAATCAACATTGCGAAGCAGAGCGGCACACCTTCAGTGGGGCCACTATCAGCATCTCAAAAACATCCAGCGACTGCAGCTGATAAAAAGATTTTGCGAAGTCACGCAAGTCAACAAGGTCATTCAGGTTCGGGAACTGCCACACTGGTCGCCAAAATCGACACTTTAAGGAGGAGAGGTGACGAAATTAGGAGGAAGTGAGGACTGACTCGTAGTGTGAGATTTATGTAAGTTTAGATTGCTATGTTCTTTCTGTATACGATGTGTGTGGGTACTTAATTTGTGTGACTAGTTTAGATTTTGTCATTTATTGTCAGATAAATTTTTACTTTTGCTTAGAGATTGACTCTGAATCCTTGTTATAAGTTTATGATAGCTTCTTCGCTTTGCTGTCAGTTATATACGATGGATCCTTACATCAGAGATTTTGTTGCGCAAGAAATAGAGACCCATGTCTGTGAAGACATCCCAGAGTGTGTCCGTATGTTTGATGTGCACAAGCTTAAAATCTTCCACAGTAATGTTAGAAGCTTGGCAAAAAATTTTGATGAACTGAAAGTTGTTCTGAATGCGCTTGAAAGTGGGTTTGATTTGATTGTTTTAACCGAGACGTGGATTTTACATGAAACTGGCAGCTTTAGTATTGCAGGTTACGATATGATATATAATGGCGGTAACTACAATCAGAATGATGGTGTAATAGTATATATTAAAAAAAAGTATAATTATGATTATCATATATTGCAGCTGGATGCGTTTAGGGTTGTTAGGCTTACATTTTTATATTGTGGCAGATGTGTGGCAATTAACGCCATATACCGGTCCCCAACTTCATCCGAATATTCCTTTAACGACGCTCTATCAGAGTATCTAGTTAGACATGCAAGGGGTTCTGACATGGAGGTCCTCTTAGGAGACATCAACATAGATATATTAAGCAACGAACACTTTACTAGTGATTACCTAAATATTTTGTCCGGTGAGGGGTTTGTTTCGGTAATCAATAAGCCAACCAGAGTCTTTCGAGACAGTAAAACCTGCTTAGACCACATTTTTTTGAGAGCAACTACTGCTGTGAATTTGTGCCCTATTGTTCTGAAAACTTGCATTACTGACCATTATAGTACCATCCTCCAAATAGGACTCCCACATGAAATAAAGCATAGAGACCTAGATGATACAAATGAGAATGTGGTTAAATACAGTCACATTTTTGATATGAAATTATTTAAGAAAAAAGTAAGGGAGGAAACTTGGGAGGCTGTATATGGTTCCACTGATGCAAACAGGGCTGCTGCTTTGTTTGTCAATATGGTTAAGAAATACATAAACGTAAGCACTAAAGTGGTAAAATTGAAGTACAACCAAAGAAGAAGAAAAGACTGGATCACCTAGGGCTTAATTAATGCAGTAAATAAAAAGAACCAGTTATATAAAGATAAACTGAGACGGCCACATGATGGAAATATTGCTGAAGAATTTAGAGTCTATAGAAACAGGTTGAATGACATAATTGATAGGGCAAAGACTGACTACTATAAAAAACAGATTGAAGGATGCCAGCTTCAACCCGCTAAAATGTGGAGTTCTATTAATAACCTGAGGGGGAAAACTCGAAATCGTAGCTCAATAAAACAAATAAAAAGCGAGACTGGAGAAATGCTAGTTAATCCGCTGGACATAGCGGATAGATTTAATAATTACTTCAGCAGTTTAGGGGAACGACTGGCAAACGGTTTACTGGCTACAGCGGCGACTGCTGGTGGGACCCACATTGCTAACACGATTTTTTTGTCTCCGACCGATGAAAATGAGGTGGGGAGTGTTATTGGATCCCTGGCTAGCCCCAGGAGCGCGGGAGAAGACGGTATAAAACCAGAACACATGAAAGAAGTAAGGCAATATATTAGTGGTCCTCTAGCGTATATAATAAATATGTCCTTGAGTGAGGGAGTGTTTCCAGATGCCTTCAAGAATGCTCTTGTCATACCAGTCTACAAGTATGGAAGTCAAATAGATGTTTGCAATTACAGGCCGATATCTTTGATTAGTGTTTTGGCAAAGGTTTTTGAGCATATATTAAAGACGAGAATAACTGATTATCTCAAAAAATACAACATATTGTCTGATAAACAGTTTGGTTTCCGAGAGTCTAGGTCGGCGGAAGATGCGATGATTAAATTGATGTCAATTGCTTATGAAAGTCTAGATAATGGACTATCATCCATGTGTGTGATTTTTGACCTGGCTAAGGCCTTCGACACGGTAAACCATGATAAGTTGCTATTACTACTGAGTGACATAGGCTTCAGAGGAACCCCGTATAATCTAATAAAGGATTACCTATCCAACAGACAGCAGACAGTTAGAGTAGGCCAGGTTGTTAGTGCGCCCCTTCCGTTCCTCTGTGGAGTACCACAGGGTACGGTATTGGGTCCCATACTATTTAATATCTACGTAAATGATTTATTTAGAGTTAAGACCGTGGGAGAAGTTGTGGGCTTTGCAGATGATACTGCCGTATTTTATAGTGACACTGATTGGCACAACCTGAAAAGAAAAGTGGAAAACGACTTGAAGAACATAGTAAATTTTTTTAGCAGCAGACTGCTCACCATAAATTATACTAAAACAAAGTTTATTCCATTCTCGTGTTACAGAAATAACCAACCTGAGTACGAATATATAGATGTAATACAGGGTTCTGGCACTTTTAGTATATCGTCTTGTAGGACGGTAAGGTATCTCGGAGTTGTAGTTGATTGCCATCTGAGGTGGGACCATCACATGGAGTATCTTGTAAAAAAATTTAGGAGTATCTTGTTTAGCGTGAGGACTTTGAAAAAGGTATTTACATGTAATTATTTACGGATTATCTACTGCGCTCTTGTGGAGTCACATCTCAGGTACGGAATTGCGGTGTGGGGAGGAGTCGCGAATGCTCACCTTCGGCGTCTGGAAGTCGTACAGAGGTATATACTGAAGGTGATGTATGAAAAACCACGACTATATTCGTCAGATCAGTTATATCGGGACGTTAAACATTTTGACATGAAGCAGTTGTATCTGGGCTCTATTCTGACGTGGCAGTTCAAAAATAGAAATGTCTTAAACACAGTGGATCATCCTTATAGTACAAGGTTAAAGGAAACCTCGGGAAGTATACCGAGAAGCAAGAAATCTATAGGGCAGAGATCGCTGACTTACCTTGCTTCAAGATTGTACTTCAGAATTCCACCTGAGATTAGGGAATTACACTCCGTCAAGCTCTTCAAGGCAAGAATCAGGCGGTGGATAGCATCACTACCTAGAGGCGAAGTCCATGGGTTGATTGATTTAAGTATTTTGATTTTGGTTTAGAATCGGTTGTTGCTTATGTGGAGGATCGGTTGACGGCTCGATCAGTTCAGAGGTGTTCTTGATTGCAATGAGTGTAGATGGGTGAATGCAGGTAATGTATGTGCGCATCTGTGCTTAAATGTGTGTGTGTGTGTGTGTGTGTGTGTGTGTGTGTGTGTGTGTGTGTGTGTGTGTGTGTGTGTGTATGTGATGGTGTGTGTGGGTTTGTGACTGTGTGTACATGTGTGTGTGTTTGAGACTGTATGTCTGTGTGTGTGTATTTTCGCGTGAGTATGATTGTGCAGCTGTAGGCTTGTCTGTGCGCTTTCAGGTGCATTTATGTCTGCAAAGGGATGTTCATTGTGCACGCCGCCTTTGGCGTACTGATATGTGTGAGACATGTACGGCTGACGGCAGGGGACAACGGTGTCAAATTTTAAGTATTTCCACTAACAAGGTTCGCCTTCAGTGGATTGTTTAAATTATGTATTGTTGCGACTCATTTTACTAAGAATTATTTGTCCTATTTAATAACCTGTACTTTTTGCATATTCTTGTAACTTGTATTGTTTTGTAACTAATGTGCAACAATAAATATTATTATTATTATATTATTATTATTATATTCTGACCCTAATCACATAAGGTGGGTATATGAATTTTCTATACACTTGAGTTATTTGTAACACTATTTCAAATGCATCTTTTGCAAATATTTTATCAAATGGATAGTAACAGTTGAAACATAAACCCAGGACCTTGTTAAATGCACTTCATTAACATTTTCCACTCATTAACTCCATCAGTTCCAGAAACAAAAGTCACCAGTTTCACGTTTCAAATTTTCACCTAAGCATTTTCTAAACATAAATAGTATATATATATATATATATATATATATATATATATATATATATATATATATATATATATATATATATATATATATATATATAATGTGCCGCTTGTGCTAAACGTGATCAAAGATAAGACATACAAATGGCAAAAATAAGAAAAACCTAAAAAGTAAACATGCAATGTCCTTCTCTGCTTAAAATAATTTGTCATCAAAAACTCTGAACACTACTCATTCCTATCTCAATTTATAGGAACTTAACATTTTGGTTTTAGTTAGTAACTGACTTCATTTATTCCGATTTATTATAAGTTGAAAGTGGCCCAATTCGCGTTGACTTTAAGATATATATATATATATATATATATATATATATATATATATATATATATATATATGTATATGTATATATATATATATATATATATATATATATATATATATATATATATATATATATATATATATATATATATATATATATATATATAGGTTTAAATTCGCTAAAAAAGCAATACTAAATCTATGTGGTTACTAAGTATGCAATTAAGCAGCCTTTTTAACGAAATACTTTATTCAAAAAGAAGGTGTGGAACTTCAATTTTTGAAAATATTGTATTAAACCCAATTTGCTATTTTCAAAATGTTGTTATCAATTAAGATAGGAATTAATAGTGTTCAAAATTTTGTTATGCCAACAATAAGTAATCTCAATCATATATTGATCAAAAGTTGTAGTGCTGTCAAAAGGTTGTAAAGTGGCTGCAGCTAAGAAGTATATTAAAAGTGGTTTTTAGGTGGAAATAATTTATACTAACTGCAGTTTCGAGTGTTGTGCGTTATTGTATGAGTCTGTAATTGGTTTTAGAAGAGACCTTTTCAAATTGGGTAGAAAAACTGCGAAATATTGTGTATGGAAGCATACATATAGAGTAACCGAAATAGGGTTAATTTATATATACTGCGGGAAGAAAATATTGCTCCTTAACAATGCTATGACAGGTAAAAATACACCTGAACTAATTGAACAAATTAAAAATATAGTCTTTGAGAGCACTTCCCTGCAAACGCAAGAGTTGACAAGAGAGATTAAACAGATTAAGGACGACTTAATTTCGACGTTAAATGAAACAAAAAGCGTCGTGGAAAAGTTGAGGAAGAGAGTTGAAGAACTAGAAACAAAGCAGCAGTTTGTTGAGGGGAAGCTGAAAACTAATAATATAGTTATATTTGTATTATCCATCAATAAGAGTAACTTAGCAAATAAAACGGTGGAAACACTGAACCAATACCTAGAAATTAATCTAAGTCAGCAAGACATCAACAGAGTAGCTGTGTTGGGTCAGGGAATAAATCAGCCTATACTGGTAGAGTTTGTTTCTAATCAAACTAAACAGATTGTTCTAAAGAAGAGCTCCTGGCCTTGCTGGCACTAAAATCCACATTTCGCATGACCTTACATATGAGGAGCGACACGTAAATAGAGTACTGCTGCCACACTTAAAGCAGACAAAGAGGCAAAATTATTAAGCCTTCCTGAGAGATGGAAAACTAATTGCCAACGGCAATTATACTTATCAGCAGTTGGAGACCGCCAGTACGTCTCTATACGACAAAAAATCTAATAGTGCGCCATTAACACCCTCAACGTCTAAAATCCCAGAGTAAACTTTCGAAGTAGAAAAATCGCACCCACCTAGTCAACACTGGAAGGATCAAATTGAAAGGGGTGCTATAATAAAATCCACCGGTGGACATCAGGTGGTCAAACCACATACACGGCAACGAGATAAAAGAATACAGAGTTAATCAACTCCGGAGAAACGTGGTATAGGGGCCAGGAAATAGTCTCATCCAGGTTTTTTCTCCTTTTTTATTTTTTGTTTTTTCTCTTATATGTTGATGTGGCTACCTTGCCGCATAAATTAATATAATACTAAATACTTTTGATTGTGTATAATAGGTGACCAAATAAGGTGTACGTTTTTAGTGCGTGCAGTATAGTGGATGTTCACTAGGGTTTTTCATGAGTACGTATCTGTGAAATCGACGCTTATCTACACTTAAATATTTCGAATTTTAAAATAAGTAAACACTATTCTTGTAAAATAAATTTAAGCTTATTCTCTCGGCTACTTAATCAATATTAAATTAACAAAGTTCACTAAAAGTAGAATAATTGGCGAGTTTTCGTATTTTAAACAATTTTATATATTCTGAATTAGTATATATGTATCTTTTTTATTCTTGTAGATTATATTAGCGTTTGTCCTTTGACGTTTCTGATGAGGGAAAGAGAGAGAAAAATATATTTTTTTCTCTTGGCAGCTATATAATGGATCCATACTTGCGTGATGATAATAGTTCAGTGTATGATACGGCGTTGATAAACTTGTCAACATGTAGTAATATACTTCAGAATGTAACTCAGAATGATTTTGCAGTGTAGATTTGACTGTATTGTATGTACGGAGACCTGCACAGTTCATGACCACAATATTTTTAATATGAATGGCTATAAAATGATATATAACGGCGGTAACATTAACCGGAGTGATGGTGTTGTGGTCTATGTTGGGGATATTCATGATTTTTCCTTTGATATCGAAGATGGGATAGGGTTTAGGTTTTTGAAGATTACACTACCTAAAGGCAGTAGAAGTATTATCATTACGGCAGTTTACAGACCGTGCTCAACCTGTGCGGAAGTCTTTAATATGGTTTTTTTGTGAGTATATGAGGGAGCATTGTAGCGATGGTAATTATCATATGATAGTAGGTGACGTTAATATTGATATAATGTCTAACACGAGGATCGCTCAGGAATACCTTAACAATGAATTTGGGTTCACTTCATTAATTAATTCATACACTAGGGTTACGAATGGATCAAACAGTTGTTTGGATCATATGTCACTTAAATCACAGCGTGAGGTTAAGTTTGAAGCTTATGTTCTGGAGTGTCCCATAACGGACCATTACCCAACTGTTGCCTACCTAAGAACTTGCGAAGAGGTCAAAAATACTGTGTGTACTAAGTTCGAGAGGATGAGATTGAATAAGAATAAACTAGTGCAATTGGAAACAGAGGAAGTATGATAGCAGGTTTATGCGGCTTGAGATGTGGAGGATGCGGCAGGTATTTTTGTACGGAAACTAAAGCAGATGGTGTATGATGCAAGTTACAGGAGTGAACGTGTGGTAAAACAGGGAAGAAAGCATTGGATTACGCCTGAATTACTTCGCTCTATCTCTGAAAAAGAACGGCTTTATAAAGAGATAAAGAGGAGGCCGAATGATAATGATATTGGGGAAACTTACAAGAGGTATAGGAACAAACTAACAGAGCTTATAAGACAGGCTAAACAAAATTATTATTTGAAAAACACCCAAAGTGATAAGAGACCAAGTACTGTACGGAAGACTGTGAAAGGCCTATCAATAAATGATGTGCAAAAAATATGCGTCGAAGGCAAGGAAATAACACATCGAAAAAATATTGCCGAATGCTTCAATAAATATTATGTAGAGGTCGCTAGTACGTTGGCTGGTTCTATACCAAAGGTGCAACGGTCGGTTGTTCAGAAGAGAATTTTGAAAAGTTCATTTTTCTTGACGCTGACAGATGGGTATGAAATCAGAAGGATTATTTTCTCCTTGAAATCGAACAAAGCACCTGGACATGATGGTCCTAAAACTAATTGCTGACTTGATTCTAGAACCATTGGTTTTCATTACAAATAGCATGTTTGAGACTGGAGTGTTTCCCTCTGTATTTAAGCTGGCAATAATCAAAGCCCTTTATAAAACGGACAGGAAAACTAATACTGCAAATTATCGCCCAATATCCCTAATTTCCAACTTGGAAAAAATCATAGAAAAACTAATAAAGCAGATAATGGTTAGTTATCTGGATAACCATCAAGTCATCTCAATGAGGCAGTACGGGTTTCGAGCACGGGTGTCAACTGAGGATGCCATAGAAAATCTGATGACAGAGATTTACAGAACACTTGACACCGATAAATACATCCCTTGCGTATTTCTGGATGTCAAAAAAGCCTTTGATACTGTAAACCATCAACAACTGCTGACAACACTGGAATAACTGGGTTTCAGAGGGATTGCCTTGGATTTGTTTCGGGGTTATCTGCGGGGAAGAAAGCAAATAACAAGAATTAAAGCCTGTGAAAGTAGCCGACGTACTGTAATGTGTGGTGTACCTCAGGGGACAGTGCTTGGTCCCATTCTTTTCAAAAAATATATAAACAGTCTGTTGGAAATTCCACTTAAAGGTAAAGTATCCAGCTTTGCGGACGACACAGCTATATTATACTCAGGTGATTCTTGGGATAGTGTCAGGCATGAAGCTGAGCAGGACCTCAAGGTGATAAAGACATGGTATGATGAAAAACAACTTACAATTAATCTAGAGAAAACATGCTTTATTGCGTTTTCCTGCAGTGAGGTCAGAAAACCCCAGTTAAACTCTCTAAGATTTAGCTTACGGGGCAGTTGCTATGAAATAGTATCTGTAGAGTCAACTAAATACCTCGGAGTTATCATTGACTCTCATTTAAAATGGGAGGCACACATAATGAGTGTTGTTGGTAGACTTCGGTATCTGTCGGCGCGTTTAAAGAAGTTGAGTCAGGCGTTAAGATTTGCTTGTTTAAAAATAATTTATCAGGCTCTGGCCGAGTCCCTCATTGGGTATGGCGTGGTTGGTTGGGGTGGCGCTGCGAAGACATACCTAAAACCATTGGAAGCTTTGCAGAAAAATTACATTAGGATCATTATGTATGGACCTAGAACATACCCAAGCGATTCCTTGTATAGAGGGAATGAGCTCCTTGATGTGAGACAGTTGTATGCAAGATCTATACTGATAAAACAGCATAGAGATAAGAATTTACTGAGAAACATACAAACAAACACTACACAAGTTACAGGGAGGTAGCTGAATTTGGTGTTATTAAGTGCCAAAAGACGATTGGTCAAAAAAGTTATATGTTCATTGCACCCAGACTCTACACTAGGATACCAGTTCACCTAAAAATATTGTAAATATAAGCGTTCTTAGAAAGAGAATTTATGACAGGATACGTCAAATATCTAGACGACAGATGAAGGATTGGATCGATCTGAGGAATTGAAATGAATGTGAAAATACTTTTACAAGTACCTGCGTGAGGGTGTGGTGCGAGGGTGTGCCTGTATGTGTTCTGAGTGGCTCTGTGTGGCTGGGTGTGCAAGTGACTGCCCGTGTGCTTGGGAGCGGGTGTGAATGCTTGCGCGTGAGTGGCAACCTATGTATTCTTGTCAAGTTGAAGTATTGATGTTTCGCTGTGACCATATAGCCGTGCCGGTTGATGTCCGCTGTTTTTGCCATAAGTGATTACGGAAGGATGTCCACGCCTCTTTCTTTTTTGTTTCTCTTTTTTATGTATGCTGTGCCGAATTTATAATATAGCACTAAGGTGTTACTTTTTGGTCTCACTTACAAGTTTCTAACTTCTGTGAGACTAAACTTGATTTATTTATTTATTTGTTTGATTGTTGTTGTTGTTGTTTATGTTGCTGTCATTCAGATGAATAAAGATTATTATTATATGTCAAAAATGTGGCATTTTGGAGTTGTTTCCATTTTTTCAAAAATTTGTAGAATCTCACTACCATGTTTGGTAAGACATGTCTCCGCTATTAGACAGGATCGGATACCCTACCTCGGTGACTGAGCTAAAAAAGTTTAGTTTTAAGGAAGAAGCGGGTAATATCTTCCAGAACTTATAATCACTATTTCAAGTAAATAAGGACTTTTCACCTTTCTTTTTTCGGTTTTTCTCATTTTTGCCATATCTATATCTGACATTTGATCACGTTTAGCACAAGAAGCAATACTAGTGAAAATAAACTTCAGGTTTCTGGACTTGTTGTTTAAATATTTATGGAAGTGTTAAGAAAAAGACGAAGTTGACTGAGAGCGAACATATAATAATAGTACCTAATTTGTTGTGTTTGCCTTATTCATGTCCGGTAAAATGTAGTGCAATTATAATTTATTACCATTATTTGAGTGACTGTGACGTTTGTCAATAAATAACTAGTTTTTGTGTACTAGCGTAAAATTAATTTTTGTTATTTACGAGTTTTTAGAAGACAAATCCGCACCGGCTATGCTTTTAGAGGGCTGGCCACCATTTGGGATAGTGGTTAACCACCATTATCGTGGAATGGTTGAAAAAAAGCGGAAGTAAACCTCAACTGGTGGCAGTTATGCCAAACGTTACACCTTTTAAGAAACAATACTGAAGTCACAAATAAGCATGGTCACTTTTGAGTACAAAAGCAATCAAGAGCACAATATTCAAAATATATAATATCTGCAACACCAACCAACCTGATTTAGAACCAAATCCAACACAGTCATATGTGCAGCAAAATTAGAACCGAGTTTAATCTTCCCCAAAAAAGAACAAGCAGTAGAAATTAATACCATAGAAAATGTAGAAGTTGCAGACTATGTGTATGCTCTGGATTCTATAGTAGAACCAAAAAAAGGAACATATTGTTTGCGTCAAGAACCTCAAACAGTGGAATCTGTATATATCTAGCAAACAAGGAACTTGTAGATAGACTAATCGAATCTCACAACTCAATTGATGTCTATAACAATAAAGTAGACATAAGAAGATTGCTAACTCCAGCCAAACGCCCAATCTTCGCCAACGTACGCCCAACGAATCCACGTGATGTTATTGAAAATTCCCTAAATACCATTGGTCTCAAAATGTTGTCTCACATTACCTTCCTAAGGGCCGGCATATCAGGTAATGATTATTCCCATTTGTTCAGTTTTCGCCGTCGAGTTTATATTAGTTCTAGCGTCAGTATTCTCGAGACAAGCTTGCAGAAAAAATATATCCCAGTCCACCTTCGATATCCCTGATAGCTGCTATGGAGGTGTCTAAAGATTCTGAAGAATCCGGACCCACAACTTTAAGAAAGACACCCGCTGCACCTTCCACCAATACTTCAGCTTCAAATCTACCTACAGAAGATGAAAGTGTTTCTATACCAACCCAAAACAATTTTGTTGCCAATGCCTGTTGAAAAACATAGTATTCGTACAGTTAAAAAAAGGAAGAAGTTCAACGTAGTATCTTCAGTAAAACCTTAAACATCTAAATCCTTAGAAACTATTTTTAAAAAGGACGAAAATATTCTACATATTGATCTAGACACATTTAAAGTTTTCTTGGAAAGTGCTTTTGAAAACCCAGACCCACTTTGAGAAGCAAAGCGATTTACTGTTAATTATTATATCTCATATTCGGAAAACTATATACAAAGTATATAAGCATCTTCCAACAAGGTCATTTAAATATATATTTACTCGAATTCACAAAAAAATTAAAAGCACTCCAACAAGAATCACCTGAAATAGGAAGTATTGTCAGTATATCATCTCAAAATTCATCCATCATATCACAAGAAGAATGAGATATTGATATACCAGATACTCAAGAGAATGCCTCTCAGATAGTCAATCTAACTGATGCCCAAACAATTTCTTCGCAAGAGTCTCATTAGTAGCTTCCACCAGACTACAATGAAATTGCTGCGGGTTTTACTCCCGCTAGATTTTTTGCAAACAATTATTTCAAATCTAAATTCAGATATTCTATGTATACAAAAACCCATTTCAAATAAAATAATAACCCAAAGATGAAAAACTACAATTTCAATGTCATTCAAACAAGTGGCCTCATAGCTAATGGGGGTACATCATTTTTTGTAAAGCAATCTCTTGACCGTAAACCTATTTTATTAAGTACAAATCTAGAAGCTGTGGCGTTAAAATAACCGCAAACAACTTCGACCTGTAGCATCTACATACCTCAAAATATTAACTTTCCTATTCTGATATATCTGACTTAATAAGTCAATTACCGACTCTATTTAGATTGGCTGGAGATTTTAACAACCATAGCTTAGCTTGGGGATCATCATTAACTACAGTAAAGGAAAGATAATAGAAGATATACCTAAAAATTTGGATGTTATACTACTAAATGATACAAGTGCCACACATCTTAATGCTGCCTGCGGTAGCTTTTCTAGTATTGACCTAAGTTTCTGTGATACTCAATCCGCAGCGGAAATTATCTGGGAAGTTCTGCCAGACCTCTACGATAGCGATCATAATCCAATCAAAATTACAGTTGGCAAAAACAGTTAGAAGGTTTAGATGTGTTCACAAATGTTTTAGCATTACAGCATTAAAAGGTTCCAGCCAAAATGTAATCACCAACACTTCAGATATTGCCAATAACTTAGCAGAAACTGTGTATCAAAATTCTAGTGACGCCATATATATACAGACAAATTTAATGTTTACCAAAATCAAATTGAGCCTAACGATCAACGTTATGATAGGTCAGATAATGCAGCCCCATTAAACAGCGTTTTATATCTATTAACTAAAATCAGCACTTAAATCTACCCATGATTCCATAGCTGGACCAGAGAATATCTCAGGAATCTTCTTGAAACGATTACCTAACCTGTACAGTTTCTAAACTACTAGAAAAGATGGTAAATCGAAGATTACTTTGGTTTATAGAACGCAACAATTATCTCAATCAACACAATTCTGCATTTCTACTTAATCGCAGCATGTTAGATAATCTTATGTGTCTTAAATCGGAAATTCTTAATGCCTTCTCAAATCATCAGCAACTAGTGGCTGTTTTTTTATATTAAACATGCATTCTACTTAGTTTGGAGACATGGTGCTGTACAAAAATTAACCAAATGGGGATATAAAGGTAAGATATTAATGTTTATACACAATTTTCTTAGCGAAAAAACTTTTAAAGTGAAAACTAACAACACTTCATCTGTTTTATATGATCTAAGAAATCAGTCTTAAGTCCAACTCTCTTTAACGTTGCAATCAGTGATATTCTTCAATCAATAATTAGTGATCGTCAATGGACATATGATGACCGCTTGCCCCTTAACAGGTCTACGGTAAGCAGACTTCACCAGGAATTTACTGACACAGGGAGCGTGAAAGATCGCTCCAAGTCCGGCCGCCCGGTAACTGCTACTTCGGACGAAAGACGCTGCATGTATTGCTTGCTATACAAGAAACTTCCAAAACTTCTTCATTGGAACTTGCTAAAAGGAGCGAGATGTCGAGACGTTCTGTGCAGCGGATTTTGCACCGAGAAAAGTATTTTAGCTATAAGGTTCATAACACGCAAGAAGTTTTTGCAGATGATTTTGATATAAGGATTGAGTTTTGTGAACAAATAAGTCAGATTATTCAACAAAATGAAGATTTATTAAGCTAGGTTGTTTTTTTATGATGAAGCAGCCTTTTGCCCCAATGGTAGTGTAAATAGAGAAAATAGTCTATATTAGTCTGACAGTAACCCTCATTGGATGGAAGATATTCATACCCAATATCCTCAAAAACTGAACGTATGAGCCGGAATTCTTTGTCATCCTGTAATTTCACGCTTCTTCTTTGAAGGAACTACAACAGATCTACGCTATCTAAGCTTGTAACGAGAAGATATTGTCCCTTGTATCGGAGAATTTTTTCAATATATTTTTCCAACAAGATGGCGCCCCACCTTATTTCAGTCGAAAGGTAAGGGAATATCTTTATGTGACATTTCCCAAGCGATGGATAGGCAGGAGAGGAACCACTCTGTGACCAGCCATGTCTCCAGGTTTGCCTCCAGTCGATTTTTTCTCTGAAATCATTTAAAAAGCTTTGTTTACAACGAGCGCGCCGAAAATTTGGAGCAGTCGCGAGACTGAATTGTGATGTCCTCTCAACAAATGCCCAACTTATCACTTCGAAACTCGAATCATCAGTTCGACAAGAGGCTTGACTATTGTCAAGAAGTTTAAGTAGCTTAATCTGAGCAGCTTCTTTAATAAAGTAAGATCTTACCATTTTTCCAAATAAATTTCATGACAAGCCGTGTTTTTTTGTTCTTGTTAAAGGTAACTTAAACATAATTAATACCATCAAAAAGTAGGTTGAATACGCTTTCCAAATATGTATCGCAGGACAAATTGTGCTATTTAAGATATTAAAGTGCTGCCACCCTCTTAAAAGCAGTGCTTCAAAAAAGTCGATCATGCCACCAAACATATTTTCAGTCAAGAAGTTTAAGTGGCTTAAACTGAGCAGCCTCTTCAATAAAGTAAGATCTTACCACATGCACAATAAACCAAAGGTTGCAGTGCTATCAGGGCGGCGAGGCCGCGGACGAGCCCTGAGGGAAAGAAAAGAAAAGATCTTACCATTTTGCCCAATAAATTTCATTACAAACCGTTTTTTTTTTGTTATTGTTAAAGGTAACTTAAACATAATTAATACCATTAAAAAGTGGCCAGAATACGCTTTCCAAATATGCATCGCGGGACCTATGCTGCTATTTAAGAAATTAAAGGGCTGTCGCTGGCTTAAAAAGTTTGCTTCAAAAAATGTCGATCATAATACCAAATGGTCGCAAATAATATGTTATGCAACGCTACATATTTTGAGTACGACGCCTTCTTCGGTTTAAAAATTATGGCCTTGTTGCATTACTTAAGCGCAACCCTGTATAATCCTTTTTTCTTTAAAACGAGGTGTCACACGATTCCGCTTTCCATTTAAAAATTTTGTGGGGGAGCTGCCTTTTAAAGTTGTTGGTCGGGTCGAATTATTTTTATCTGAAAAAGTAACATTTAGTGGCCCTTTGGGATATTTTCCTGAAAATTACGATAAACAAACGAAATGAATTATTACCTTACTTTTGAAACGCAGTGTATACTTTTATAGACGTTCCTTCTTAGAAATGGTTTACATTTATTTAGACACCAGTGACAGTTAATCGACCACATCGTTTTAGGTAAAATGTTTATGTATTTGGTCTTAAATAAATCAATAGCAAAACTTAGTTCACGTATTCTGTTATATCCATGTGCGTTTTGATTCTTGATAATTTTTTGTAAAATTCATGATAGTTCTACAATTAATTTTATATTCAAGATTTTTCTACAAGCTCTGAGTTACAATGTACGTTTTTTTATTATTGGCTTATTTACGTGTAATTAATTATTTGTCCCAAAATTTATTAGAGTAATGGAATTTACACAAAAAATATGATTTGTAAAATAACTCACTACAAATATGGGGTAATTAGCATTTTACAAACTATTATTCTAGTAACCAATGCAGTTGGCGCAGATAAACAAAAATTTTAAGAAGATTTATGTACTTCTTATAGGTTGATTGCAGTCAAGTAACACGTTCAGTAAAGTATCAGACTAATCTGATCCAGATACAGTATCAAACTAATGTACTTGCCTGAATGCTTAAATCCGTACTGAACCAGTTCTCTAACTTTGACATAAGGATAAGACTATTTTCACTATACAAGATCTATTACACCCTCTAATAGCATACAAACTTTACAGATATATCAATTTATTCTGGCACCTGCTTTGACTAGACAGATTTAGATAAAATACTGCCTCTGATATCCAGTGTAAGTGTCATAAAGTTCAGACAACTCTAAGCAGTTTATATGTAGCTTGACGATACCTACATTTCAAGGAAAAGTATTGCGGGCTTTGCTATATTATCCATTGAATTTCAATGCTCAATACTACTTTGTATGAACTTTTTATATCACAGATTTTCTTGAATAATAATATAAGTACAAGTAGGTTTTTAAAAAGACTTGTGTAAGAGTGGTCTATGTGAACTAGATCCTGGTAATTAGCAGATAAATTAGTCCTTGGCTATTCGTCCCCAATGGAAATCCCACGGCAACTTTACTCTTTCTTAAAAAAATAAAAGGTATTTATTTGGTCTGTGTTTTAATATATTAACTATCAACTAGCGTGGCTGTGGTCTTCGCAGATGCAAAATGGTATCATTTTAACAAACTTTCTTAGAAAAAATTCGCTAGTGAGAAAATTACGACCTTTGAAAGTGGATAATACTTTTTCTAATTAAGGGAAACTAGGACAACTAGAACCCATCGTCGGGATCAGTTTCCATTTATATATATATATATATATATATATATATATATATATATATATATATATATATATATATATATATATATATATATATATATATATATATATATATATAGGTATGTATCTGAAAGAGAAACAATTGGTTCTCGGGTTGAATAGCGTCCAGAATTTGTTGAACATTCCACATTTCAGCTCTTGTTATGGAGGATAAGGGTAGCTTGGGTTGTTGTTTGATTTCGGATCTTTAACGTGCCTACCTCCCAAATCTCACTAAAAGTTTCTACGTGTGTTCAGCAGTAGACCTAAGAGAGATGTAATAAGGTGTCACTGGAGGTCACAGAAGAGCGCAAGACCAAAATATTATGTGTGGTGAACATCAAACTGAACGAAGATTAGATTTACCACAGAAAAGTCAAGCAGTACAAGAAAAATTAGTTTGAAAATGTTATAGGTTCTTCTCTGAAAATGCGACAGTGACGATTTAAAATGTCAAAATAGATAACGCACATAAACACATACTCTATGATTGATGCGGTTTGTGAGTTGCAAATTTTCCACGAAAAATCTTTATCAAGGTGCTAAAATTTGTTACAACTATTACTCTTGTTCATTCAATTGAAATATCCGCAGAAACTGCATTTGAAATAGATCTTACTTCTGACAAATAACTTAAGACCGTAGAAAATACACATATGACCTTATGTGATTCTGGTAGGCAGTGTACTCCATTTCACAGGTTTCCTGTTTCCCGATGCCACGTTATTATTTTTAGGCGCTCGTTTAAACAAGAAAAATTATAACTAAATTTTATTTACTGTTTATTTCTTAATCGTATTCTCGATCCACATTTTTTTTGTCATTTTAAGGATACGTTTTAATTACTTAAATTGAACTTTTCTACAATAAAAACCAAATAATTCAACTATAGTAAAACACCTGGTTCTGTTTGCCATCGTCATGTTACAAAAATTGGAAATAAAATACGTGACTGCCTGATAATCAGCCTAATATTGTGTCGATTAAAAAATTATAGTTTTATTATGGCTTTTGTTCTATCAGAGACCCACCATATTGAGGTTTTGATTTTCCGTGTATATGGAAATAAGACAAGCACATATCAAGAACTTAGCGACTTGTTTAATGACCGCTACCATGAATCCATTAAAAAGTCACGGTATACAAAAGTCTTCGACGTTACCAGGAAATAGGGTCCATAAATGTTTAACTAAAACCGGATGTCTAATAAATTCAACAAGTGACAAAAGTAAGTTGAACGTTTTATTACAGAGAAACATCCAAAAGCAAGCACCAACCTGTTACCTATAAATCTGGAAATGGGTCAAAAATCTTAAAGGACTATCGTGAAAGAAAACGAATTCAAACCGAACAAGATTCATTACACTAAAAAGCTTTTAGGTAATCCTGACCGCTGCAATGAATTCGTCGAAATAATGATGGAAAGTATTAACCAAGTTCCTAATTTTGCGCACAAAATTGTATTCGGCGACGAAGCTACCTTTTGCTTAAACGGCCAAATTAATAGTCACAATTGCAGAGTTTGGTTTAGAGATAACCGACCCTAAATGGAAAAACGTCATACACAATATCGTTAGCAAGTGAATGTCTGGCCGGGAATATTGGGTAGCAATATTATCGGACCTTTTTTCATAGAAAGTACGTTAACAGGATATGAGTATTTGGAGCTTCTTAGAAAACGTATAGTTTCTGTCATTCAACAAAATATAAAGGTAGGTGATATCTAATACCAACATGATGGAGCGCCGCCACATTATTCAAGCCAAGTAATGAAGTTTCTGAACAACCAATTTCAAGGGAGGCTAATTCGAAGACGTGGTGCAAGTAAGTGGCCACCTCGAACCCCTCATACAACTCCACTGAACTTTTTCTTGTGGGATCATTTGAAGAACCGTGTCTTTTTATTTTTTTATTTCAACAACACACCACGAGGGCTCACAGCCATCCTATTTTACCCTGGGTGTCTACAAGGAGGAAAAAGGCAACTTGTTAATTCTGGACTTGAAGGTGTGGAGTTCGGATGAGAAGGAAAAACATGTGCCAGCAAGCAATTCCACAACTTGGACGTCCTCGGGACAAAAGAGCGGGCAGAACAAGATGTTCTATGTCTGGTGACCTGGAGAGTAAAATGGTGCATTCGCTCTGTTCCCTTGGTAGATCTGCTGGGGGCAGCAGTTGGAGGAACTATGGAAGAAAACTCCTCTGAACAGTGCCCGTGCATATATCTATAAAAGAGAGAGAGGTCACCAACGCACGTCTGTGGGCAAGGGATCACAGACTTTGTGTGAGGGTAGGGTCACCGATGAGACGTATAGCTCTCTTCTGAATCGAGTCCAGGATAGAGAGTGTAGAAGCGGCAGCGGCACCCCAGATGTGGGAGCAGTATTTGAGATTTCACATTATTTGTGAAGTATATAAGGTATAGAGATTAGCTGGTGAAAAGTATTTGCGAGCCCGCAAGAGGAAATCTAATTGCTTAGCAGTAGCTTCTGCTATTGATGTGACATGTTGGTGCCAATTGAGATTTTGATCCACAGAAATGCCAACAAGTCAAAAGGGCTCATTACTTTGAATAACTTGGTTGTTCATTGTGATATGTCTAGGGCTGGTGTATCTCTTATGAGAAAGCAAGACTGAGATTTGGTGAAGTTGAATTGCACAAGATTTATACTTCCCCAGTCTTATATTTTTTTAGAGATCCACAGAGACAGAACCCTCCACAAGTCTGCGATCCTCATCTAAAAGGCTAAAGAGATAGGCTTAGAATATTGTATATTTGAGTGGAGGGTGCTGTCATCCGCGTAACTGTGAAGTGGGTTCGATGTGCTAGAGAGGAGGTCATTGATGTGGAGAAGAAACAAAGTAGGGGCTAAAGCTGAACCTTGAGGGACTCCTGCATTAATTGGATACAGTTTAGAGGAATGGCCATCCACGACAACAGAAATGCTCCGTTTGGAGAGGGAATTTGCTGTCCAGGTACAGAGTTTTGGTGGTAGGCCATAGGCCGGAAGTTTATTAAGCAGCGCTGCGTGCCAGACCTGGTCGAATGCTTTGGATATGTATATAGCGACAATCTGGGATTCACCGTGTAGTTCCATAGATTTGTTCCAAGAATGGGTGACAAAAGAAAGGAGGTCTGCAGTTGATCTGCGCTGACGGAATCCATACTGCCTGTCGTGGATTAGACTGTGTTTTTCAAGAAATTTTAGTAATTCGTTGTTTATACACTTTTCCATCACTTTAGAGACAACTGAAAGGAGAAAAATGGGCCTGTAGTTGCTAGGAAGCGCTTTGGATCCTTTTTTGGAGACGGGTTGTACTCGAGCAGTTTTCCAGTTACTAGGGAATATACCTCTATTGTAAAATGTCTGAAACAGACGAGTCAGGACAGGAGGAAGTTCTGGTGCGCATTTTTTGAGAACAATTTCTGGGATCTCGTCAAGGCCAGGGGCTTTCCTGGTATTAAGAGAAGAGAGCATCAAGTCTACAAGAATCGTCTAGAAAATTCGGACGAACTCTGCGAAAAAATCTGCACAAAAGCTGCACTTATAACACGGAACATGTTGAGCAACGAGCTGCGAGAGTTTTATACTTGGATACTGACACAAATATTGGAGTCCACTCTAAACATTTAATTAAAAATTAGTATTGTATCTGCTACAAACTATAAAGTTGTTAGCAATTAATCTCATTTACATGTGTGTGTGTGTGTGTGTTTTCTTAAGGTCGGTCTATTTCCGCTACCATGGTCAATCACCGACGCCAGAGAGCAGTTTCACCCCACTATCCTGGAAATTTTGCGAACCACTGCCCAACATCGCATGGACACGGGACAGATGGCTTTGGGCCCCCTCCGAAGGGCGCAACGTGCAGACATTCAACTTGCTCTAATACAATGCCACAACCTCAGGTAATGTTAATTGTACCGTATGTACATAAACACTGAAAGAAAAACCCTGAAATCGAACCCAGTACTCTTCGGTTCAAAGGCAGACGTTCTTACCTCTGAACCACGTACGCTCTATCTCATTCACATGTTATCGTTATTGTTGTTTTGTCAGTATTGTTTCTGCCCTTGGCTCTTAAGCACGCTTGTATAAACTGTGAGGGAAATCTGTCAATAATTTAATAGAAAATAACCTCTATAACTCGGAAGTCATTCAGTACAATAAAAGGAAATAGAATATTTTATTTAAGCTAAGAATGTAACATATAGTGCAAAACTGGGAACTTCGGCAACAATGCCGATATCATTGTTCAATTTCGTATGTCCAGAAACACTCAAATGCCGAAATTTGTAAGCGCAACATTCACTGTTTTGAAGTTATTTAAACGGTACTTTTCGAAAATGAAGTGTTGTCATTTCGCAGCCTCCAGTGGAGTAAAATTTTAAAATTTGGGATCTTACTAACTTTGAGACGCCCAACTTATTGCAATGAAAATAAATGGGGCATTTTAATTAAGATAACTAAGAGACTACGTGTTCCACAATAGCACAAAACTGGGAAATCTGGCAACAGTGCCAATATCACTGTTTAAATGCGCAGCAACAGCCACATGCCGATTTTTTTGAGCGTAACTTTAGCGGTCTTGAAATTATTTGAGCGTTCCGGTACTTATTACTAAGCCGATATATATACATACATACATACATAGTCGCTAAGTGAAGATTGGAACCTGTGATAACCACTGATAACAACACTTGGAGAACCCAAATAACCACAACACATTAAAAAAACCTGATCGTTTCACTAACCAAGTTAGCGTCATCATATGATGAAAAATTCTAGAAGTAGATTTTTTTCATACAATAGTCGATCAAGTTGCTTGTAAGATTAAAAAGTCTGGACGCAACAAGTGCGTTATGGAAGTGAATTTTCATAAAAATGTTTTTAATGGCAAATATCTCTTTTTTTAATGAAAGCAGGCATCCAATTTGGTTACCAGTGTAACATATATAGTGGAAAAAATATTCCGTATTTTGTCAAAATAAGTTATTGTTTGAAAATGTACAAAAATTATCCGAAAATTAACTTAACAAGTTTCCGAGAAAACTGATTTCCTAGGCCACAAACCTTGGGTTAACAGCAAATTCGGTTATTGAATTTTGAAAGATTTAATGAAAATACGCTACCAAAATGCACTTGCTGCGTCTCGATTTTTTCTTACAAACATGCATCATATTTCGAAGAAAATGCAAAAATGCAATATTATAAGGGTGTTCGAAAAAAATTTGTAGGTATCACCAACGACTTATGAGCCACCTTGTAATTCTCAAAATGATTTTATAAAATGTAACTCAAGACACGCTATAATTAACGTATAAACTTTTTCACGTATCTTGTATAATAACAATTATATTGAGCTTTACCGTAGAAATGCATCACCCTGTATACATGTAAAGAGATAAAAACTGAAACTAAATCCGGCTATGGATTCAAGGGGCTTAGTTTGCGCTCATTTGAGGAAATCTTTTTAAAATTCAAAAGACGCGGTCTCCTCATTAACGAATTTTTTTCTACGAAAATGAGCTAAAAATTATAGACCGTTAAACCATAAACTAAAACTACCACCAACGCATCAAAAAAAGGGTCTATTTGAAATAAAATTTCTGAAAATGTTTTAGTAAAATGAAAAACAATGACTGCTGAAACTGAAACTTAGGGGTTTGAGGAACACACTTTTTGTGACATTTACTTTTACATAATCCGTGTTTGTTTCAGGTTCTTTACCTAATTGGTGCCGGTTTTGACGCTTTAAATCGCGACTTTGACTTTGACGTTTTGTGGAAACCCCAAATTTTTTTTCTTTAAATACTTTTTAGTCTTTGAACTTACAGACCTATATTTTGGTACATACTCTTTATAATACAAACATGCGTACCAAATTTGTTTGCCTTTACTTTGTTATTTACGGAGATATAAATTCTTTCCGAAAAAAACACCAAATTTTCCGGGAAGACCTGGGCCTATTTTCCTAACTAACGGACTTATCCAAGCCACTTGCAAAAGGAGGTACTCAGAAAATTTTATCAAAATCGGCCTATCATTTTTTGAACTATCGGTGTGATACATACATATATATTTAACCCTGGATATGGATTCTAGGGCCTAGCTCGCGCTCATATGAAGTTATTTTTTCAAATTTCAAAAGTCGTGATCTCTACATTAGTGAATTTTTTTAAAGAAAATTCATTAAAAGCAACGTCATTTCTTACCCACTTATTAGTAAGCTACATTGAGTGGAGCAGATGTCGTTAGCTAAAGCGTTTGTAGCAACGAAAAATTCTTCGACTCCCAGCGAATACACCTACTGCTACTAACACCACTTTGCAGTGAGCTTATCTCAAGTTTTAAAGCATAAACGTTCACACTTTGATTGCGTGAGTCTCTGAACAAGTTCTTAACTTTGAAAAGCGGAACACTCTTTTCCTTTTCCTGTCTGCTTCTCTCTGTTCATTGCATTCCTCCGGGCAAGTAAGAGCCACAAGACCTTTAAATCTTATATACAAAACAATAAATTCAATTGATGTTCACTCAAAGTACCGTCGGTCACAGCCACCCTTGTTCTTTGTTGCTGTCTCAGTTCTGTTTTTCTCTTTTGTTATTTAGGAATTTCCACTCGACTTACCCGTGGATCGAACCAAGTTTTCCAGTTGAAAACTTTCCTTTTCCGAATTCCGAAATATGCTACGCGGAGTTCTTTATGGAGACAAGCCCGTTGCTCATCTTTCACGGATACTTGGCACGTCCATTTCATCAGATGTGCCCATCCTTCGCCCTAGATTAGCTTTTCTGTGCCACAACGCGCTCTCACTCTAGACCCGAAGGATTGTTTTTTATTATAGGAAAACATTCTAGGGGTAGTAGAGTTGGCGTTGGGGAATTTTTATTGCTGTTTCGATCAGAATTGTGTTGACAAATATACTGATTGATGTGAATTTGTATAATAAAGCTCGATTTAATAAATGGCTGTTATGGTTGTCAGAAAGTTTACAGACGTAGATTCGGGATATACTCGGGAGAAAAAAGCCAGAGTTTCTACGTTTTTGATTACATCAGCAAAATTCTTATCAATATTAGCTTACAGTGGCGAACTGTGAATTCATTGCTGGGGATTTGTATATGAGGGGTTCTATTGATTTGTCAGTCTTATGGTAATTACAGAAAATGTGATTTAATCTTTACACAAATTCTAACAAATTGTTTCAAAGTATTCGTGTAGCAATGGTTAGCAATATGAAATTGTAATGAGATGGTTGCAATTCTAAAACTCAGTCTTTTTCAAATAAGGAAAAATCCCTAGATTTTTTATAAGGCCCATGTCAATAGTAGTTTATAAATTATTTTTCTTTTACACCTATAATTGACAAATAATTTATTTTTTTACAATCACGCATTAGCATAAGGCATTTCCTACATAATGGGGTTTTTGAAAACCACATTGCGTGGCGACGTCTAAAATTGCCTCGAAATTAAATGCATACTGCTTTTAGCAAATTTTCATAAAGAATATTTCGCGTTTAGAGAACTAACTACTATATAATTTTCCAAAAATTTATTCAAATGAGCGCGAATTAGAGCCTAACTGTGACGTTTGAACGTGAACTTCTGACAGCTTTGTAGCCGCGTAGCTAAGTACATTTAAAAACGTGCAAAGAAAAAAATATATTCAAGTTTGTGACCACGTCTTCCACTTTCACAAAAAATGTTAATGACAAACTCTAAATTTTAAAGCAATCAGTGGAGAATACCGCAAAGCGCCATCTCGGATATTGTGACGTTTTTCGGCTTCTACGGCAGCTTACAGGCACACACAGTTCATCAAGAAGGATAGTAAGTTTTCTTCCGAGAGCTTCCTTCTTGCTGCACTATGTATACATCGAAAGAGCTGTAGAAGCCTAGAACCGTCACAAATAGGAATGGTCGTTCTCCACAGGTTTTGTGTCAGCGCCTGCCTTAAATCCGACATGTTTAAGCTTAATTATTACATACTAAAGAGTTGTAAGGAGGACCAAACCGTTTTATTTATCCTTCTATACATTACACCGCAAGTTTAAGTAGGACTTAAGTAATGTTGGCTAGAGAATTATGTGATTTAATTGTACGTAGTGATAATAAGCTAGTAAGCCAGGAAGTTGTTAATTTCGATCGCTAGTTTCCTTTCCACAGCTTGCTTCTTCTTGTAATGTGAAACCTGCTGAGGAAGGCTAGAACCGTCACAAAACCAGAGATAACGCTTCGTGCTATTTTCTCTGCAATATATATGGTTTTCTAGTGCTTGTGGTGGGGCTTCTTATTATAAAACCACCACACGACCGTCAGATCCCTCTCAGATCTAAAGTTGAACATACTGATACCTTAGAGACGATCTCCAGTGAGACTTTAGGCAGATTAATGCTGTCTAATCTAACTACTTACCAAACATGCCCTTGTCGACCGCTCGAAAAAATAATCATATTAGGATGTTGAATCCCTTTTCATATTTTTTTAACCTTTTGAAAATGGTTCCAAAACGGAAGACAAAAATACGAGCGCGACTCAACCCGAGAATCATGCATTTCCCATACTCACGACGTGGGAACCTTTATATATATATATATATATATATATATATATATATATATATATATATATATATATATATATATATATATATATATATATATATATATATATATATATATATATATATATATATATATATATATATATATATATATATATATATATATATATATATATATATATATATATATATATATATATATATATATATATATATATATATATATATATATATATGCTAACAAATTTACTTTTTACCCAATTTTTAAAAATGTTATTAGAAAACGTGGTTTCTAGTGAAATTTTAGGCCCGAATGCAAAATTGAATTTTTACAGTTTATTGGCAATACTAGGTGTTTTCATAATGCAAGTTAGCTTAATGGTTGTTCATGGTATGCTCATACCAAAGTAAATATTTTAGTAAGTTTTAATGCTGATTACTTTCACATCGTCAGTACGCGTGGAACTACATATGGCTTCGGTGACAAAAATTTAAACAAACTCGTTTCGCTCAAACGCCGTAAAAAGTGTCAAAACATAGAAATAAAGATTTGGGAACCAATTTTTTTTTATGTCTGCCGATCTGTATGTCACATAAAATTAGACCGAAGTTTTTACACGGTCGGTGCAAAGTGTTTTTAACATTACAGTTTTTAGCCGTAAACGTTTAGAACATTATTTTTTTTAGGTTTGCAAAAAAAAATAGTTATTCGGGTTTAAACTGTTTGTTTAATTCGCTACCATAACGCATTCGCTGTTAAAATATAAACACTATTCTCCTATTTTTTAATGAAAAAGCAACTGCGATGACATACCCTATGTGTGAGTTGTTTAGGTTTATTATATGACCAACTTACTCTCATAGTTTCTTTAATTTGGTCCCTGTGCTTGAAGAGTTTAAATTACACATTGTATAATGAGAATTCGAGAATACTGCTTAACCTCATCGAAGAACTTTATATCACTGAGAAAGTGCTGGTAAAAGTGGGAGAGCAGATTCGTTGATTATAATAGGTAATGGAATAATGCAGTTAAAATGAGCTCCAACCACGCCTCCCCGCCTGGCCAGCTGCATACATCAATTCCCGCATCATCCTCCTTCGTCTCACACAAATCCACCAACAAATTCTCACTGTACGGTGTAAGGATCGTTCATTTAATAAGTAGGAGCTCTTTTGTCCTTATTTTGAATGTGCTTGTGTGCATTGTTTTATCTATAAGAAGAACGAAATCTTGAGCTCGATGTTAAGGTTTTAAGACTGCGTAAAGAAAAGTACCAAGATGTACGGTATGTCCACGTATTAGTCTGATCCCTTTGGTACATATCAGCTTTCTAAGTCTTAACATTATTTACTTACACCCTATAATATGTATCTAATATATTTAAAGATTTTGAAAATTATATTAATCATCCATACAGAGTCCCTACCTCGAGTCACACTACAATGTTAGACGCATATGACAAATTCGCCCATTCGCCAAAATAAATAGCCAGTTCGTGATATGAGTAAAGCCAAATAATTTGTTGCCGAAAATATGTGCCACTTCAGCATTTGTGTAGGCTAAATTGCGCATTCTGCTTACACCTCAAACTCTTATTACTCAAAGGTCAAAGTTTGAGTTATTTCGGCAAATGATCATCCAAAGTTAAACATTTCGCCAATTGTGGATCCTACAAATGCGCATACTCCAGATCAAATAACAATGGCATGGGATATCTTGCGCAGTCAGGTCAGGTCAGCTACGGTTGGGTCAGGTCAGATTAGGTCTGATCAGGTTAGGTTAGATCAGATCAGGTTCATATTTACTAAATTTACCCTACTAAATATTCCACTTGTGTTTCGCCTTGCTTAATTATGATAAGCTCAAACTTGCAGAAGATGACAAATAAAATGATCTGGAACTGCGCAACAGCGGGAATTTTATAGTCCACCTATCTTGCTAAAATGTTCCGCTTAGTTTGCTAAGCCATCAAAGTGTCTACAACCAGCAGCTCCCTGCAGCAACATGAGCCCCTACGACGCCCATTTTGTTATGCGGCGAAAAGATTATCGAGGTTTAGATGGTTATATGTCTTTTCCGTGATGGCAGATGTGTAGATTTTGTATGGTGTCGGTCGGTATATAATTGACAGACAGTTTTGGATTTTCTTAATCATCTGACTAGTGTAAGTGTTCTTTGTATACTAGATGGCTCTTAGAGCGCCTTGTTTACCAATTAATCGAGCATCTTTTATTATTATTATTATTATTATTATTATTATTATTATTATTATTATTATTATTATTATTATTATTATTATTATTATTATTATTATTATTATTATTATTATTATTATTATTATTATTATTATTATTATTATTATTATTATTATTATTATTATTATTATTATTATTATTATTATTATTATTATTATTATTATTATTATTATTATTATTATTATTATTATTGTTATTATTATTATTAAAATTATTCTATTTAATTTGGACCACACCTAATATCAAAAATATTTTACAATTTATCGTTGGGCACACTAGGTAGCAAAGCACAATGTTGAAAAATAAGATTACAGAAAAATTGATAACTCATCTTAATTTATTTATATAAAGTTGTAGCAAAATTTGATCTGGATTTATCATATTGTAAAAGAAAAAAAATTAGAAACACCGAATTCGACTACTTTTAGTGAATTTTCTTTCAAAAGTTCACTAATAAGGACATCGCGACTTTTATATTTGGAACTTTTTTTAAATGAGCGCGAACTAGGCATCCTGGAACCCATACCCTAGGTAAGTTTCAGACTTTATGCGTTTATATATACATACATACATATATATATATATATATATATATATATATATATATATATATATATATATATATATATATATATATATATATATATATATATATATATATATATACAAATATGCAAAGCAGAATAGCTATATCTGGTGTTATGACCGTTCCTGGCTTTCACGTGCACACAGTGCAGCAAAAAGGAAGCTATGGGACGTGAACTAGCGAGGTGAAAAAACTACTCCCTTGGCTAATACCGCGAGAGCATTGAATTACATTACTCAGTCCTGCCAGGAGGTACGGTAAGATGTAAAGCTGGAGACACATGCCACTTTGCGCTATCCCCAATTCAATATTGTAGTAATGCTTTCCTTGAGGCGAACTCGGTGGAGCGCAGGTAGTGGGGAGTCCCAAGGAGGACGAAACCGGTCTGTGTCCCCTGTGTCGTACTTCACATTCATCTATGTATACACACACGCATGCATATATATATATATATATATATATATATATATATATATATATATATATATATATATATATATATATATATATATATATATCATTATCATTATGTGCCACACCGATAACTCAAAAGATAATGGGCCGATTTTGATAAATTTTTTGAGTACCTTCCTTTTGCCAGTGGTTTGGATAATTAATTACGTCAGCTAGGAAAATCTATTTGGTTTTTCTAGAAACATTTTGTTTCTTTTGCGGAAAACTTCTTTGGAAATAAAAGAGTTATAGCAACCAATTTTTTACGCGAATTTATATAATAAACTCTAAACTACGTATCAAAACTTAGATCTGTAAGTAAAAAGCAAAAATTATAGACATTTGAAGAAAACATTTTTGGCGCTTTTCTCTTGAAAGGACAAATTTGCCATTTTAAAAGTGAAAATTGGTAAGATTTCAGTAAAGCACCTGAAACAAATACGGGTTAGGTAGAGAAAATATCGCAAGAAGAGTGTTTTGCAAACCCGAAACTTCAGCTTATGTAGAAGAGATACTGCAAAAAATTGTTTTACAAAGCCTTCAGGTTCTTGAATCGCCGTTGTCCTTTATTTTACTCAAATATTTGCAGAAAATTAATTTTAAATAGACCTTTTCTCTGATGCTTTGGCAGAGGTTTTAGTTGCAGAGTTCATGGTCTAATAATCTATAATTTTTTAGCGAATTTTAGTCGAAAGAAATCGCTAATGTGGAGACCGCGACTTTTCGTTTTTGAAAAAAATTCTTTAATTCTTTAATTAGCGCGAAGTAGGCCTGCTAGAACCATTATCGGGGGTTAATTTTCGTTTCTAACTGCTTACATATAGTGTGGCCCATTTAAGATGGAGATACCCCTGTAACCTTTGTATTTATTCTTAGATTTTGATTAGCTAAAAATCAAAAGATATAAGATGGAAAAGTCTGTAAATGCTGTGAAAAGTGTTTTCTATGTCACCTGACCATAAGGCCTGCTGGTGCAGTTTTTCTATGTCAAAAAATGGCAAAAAGGGGTTAGAGCCATCTTTAGGAAGAAAATAAGTACGTTAGTAAATTCGGCAACCCTAAAAATAGATATGTACCAAATTTCAACAAAAAAAGAAAAATTACTAACCATTTGAGAAACTCTTCTAGTATGGAAACATCCCTGTATCTTTTGTATTTGTAACGCAATTTTTTTAACGAGATCTGAAAAGATAGAAAATGACGAAGTCCATAGACCCCATGAAAATTGTTTCCTATGCCATTCGGTTATGGCCTACTAAAACTATTTTTATATGTCACAGCATTTATAACTTTTTTACTTCATTTTTTTCTATATTATTGTTGACTTTCATAGTTCGTCATAATAGTTATCTTTTGACGAAATTTTTAGATAACACAAATAAAGAATGATTCATCCGGCGGCATACTTATTTTTTCCTAAAATCAACCCCATATTATTTTTATTATGCTTTTTACATATGAAAATAGTTATAGTAGGCTGTCATCGAGTGGCATAGTAAACAATGTTCACAAGATATATAGCCTTCTTGATTCTCTGCCTCCTGAGATCTCGTTAAAAAATCACGTTATAAATATTAAAGTTACAGAGGTGTTCCATATTAAAAGAGTCACACAAATAAACTTGTCTCAAATGGTTAATAATTCTTCTTTTTGAATGAAATTTGGTATATATCTATTTTGAGAGCTATGGAATTAACTGGCGTATATTTTCCTCCTAAAAACGGCCCAATCCCTTTTGCCCATTTTTGACATAAAAAATATGCATCAGTAGGCCTTGATCAGGTGACGCAGAGAGCAATTTTCACAGCATTTGCAGAGTTTTCCATCTTATATCCTTTGGTCTTTTGCTCACTGCAAAATGAGCTTTTGGTTTTTTTGCAAATTGGATTTTAAAAACAAAACTTACAGTGGAGTTTCCATTTTAAATGGGCCAGTCTGTTTGTATGCATTTCTATTGTAAAAGTCAATATATCCGTTATTATACAAGATAGAAAAAAAATTATGCGTTAATTATAGGGTGTCTTGAGCTGCATCTTACAAGATTATCTTCACAATCAGAGGCTGGCCTATCAGTCATTGGTGATACAAATGTTTCTTTTTTCGAACACCCCTTATCTTATTGCATTTTGCATTTTTATCGAATTATAATGCATGTTTGTAGGGAAAAAAATTGATAGCGTTTTTGAGTTATCTCAATTGTTTTCCAACTTTCACATTTTTGGCACGTAGCAAAAATTATGATACCGTGTTTTCGCCAATAGAAGATAGCAGAGTTCCATGAAAGTGACGTATCCCAAAGGGGCTTTCGCTTATATTATTCGTCGAAAAAATCGAGATCGCGTATACAGGGCGCTCTCAAATTGTGACTAAATGTTAAAAAATTCAAATTGCCGTAACTAAATTTTTCAAATGGAACAGCCTGTATTTTGTATGTCAAAAGTGAAGGGCATGCTCTTGGCTCCAAGTTTTACACAAAACTCTCTATAGTTACCTAGATACTCTAGTTTTGGAAATATTTAGATTTACAGTTGCATAACCTGTTTTGATCAGATTATGTGATTATTTAGCTAATTCTCGAAAAAACATATTAATTTATTTTAAAAACCTATGGCACAGAAAGGTAAGATATAGTGAATTTGATAGGATTATTTACGTTTGCATTTTTATAATAAATAAGTAGTTGATAAATTGTTTTCACAAATGTCAAATGAAACGTTAAGGTAGCAGACTTAAGTAATGTTCTTATTTCTGACAGCTTGTGATATTAAAATATAACTATTTTTCTGCTTATATTTTTCATTACTTACACTGGTTAATATTTCCGTAAAAAGCTAAACAAATTTTTAATTTTTTTGTTTAAATCCTAGTTACAGATAATGTATATATATATATATATATATATATATATATATATATATATATATATATATTGGTAATTAATAATAAATGCTTCATAAGTTATTATAAAAAATATTTTCGGATTTTTGTGAAAAAAAAGGTTTGCCAATTTTCAATCAAAACATTATTTTGAGAGTTTCGTCGAAAAGCTTTTTGTGAATAATTATAATACCTTGGTAGGTGGGTAAATAGTTTGGGGCGGTTCGTTGGTTAGGAAAAGGACCAGGCTTTCGGGAATATTTTAAGTTTATTTTCGAAATATTTTTGTACTTTTTCAAAAAATTAAGTTATTTTGGTGAAATATTGTTTCTACTATATAAGTTATACTGGTAACCAAATTTGTTGCCGGCTTTCATTAAAAAAATACATATTTGCTATTAAAACATTTTAAGGAAAATTCACTACCATAACTCACTTGCTGCTTCCAGACTTTTTTTATTTTAAAATATAGATGATTTTAATTGCCTCGCGTAAAAGTGACAGATACATTTTAAATTAATATTTCACTTTACCCAAATAAAAGTAACTTATGTTCTGACTTTCTTTTTGTCTTTCTATCTCCTAGAGATTTGTTACTCTTATTAAAATCGTTGTGATATATTTAACATAACGTTGACTCACCCTATATTACGGTCATTTTGAAAGTAAAAAATAACCAAAAAAACTGAACTGATTAGGTTAGATATATGTCAAAAATTAATATACCGGAATAGTTTCGGAGCTATCAGAATCCGTGCACATTTCAATTCGCGCAGATTCCATTCAATTTGGTAGTGTTCGGTATGCTGAATTATTTATAGGGAGTGTCGGCTGTAATTTAGAGCTCAGCCATTAGGATAAATAAAATATACCTGCGTCAGCATTCGTTTAATAATTCATTAATTTGGTATAATATCCATACTAGCATATTAATTGAAATACTGTTGTTACAGCAGCAGAACTTTTGTTGTTAAGTGGTCAAAGTAATAGTAAAAAAGCCCTTGATCAGATAAACGTATCGCTGGTCGTGTTAACCTAAACGATGACAAAGTTTGCCTTACCTATTTGGTCATACCAATAATTATTAGAGTCTCAACGGATTTCGGTGATCAGTAAGCAAATCTCAAGTATCAAAACTCATATCGAGGTCAGGAGCTTTATTTTTTGTCTGCACTTTATAAAAAACGGGTAATAACCTATACAATTCAAAGACCAAGCAGATGCCTTTTTATGGCACTTCTGATAAAAAATTTGATTCTTAAACAAACAAAGCCGGCGATGTTAAATGTGTGTGTGTATTTTTTATTTCTTTAACGTCGGCCTATACCCGCGACTATGGCCAATCACCGACGCTAGGGAGCAGTTTCACCTCACTATCCTGGAAATTTTGCCGAACCCCTTACTTTCTGTATGGAGGGTAAGGATCTTTAACGTCCCCTCCGAAGGGCGGAACGTGCTGACATTCAACTTGCTCAAATGCAAGGCCACAACCTCGGTTGATGTTAGTTGTACAGTATGTACTAAAAAAGTGAAAGGAGTACCCCATGATCGAACCCAGTATCCTTCGGTTCAGAGGCACACATTTTTACCACTGAACCACCGAGGTTCTTATGTTGAATACAATGACCAAAGTTATCTAAAAGAATATTAGATTACTTGTGTTATTCTAACGGTTTATCGAAGTTTTGTATAGAATATAGAAACAGCACTTTAAACTAGATTGTGGCATTTGACGATCATCATCCGTGACCAACACTGGATAAATAAATTTAAAATAAGGGACGTAGTTGATTTTTTGCAGTGTGTCCCGGATGAAGTTTACTTTGAAGGAAACTTATCCATTTTTATTTATTTTTGTAAAGTTTACGCAAAACATTTTTTCTTTAGTTCAAAATATCTAAGTTAATGTCTGGTTTTTACTATAGTTACTAGATAGATATAGTTAAGACATATAGCAAGAGCGTCCCTGTTTGCGCTAAAATGCAGTTCTAGGCCAAACTCGGCGACAAAGTAGATGACTTGAACTTCTGATATCATCGATATTAATTCACCGGTTTCAAAAATTATTTTTTCTAAATGAGTACCAGTTAATTATTTTTAGTACTGTTTTACTGAATAACTGTTAGTCGTTTAGGGAAACCTGTGAACATAAATAATAAAAACTAAGTCTTCTGCTCCATTACTTTTTCGAGCAGCGAGAATTTTTTTATCTTTCCAAATCAGTGGTAATATATGCGACATAAAATAAAGTCAAGTAGCATTCTGAGAAATTAGTTATCTAAAATGGTGCATTCGGTTCGACTTTAGAGCAAGTTTTATTAAGAAAATGAAAAATACTGTTGTTGAACTGTCTTATTGAACATAATCGTATCTGTGAGGTGCGCTAACTGCCAAACAACTTGGGGAGCGTCCATAAACTAGGGTGGTTCCGTTTTAACTTCTTTTGAGGATATGGCACCTAAAATACGACATAACTAATAATCCAAATAACTATTTACAGTATCATAAATTTACCTATCATACAAACAAAAGCATGTGTGGCAAGCCCTGTGTGCTCAAGAAGTTAACACTTCCAAAAAATCTGCATGTTGAGGTGTCGTACACTTCGGCAAAAGTTATCGCCATCTCATCGATGATTAAAACACAGTCTTTCGCCTGGTCCGTTTTGAAATGCATAATTTTGAGCTTCAAGAACTCTACAACTTCGTGTAAAATTTCATGACTAAATTTCAAACCTTCAAACCTTCTGCTAACTATTCTTAAAGATAGCAGTGGATATTTTTGCTTCCATAATGAATCACAGCCTGAGGATGCACATGCAAAATTCGATTGAATAGCTTCTTTGACTGTTTCCATTTCATCCATTTGGAACTTTTTATTTGCACGGAAGAAATCTAATCTTCGTAAAATAAATTTTTCAGCCGTTCTGCAAATTTTTTATATTTCTGAAGGGACTTTTCAGTTGCTCTAATTTTGCATATATGTTGTTAAATGTTTGCGTCCTTTTCACGATTTTCCTTTTTAGTCTGGCTATTATTGCCAACTTATTGTGTTTCTTGTACTTTGTCATTTATACTACTAGAAGGTAGATATGAACCATAGACTTATAATAAAAGGAGACTCGACTATTCATTCATAAATAGCCATTTGTTTTGTAACAACCATTAGCATAAGTGGGAAAGAGATGCAAGAGAGAGAGACCACATAACATTCCGACTCTCGACAACGTCGCAAATAATTCCGACTCGTGTTTGTTATGCCACCAGTGAAAAAATGAATCCAATTTTCCACACACCTGACACTGGCGAACCATGTTCTAATGTTTATAGATAAACTTTTCTTTAAATAACACAATTAAAACTAAAAAAATCACTAATACAAAAATTCCGACTGTTAGCAACACCGCCTAGAAGAGTTGTAAAATTGGGCGGCCGACGACTAATGACAGAAATGTTGACTGGAAGAAGTGAACAGGGTTGCCGCTTGATATTGAGATTCTAGCATTACCTAATCCTCATAAATTTTATATTTATTATCAAGCATCAGATACAGCAGCTCTATTGATATACTTATTGTACCTATAGGAGACTGTTATAAATAATAGCTTCACTATGAAATAGAGACAAGACGCTTTTATTATTTAATATTATAAATTAAATTTTGTGTCATAATCTGAAAACATTGGGCGTGAACGAACGTTTGGCAACAGTGTTAGGTAAAGCGTAGTAAAATTATACAGTGTAGCATACAATCGCCCGAATACATTAATATGTTATCAGATCTCTGATTGCTTTAAAATGTAAATAATTGTATCTATATTCTTTATATATCTATGATATGAACACTCACTCGATAGTGAATGATTCATGTTTGAACAACCTTCTGTGTTTAGCTTTCACTAGGTCTGGTGAAGGGTTACTCTTATGTACCACTCAAACTCGAACTTGGTGGTTTCCTTTTTAGTGAATTTTCGTGGAAAAATTCACTAATGGAGAAACCCCGACTTTTGAATTTTGAACCAACTAGGACCCCTAAAACCCACATACCAAATTAAAACGAAAAGCGTGGACGCAGCAAGTGCGTTATGGTAGTGAATTTTCATAGAACTGATCTGGCACAAAATATTTTATTATAACTTTTTTTCTTGTAACATAGAAATCTAAATTGTGGTGTCTATAAATATATATATATATATATATATATATATATATATATATATATATATATATATATATATATATATATATATGTATCACACTGATAACTCAAAGAATAATGGGCCGATTTTGATAAAATTTGGCAAGTACCTTCCTTTTATAAATGGCTTGGATAATATTTTGTGACAGATCATTTCTATGAAAATTCACTACCATAACGCACTTGCTGCGTCCAGGATTTTTGTTTTAATTTGACATAAATGAATATCGTAGGTTCTGCATTAGATTTTAATTTACGTATTCCGTCTATTCTAGTAACCTCCCTAGAGTTAGTATCAAAATTAACTTCACAAAGAACTGAATAATTGGTGAGTTTCCATCAAACCCCTTAACTTTATCGGCCCAAATACTTCTACGAGCAGGGTCTCGACGAAAGACTTTTATATTGAAGCGCATGTCCGTTTTACTCATTCATGAATAACTCTGCTAGGAGCGGTGCGCGTATTCATTGCATAAAAGTAAATAAATCCGAATAGTACTCAACATGAGTGCAATCTACCACTTAGTACCACACAATTTCTCACATTTTCACTAATAATTAACACTGTAAATCCGAGAAATTCAATAAGTTACACAAGAGCATGGAAAGAGATACAACTTTAATGCGAAAATTGCCTAAATATGGCGACAGTCTCTGCATTTGAAAATTTTTAAGAAGCTCATGCAATTTAATTAAATATTTCTCAAGCATTCGATAGGGTCTGGCATGCGGCACTCCTCAATAAACTTCCAACATATGGATTGCCTTTGAAACTATGCCTATGGTTATCCAGATCTCTAAATGAGCACTCCTTACATGTTGTTTTCGGTGGTGTTTCATCGGGTGAATTAAAATTAATCCGTGTGCTCCACAGGGATCCGTTTGGGGCCCCACACTTTTCTTTTATTTAAATGACCTCTACTCAAAAACCAACAATTCGACAACATCACTGATGATAGTACTCTCTACAGCACGGTCTCATCAATCTGTGCATCTGACTCCTTAACAATGAGAATTAAAATAAACAACACCCTGAATAATGACCGCTCAAAGGGCCCAGGAACTCAGATGGCTGGCAAAATACTGGCCAAAAAATCCAAAATATCTACATTGGGTATAATTTTACCAACGATTCGAGAAGCGAGTAAAGAAGTTATATAGCACAACAATCAAGTTAATGATGTCCTCACAACATACAGGCTTTGCCTTTGATAAACTCTTATATAAAAAAATGTGATCCTTGCCCTGCCCAGTGTACTGGATCACATGATGACATGATTCAATTTATTTGTCAGGATAATGGCGGTTTGAGAATATCTTCACTAGAAAAATGACCCAATGCCGTCCTAATTGAAGATATTGGTCACACAGAAATCTGATTTTCCGTATGTCAACTAATATATTCAGTAGTTTAAATTGTTATTATTTGGTGTGCAATATCACAAAACTAGTGGCCCATAATTGTCGGGTGGCAGTATAGTTCGACATGTTCTTACTACCTAAATATATGTTTGCAGTTTTTTTACCCAACATGGGAAATATTGAGTTAGAATATTCTTAGTTTTAGCAACACAAGCTTCTTGAATCACAAGTTTAAAAAAATAGATTGAACAATATGGTCCAATACCCTGGTACATACAGTGACAACATTTTTGGGCTTATTTTAAACAAAAGGCTCACACGCAACATAGTAATAATAACATTGAACATTTAAAATATAAATTAGAGGTGTTATTGCTGAAATAAATTTGGCAACTATGCTAAAATATTTAAAGACTTTAGAATTATAGAATTGACAAATATGTTAATATTGAAGGGTACAACTTATATCATTATTCCCTCTAATTTGTTTTTTAGTAAATTTTTAAGCAGTTTCATTTTGTATAAAAAGTTTCCAGGTATGGCTATTTCCTATTTGAAACATGGTTACAATAGTGACCACTGGGTGAAGATTGGAACTTGTCATGAGAACTGATAAGTGCAATTTTGAGAACCCAATTCACCTGACGATCGTTTCGCTAACAAAGTTAGAGTCATCACATTGATACATTTTATCCATCCCTCTGATGATAAAAATTTGTCCATCTCTCTGATGACGATAATTTTGTTAGCGAAACGATTGTCAGGTCTAAAATCTGTATTGTGATGAACTGGGTTCTCCAAATTGGACTTAATAGAAACCACTACTTTAATGAAGCTATCTTAAACAAGCAAAACGTTTTATGAAAAATACTTTTTCCCTGTTAACAAAAATAAGTGGTTTTTCCTACGGTGTACCTATTATATGCTAGGACGCACTACATACAATGGAAAAATTATCTCTATTTACCCCTAATTTCGTTTTATTATTGCCTGCTTTAGTTTTACCGAGGGGTTCGAATAATTTTTCAAAGCCTACAATTATATTTTTTTCTAACCATTAAATTGACGTTTTATGTTTCCTGTCAGTTAAACTTGCCCATCAAAAATAATATTTTGCAGGTTTTCAACACATTATCAATCTTTAGGAGTTACACACTTGGTTAAACACCGCATCAATAATACAATATAATTCCCAATTTTTTTTAAGGTAATTCATTAATATATTCCCGTTTGAAATAAATTTATTTACACACAATTTGGCACAAACTCGTTAAAACGTGGTAGCAACTTGGCAGTAAACCAAGAATCATTAAACGTTTTATATTATGCCTCCGTTAAATACGAATCTAGGGAACATCAGATTTAATAATATTGCATACATGTTTGCTAATAAATGGGTTTCTAATAAATAGGTTTTAGCGCACTAGGTTGCAGAAATGCTGACTCCTGGGGAAAATCTGTTTAGGCAAGAATATTTAGAAGGAATCTTGACTGTTGTATCTCGTGACCAAATCTCATTTTCCAAAGTCGTAACGGTAATAAAACACAGGCATTCCTTTGTAGTTTACCAACAGAACATAAATGAATGCAATGATTGTACAAGGGTTCTCTGTCACCCAAAACAGTCAAAATACTCGCGCATCTGCTGTAGAGCTGGGGGTGACACGTTTTTCTGATAATAAATCTGTGCACAGAATTGCACCCAAAGAAAACTCAGAAATATCGATATCTGCATCGCGCCAAAGAGTCAGGCAGCACTAAAGACTCTGAAGCCTTTCAAAACCAAGTCTAAACTGACCTGAGACTGCAAATAATCCTTAAAGCAACTGTCTACGAAACACAAAGTAACTTTCATTTGGGTCCCAGGGCGTCAAGTCATAAAAGACAAAGAGAAATCATATATAGTCTTGCAAAAAGGGCAGCAACAACAGCCATGTAAGAAATGAACTTGATACTTGCGAGAGGAGCCAAATGCTGCCACAGTGCAGGAAATCAGGCAAAGCGGTTCATTACCATGTAACAAAGAAGCCTGACTGTTTCTTGAATTGAACAGGAACGACTGAGAATAATCACAGTACTTTTCACTGGGCATTCCCCAGTAACGTATCACCTTCTGAAGATGGGTAAGGTGGACAGTCGAAAGTGCAGACACTAGAGCATCAGAAACAACAGAACACTTGCTATGTGACTGCACGGATTGGTTCTGCAAAAGGATAGTGGACTACATAAAAAGTGTGAACTTTTTGGGCAATTATTAGGAAAAAGAGTAATACACCAAAGACCCACTGCGTTCAAAGCGCTGTGCGGCCAAAGACCTATACGACCAATTAAATCAATCTACAACCTACCATGTGGATTAAGTATATGCCAAACAGGCCTACGATTACAGCAGATGTTTACAAAATAACAACTCAAAAAAGTTGCTCTAGACCATAAGAGGCCCCCAATATTGACAGGAAATGTGTATTACTGCACCAAAATTCCTTAGGATCGTAAAGTTCAGGAACTAATAAACAATTGCAGGCTTCTTAAGCTAATACACCTTCCTTACGGTCCTGACCTAGTTTTATCGGACTATTGCCTCTTACCTAAAATGAAAAAGCTTACACTCATACTTATGCCTATACTCATACTCATACCCATACCCATACCCATACCCATACCCATACCCATACTCATACTCATACTCATACTCATACTCATTCTCATGCTCATGCTCATGCTCATGCTCATGCTCATGCTCATGCTCATGCTCATGCTCATGCTCATGCTCATGCTCATGCTCATGCTCATGCTCATGCTCATGCTCATGCTCATGCTCATGCTCATGCTCATGCTCATGCTCATGCTCATGCTCATGCTCATGCTCATGCTCATGCTCATGCTCATGCTCATGCTCATGCTCATGCTCATGCTCATGCTCATGCTCATGCTCATGCTCATGCTCATGCTCATGCTCATGCTCATGCTCATGCTCATGCTCATGCTCATGCTCATGCTCATGCTCATGCTCATGCTCATGCTCATGCTCATGCTCATGCTCATGCTCATGCTCATGCTCATGCTCATACTCATACTCATACTCATACTCATCCTCATCCTCATCCTCATACTCATACTCATACTCATACACATACTCATACTCATACTCATACTCATACTCATACTCATACTCATACTCATACTCATACTCATACTCATACTCATACTCATACTCATACTCATACTCATACTCATACTCATACTCATACTCATACTCATACTCATACTCATACTCATACTCATACTCATACTCATACTCATACTCATACTCATACTCATACTCATACTCATACTCATACTCATACTCATACTCATACTCATACTCATACTCATACTCATACTCATACTCATACTCATACTCATACTCATACTCATACTCATACTCATACTCATACTCATACTCATACTCATACTCATACTCATACTCATACTCATACTCATACTCATACTCATACTCATACTCATACTCATACTCATACCTATACTCCTACTCGTCCTCGCAATCGTACTCGTACTCATGCACGTACTCATACTCATACTCATTCTCATATGCATACCTCTACCCATAACCATACTCATACTCATACCCATACTCACACCAATGCCCATACCCACATCCGTACCCATGCTCATGCTCATAATCATACTCATACTCGTGTTCATGTTCATGCTCATGCTCATGCTCATGATCATGCTCATGTTCATGCGCATACTCATGTTCATGCTCATGCTCATGCTCATGCTCTTAATTGCCTTCACATTCTGACACCGGTATCATAAGGTGTTTACAAAGTCTAGACTAGTCTAGACTTAGAAAATCTGCTTCTACAAGTACGAATTTTACTTTGTTGTTGTGAGATAATTTAGAATATCTTTCGCCTAGGCTACGTCAAGTTATTCTTGATAATTTTCTACACTATTAATAGTTGTAGAATAAATCCAGAATGAATAAATGTATATGGGCAGTCAATTTACTGTACATTTTTGTCAATCAAACTTTAAAGATACAAGCGACTTGGTGACACTGAAAACTGGAAACAAACTATCGTTGAAAATTATCAATGTTTTCATCCTTTTTTCTACGTCCAGCTAATTGGGTATTTTATTAAGATTAAAAAGTTGTATTTACTCATAAACTGTGCCGTAAACTCTCAGGTGTTAACATACCCGGACCACCTATTGAATCTGTACAGACTGGTAAGTACTTCCTGTTGGTAGTAAAACATAAATATAAAATAATATGTTGAATTCTCATATTTCGAAAAGCTTGCACAGTATAAAAATACTGGCACTGGTTTAAAATCTTTATTTTAGTGAACCATGTGAAATAAACTGAAGCTCCATACTTATCATTAGTCTATAATCCGGCGCAGTCAGTATGCGGTTCTATTGAATCGAACATAAAGCACTACAAATCCTTGGCATAGCTAAGTTTTGCGATTAGCACTAAATTGAAGGAACACAAGTCGTCTATTCCATTTATAAATCTAGAGCAGACCATTTAGATGCACTCAGCTGTATGTCTAGTCTTACGGCGGTGCATTTAGCTTTATAAAAAGTTACCGACTATCGGAATGAGGCGAATATCGTATTCGCGGGTCTAGGTAGATTGAAGTTGGCTAGAAATGTAAAGTAGGGTTTCTTGTGTTAGAGGAGATAATGGAATTACAAAGTAATATATTAGTTGTTTCTAATGGTGATACTAAGGAGACTCTATAAGTATGCCTAACTAACGTAAATCTCTTAGAAACTCTTCCTGGTAAGTTTTGCTTTATAATTGAAAATTCTTCAAAGCCTTTTTGTAAGTAAGGTATACGATATTGGGCTTATATCGCTCAAATATTGTTTAGCAACATTAATACCTGAGCACCTTAGTAGGTTTGCAAAAAATTTTAATTTTTCAAATTTAATTATGAAAAACGAAAAGGCCGACTGATATTTTCAATTAAAATAAACACTGTGGATGGAAACTAAAACCACAAACAGAACCATCAGAAACCACAAAACTAATAATAACAAAGTTGTCTTCATCAATAGCTGGTGCCCAAATTATTATTATTATTGTCACTTTTTTGGCAATATTATTTAAACAAGAATGAAACAAAGAAAAAACTGAAAAAAAACAGCTAAAAAGGCAAATGCACATAATTTATATTTTCGTTAAAAGAAATTAGGGGATTTTGTTAATAAAAGCCAAACATTTTTATAAATATAAACTGTAGCCAAGTTTGCGTATGTAAATGTTTTCAAGAACTGAAAAAACAAGATACAAATATTTGTTTACCATAAGGATTTTAGGGGGTTATTCAATCAGCCTCATTTAAGTCAGTTGGTCAAAAAACTATAAACGCTACAATTTACTTATTGATATATTTCGTCTGGTAAACATATTGCAATTCATTCGTCTTCAGGGCACAAAACATATTTTTAATATACATATAAGCATTTTTGATCCCAGAGCTACAAAATGACTTTCTTGCCAAGGAACGAGTTTATTTACACTAAAATATAGTTCATTTCATGGCTTTTCAAAGACGTAGGTAAATCCAGATACTTATAGTACGATTTTTCTTTGAACTAAGAAACCCGAATTTTGATACGCTGCACATGATATTTATCTTTTTTCTATATGCAACAATAACACCTTATTATAGAAAATTTTCCAAATGAATTAACCATTAATTATTTTTAACGTATTACCCAATGCACTAAGCATCCTTTGCAATTCTTTTTCCATTTCAGCTATTAATGCCGCCATAGGTGTACCTTATGGACTAGAACTTTGTTTATTTATTTTGATTATAACTATCTTTTTTTCAGACAACCTATTCTTTGATTTATGTATAAACGAATTGAACAATTAGAGTAAGTAAGTTGGTATCCATTTATTTTATCTTTGATTTCATGCGTCTTAGTATCTACTGTGCTACTTAAAGTTTGCATAAGTCAGAATAATGCAATTTTCTCGCACTTCTTTTTGTTATATAACAAAATATCTTCCAATTATTATTATTATCAAATGCTTTTTTAGGCCTAAAAATATTAAGAGTATCATCATTTTGCTTAAGCCACCTCTGTTTTGTCCATTTAGTGCTAGCACTGCTCTAACTTTTATCAAGGCAACTCTCAGTGTTGCTTCTTATTCTACTTTTAGTGAATATTCTTTAAAAAAATCACTAATGGGGACATCCCGACTTGTGAATTTTAAAAGAATTTCTCCAAGTGAGTGCGAACTAGGACCACTAGAACCTATATCCTAGGTGAGTTTCAATTCTTATTAGTTTAATACATACACACACAGAGAGACATATATATATATATATATATATATATATATATATATATATATATATATATATATATATATATATATATATATATATATATATATATATATATATATATATATATATATATATATATATATATATCTGTGTGTGTGTGTTCAGAAAGATTTCCGCGGTCTTAAATATGAGACATACTTGGTTCTCGGGTTGAACCGCGTCCGAAATTTATGAAAGCTCGACGTTTCGGCTCCTGTTTTGAAGCCATTTTCAAAAGGTAAAGGAAATATGTAAGGACACTCTAAGACCTCAATCTGCCTACTCCTTAGAGCGGTGTACAAAGGTGGGTTGGGTTGTTGTAGGTCGATTACGGGGCCTCAATCTGCCTACTCCCCAAATCTAGCCGGAGATCATCTGTGAGGTCTTAATGTGTTCAACCCTAGGCCTCAGAGATATCTCTCTGATGAATTTTCATAAAAATGTTTTTTAATAGCAAATTAATATGTGTTTTAGTAATGGAAGCAGGCGTCAAATTTGGTTACCGGTACAACCTATATAGTAGGAACAATAATATGCCATATTCAATCAAAATATCTTTATTGTTTAAAAAAAGTACAAAAAGTCGCCTTGGCAACAAACCTCTTGAAGCAATTTGCCCACCTGCCAAGATATAATTTTGCATTAAAATTTTCAAAGAAAAAAAAACAAACAAAATTTTTAAGTGATCCCTACATGATCCATGGCATGCTATTATAAATGTAAATATATCCAAAACTAGAGTCTGTATAAAACAATTAAGCAGTGGGCATGCCGTTCACTTCTGAAACACAAAATGCAGGCTGTTCGATTTGAAAAAATTGCGTTACTGCGGTTTGAATTTTCCAAATGCAGTCACTATTAGATAGCGCCCTGTATACGGCATTTCGATTTTTTCGACTGACAATAAAAATGAAAAGCTCTCTCTCTTTCCTCACAAGCTTGTGTTGCAATTCGATTAAGATGTGCTCGATTTAATATGCATATATATATATATATATATATATATATATATATATATATATATATATATATATATATATATATATATATATATATATATATATATATATATATATATATTTATATATATATATATATATATATATATATATATATATATATATATATATATATATATATATATGTCTATGCTAATTTGGTAAAAATATTACTTCTACAAAAATGGGTTAAAAAATTTTACGTAAAAAATTATATAAAATATGTTTCTCAAAAATTTCCATAAACAACTTTTTTGTTTGAAAAATCATTACCTAAAACATTATTTTTCATAAAAATCAAAACTTCGCCTAAATATCTTTCACACAATAATTCGAAAAAATTTTTCTTTTTGTTTGAAGAAAATTACAAACAAGTTTCTTTTGAAGGAACTCTCATTAAAAAGTTTAAGAGAATTTGCTATTTCAAAAACATTTTGTATATGAAAATTTGCTAATAAAATAAATTGAAGTTTATGCAATCTGATCTAAATACAGACGTGTGACTTCTTCTGCGAGTCCACACAGAAATTTTTCTTTTGCCTAACGATGCTATAAAATGTGAAACCACTTACAGAAGAAAAAGCAAGCACTTGTAAAGCCACACGAAAAGTCTATACGGCTGTATTCAGTATGGAATGGTTTAACCAAGTTAGATCAACGAAAACAACCTGACCTCTTATTATAATTTGAATTAAGTCTTAAGTGTTCCTATCTTATTAATTAATTATTTTTATAAAAATTCGCCAAAGATTCAGTGTAATTACATAATCTGATCATATAACGTTAAAAAAAGAAAAAAAAGGTCGGGACGCAGAAAATGCGTTATGGTATCGAAGTTTCGTAAAAATGTTGGTTGATGGTATAACCTATATAGTGTTAACAATGTATTATATTTCATTAAAATAGCTTTCTTGTTTAAAAAAGTACAAAAATTCTCCGAAAATAAACATTAAAAGATTAAGAAAAACAGGTCCGGTTTTCCTGACCAATTAACCTCTTTAAGCTACTTACACATCTGCCAAGATATAATTATTCACAAACAGCTTAAGGACCAAAATTGAAAAAAAAATTAGGATAATTCCTTTTACATAAAGTGCCTTCAGTAATGTTACACTAAATTATATTTTTCACAAAAATTCGACAACTTTTTTTACAATAACTTACTAAACGTTGATTATTCATTACCAACATATCACAAAAATCTGACAATTAAGATTTCTACGGAAACACTAAATACATTTCAGCGAAAACCTTTCAAATTCAGCCACTATTTGAGAGTACCAGACGCTAAGCAAACACGTATCTTCTTTTTAAAACCTTTAGCAAAATTTTCCAACATTTTACGGTTAATTAAAACGAGAATGGGCCAATTTTGATGAAATTTAGGAAGCACCTTCCTCGTGTAATTTGCTTGGATACGTTCTTTATCCGAAAAAATCGGAGCAGTTTGCGAAAATTTGAGGTTTTCTTTTATAAAATGTTTGTATCTCAGAAACTAACAAAGCTATGCCATCCAAATTTGGTACGCAAGTTTCTACTAAAAGGTATCCTACATGTTGAAGATCAGATCTCTAACCTAAAAGAGACAAAAATATGTGCCACCGGTGATTAAAGAAACCCACAAGAACAAAATATTTTGCGTGGATAATAAAAAACTGTTAAATACTACAGACAAATATTAAGTTTCTTGGCAAAAAGGGTCAAGAAGTGCCTCAAAATGTTATAGTTTTGCTTCTTGAAACGTCAAAGTCACGATTTCAAACTCTAAATTGGCGATTTTTAAACATACATTCTAAAACAGATGCGGCATTTGTAAGAAGAAATCAGGTCAGAAGTGTGTTATACAAAGACTTTTACAGCAAGTGTCTTTTATTTTACTAAAGGCTTGCAAAAAACTCATTTCAAATATACGCTTTCTCTGATTTATCGGAAATAGTTTAAGTTATTGAATTCCTATACTAGTGATCAATAATTTTTAGCGAAAGAAGCAGTCAATAATAAGGGAATCGCATATAAAAAATTCTTCACATTAGCTAGCTGCGACCGCTAGAACCTATATTGAGAATAAGTTTCAGTTTTTACAGGTATATGTTTTTTAGTCTTTTTGTAGAAATCACTATTTGCCAAATTTCTGTGAAATGTTGATAATTAATGTCTAATATGTTGTCGTAAAAAAATGTTTTCGAGCTTCCGTGAAAGAAACTGTTGTAATTTTTCATGTGCAATTTTTTTAAGGGATTTTGTCAAAAAGCTTTTTGCGTATAATTATATTTTGGTAGGTGTAGCTTTTGTAAAATCGCTTAAGTGCTTAGTGGTTCGTTGGCCAGTTTTTTATGGAACATATAAAGTTTTTTTGGAAAATTTTTGTTTTTTTTTTAAGTAATAAAGTTATTTTACTATAAAGCTTACGGTATTAACCAAATTTGAGGCCTATCTTTAAAAAAAGACATATTTGCTATTGGAATTTTTTTTAATAAAAAATGGCTACGTTAGCTGAGTTGCTGCATCCGAATAGCTCCTTTAACTGACATTTTAGCTACTAAATTGTGGACATACTTTTGCATAATACGGGTCTGAGAAGCATCTTTCTAATACGTCATCCTGTACCGGGCCTTTAGTTCTGATGATAATACCCAGTAGTAAGTTTTCATTCGGTTAATAGAAAGCCATACTTTTTGAGTCGCTTTATGTTCTGAGTTTGAAACTGAGATTGGATAATGTTAACGTTCTCATAGCTAAAAGCTTTAGTTCAGAATTGTTTATTTTACTAAATGAAATTAATTTTAACAGCGCTTACTCGTTTGCATTTTATAAGGACAGCGCTGTACTGAAGATCCGTCGCTTTATCCCCGAGTTCAGTAGCTGTTATTTTAAAGTGCGCTTTATAAAGACTTTTTTAAACTTACAGGTTTAGATAAGAAACAAACCACAGGTTATCTGTAGGATGAAATAACGCACTACCTACTGTATTGCTAAGCATGCAAAACTATTATAGTTATTATACATCAATAGTAATTTGTATTTTATAAAAATTAATCATATACTAGTCATCATTGCCTCTAGTGATTGTATTTGCAGCCTAAGTGGCCAAGTAGCAAGAACGTCTGCCTCTGAAGTAAGGAATCGTGGGTTAGATTCCCAGGGACCTTATTCAAGATTTCCAGTAGAGAATATAGTTAATATAAACCAAATCTGTAACATTGTCTTTGAGCAAGTTAAAGGACTATACGTTCCATCTTTCGGAGGAGGTGTAAATATGTTGTGGCCTCGCTGTTGTGCTCGTTGAAGATTCATATCCTCCTTATAGTAAGGAAAGGATTGTGCGAAATTTCGAGCAGGCTAAGGTCAGACTGCTCCCTGGCGTCATTAATTAGTCATAGTCATGGAAATAGGTCAACGTTAAAAACAAAATACAATTCAGTACTATTAACTGCAATTGCTCTAGTTTTTCCACACTTAATACAATCTGGTTTTATAAAGTATCATAGGCATCTGGTACTTTACAAATACCAGTAGCTCTCTGATACTCTGGAAAGGTAAAAGGTTGTTAAACAACAACCGAGTTAGTTGAGATGTAAGTGTCATGCATATAATCACGACAGCCTATTATAAGGCCAAAAGCCGGCTCTTGTCAACACTTTGCCTAATCGTTTTTTATTTGAGAAGATGCAATTTTAAGTAAGAAGGTTTAAAGCTGTAATTACCTACATTTTGATTTCTTAGTAGCTTGTTGCTGTGTGAAAATTTGGATCAAGAAAGATTGTTTAATAATAAAGCAAAGAAGGATATGATGATTAATATCATAACCATAAGCTGTATATTATGATGTATTTGCTAATATTCTAATCAATTTGAAACAGTGTTATCTATTTCACCTGCCTCCGTTTAGTGCAGGTGTCGCAGACTTTAGTTTCCTGTCATCACGAGTGAAATCTCGAGAGTTTCAGCTGGAAGCACTGCACTGTCACCTACGTTTACGTCGAGATTAGATATCAATCTTTTAACAAATCCAATCAATCTTGCTAGTTTGCTAAGCAAGGAATAGAGTAGGTTGGTAGCTTATGCTTTTCCGCAAATTAACCTTACTATTAACCGCTGATGGCAAAAGGATTAAACTGTCATTTTATACGCTTTAAATAAGACGTTAAATTAAATTATTGAAGCTAGTTTCACTAGTTTATTGGGAGCTACGACAATTTTTTTAACAACATATAACTGAAACAATAGGTGGTACAGACTTTTCTACCATCTGAGTATTGGGAGACAATACTTTTAGAAGATCTTGAAGTTAGCGTTTATAACTTTCGTTCAAAAAAATATTTTCGCTGTACGCAACAAACTAATTGCACTATAATGTAGCAAGACGAGCAACAGCTTAATCTTGAAGCTAGCCTGTCAAACAGAAAAGTACTCTAGTTTCAGATTCAATTCCATTTAACAGCAAAGCTGAAAATGTAAATTGGTCCAAAGAGAAGTTTAAACATCGTTTGATGAAACTTTTTATTTTCTAGTATCCCCATATAACAAACGCTAACGTTTTTGGTACCCTTGAAACAAAAAAAATCAGGAAGAATTTAATAATCTGTTTTTTCAAACAAGCGCAGGGTACCGCAATGGGCCACATTTCTCCATCAATTGCAAATCTTTTCATAAGTAGATTTGAAACATAATATGTGACAAACGTAAATAAGTATTCCCCTAGATAATCATTTCCTACAAAAGCGTGGAAAAACCACGTCCATTTTTTTAAAAAAATGTCACTAAATTTAGCCATGAAAGCTAGCTGCCACATTAAACTATTAGCTATCTAACCACTGGTCCAAACCGTTAATTATAACTATTTAGCTGTTTAAACTGTCAATTATAATGAAATTTTGGGTTAGCACGTCAATTATTAGAAAACATTGACACTCTAAATCGTCAGTCTGATTATTATCTTGGACTATCGTTCAGCCCTTTTTGAAATTTTAGTCTAGCAATTAGCTATAATTGACCTTTTAAAGCGTCAATTAAAGCAGTTGAAATTTGAAGACAGTTTAATGTGTCAATTAGTTCAAGAGTATTAACAACGCTATTGGTATTTTAAATTGCTATTTAATGTAATTTATACTTTAAAGTATCAACTAGTATAATTGTCAATTTCAAGTGTCAATTAGGCTAGTTGTGACTCATACTCATACTCATTTATTAGTGGTCAAAATTATACATTATATCTTACAAAGAAGCTGTGCTTGTGCTTGTATTAACATAATTTTGTAAAAATCCTCAAATAATCAAACTGTCAAAACAATTTTAGTTAATGTCACTTTCCTAATGTTGATAAATCTTGCATTTTCTTCTCTTTTTTCTTCCACAAACATTTCTATAGCCACTACAAATATGTATTTTCACTCTCACCTCACTATTTCTCTTCATTTCAACCAAATCTTTTTAAAAAACATAATTCTTTAGCACAGCAATTTTGACATTTTACATGACATACAAGTCTAATTCAGTTAGCCATAATTAACACTATGGTACCATATATCTGATTGCGAGTTTAGTGATAATTAACTATTATTAGCATTTAAAAGTATCAATTAGCACCAATTGGCAGCAATTACTTAATAATTCATATTTAAAAGCGTTAAGTGGAAGTTGAAAGTGACAGACACTTTAGGGTGTCGATTGGCCGGTTAAACGTAAACAGCGTAATTGACATTTTAAACTGCTATTAGGTATCAAACGTTAAAGGATCAACTAGTATAATTTGCCAGTGTAAAGTGGTAATTAGGCTAATTTAAACTAGAAATTAGTAATAACTAACAACATATGGTGCCATATGGCTAGTTGCTCGATTACAGTCCCAATTAGCTATTATTGATGGTGAATTGTCACTTTAAAGAGTCAAGTAGCACTAATTGAATATGCTATAGTTGATATTTGAAAGCGTCAACTAAAGCAGTTGTCACTTGGAATGGAAGTTAAGAGCAATGGACACTTGTAGGTTTTAATTAGGTTAGATGCCTGTTTAAAGTATTAACGGCGCTAATTTGCTTTTTAAACTGCTATTAGGTGTAATTTACACGTTAAAGGATCAACTAGTCTAATTGCCAGTCTAAAGTGTCATTGAGGCTAATTGAGACTGGAAAATAGTCATACTTAACACCATGGTGCCATATAGCTAGTTGCCAGTTTAAAAGTGTCAATTAACTATTATTAGCGTATCGTCACTTTGAACTGTCAGTTAGCAGTAATTGGCGGAATATAGTATTTATTGTGACTAATTGGTAATTTAAAGTGTCAATAATAATAAAACATTTTATAGCTCTTTTCGCACTTCGTAGTTTCGGTATGATGACGATACTTTTGGAGTATTCAGTACGAAAAATGTTAAGTATACTTTATTATTGCGATAGTGAACGGTAAATTTGACTTCTAAAATTATGCCGTTGTTTAGAGTGTTTAAACACACCAAACAGGTCTTAAAATATACAATTGTATAGAGAGTTTAAACGCACCAAATAGGCTATGGTAGTGAATTTTTATTAATTTGTTTTTAATTCTTACAACATACTTTTTTCATGAGATTAGACTACTCAATTTTGATAAATGTTAAAGCCTTTAAAGGCGGCAAAAAAAAGAATTAAGGCTTTTCTGCTATAGAAAATTTGTGTCGCTGCTGTGGAGTTTAAAAGAGAAAAGCTAAACCTAACCTTATTTATTTCTTAATCATATATGGCCTGAAAATAAGCAATGCAATTTTTGACAAACGGTGAAAAGAAATAATGCTGGCATGAGTCGCGGTCGCATTGAAAGTCGTTTAAGTACTGGCTTAACTCAAACCTATGTACGTTACGCTATAAACGACCGGTTGACCCAACAGACGTTGTCGTGTCCAAATATCAATATGTCAAACGACATATGCACAGGTAGCGAAATAAATCGGAGAAAAAACCAGCTTAGCTTTTTCCATAATTTTCCGGGCAACTTTTCCAATTTTTCTTTTCCTAAAAACCTTATTAAGACTATTACGAATATTTTAAAAATAAAATAGCCAAATTGGTCCAAACGTTTTCAAGTGATGCGCTTGCCAATGAACAGCATTTAATATTTATTTATATAGATTACCCGCTGCTAATACCTCTTTTCTTTCATTTCTGTTCTGTGGCGACTAACGTTAAAACAATTTATGAGGCGCTCGTCTTCAAATGCCTATAACTCAAGAGCTTACATAATCTTAGAATTTTTATATTTGGTATGTACCATAGTTTTTATTTAGACTACTCATATACACAATCTCATTGATATCACTTTATTATTTAAAAAAAATCGCCAAAGAAACCTCAAAGTTTTCTCGAATGCTGGTCCAATTTTTCTGGCAAACAGGCTTCTCTAAGTTGCTTATAAAATAAATAAATATGTTAAATTAAATGTTTTTGAGTAAACGCAGAATGGATTGGAATTAATCTTTGCAAAAAACAAGAATCTAAATTGTGTTTTCCTTGCAGCTACAAGCTTAATTTATTTGTTAGACACGTGAACAGATATACTAAAATATACTAAATATATATACATAATATATATATATATATATATATATATATATATATATATATATATATATATATATATATATATATATATATATATATTATGTGTGTGTGTATTATAGGAGACATTGGCAGGTTTCGTCCTTGTTAGGGCTCATTACCATTATGCCTATGCTCCAACAAGTTGGCCTTAAGGCAGGCATTGGCACAATAATATATTTAGAAATAGCACAAAGCGTTACCTGCATATATGGCTTTGTGACGGCCCCAGATTCCCTCAGCAGCTTTTACGTGCACACAGTCCAGAGGAGAGGATAGTGTAGGTTGAAAACTAGTGTGCTAAGATAACCACTCCCCTGGCTGACATCACGACGGGTGTTGAATCACTTCGCTCGATAGCCACTATTACTTTAGTCCTGCTGGGACTTTCGATAACTTGGACACTTATATACTCATCACAAACACACCAGCGAACCAACATACAATTCAACTATTCTTTTACCAGACTCAAAAAATACCTTTAACTTGCTTAATTCCTTTAGTTACGTTACTAAAATATTTCACTTAATAGACACTACCGACTTTACTAATTATACTGATAAGAAACTAGGTAGAAGCCACGCTATAAATAATACAAAACTTCCAACGAACAGTCAGATCTTTCTCAGATCTAGGGCTAAACAAACCGAGATCTCTTAAAGATGATCCTCAGCGAGATTTGGAGAGTAGACAGAATGAAACTCAATAATCAAACTACAACAACCTAACCTGCTCTTACTACCTACACTTACGTACCAACAATTTTTGCTACGTAACTTACAATTTAATACATGAATTTTATACTAAATTAATATACTTAAAACTAATAATAACACACGTCGTGTTATGTAGGAAGTGCGCAACATAAATGAACGCCTCTCTACAGGACGGCTTCATACATAGAGGCTTCTATTCTTCTGGAAGGTGAGCTAGAGGGAAACTTCACGATGCACCTGCATTAATGTTGATATGGTTTCCTATTGTCTATTGATATTTACTGCGTTGTTGCTTTTTTCTTTTGGATGATTGCCAAATGCAGACTGGACTGTCTGCCATCTTCGATCTGCTATATTGTTGCATAATAGGCTATTGCTGTTGAAGTCTTTATCACGCCATAGTGTGTTAGTTCCCTATGAAAAAATTTCGCCCACTTATGTACCAATAATATGTTACTCACCTCAAAACATCTCGTTTGGCACAAAGACATCTGAGAAACAGTTAAATATACTTTTGCATACCTCCGTGGTTTATACTGTCTTTCCTTCGATTCCTTGAACACTTACTGTAAAAACAAGCATTTGTCGTTAGTTCTGTTCTTTTCCTAGTTATGCTATCCTTACTGTTAAAATGATCGCCAGGTCATAAAGTTGTTCTGTGGTAAATTGGATTATCCAATGTGATGTTTCTAGATTGATCCAAATTGAGTTGTTGGTATTTAGACAAGTTTTATTAAAATTCGCTACCAAAGCGCGCCAGTTACATGTCTTATCTAATTTATTTGTCCTCTGTTTACTATTTTTAAAGTCGTTTGTTCACATCACAGATTTCTATGTACAACAACGTAAAATTATATACCTACTTTAAGCGGAGGGGCATTACTACCTAGGGGAAATTATATGTTAGGTGTTAGCTGACTGAGCAAACAGACAAGAGCAATTTCTGCAAAATAGAATTTAGCTAAGTTCGTTATCCAATTAACGTTAAATTTCATGAATAATCAGTGCTGTTAATTTGTTCATCAGTTCCTCAACTCAATTAGTGAGATGAAAAATTCAAAAGCAAAGACATGCAAATTTATCTCGCCATCAGCAAATGGATCTCCTCAGACGTGAAAAGCTAGTTAAGAAAAAAATAATACTTCGTTCTGTACAATGAATAAATTTGCATAAAGTGAAAGATATATTCCATTTGGTTCATACTTATTGCCGACAATCCGCAATCCACCAGACTCTGACGCTTTTACCCCCACGAATTGAAGCGCAACTTGGCGGAAATGTCATAAAATATTCTTCTCTTTCCGGATCTTATGACTATGACTCAATGAATGCTGTATTTTTCACATATTTTATACTTGAATTTAAAAAGACCATGAAACTGTTTAATTTAAATACAACATAGTATATCTTGTGACACTTAAGATGAAGTACCAACACCTTCAAAGCTTTCTTTAAAGACGGTAGGTTTACAGTTTTCAGTAAATTTTCTTAAAAAAAAAATCACTAAGGAGAGGATCTCGACTTTTGAATTCTGGTAAAATTTCTTTATGAACACGAACTAAGCCCCCTAGAAGACATATCCGAGGTCGGTTTCAATTTTTATATGTACACACACACACACACACACACACACACACACACACAATATATATATATATATATATATATATATATATATATATATATATATATATATATATATATATGTATGTATGTATATACATTTATTTGACCACTTTTACACTTAAAAATACAATAATATGTATGAAAATACACTAGTAAAAAACCCAAGTTTTAAAAAGTACAGAGCAAAATATAGTTTAATTAGTTAAAATTAACTGTGCAATAAATGAACTTTACAAATTACAAATGACTACATGTGAATTTACAGACTAAGACACATCAAAACGAAAAGAACAAATAACAAAAATACAAAGCTGTACATACACACGCACATATATACAAAGGTATCTAAAATTTACACAATCGGCGATACACAATCACCATAGTACCATGGAGGCATCAATGCACTCACGGACCGAATAGTAAGCGTTTTACTTGAAATAATGCTTTATAACATTTTTAAATTTCCCATAATCTAAAGACTTTATGTGAACTGGTAGCTTATTATACAAGGCGATATGCAAAGAATTGTTTACAGATTTTGTAGTCTAAATCTCTGCGGTCGTATTAAACTAGCCGATCTTGTGCTGTAGTTATGGTACGCAGAATGTAGTTGATAACCAAATTTATCCCTGTGTATATACAATAACTGACTAAAGACGTATATCGTGGAAAGAGGCATAATTCCCAGACTAATAAAATACGACTTACAGTCCAACTCCAGAAATCAACCTAACCACTTTTTTGGAGCCTGAGTATTTGTATAGAATTTGATGAGTTGCCCTACAACTGAGTGTCATAAGATTGGTGCTGTAAAGTAGGTAGAAATAGGCTGCCATAAGTGAAATTCTGTCTTAGCACTTCCGGATTTGTGTAGCATATTACCGTAACAGTTTTTTCTGTGTTTAGTTTCAAATTGCTCTGTGTGAATCACAGTTCTGCCAATGTTCCAGTAGACACCATCTCAACATTCAGCTTATATAGGTCGCAGATTTTGCATATATGGACGTGTCATCCGCGTAACAGACGCAGCGACTCGCTGACATGAAATCGAATAAAACGTTTATGTAGACTATGAAGAGTAACGGCCCCAAGACAGAACCCTGCAGCACCCCACTTCCCACAGCCACAAGATTCGGTATTTCCTATTTAAAAGAGACGCGCTGCTTTGTCATGTGTAAGTATGAACTTTATAACTTTAACGGGGGACCCCTAACACCATATCTGAACAATTTTTCATCAGCAGGTCATGAGAGACACAGTCAAAGGCCTTCCTCAGATAATACAGCGTAAGGCCGACATGATTACCCACCTAAAGACTGGCACCTATGTCTCCAACAACCTTACTGACTGCCTGCACATTCGAGCGTTGCTTTCTGAAACCGAACTGGCAGTCACTTAACAATTCCCTACTTTCAAAATACTGGATAAGTCCTTTGTGAATTATTATCATAAATATCTTGCCAAACATCGGTACAATAGTATATGGGGTGTAACTATCCAGACAACTTACATCATCTTTTTCAGCAAATACACTTCCCTAGAAATGTTAAAAGAATCTGAAAATGTCACAGGTTAAATATATGTGTTAACCAAATATTCGTTTATTTCCTCGACAATAATACTATTAATGTTATATATATATATATATATATATATATATATATATATATATATATATATATAAAGCATTTGACATTTTAAGATAATAAATGTTGTCCAAAACTTCACTTTCTACAACCGGCAGCACAACAAAAGAGTTACAGGCCATCGGAATTTCAGAAATTAGCTGCTTTCTTAGCTCCAAATTTACTGGTAGAGTTTTTACAATGTCAGCTGCTACTGATACAAAAAATACATTCATATTATCAGATGTTAGTTTACAATCTAATTTTGACGCTCTGTCAAAACTTTGTTCATAATTTATGACCTTCCATAGGTCCCTTGCTTTATTTTTTGAAGTGGCTATAAAGTTACTAAATGTTTTTTTGTGTGTTAAAATTGGCATCTCTATGGTTCTTCAGTAACAGTCTGTATACCTCCCTATCCGAAGAGTCACCAATTACATCAGCTGTCACCTTAACACTTGAAGCACATGTTATCATATCTGCCAATTCTAGAGTGTACCAGTGCGTGCACAGGCGATTTATTAGAATATAAATGTTTCAGGGGATGATTGTATGAAAATTTGACAAATATTGGTTATACATGTGGCCAAATATTCAATATTGTGTGACTCAAAAAAAATACCAATCGATGCCTCCCCCAAGATTATCTTCAAAGTCCTGAATCCCCCGACAAATTATCTTTCTAACCTTTCGTTGTTGTGTTTACTATTGACATAGACTTTTACTTGAATAACCTGTCGGTAATGGTCATAGAGGCAAGGATTAACCACTGCGGTAGTAAAGCAATATTCATCGATATTTGCCAATATATTGTCAATACGACTAGCAGAGACATTAGAGACGCTAGTGAAACCCCATATTATCGCTGCTATACCATAAACTTTAGTAATGCAGGTAAGATCTGATAACACTCTAGTAAAACCGGCAAAATTTATCGTCAAACCTCCTAAAATTATAATTTGCTTATAGTTGTGATTAAAATCATACAATAACTTATCTAGCACACTTAAGAAAATCTCAACGTCACCCAAGCATGACCTATACACACAGATCACCCTTATTTTTTGGCTAACCAATTCAACTGTGCTAAATTCACAGTTGATCTCTCTTGAGTACCGTTCAACGTGAAGTACTTAACAATTCACATCAGCACGCGCAGACACACACATACCTCCATGTACATGATCTATTCTAGAAAATGCGGTCATCAACTTATATTTACTTACATTTAAGCATTTTAAATGAGTTGTCTTACACCAATGTTCACTTTTACAAACAAGTGCATAGTCACAAAAATGATAACTAATCAGTTTTATTACTTAAACCCTATATGTGAATGCGAAACACATTCAAAAAATTTACATTATCATCACATTTGCTTACCTCACATTTTGAGTTTTCTTTCTGGTATGAAAAAACCTTTCGACTCTAATATTATGTGGCCAAATAGAAGAATCCAAGAGTTTAGCACCACTCTCCCTAAGGACACCAACCTTGAAAGACACATAAATATATGGATGCTTTGAGTAAAGTTGGGAGCATGTCAGTTCAGAAAACAGCTTACCCAAATAGTCCTTAAGATCCTGTTCAGTCAGACAGCAGTCTATAAACATGGAAATACGAAAAACTAGGAATCGCCTTTAACTTTCATTCAGTTTTTAAATCACTTGCCCCAGTACCAATCACAATATGCGTTTTCTTTCTTCCATTTTTAGTCTCCATGTGCATGTAAGACTAGATGCATTCTCGCAACAATTAGAACCGTAGACCGGTTTCGCTCTCATTAGAGCTCTTCAGTACGGCATACTAATTGTAGCACAAATAATACGGCTGTAGTAGAGCCAGTCTTAAAACACTAAGTGAGTGGTGAACGTGTCGCCACCTAGTTCGGAACCAAGTACTATGTTGTCACGCCCGCTCCAAATAACACAGTGTGTTAAAAATAGAGACAGTATACAACTAACTAACAATTTAAAAAATTGTTAGCCCTGGACACGTTCACCACTCACTTAGTGTTTTAAGACTGGCTATACTACAGCCGTGTTATTTTTGCTACAATTAGTATGCCGTACTGAAGAGCTCTAATGAGAGCGAAACCGGTCTACGGTTCTAATTGTTGCGAGAATGCATCTAGTCTTACATACTTTGTCCCTATATTGGGGTAGAAATGGGCCAGGGCTAACAATTTTTAAATTGTTAGTTAGTTGTATACTGTCTCTATTTTTAACACTCTGTGTTATTTGGAGCGGGCGTGACAACATAGCACTTGGTTCCAAACTAGGTGGCGACACGTTCACCACTCACTTAGTGTCTCCATGTGCATATCTATAACTGAACCATTCTTAAGTAAATTTGCGACCGTTTTTAATTGGTGATCAGTATATTCTTTTAAAGTTTGCTAACTTGTGCTACTTACAATCAGAGACGTCTGACGTATGTTTTCCTGCCCCAATATCGACGGTTTAGCAGGAACTCTCTCCAACCTTTCCATACGTTGTGGGCTTTCGTTATTATCACTACTTACTACAGAAGCAAGTAAAGTACTATCGTCGTTCATTTCATTTAACGTAGATGGAGGCGAGAAACAAGCATTGCCATTATCTTTTAATAGCATCATATTCTTTAACATTTGTTTTTGTTCAATTAAATATTCAATTGTCAACTGCTGATTCTTTATCACTGTGTTTTTTGGCTGCATAACTTGGTAATGAGTTCAAATTTAGATAAACGATTACTTACAGCTTCTACAACAGTGTCCATACTTTTACGCGACAAAAACGAGGAGTCAAATCTTTCTGAACACACTTATTAGGTCCACTATTGTCATAGCTTTTTACAAACTGCACTTGCACATCACTACCTACAGTTTAAGGTAAAGTACGGTTTTCTATTACATCGATTAACTCGTGGGTTCTGAGCCTATTGAGCTCGGCCCTGTTTGTATCTGCCACGTTTACACAATTATATATGTATCACACCGATAACTCAAAAATAATTGCCCGATTTTGATCAAATTTGGTATAAACCTTCCTTCAGTAAGTGGCTTGGATAAGTTAGTTAGTCCGGAAAATCGGCCATGCTTTGCCCGGAAAATGTTGTGCTTTCCTTTTGAAAGTTTTTATATCTCCGTAAATAGAGTAATAGCAACAAAATTTAGTACAGGTCTTGGTATTATAAAAAAGTCTTGGCGCAGCAAGTGCGTTATGTAAGTGAATTTTCATAAAAATGTGTTTAATAGCAAATATTTCTCTCTAATGCAAGCAGCCATCAATCTGGTTACCGGTATAACCTATATAGTAGAGACAGTGTACCATATTTTATTAAACTAACTTATTGTTTGAAAATGTACAAACATTTTCCGAAAGTAAACTTAAAATATTTCCAAGAAAACTGGTTTCCTAGCCAACAAACCTTTGGTTCATGGCAAATTGAGTTATTGAAATTTCAAGCATTTAATGTAAATTCGCTACCAAAACGCACTTACTGCGTCTCGATTTTTTCTTACAAACATGCATCATAACGCCATTCTGTGATTGTTAAAATAATTTTATAAAATGGAGCTCAAGACACCCTCTAATTAACGTATGCAAGTTTTTCTCGTATCTTGTATAATAACCATTATATTGAGCTTTACCACAGTGATCCGTCACACTGTATAATATGTGAACAGATAAAAACTGAAATTAAACCCGGATGTGGATTCTAGGGGGCCTAGTTTGTGCCCATAAGAAGAAATTGTTTTAAAATTCAAAAGTCGCGGTCTCCTCATTAAAGAATTTTTTCTACGAAAATTAGCTAAAAATTATTGACCGCTAAACCATAAATTTTAACTAAAACTACCGCGAAAGCATCAGAGAAAGTGTATATTTGAAATGAAATATCTGTAGATATTTTAGTAAAATGAAGGTGACAGTTGAAGCTGAAGCTAAAAGACCAAAAAGTTATAAGCATTTAAAGAAAAAACAATTTGGGGTTTTCCTCAAAACGTCAGAGTCGCGATTTAAAACGTTAACATTGGCAACATTTAGGCAAAGCACCTGAAACCAATACGGGTTATGTAAAGAAAATGTCGCAAGAAGAGTGTTCTGCAAACCCTTATGTTTTAGCTTCAACCGTCACTGTTCTTCATTTCACTAAAATGTTTTCAGAAAATTCATTTCAAATACACCCTTTCTCTGATGCTTGGGCAGTAGTTTAGTTAAGTTTATGGTTTAACGACCTATAATTTTTAGCAAATTTTCGTAGAAAAAAAATCGCTAATGAGGAGACCGCGACTTCTCGTTTAAAAAGAGATTTCTTTAAATGAGTGGCTCCCTAGAATCCATATCCGGGTTTTGTTTCAGTTTTTATCTGTTTACATATATACAGGATGATGCATTTCTACGGTAAAGCTCAATATAATTATTATTATACAAGATATGAGAAAAAATTGTATACGTTAATTATATGGTGTCTTGAGCCTCATCTTATAAAATTATTTTGACAATCACAGGATGGCCCATAAGTCGTTGGTGATGCCTACAATTTTTTTTTCGGCCATTCCTTATATATTCCATTCTTGCATTTTTCATCGAAATATGATGTATGTTTATAAGAAGTAAAATCGAGACGCAGTAAGTAGCACGTTTTCATTAAGTGTTTCAAATTTAAAGAACTCAATTTGCTATTAGCCTAAGGTCCGTTGGCTAGAAAACCAGTTTTCTCGGAAATATTTTAGGTTTATTTTCAGAAAATGTTTGTACATTTTCCAACAGAAAGTTATGTTGATATAGTACGGTACATTTTTTCTACTATGTAGGTTATCCCGGTAACCAAGTTGATACCTGCCCGCATTAAAAAGTCCTACTTGCTATTAAAAACACTTTTATGAAAATTCACTTCCATGACGCACTTGCTGCGTCCAAACCTTTTTACACCTTTTAGTTCTGTGTTACCAAGTTACTAAACTAAAAAAGTGTGGACGGAGTAAGTGCTTTATCGTGGGGAATATAAATAAAAATATTTCTATTACGAGAAATCCTCGGAAATAACAATAAATGTATATTCTGAAACAATAAATTTGGTTTTATGAAACTCCGTGCACAGGGTGCTTTTATAAACCTTGTGTTACACAACAATGTTATATTCTATTGATTGGGAAAAACTAGATTAAAGTTTGAAAAATATTTATGATAATGAGCTACCATAACGCATATTCTGCATTCGAACTATTACTACCAGTTGTAGATGGTTTGTCCGCTCATCGATTTATTGTCTAAGGAAACAAATTGGTTTACATTTGTGTGTGTTTTTTCTTTAACGTCGGCCTATTTCCGCGACTATGGCCAATCACCGACGCCAGGGAGCAGTTTCACCTCAATATCCTGGAATGTTTGCCGAACCCCCGACTTCCTGTAAGGAGGGTAGGGATTTTTAACGTACCCAACACAGCATGGACACAGGACCGACGGATTTACGCCCCCTGAAGGGCGGAACGGGCAGGCATTCAACTTGCTCAAATACAATGTTAGAACCTCGGTTGATGTTAATGTTACAGTTTGTACTGAAAAAGTAAAAGGAGAACACTGGGATCGAACCCAGTGCCTTTCCGTTCAGAGGTACACGTTCATACCTCTGAACCACCGAGGCTCTGGTTTACATTTATTTAGTTAAATAGAAAATTATAGCACATTTGAATCGCAAACTCTATATTTTAAACTGCTATAAGAACAACAGCTATTGAAACATAAATGCAAAACCCTATTAAAAACACTTCATGTAATATTTATTGGCCAAATGAAATCTGTCTTCGTTTTAGAACGTTTGTTTGAAAATCGCCACTGTTGACGTTTCAAATTGCAAGTTGACGTTTCTAGAAGAAAGATCATCATATTTTAAAAGCATCCATTGGTACTTTTGTATATTCTGCACCAACAAAACTTAAGCTTGGTCTGTAATATGCAACACATTTTGTTAACCACATGTACTTTTTTGGTATTTTGACCTCTTTTAAACTCCTGTGCGACCAAATTTTTTTTATTGGTTGTATCTTTTTTTTAAGCTACGGAGCTACATTTTGGTGCATGAAATAGGGTATATATCTAAGTAAGTTTCCTACCAAACTTGGTTAAAATATATTTGCTATTTTCGATGATACAAACATTTTGCGAAAGAAATCCCAAATTTATCCGGGAAAAGTAGTAGGATTTTCCTTGCTAACGAACTTATCCAATCCACTTACTAATGAAATACGCGTGCCAAGATTCATCAATACCGGTTCATTATTTTTTACGTATCGTGATGACACATATTTATATATTTCCTCATTCGCGAATTTTTTCTTCGCAAATTAGCTAAAGTCAATATAAACTCCAGGTCGGCTTTAGAGATATATTTTTATCAGGCTTAGATATTATAGGTTGATTTCACCATCATTGCTTGTAAACATCAGGACTAATATGAATTCATTGAGAACGTAGGTGTGATCAAAATATTATCTCTCAGCTTAATAACTAACCTGTAACCTGTAACGTTTACAAGATTTTATGTATCTTTCCCCAAACAAGATGCTTCATTTAAAATCATGTAGGTAATACTTGCGTGAAGCTGTCCACTTAACTTCAGCCACAGAAGCGCAGACAGAGCCAATTTGAGATACTCAATAAGATTCACTATTTCAGGGAGTTAAATATTGCGGCATATGCTACCTACACCCTCAGTGACAAAAACTGACAGTTTTAGTGTGAAGTTGTCTCAGCAGAGATGAGTGTTGCAGCTATCCACACAGGTTTACACTACAGTAAGTGTATAAAGACAGTGTAGTCAGACGTTCGTCATAGTTTTGATTGGTCAGTGAGCACGTGGGATCAGCAACGAGATGTTAAATTGTTTTTTGTACACAGCCTTATGAGGAAAACAGGGATATCGAAGCATTTCTATGACAATCGATGCATCTGTAAGAAAAGCTGGGTCAGAAGTAATAATGATGAAGAAATGGCTGATGTAATATTGCATTGCTGAAGTGTCTTTTTTAATTAGAAAATGTAAATTAAAATCTCGTTCTCGATTCCCGCAAAATTTCAAATCGACTGTTATCTTAATTGTCATATTATTTATACTCAAACAACAACCCGCAACTTTTCTCCCATTTAACCAAGTCTGTATCTGCTACCGTTTTGGAGATGCCCATAGTGACCCTCATATATATATATATATATATATATATATATATATATATATATATATATATATATATATATATATATATATATATATATATATATATATATATATTGTTACGCAAATGGAACGTCCACTAAAGGTTTTACACTTTCTTTATTGATACTCAGTTAAATTACAGCAATGATACGAACTCGAATTTCAACAACACGAAACTACACTTGACTTATCAACTACTCACTGTCAACTGTCAAACTTCACTATTAAAACGGTTGGCGACACGTTTACGTCAACTTCGTCTTCGGCTCGCTCAAATTGGAACTCAACTCAATCGGCGGCTCATTCAGCTTTATATAGTTCTTCTTCTGTTGTTCTAGAGAATTCTGGCAAATGCTCCAAGTTACCAGAAATAACATTACTGGTGTTCTGACTATTGGATGGTGTTCTGTGGAAATAATCTCAAAAATTCGGGCAAACTCTGGTTTGCTTAGACTCGCCAAAATGTATAACATTATCCCCTCCTTAAAGGCTCGACGTCTCGGCGAGCATATCGTTGCTCCTCTCTCGATACTTAGCCAGTCTATCGCCATGAACTACCTTTGGCTTGCTATTTCGAGTCTTCTGGATCCGGAGCACCACGTCATTCAAACATTTCGTCACCAGGTATGGACATTCCCAGTTGCGCTGAAGTTTTGGACATTTCCCTACAACTTTCTTGGGGTTGTAAAGCCACACTTTGTCTCCTTCGTTGAACTGAGGGCCTGTTGAGCGAAAGTCATACCTTGCTTTTATTCGATCGCTGGCCAGTTTCAGATGTTGCCGAGCCAAGGCATGTATGTCTTGGAGTTTCTTCTTGAGGTTACGGACATATTCGGGAATTTCAGTATCTTTCTGCCCAGGTGTACTTCCAAAGCGCAAATCTATTGGTAGTCGCAGCTCTCTTTCGAGGTTCAGCCTGGCCGGTGTATACTGGGTCGCTTCATGAGAGGCAGAACGATAAGCCATCAAACATAGTGGGGTGAGTTTGTCCCAGTCACGCTGCTCCTTCTCCAGAAACTTGGATAGATATTGCAAGATTGTTTGGTTGAACCGTTCAACCATACCAACTCTCTTGCAGCTCTTGCACACGTTCGTTCACCTGGTCGATTTCTACTTTGAATTTCACGTCAAATGCCTCCAACTTCTGATGCAGTTCATCACTGGATTTATTGATTTTTTGGGTGAGCGTGTCGGTGATGTCTTTCCGAGTTTTGGCAGCAGTGTCGCCGATTTCTTCACGGGTTTCCGCCAGAGAAGCCGCAAGATTTGACAACATGTTTTTAATATCCTCCATCTCGACGGCCGTTTCGGATCGTGTTCTCACCATCGGCTGGATGCGTCGCACTTCTGACACCAAATGTTACGCAAATGGAACGTCCACTAAAGGTTTTACACTTACTTTATTGATACTCAGCAATAATACGAACTCGAATTTCAACAACACGGAACTACACTTGACTTATCAACTACTCACTGTCAACTGTCAAACTTCACTATTCAAACGGTTGGCGACACGTTTACGTCAACTTCGTCTTCGGCTCGCTCAAATTGGAACTCAACTCAATCGGCCGCTCATTCGGCTTTATATAGTTCTTCTTCTGTTGTTCTAGAGAATTCTGGCAAATGGTCCAAGTTACCAGAAATAACATTACTGGTGTTCTGACTATTGGATGTTCTATGGTGTTCTGTGGAAATAACCTCAAAAGTTCGGGCAACCTCTGGTTTGCTTACACTCGCAAAAATGTATAACAATAAATATATATATGTATATATATATATATATATATATATATATATATATATATATATATATATATATATATATGTATATATATATATATATATATATATATATATATATATATATATATATATATATATATATATATATATGTATGTATATATATATATATATATATATATATATATATATATATATATATATATATATAGATATTAGACAAAATTCAAAAGTAGGGATCTCCTCCCTCCACAAAACTTCTTTAAAATGATTGAATTGGGATACGCACTCGGTGCCAAAAAAATTATTAAAAGGAAACCAAAGGCATTAGGAAGGAAATCAAATTATATTATACATATTGAGATTAAATAATATTTTGATATATATATATATATATATATATATATATATATATATATATATATATATATATATATATTTATTTATTTATTTAAATGACTCATATTTGGAGAGAAAACAAAGAGGCAAACCAATAATTTCTGATAAACTAGGCCCAATAGATAAGGTGTAGTCACGTATATAATTTTTAGTTGTGTTAGAAAGCTAAAAGTGTTTCCAACGGCATCAGTTAGCACCTAAGTGACTAAGAAGTTGTTCTAAAACGCCTTTTTTACTACATTTTAAAAGTTAAATGCAAAACATATTTGCTTTTGTTTACAGCGTTACCCTTTCTCAAAATCAGGGTAATCGCAATTAATAAAAATGTTGTGATGTTTCACTAGTTGAATTCTCTAAAACAAATATACATTACTTAAATTGAAAAAGAAGAAGATCCTCATTTCTTGGTTGAAATCATTTTTAATATATAAAAGCCATTATTATATAGCGCCAAATTAACGATATTGTGTATTGTCGTTTACACAAATTGTAGCAAAGTTTTATATTACACAAATTGTAGCAAAGTTTTATAAGCAACCCTTATTGCGACGGGGCAAAATGTTCAAATCAATTAACTAATCATAAAATCTGCGTTGAAGAGGGTTGCTTATTAGTAGACGTCAATTAGGTGTGTATTTATCGAACCCTAACCATCCTTTCGCTTCCTAATTATTAGGTTAATATAAATTACAAGCTAGTTGTACAGAACTTTATTTTTAGGATACACCAAAATGTGACAGGCTGTTTGCCATATCACAAAGTTATCAGTTAATCTCGTATAACATCTATTTTACCATA